>WOXC01000428.1:0-600000 GCA_011680675.1 Gymnobelideus leadbeateri | reverse complement strand
GATTACTTGTGCCCATGCATGATTTAGCTTCAGCAACAGTAATACACTTAGTTGAGCTAAGGAATAGAAGATAGAAAGAAAAAAACTCTCATTCTCTCTCTTTTTCTTATCCTTCCTTTTTCCCTTTCCCCTCTTAACCTCTCCCTTTCTTTCTCCCTCTTTTCCTCCCTACTGCCTCTTTCTTTTCCTTTTCTGCTTCTCAATCTTTTCCTCCTCTCCCTCTCTCTCCCCTCTCTTCTACCCTGCCTCTCTCTCTCTCTCCCATTTTTCTTCTTTCTTCCCCTCTCCCCCCTATTTTCCTTCCTTTTCCTTTCCCCACTTTCTTCTCTCAACCTTTTCCTCCCCCACCCAGTTTCTCTGTCTCTATCTCTGTGTGTCTGTCTCTTTCTCTGTTCCTATCTTCTAAGTCACACAGGTTCAGTTATCCTCAGCTCTTCACCCTCTCACTCCCACATGAAATTAATTATTTGACAAATCTTAAAAGTGTCTATAGCCATAACATATCTTACATATGTTCTCTCCTACTTAAGTGGCCATCACCCTAGTATAGGGGCTCATCTCCATCCTGTACTTATTACATCTTGGTTTTCATATTAGACCTGATCACATCATTCTGAAGATCCAGAAGGTTCAATTAGGCCCTATTTTTTCTTGTTGAAAAGAAAATGTCTCTGTTCAGCATAATCTTACTCCCACCTGTCTTTCTAAACTGATTTACAAATTACTCTTTTCTCATGGAGTACATTCCAGCCCAATTAGCCTACTTGCTCCCAATATATGGCATTTTATCTCATGCCTCCATGCCTTTAGGAAATCCCTCATTCTATCTTCACCTGTTTCTATTGGATTCTTCATCTTCTTTAATGACTCCTCTTTTTTTTTTTCTTTTTGGAGGTGGGAGGGCAAGGCAATTGGGGTTAAGTGACTTGCCCAAGGTTATACAACTAGTAAGTGTTAAGTGTCTGAGGCTGGATTCGGAACTCAGGTCCTCCTGATCCAAGGCCAGTGCTCTCTATTCACTGTGCCACCTAGCTGCCCCACAGCTCATCTTAACTGCAGTTGTTACAAAGGGTTTTTCCCAGTTGATCAATGGTTAGTGCTTTACCCCAATTCTGTCACCCAAATTATCTTACATTTATTACATTTCTGTTTTGTATTTACTTATATGTATAGATGTAGCTTTCCTCCTACATAGAATATAAGCTTCTTTATTGCAGGGATTGTTTCCATTTTAATTTTTGTACCCCAATACCTAGCAATAGTTCCATGTATACTGTGGTGCTTAATAAAGCCTTGAATTGAATTAAATAAACATCCAATATTCTACTATTTACTTTCTCCACTATGTTTGGAATATCCTCAACCTCTCTTGTATTTCTAACTAATCTTCTTCACTTTCCTCTCCCCTCCCTCCCTTCCCATACACTCTTGGATCGAGTGACACTGACCTCCTTGTTGTTTCTCAAACAAGACACTCTATTCCCAACTCCAGGCATTTTCACTGGCTATCCCCCATGCCTGGAATGTTCTCCCTCCTTAGCTCTGTCTCCTGGCTTCCCTGGCTTCTTTCAAGTAACAGTTAAAGTCTCACTTTCTATAGGAAGCCTCCCCCAACCTTTAATTCCAAAACTTTCTCTTTGTTAATTATTTCTGATTTATTCTATATATACCCTGCTTTGTATATAGGTCATGAATTGGATAGTGTGCCAGGCCTGGAGTCAGGAAGACCTGAGTTCAAATCCAAGCATAGCCACTTACTAGCTGGGCAAGTCGCCTTAACCTGTTTGCCTTAGTTTCTTCATCTGTAAAATGAGCTCGAGAAGGAAATGGTAAACCAAAAATCCAGTATTTTTGCCAAGAAAATCCCAGATGGGGTCACAAAGAATCAGACAGTACTGAAAATGACTGAACAATAACACTGTCTCCCCCATTAGACTGTAATATCCTTGAGGCCAAAGGTTATATTTTGCTTCTTTTTGTATCCCCAATGACCAGCATGAAGCCTGGTATATAGTAGGTGCTTAATAAATGTTTATTGATTGATTGAAACCGTGACCCCTATTTAGTAATAGACTCGCCTCTTAGACCTCATGCTTCTTGTCATACTCTTCTTCTTCTTTTTTTTTTTTTTGCTTTTTTTGCAATTGAGGTTAAGTGACTTGCCAAAGGTCACTCAGCTACTTTTTGTGTTAAGTGTCTTGAGGCTGGATTTGAACTCAGGTCCTCCTGACTCCAGGACCAGTGCTCCACTCATTGTGCCACCTAGCCACCCCTTTTCCTACTCTTCTAATGTACTTGTTATAGAAGATTATACATTATATTTATTTGAGAATGTGTTCTATCACACAACTGAACTATAAGCTTCATGAGTCCACTCAGGGATCATACCTTATCTTCTACCAACTTCTCAGAGATGTGAACAAAATATTTGTAGACCAGACACTATATTCCCTGTTCTGATTTTTGTCACTAGTATTGTTGATATATTAACCTCCCTCAGCTTAGAGAATAACATTCTTTATATAATAAGTCCCTTATAAACATTTGTTAAATTAAACTTGATCATTTTGCTATTTAAGGGTACCCTAAAGTCAATCCTCATAATACACAGTCACCTACATGTACATACACAGATAAATTTTAGCAATTAGCTCTAAAAAAATACATATACAAACATACTTTTAAGTTTAATCTGCTTTACCACTTTATTTTTTACTTTCTTAAATCTAGATAATCAACAAAACAAAAATAAAAGCCTAATCTCTGATCTTTGCTTATTTTATTTTATTTTTTTTTAAAAGCAATTGGGGTTAAGTAACTTGCTCAAGGTTACACGGCTAGTCATTATTTATGTGTGGGTGCTCGTTTTCTGAGGCCGGATCTGATCTCGGGTCATCCCAACTCCGAGGCCGGCACTCTTACTCACTGCGCCACCTAGTCGCCCCTTTAGGGCAATTGGGGTTAAGTAACTTGCCCAAGGTTACACGGCTAGGTTTTTGTTTGTGTGGATTAAGTGTTGGAGGCCAGCTCCGAACTCAGGTCCTTCTGACTCCAGGGCCGGCGCTCTATTCACTGCGCCACCTAGCCGCCCCGATCTTTGCTTATTTCAAAGTGTAAATGCTCATAAACTAAATTGAACAATTGTCTCTCCTGAACCCCTGCTCTAAGACATTTTGTCTCCTCACCGGAGTCAACTGAATTTCAGGAGTTGATCAAGTGTTTGTAGGTCCTTCAGATTGAAAACCAAACCAAACTAAACAAACAACCTGAAATATACCTTGTTAGACTATACCAAAGTTGCCCCTGCATATCTCATAGCTCTCATGATTCAGGGGAGTTTGCATATCAGGCTATTTAGGCTGATAGCCAGAATATGGCTGCATCTCAGGCACTGAGAATGCACACTTGTACTTAGCTCCCTCCATCAGCTTCCTTAGGGGAGCTGTGCATTTTCCTTGCCATAATGAAGCCTATAAATAAGAAAAATGATGTGGCTGCGTATGGATAGGTACCTGTATTACAGTAACTTTTCATCAGAATTAGAGTAGTTAGAGACTACTATATTTTAGCAGGAGCTGGGAACATGGCTACAGCAAGGAGCCAGCTGTCAGGAACTTCTATTAGATGTGCCATTTTTTAGGGGTTTATAACTCTGCAGGAGAGATTCACTTAGGGCAAAAACTTGGTTTACAAGGTCCACACTTAGAAAGCAATTTAAAAAGAAAAAAAAATAAAATAAAAGATTTGAACAGAGTATATAGGGAGCAACATCCAAGGTCTCAACCCAGAGGGAAATTATTATGGACTCCTGTACTATTACCCCTATCCAACTCTGGTGCTTCAATTGGGAGGCAAGGAGGGATAGAGACAGAAAGGCAACAGCTGCTGCCAATAGCTTTGTTGAGGGTACATATGAGCCTCTCTCACACATCAGGGCTTCCTGCAATCAGTACATAAAAGTAAGTTCAGATCAGGCCCTTTTTCACTGGTATTTAAAAGCTAGTCCATAAAAATGTTTCAAAGGTGGTTGTCCTTGAAAAGTAACTAAGAAATCTTCTACCTGGTGGGTGAAAAAAATCGCATTTATGGTGATGGGGTTACAGTGGTAGTATAGTTGTTCATAGGAGAATATATCAAAGTGAGGGATTCCGTGATGGTACAGAAACCAGTTTGATTCTGGGTGTAGTTGTACTGGGAGAGAAAACAATTTGGCCTCAGACAGCCTGACTCTTCCTGCTGTAAGAGTTGAGGGAGGGGTAGGTGGGGAATAGGAGAAGGCCACCAGGTGATGGGACTCTGGTACCTTATAGGAGCACTGGCTAGTGGAGGACCATGAGATGTAGTGGCAAAGCCACAGTCAACCTATTTGGAAGAAGCATCTGCTTTCCCCCAGAGAGGAAGCAAAACACACTTAACTTCCAGCACCAGATGTTGGACCCTGAGCACAACCCATTTACTCCATATAAATAACATCTCTATTCTTGAGGAAATGATGGAATAAAAGAGGCGGTAGGGACTTTGCCTTGGTGGAACAATGCTGCCTTGGGGTTGAGTTGTTTCTCTTATGTGTCTATATTTTTATTTTTTGTGTGTGTTCTGCATGCCCCAGGGGAAGCTTAAGAGGGCAAATGAAACAAGTAGGGAGGGGGAAGAGGCTTACTTGTTTTCCCCATTATGCAATTCTTTGAGATTCCCCAGGTCTTCAGAACAGCAAAGGTGAAAATGTTTAAGCAGTGATGAATCTGCATGGCAAAATCAGCAACACCTGCTGCTTGTAAGGCATGCTTGGTGATCGGGCTAGAGGTAGTAATGTCTGAAATGTAACCAATGATGGCTTATTTGCTAAATCTAGTGGTCTAGTCTTTCTACTTCTTTTCTGACTTGTTTCCAGCTTTTGCCATTGTCAACCACCCAATCTTCTTGACTTTAGAAGACTTTGCTCTATCTTTATTCTACCACAACCCATCTGACCACTATACCTCTGATTCCTCTGTTGTTTCATCATGTATCTCTAACTCATTAAGTGTAGGTGCCAATTAAAGTTTTATCTTTGCTCCCTCCTTTCCTTTCTTTTCCTTTCCTCTCCCCTCCTCTCCCCTTGCCTCCCTTCTCTTCTCTCCATTTCTCCTTTCTTTTTCATACTTCTCCTCTCCTCTCCTCCATTCTTCCCCTACATAATTTCATTTGATCCCATAGTTTAAATTTTGACCTCTACATTGATGCTCCTTAAGTCTATATATAATCTATACATACCTATAATTCTTTTCTGACTCTAGTCATATACATTCAGATTTTTTCTGGGCACTTCCACTGTGAACTCCTATCAACATTACAAATCCACCTTGCCCAAAACTAAATTCATTATCTTCTTTCCTAAATGTCAAAGGGTACCTAAATTCCCATCTCTCCTAGGTTTGCAAACTTGGAGTCCTTTTTTACCATTATCTTTCACTCATCCTCCAGATCTTATCAGGTGCAAAATCTTGCTGAATCTACCTATTTAACATAAGAGGTAGGAGTACTAGACATCTTCTGGACTTCCTGTCAACTCTGAGATTTTATGATTCTATGAAGGAATGAGCACGTGCCTTTTTATATTGTGAAAGATTCTCTATTTTA
The DNA here is from genome assembly GCA_011680675.1 of Gymnobelideus leadbeateri. Lineage (NCBI taxonomy): Eukaryota > Metazoa > Chordata > Mammalia > Diprotodontia > Petauridae > Gymnobelideus > Gymnobelideus leadbeateri. The sequence continues at coordinate 594,381 of WOXC01000428.1, read as the reverse complement.
TTTTATGCCAGGTTCAATACTTTTCTACATTTAATATATTAAACATTTTAAAATATCATATATAACATATATTTAATATGTTAAATGCTATTAAAACAATATGCATTATTAGAGATCATTAATGCTAGAAGGAACCTTTGAGGTTGTTTAAATTATTCTCTTCCTTCTACAGATAAAAAAAAAGCCTGAAACCAAGAGAAAGGAATTAGAGGAAGAGACAAAGTAAAAAAAATGCTAATGACTCACATAACTGCCCTGTGACATAGGGAGTTCCGGTTTTATTATCCCTATTTTACAAATGAAGCAACTGAGGTAAAGAAAGCTTAATGATACTGCTCCAGATTGTATAACTTAGTGAGTTTCAGAGCAAGTCCTTTAATACGGATTTCCTATCTCCGGGAATTTATTCCATTATACCATATCACAGTTGATGTAGCACTTTATGGACAATGTGGTCAATGTGGACAATGAGGTCTATAGATGAGAAGAGGCTTATTCATGGTTACACAGTTTGTGGCAAAACCTGGGGCAGAATCTAAGACTCAGCTTCTAGGACAACTGTTTTCCTATCATACTATTATAAGGATGGGGGCTCATGCAAGCTTATCAATTGAATCAATCAGATTCCTGAATTAAGTATAACCAGTGCCTAGACATCTCCTTTAAATTAATTAACAATCCTAGGCATTTTAACTTTCTATTTGCCACATCTGTCCTTTATTTATGCCCATTTCCCCCTGGACTCTATAGGTAATTATGGGAAAAGCTGTCCTAGACTTGGTGTTTTTTTTGGAGGGGGGAGAGGAATATTTCATATCAACCTTATACTATGCTCTTTTAGTTTCTAAAAGTTTATTAAGTCTGGCTGAATAGTCGATTTCAACTGATAATCATGGGAGAAAGTAAACCAGCAGGGCATAATGAGTTCTAGTAATTCCCCAATTACTCTGGGTTACTTCTTTTACCTGGAGGGTGACAAGTAGCTAGCCAAGGTCTGGGAACCAAGCTAGCTAGTGCAAATGTTGGGTGATAACTATAGAGACTGTGGAACACTACATATTGTGAAACAGCATTAATGATAACTTTAACTTCACTTTAACTGGAACAGCCAACACCTGGGATTTGTGGCAAGTCTTTTCCCACAGAACAACTCAGTCACCTGCTGAGAAGCAATGCTTCAAAGGAAGCTGCAAATGAATCACTCTCCCAAGTTTATAGTTACAAAAAGCTCACGTTTTTAGAGCACTTAATGGTTTATAAAGCACTTCCCTTATGAAGTCCCTGTGAGACAGATAGGGTCAGTATGATTATTCCCATTTCACCAAGAATGAACTCTCAGCCTCAAAGTAGTGAAGAGTGTTGCTCACAGCCAAGCAGCTATTAAGTTTCAATGCCCAGATTTAAACCCTGGACTTTCTGACACCAAATTCAATACTCTAGTGACCCTCCTCTGGATATTTATAAGCTTGTGAAAGTCCTTCTTAAAATATAGTGCCCAGAAAGAAATATAGTAATACAGTTTTCCAGATGTGGCATGATTGAGAAAGAGTATAGCAGGACTATCATCTCCACCATTTTCTGGACATTCTTCTATCCTTAAATGTAGCCCAATAATTCACTGGTTTGTTTTTGTTTTTGTCTTCCATATGGTAGTGTGGACTGGCATTGAACTTCCATTCCTGTAAAATACTTATATTTTTGTCATAGAAACTTTTCTTGTTTATACCTCTCACATCTTGCATGTATAGAGTCTTTTTCTCTCAAATACTATATTTTTATTTATTCAATTTCAGTTTATTAGATTCATCCTATCCTTCTAGCCTATTGAGTTAACTTTGTAGGTTGATTCTTCATCTTATTAACTATTATCATCCTTCACGTTATTAACTATATCTCCTAATTTTTGTTTTATTTTAATTATCTGAAAATCTGACAAGCCTGGTACCTATTTATTTCAATTCACTGGTAAAAATTTAAATGATGCAGGGTCAAGCACAGGCCTTCAGAATCCAATAGAGCATTCTCTAGTTAGTATTTCTAATCCTAACCCTAACCCTAACCCTAAAAAAGAATTACAAGTCACTGTGAAACAAAGATGTCTTCCCACATCCTGCCAATGTGGGGGTAGCTACAAGTATCTACAACTTTTTCCAAGGGGGTTAGGAAGTAGTCACTAGGGGGCTACATGTCCATTAGTGACTTGGAACACCAAGCTGTAAACACCATGGTGTGGAAGAAGATTCAATGGTCATGCTCAAAGTGTGTTCTGGGAGCTCACTCAAGTCTAGTTGGAGAGGAAGGGAATCAGGGCAAGCAAGTATGAGGATAAGCTTGGTAGCCCTGGCAGTACATTTGGGACTTGGCATTAAACAGAGGGTGTGACCTAAAGTACTAAAATATTCCAAATCAATTTGATTTAGTGTTTTATTTTTGATTGCCTAGACTTAAAAAAGTGATGGAGAAAATATTGATTATGTAGATTGTACTTAAAGGTGTATCTTAGGGTGGAGCCAAGATGGTGGCATGAAAATTCCATGAGCTCCCCCCATAACCACCTCAAATACCTATAAAATATGACTAAAATTTTAGAGCTACAGAACCCACAAAGTGACAGAGAGAAACAAATTTCCTGCTGAAGGCCGCCCAGCAGGCCAGGTCCATTGCAGCATGCTGGGAGCCAAGCCCAGCCCACTGTGAGCCCAAGATTTTAACCTCAGGGCGGCCCCAACTCGCAGTTGCTGCAATTAGAGAGTGGATCACCAGCAGCTGTGGTGGTTTCAAAAATTATCAACCCAAAGGCAAAGTAAAAGGTCAGTGTAGACTTTGGGAACAGGGGGACCAAGAGTATGGTCTGGCCTCTGTCCCCAGGGTGAGAAGGTGAGAAAGGCAGAGGTGCTGTGTCTGTGCAGCTACTGCCATGTGGCTGGTTCAGAGCTCCTGGCTGGTAGATTGCAGGGGTAACAATCGTCAGAACTCCTATACCAAAAGCTTCCAAGAAAAATATGAATTGATTACAGGCCATAGAGGAGCTCAAGAAAATTTTTGAAAACCAAGTAAGAGAAGGGGAGGAAAAATTGGGAAGAGAAATGAGAATGATGCAAGAAAATCATGAAAAGTGAATCGACAACCTGCCTGAGGAAAATAACACCTTAAAGGTGTATGTTAGATAATTCCTTCCCCCACCCTGAAAGTTGATTGTTAAATATTTACTAGTATACCACTACATCTAGCACACATCTATCTGTTTTTGTTCACAAGGATAGCTCGAGATTATGATGTCTAGGAAAATCCAATTGGGGGCATTTTCATGGTCTACCACTGTAATAACAATCAGTTTGACAGGATCCATTATTGATAAAGTCATACTGGATCTTAATCATCATTGTTTCTGGTCTTTTAGAAGTTCACAATATTACTTTAATAATGTTATTTCACTACTTTCTTTGATCACAAATGATCTATCATTTAATCAAAGTGGTTATTCTCAGTTCCAGTGCAGATTGTGACCAATTCACTCCTTATTTTATATGATATTCTCTATCCTGCACAGAGGTCACTGTGATCTCTTGTATGTATATTTTATTAAAAAAATATTACATTGGTGCCAGATGTAGGCTATACCAACTTACTTTTGCTATTTGGTTCAATGATTAATCATATTCCTGATACTGCTTTTTATATACAGGCCAACATTAGAAATTGGGAACAGTTTCTTTTTTCATCCATTATGGAGTTTTTGAGAAATGTGAAAGATGCTGATATAGAATCAAAACGACTTGTGAGATAAATAGAAAATTATTAGTGCTCATGATTGGCTAGAGACTGAGGTAGAGGTGAGATACAATTATTTCTGCTCTGCTGTAATAGGAGGCTAATGGTACTTTGTGATTCTCAAAGTTTTAGTGAGGGCTCTTTTGAGATTAAAAAAAAGTTAATGAGCTTTGAGTTTTGGATAATATTAGTCAGGGAGATTGCTCCCAGACAATACAAGGCTAATATATGACACTTCATATGTTTATAACATTTTACTATTTACAAAACACTTTCAATAACCCTGTGAAATAAGAGAGTTCAAGCATCATTATCCTGATTTTATAGATGAAAAAACTGAGAATCAGTGAGTTTAAGTGAATTGCCCAAATCTGCATCACTTCAAAGTTGAAGCTCTGGGACTAGAACACAATTTCCTCCCTCCTAATTTAAATCGTTTTGTATTACCCTGTGGTTTCTGATTATGTCCCCCCACTTCCTTACACCCATTAGGAACCAACTTTTCCCTTCAAATAATACAATCTCAGACTATCAGAGTCAGAAGAGAACATAACTAGTCTATTAATCTAAACCATACTGAAAATGAATCCCCAACATGATATTTGAGAAAAGTTGTCATCCTGTCTCTTTTTGAAGACTTCCATTAAGGGGAACCTATTCAATTAATGAATCAATAAACATTTATCAAGGGCCTGTTATATGCTAGGTTTTTGTTGGCATGTTGGCATATGAAAAGAGGCAAAAGATAGTCCGTACTCTACTTCTTGTTAGGAAATTTATTCCTTACTTCAAGCATAAATTTTTGCAATTTCCACCCATTGTTCTAGATTCAGTCCTTTGAGGCCAATCAGATTAAGTCTAATCCATCTTACACACGACAGCCATGAAAATAGCTTTTGGCTATCAATTAATAGATCAATAACTATTTATTTTGCACTAACTATATAGGAGATACCATTTTAGACAGTGGAGATACAGAAAAAAAAATGATAAGTCCTCTATTCTCAAAAAGCTGAAAAGCCAAACAGAAGTGTTTATATTTGATCCTAGAGGCAATAGGAAGCCAATGGAATTTATTGAGTAGAAGAAAAATATGGTCAGGCCTGGATGAAAGGAAAATCACTTTGGCAGCCATTGGGTTTCTACCCAGTTGGAAATAGATTGGAATGGAGGGGAGACTTGAGGCAGGTAGACACCCACAAGAACAGTATGAGAAGCATTTCATACTTTACTATTCCAGGTTAAAGGAAGTCTTTCGTCAAATTACAGAGTTTCTTAACTTATTAACTGTGTAATTTAACCTCTGCCTGTCTCAATTTCCTCATATGCAAAGTGGGTATAATATGAATATTTACTTCCCTGGGTTGTGAGAATCTAAAGAGGAAATATTTGTAAAGATCTTTGTAAACCTTAAAGCGTTTCTTAATAATAATAGTTAGCATTTATAAAACTCTTTAAGGTTTACAACTTTTCAAATATTATCTCATTTAATTCTTGTAATAATCCAGGGAGCTGGATATTATTATTAACCCTGTTTCATAGATGAAAAAATGAATGCAGGCAGAAGTCAAGTGACTTGTCTAGAGTCACACAGCTAGCAATTTTTTGAGGTTGGATTTGAACTCAGGTGCTCTAGATTTTGGGGCCAGTGCTATAGTTACTGAACTACCTAGCTGCTATAGAAATGCCATATTATTATTACTATTGATATTGATATTATTATTACTATGTATCCTTCTGAGTCTAGTAAAACCTATGAATCTCTTCTCAGAACAATACATCAAGATTCATAAAATAAAATTCAAAGGCTCACAAAGGAAATGTTAAGTTGACATACAGTTATCAATATATACATACATACATACATATGTATTTATATATACATACATACATATGTATTTATATACATATATATATTTATATATATATATGTATATATATATATGTATATATATATATATATATATATATATATGTATGTATTTTAAAGTTCACACATCCCAGGTTAAGACAAGGAAATAGAATGGTGTAGTTGAAAGAGCACTGCTTTTGGATTCAAAGAACCTTCATTCAAATATAAACTAATCACCTGTGTGACTCTAGGCAAATCATTTTATCACTCAGTATCTTATTTCTTATCTATAAAATGTAGTTGATTAGAATTGTTTTCCCTGGCTCACAGGGCTGCTTTGAAGAAAGAGTTTTGTAGATCTTAGGTTGTGATATGAATCTAGTTATTATTATTAATATAGAATCTCAGAATTCAAAGTCATTTCAGAAGTCATATGGGCCTCCAAACCATATCCAGATATGTCATTACCCTCTGCCTACATTTCTGAGAAAGGGCACCCAGCCTCTGGTCAAACATCTCTAGAAGTGGGCAGTCAGCTATCTCCTGAGCAAGCCTTTCCTACATTTGGATAGCTCTAATTGTTAAGAAATGTTTTCCTCACATCAACTTTAAATCAGCTTCCCAGTTCTTGTCCTCTGGGGCCTAAGTAGAACGAGTCTAATCCCTCATTGTTTCTTATGTTCAGAGATGAAAGAAACCGCAGAATGCAAGGGCTGAAATGAGTTTTATTTTCCTATTTCTGTGACTCATGAATGGGATAATGTTATCAGCTGAGATAATAACACCTTTAAATGGCTTGGAATTTATTTGGTTCACAAAATCCAGGAGAAGATTGACAGCATCTTAAACAGCGGCAGTCAGGGAGGCGCTGGCGTATTGACAGCAGTGATTTTGTGAGTAATGAAGGAGGTTATATGATTAAGTTTCCTGAAGCATACAGTGCCCACCATGTACACTTACTGTATATTGCCACCCTTCTGTGTGGTGGAATGGTTCCACTGCTTTTCAGTCCAGGATCAATAGGATTAGGGGATTTGTACTGAAAGCTGGCCTGTGGCTTCTTGTTAAGCGGGTAGGGTGCTTGCGAGTTCTCCTTGCTGGCTTTTTTGCTCCAGTCCCTGTATTAATCACATAAAAAGCTGTCCCTTGGTTCTATTTTTTGACTGTTATTTTTTCTCACTCACACCTTTTTAAGCTCAGTTTTGGAATTTATAAAAAGCTTGGATGGATGAACAAGCTCTTGCTTGGGGCAGTATCCCAGGTGGATATTTCCAGGGGACAGGTTTTGAGGGTGTTGGGAAATTTGCTGTTTAGCTATTTCAGTAGAAGAGAAATGGTACACATTTATACATGAGCAAAACTAAAGGTCAGTCTCCCTTCTATCTAGAGACCAAGTAGCCTGGAAACATGAGGCTAGGCCTTCACCACATCAATTTCTTCATTTATAATATAAGGGGCCTCAAAAATAGGACTTTAAAGGTTGCTTTTCATTTTCAAATTTTCTAGGTCCTAGTTCTAATATCTTATATTCTAAGGTCCCTCCTGGCTCTGGCATTTTAGGTTCTAAAATACTTTCTTGACATGGTATTTTATTTGTAAAGATTGATTATATTCTAGGTCTCTTCTAGAGCTACCAACCTCTGTTAAGAGGCTAGCTAACTGGTTCTAACTATAGCATCAGTTATGTGACAGACACTAAACTAAGAACTAGAAACACGAATGCAAGCATGCTAGACAGTCTCTGGCTTTGAAGACCTTTCACTCTAATGGGGGAACTAGCAAGGGGTAGCAGGAGTGGTGGGATGACTAGAGAAGACCAGAGTGCTATGGAGGTTTGGGACAGAGCAAGATTAGGCCAAAGTTGGCCTATCAAAGTCCTGAGAGATTCCAGAGACAAGAGTCTAATTTTCAGCTAGAGTGTGAGTAGAGGTGATGGTTTGAAGTTTCTGCATTGTAGTATTGTTCATTCTAAAGTGTTCTGTGATCAGTCTGCCACTCAACTCTGGAATTGCTTCAGTACTTATGTTCAACATTGAGTTAATATTTGGCTCATACACCCATCTAGTGCATTCTCTGCCAACAGAACAGACAGGAGCTGTAGTTCAAATAGCAAAGTAATTATTTGGGACAGAATATCAAAACAAAAGTGAGGGGAAAATCAAGTAATGAAATCATTCTAATTCCCTACAGCATGGGTACAATTGCCTGCATACTTACACACTGGTTTAGAAGGGTATATTCTGATAGAAACTTGGATTCCAAGTTTGGGAAGGTTTATGCTTCTGCCCTGTAAGCTTTGCTTTGAGATTGAAACACCTCTTCTTGCCTCAGACTGTATGGACTTACCTTTCAAACTCTTTGGAAGGGGGCAGGGCTTCCACAACCTCACAGATCCACCATATACTTGCTTCTGTCTGGAGAGAATAAATAAAATAAGGCCAGAAACTTGCAGCTCCATTGTTCTGTCCTTTGCCATTGATGCCATATACTAAAATTATGCTACTGCTGGTATTCTCCATCCTTCCCTTTGGCCATATTCAGACTTCTTCCTTGCCATCCATTAAGGATCTATCTTGTTCCTTCTTCCTCCTGCTGCTGCAGCCTTTGGCAAGTATCCTTTTTCTAAAGTAAACCCACCAGAGTCAGGTGCCTTGGGCTAATCAACACATCTTCTCCTCTGCCCATAAATATCCCCAGTCTCTATCTAGCTGTTGTACAAAAAGGGCTCTTCAGGCACTCTCAGATTTTGATTACTGACGTCTTTTATCAGAAGGTCCCCCATCTTTTACTTTTAGAAAAAAATTAGTGATTCCTAACTGTTGACCTTTTCCCCACCTAGATGGCAGCATATTTTCCCCTATTCTCTCTCCTTTTTTTTTTTTTTTTTTTTTTGCTTTTTTGGAGGATGCAGGGCAGGGCAATTGGGGTTAAATGATTTGTCCAAGGTCACATGGCTAGTAAGTAAGTGTCTGAGTCTGGATTTAAACTCAGGTCCTCCTGACTCCAGGACTGGTGCTCTATTCACTGTGCCACCTAGTTGCCTCCCACCCCATTTTCTTTCTAGTCAACACCTCCTACTGATTCCCTCTGAAGTTGGAAATAAACTTTTGTACCCATTTTGAAATGTCCTTTCAACTTTGATCATTTCCCTAGTCTCCAGTTCAGCCTTTGGAATGACCCTGTAATTCTGTGAAACCCTCCCCTAAGAATTATAAACACTAGAGGGGAAAGGGGCAAGTTAAGAGCTTCTATAGATATTGCTGCCTCCCTAGCAAGGTTTCCCTGTACCCCCTTTGTTTCCATATTCTGTTATTATCTGTTCCAAATTCTCATCAAGTGTCAGTATTCTATTTTTTAAAGTCCTTTCAATATCTAAAATTCTAAATTCTACAGTTCTTTCTAGTCGCAAACTTCTATTTTCTCTTGTTCCCTCCAGACCTTACATTCTGTTTTATAAAAATGTTATCTGGTCCCTTAAAACCCTAACATTCTAGGTTCTTACAACATCTGTTCCAAATGTCCTTCTACATCCTACCATATATTCTAAGGTGTCTCTCAACTCTACTATTCTATGGTGCTGTTGACACTATTAGAGATGTTAATTGATGATAAAAATAAAATGGGCCAACTCTAGATTCCTTCTGGACTGGGTCTCAGTTTGTATTATGTAATAAATCTCGGTCACAAGATGTCTCCTTATTCTATGCTTCTTAAATTCTTTGATTGATATCTTCACCCTACTTCTTCTGTCACATCAACTACTTCTCTACATCTAAGGAACCACCCAGAACAAATTGTCCCCATAGAGAAAGTTGTAGTCGTCTAAGAAGACTCAGCTTTGTTATTTAATGTCTATCTACTCAATAAAGTCATGAGAGATACTGGGGAGTTTTAGCTCAAGTATTCAATGCTAGAGGTTCAGTCATTGGTTAGTCTATGAGATCTAAAAATATTAGGTAGTGATCTGGAATAGCAACAAGCAGTATCTGAGGAAGCCAATGAATTACAAATAGTTGATTTGGGCAGTGCAATGACTGATTTTTTAAGACCAAGATTATGGTCTTAAAATTAGGAGATCTAGGATGTGACCTCATCATTTTACTGAAACTGCTCTCTCCAAAGCTAGCAACTATCTTCCTTAATTGCCAAGTCAAAGACTCCTCAATTCTCATTTTTTGTGACCTCTCTGCAGCCTTTGACATTGTTGATCACTGTCTTTCCCTTGATTCTCTCTTCTCTAAAGATTTTCAGAACATCACTCTGAAATTTATACCTACTGCTCCTTCTTAGGCCCAGTACAATGCTAATGCCTCTTTCATAGGGCAACAATTCAAATATACAAAGGCTACTATAATTTCCCAACCCAAAAATCTCCTCTTCTCTTCACTGAAACTGAATTTCCTGGTCAATAAACTGGAGATAATCACACTTTTACTACCTACATTACAGTATTATGAAAATTAAAATGAGACCATGTATGTAAAGTTCTTAGTAATTAGAGATGACCATAAGAATATGAACTAGATACGGTTATTATTATTGTGGGGTGACATCACAAAGTTGCTCATTTCCAGGTTTAGAGAAATAGAGAATACAATCCTATTATAAAACAAGTCAATAAGCATTTATTAAGAGCCTCCTATGTGCCAGGCACCCTGTGATAAGCACTGTGGATTAAAAAAAGACAGTGACAGTCTTCAGGCTTCAATTCAATGAATCTTCAAGGAGTTGACCTTGTAATGAGGAATAAAACATGCAAACAACTACATACAAGAAAATATATACAAGATAATTTGGAGAAAGTCACAGGGGAAAGGTATGAACATTAAGGGAGCACAGAAAAGGCTTCTTGCAGAAGGTGGGATTTTAGTTGAGCATTGAAGGAAGCCAGGAGAAAAAAAAGAGTGAAAAGCAATATTTTGTGGGCAATAGAATGCCAGAATCTTAAAAGTAGAAGGAAGCTCAGATACTACCTAGTCTACCCTGTACCTAAGTAGGAATGCTGTCGATAATATCCCTGACATGGGGTCATTTGGGTTCCATTTGGAGTCTCCTAAAATATGGGAAATTATTATCCCTCCTGGTAGTCCATTTAATTTCAGAATATCCCAATTGTCAGGAAGTTTTCTTCATGCTGAGCTGAAATTTGCCTTCTGCCATCCTTAACTCAGGTGGATGTAAAAACAACAACAAAAGTGTACTATCCACCTGTGATTGCCTGCTGGGTATTTTCCATGTTGTGAGTGGGCCCAGTAAGCTTCAGAAGTAAGTGGAGGCAGGTGGATTGTCACTTCGGGGGCAGCAGATGAGACTGCATGGTGGTGAAATCCTCTTGAGGGGCTGGGGGTGGTATATATATATATATATATACATACCTTCCATATTATAGCTCTTCAAACATTGAAATATGGTGACATTTTCCACTACATCCTCTCTTCTGAATGAGTCAGTGTGGTGAAATGAAGAGCCTTAAGTTTGGTCTCAGGGTACCTCAGTTTGCTTCCAGGATCTATCACTCACTGCCTGTGTGTGACCCTGAGCAAAACCTTTAATCTCCTGGGAAAATATTTCCCCTTCCATAAGATGGACTGCCTCCTAAGGCATTTTACATCTCTAAACCTATGATGCTCTGAGTCCCAGGAGAAGGGTATAAGACACATTGCAGATAGAAAACGTTCTGGATTTGGGGAGAAAGGATGCACAGTCTCTTTTTCAGGACAGCTGGGGTGTCTATCTATTTATCTCTGTTTTGATTTTTTAAAAAATCAAATCTAATTAATTCTCATCTCCTCTTTGATGGACAATCCCTTTTCTCTTCAGAGTTCAAAATGCCAACTGAGTCAGGTATTTTCCAAAAGGAATGAAAATCATTTCTCCCTCCTTCATTTTGAGCAGTCCTTTTTAATAATCTTGCCAACTTCTGGAGGTAGGGTTGATTTACTTACTTTCTCCACAATGCAGTCTCATCTGCTGCCCCTGAAGTGACAATCCACCTGCCTCCACTTACTTCTGAAGCTTGCTGGGCCTACTTGCAACTTGAAAAATGCCCAGCAGGCAGTCACAGGTGGAAAGAATACTTTTGTTCTTGTTTTTAAACACATACACCTGAGTTAAATATTCTTGAAATTTGGCTGTAGGCTCAGAAGACAAATAATTTTGAATTCATATAACCCTGCATTAAAAACACTCACCCCCACACACATTGGCCAAGTAGCCCAACACAAGTACTAGTAACTTGTGACTTTCTTTGTTAGAAGGGATGAGTTATGAGTTATGGTGATGACAGTAATCAGAAAGCAGAGGTGAGGAACAGAGAAGAGTGGATAGAAGAGGGCAGGGGAGGGCAGAAGAAAGGAAAGCCTCCAGGTAAACATTTAAAAAGTACACAGAAGAAAGTAGAAGTAGGTTCAGTGTTAAATACAGAAAAGCAGAATAGTTTTGGACCATTTTTGTTAAATTTGTTTTATACCTTACTCCCCCCCCCCAAAAAAAAAAAACTCCACAGAAAACCCAAAACACCAAGATATGTGTAATAGAGACTTACAGTTTCATGTACAATTTTCCTTTTTTTGTTTTTGTTTTGCCTATATAGAGATGACCATTGTTGTTTGTCAAGTTCAGAATAATAAAAGAAGAAAAAAATGACTCTCAAATGGTCAATGGAAATAAAAGCTTACCCAAATGACTTTCCAGGAGTGGGGAACCTTTGGCCTCCAGGCCACATATGGCCCTCTAGGTCCTCAGGTTTGGTCCTTTGACTGAATCCAAACTTCACAGAACATATCCCCTCAATAAAAATATGTGTTCTGTAAAACTTGGTCTCAGTCAAAAGGTTATAGCCGAGGACCTGGAAAGACTCAGGTTTCCCACCCCAGGAGTTTGACCAGTAAATGGAAATGGAGGCAGACAAATCAATTAAGGAATACAAATGTTCAAATGCTGCTAAACAGATTTAATGAATTTAGAAAGTAAATTTCCTTTATTGCTGTAATACATGTCACTATTTAAAACTAATACAAAATATATAACTGAGCCTTTTTTTGTTATATTGTTTTAATAAAGTAGTTCTTACCACTTCTTTGTAATCATTCTATAATGATCAAATTAGCATGCAAGTATTTACTAACTTTTCTATTGTCTGGTCATATTCTCAAGTCTGTCTTGGGGCAGCATTGGGTTTAGGAGGCAGCGAAATCTGGTGAAAATGGAGTTAAGCCTGAATTTAGAAAACCTGGATCTAAATCCTTAGGCAAAGCCTCAGTTTGCTCATCTTTAAAATCAGTCTAGTAGTAGGTGCATTTCCTGCATCATCTGGTTGAAGGGAATTAAGTGGCTTATAGTGTTATTAAAAAGGGGAGTTATCACTGAAAATAGAGGTATGCTTCTATTCCAGTTTTTCTCACAAAATGCCTAAGTAATTTCATGTCTATAATTTGCTTTCTTAAGGTAGCTACCAATACAGTCTTGCTGTTCCTAGAACCAAAATTCCTTTCATGGTTCCTGGGAACTCAGCCTATGCAAACAGAGCTTTTCCCCAGTCTCAGGATAATAACAATATTTCTCATTTCAGTATTTCAAGGATCTGCTGTTGTGCTGGTGTGGTTGCCCCTTCATCAACACCAGCAGATTGCAACAGTTTCATTCCTCAGGAGATATTTGTTGGGATCATTCCAATCAATATGACCCATCCTCCAGACCTATTAAGGCTATTTAGAGTCTTAATTGTTTCATTAAACATGTGAGACATCCCTCTCAGCTTCATATAACCTATAGGGGAATGCAGGTGGCACAGTAGGTAGAATGCTAAGCCTGGATTCAAGTTTACATGTGGGTTCAAACTTAGACTCAGATACTTACTAGTTGTGTGACCCTGGGCAAGTCATTTAACCTGTATCTGCCTCCTTTTCCTAATATGTAAAAAATTGAGCAAATAATAATGGCACCTACCTCTCAGAATTGTTGTGTGGATAAAATGAAATAATATTTTTTAAGTGCCTGGTACACAGTAGATGCTATATAAATGCTACTGTAATAATAATTTATATAATATATGATATAATGTCACTTGTGTTGTTGCTGTTTGGTCATTTTTTAGTCGTGTTGGACTCTTCCTGACCCCATTTGGGGTTTACTTGACAAATATTCCAGAGTAGTGGTATGTCCATGCCTTCTCTAGCTAACTTTACAAATGAGGAACTGAGGCAAACAGTGTCTTGTCCAGAGTCACACAATTAGTCTGAGGTTGGAACCAAACTCAGGAAAATGAGTATTCCTGACCCCAGGCCTGGTACTACAGAGGACTTAACAGGTACCTAGATAAGTGAATGGGGAAGAGATAATGGGGAAGCTGCATCATGCTGTGGATAGAGTCCCAGGCCTGGAGTCAGAAGACCTGAGATCATATATGGCCTCAGACACATTCTAGCTATGTGACCCTGGGCATCATCTAACTTGGTTTGCCTCAGTTTCTTAACATGATAACATGATAATAGCACCTGCCTCCTAGGTTTGTTGTGAGGATAAATTAAATATATTAAGAGCAAATAAAATAATAATTGTAAAACACTTGACTGCCTGGCTATACATACATACATAAACATATATATGTGTGTATATATATGATATATATGTATATGTAGTAGTAGCAGCACCAGCAGCAGCAGTAGAGTCTGTTGGCCCCTCCATAGTATGTGCTTTTCAGAAAGAAACAGTTCATTTGCGGAGCTGAAAGAGAGATTGGAGATGGCAGGTGTCGCCCTTTCCTTTTTTTACCTTAAGGTTCTCCTGACCATGCTGCCCCCTGTCCCTACCTATACATCTTGTGTGGCCTCTCTTCTTCCTTGCATTTTATGGGTTATTTCATGATTACTCTGTTAGAAGTACATATCATCAGAATTAAGTGTTTTTTATAAAGAATTGTATGTAGAAAAGTGATTTTTAGCAGTCTCTAGCAAAAGATTACAGTTTTTGGTGGTTGCAAGAACCTAATTTCCTATAGGTTCAATGTATCAATATTTGCATTTTTTTACTTTAGTGACACCATTTTCTAGGAACATTATCCCTGGTAAAGTGGAGGACTGACTATCATCAACTGGACCACAACCAGCCTCTAACCTGGAATGGCTAGAGTCAAACAGAGCAGGCCAAAGACAGGTGTGTGTGTCTGGGATTAAATAGAAGTTTAAGTAATTTCAGAGAGAGGAAAATGCTTGCAAGCAGAAGCACCCCTCTCTTCCCCCCAGAAGGAGGGCTTAATATACTAGGGGAAAGGCATGGTTTATATATATAAAAAAACACAAGGGGGCTGGACCACAACACAATCATTTTTAGGTGCCTGAGAAAATTATATTTCAATTTGCACCCAGAGTTCATTAATTTTCTCTCTGGAAGTGAATAGCACTTTTCATCATGAGTCCTTCTGAATTAGCCTGAACAACTGCAAGCATGGGGGCATGGTGTAATGCCAATCATGGCAGCAAACCTGAGGACTGCTGAGGTGAATAATTTAAGGGGCTAATCGCATAGTATAATGAACTCTCTATTCAGCAATAAACTAAACATTGTTCAATAAAACATGACATTCGTAGCAACATGCTTAAGCAAAACATATCTATACACACATATATAGACATATATATGTATGTATATATATATGTACACACACATATATATGTATATACACACATACATATATATATATATATAAAACCATATATATCATAACACTCAGTGTTTTTGGTTCATAGTCTATATGGTACATAGATTTATCATTGCATTCAGGAACATTCCCCAAAATACTTGTTTAAATAATTAGAGGGTCCCAGGTTAGGGTCTCACCTATCACAACATATCACACAGTATATGTCATTGCATTTCCCAAATCAGGAGGCTAGAATCAGGAGTGGTCAGTCCTCAGACAAAGAGCCATGGAGTTTGGAAGTCAGAGAATAGCCATGGGGTTTGAAAGTCAGCCTCAAGCTAAGATGAGAGAAGACTTTACTTAGACTCTGTGTATTGATTGAGGAGATTGTGATTTACTGTGACCTGGGGGTGGATGGTGTTTGTATTTTTTGCTACTCCTGATTCTAGCCTGGATTCACACACAGGCAGCTCTCTACTCCTCCATATCTCAGCTCATAGGGAGTACTCCACTCCATGTTCCTGCCTGACAGCAGGCTTCAGGGGCTCCTGCCTACAGCTTCAATTTCTAGGAAAACAAAGCTTAACATGGCTACAACAATATTTATGCACATTATCATCACCATCATCTCAATTCACTTTAATAGCTCTTAAAGGGGGCTTAAGCTAAGCCCCTTTCCCATGGCAGATCTCTGCTCTTCAGCACAATTCACTCATAAAGACCAACAGACGGGGCTTCTGTCTGAGAAATTAACACAGACAGAGCGCTGACATCACATTTTTTCTGTTAGGCCTCCCCATAAGCAAGTTCTCCTAGCCCACTCACACTCACTTCTCTCTCTGCTCTGCTCCTCTCTCTCCTCTCTTCTCCAAGCAATACAAAATTGTATTGTTTCCAATCAATGACTCTTGATTCAATCAAAGGCAAGACTCAATCGAAACTTGATTGGCTAAACTCAATTCAGAAAAACATAAAAAAAAAACCCTACTTTGCTTGCCATTATACGAGGTTCTATAGGAACGATCTCCAGGTTGACTGTCATAGAGCCTACTGATTATTCAGTAACTAATTGTTATTAACCAGAGTAAGTGTAGCAAGAACAGGAGTGCACTTCTACTTCTGGTGAACACCAAATGGCGGATGACGCCGGTGCTGCAGAAGGTGCGGGAGGCCTCGGGGGCCCCGGCGTCAGAGGCTGGGGAGGCTTTCACGGTGGCTTCGGCAGTGGGGGCCATGGTCGAGGCCGGGGCCGTGGTCGAGGCCGAGGCCGCGGACACGGGGCCCAGGGAGGAAAGGCTGAAGACAAGGAGTGGGTTCCTGTCACTAAGCTGGGCCTTTTAGTCAAGGACATGAAGATCAAGTCCTTGGAAAAGATCTATCTTTTCTCGCTTCCTATCAAGGAGTCTGAGATCATAGATTTTTTTCCTGGGATCTTCATTGAAAGATGAGGTTTTGAAGATCATGCCTGTTCAGAAACAAACTAGAGCTGGACAACGTACCAGGTTCAAGGCTTTTGTGGCCATTGGTGACTACAATGGCCATGTTGGTCTGGGTGTCAAGTGCTCCAAGGAAGTGGCCACAGCTATTCATGGTGCTATCATTCTGGCCAAGCTGTCCATCGTTCCTGTGAGATGTGGCTACTGGGGGAACAAAATTGGCAAGCCTCACACAGTACCCTGCAAGGTCACTGGGCGATGTGGGTCGGTTTTGGTGCGCCTGATCCCCGCCCCTAGAGGAACTGGCATTGTCTCAGCTCCTGTGCCTAAAAAGCTCCTGATGATGGCTGGAGTTGATGATTGCTACACTTCTGCAAGAGGCTGTACTGCCACCCTGGGCAACTTCGCTAAATCTACCTTTGATGCCATCTCCAAAACATATAGCTATCTAACCCCAGACCTATGTAAGGAGACTGTGTTCACTAAATCTCCTTATCAGGAATTCACGGACCATCTTGTGAAGACTCACACTTGAGTGTCTGTCCAGAGGACCCAGGCAGCTGCTGTGGCAACCACATAGATGTTTGTAAACAAATAAATTGAACTATGCCTGATAAGAAAAAAAAAAAGAACAGGAGTGCAGTAGCTGGTTCAGTTCACTTGGCTGTTACAAGAAACAGGGATTTTGAGTATGTCAAGAAATGACTGCAGTATGTTGACTCTCAGGTCCCTGGGAAATAGAGGGAGCTCAACAAATATAAACAGTTATTGATTAATATGAAAACCATGAACCCCTCAGTGAATACCTGGTGCTGGTCAAAGTAATACACTTTGCAAGAAAATGAGATCATCCAGAACACAAAGAATTGTTGTTATGCCAAGCTCAAGGCAGAGCCTGCTTGCCAGGCCTTAGCTCCGGGAAACAGGATGTCTCAGAATATTTTGACCCTATGTTTGTTATTTGTCCTTCATTCTCAAAGAGGACAAATGACATCAGGGAAGTGATATCTTAACTTGCAAGTGAATTGGATTTAAGTGAGTCAAACTCACCAGTCTCATTCTTTTGTCCAGAGCCATCTGGGTTCACTGGCAAGACGTAGATCAGAACAACTAGAGGTGGCCCCAAATTTCATGGGAGACCTTGGCCTTTTTTTTTTTTTTTAAAGCAATTGGGGTTAAGTAACTTGCTCAAGGTTACACGGCTAGTCATTATTTATGTGTGGGTGCTCATTTTCTGAGGCCGGATCTGATCTCGGGTCATCCCAACTCCGAGGCCGGTGCTCTTACTCACTGTGCCACCTAGCCGCCCCTTTTAGGGCAATTGGGGTTAAGTAACTTGCCCAAGGTCACATGGATAGGTTTTTTTGTTTGTGTGGGTTAAGTGTCTGAGGCCGGATCCGAACTCAGGTCCTTCTGACTCCAGGGCCCTGCGCCACCTAGCCGCCCAAGACCTTGGCCTTTTAAAGCTAATCTCTTTCACAGGTCTCATATTGTCTGAGGCGACACCAATTCAGTGATTAAGACTAGGTACGAAATGAGGCAAAAATGGCTTCTTTTACCTAGTTAAAAACAATAACAACAACAAGATCAGTATGGGAGGGGTAGACCCTCAGGTTTTCTGGCCAAAACAGAAATAATTGTTATTTACAGTGACTCTGAGCCATCAAAACCCAAATAATGCCAGAGGAATGACTTTACGAAGGTGCTGAAAGAACTGGTGAAATGTGATTGCTAAGGCACTATCTCTGAAAGATCATAGAGAATGGTTGAGGGCCTCAGGACTGGAGAAAGACAAACCTTACCCTAGCTTTCAATATAGGGAAGAGTTTGGATCCTACAAATCATAGACTAGTGAGCATGACTTTGAATTCTGGCAAAATACTAGAATGTATTATTAAAGGGATAGTTCATGAGTATCTAAAAACAGAAGTAGTGCTCACTGAAGATCAGCATAGCTTCATCAAAACCATGCTATGCCAAATAAAATTTATTTTCTGTTTTTGCCAGAGGGGCCAGACTTGTAGAAAAGGGGAATACTATGTGAGCAGTTTTACCCAGATTTCTTTTAAAAATATTTGCAAAAGTCTTATGAATTTAGCAGGATTGAGAACTGCTTGAATGATTAAGCTGAAAGAGATATCATTAGTGGTTTTATGTAAACTTGCAAGGAAGTTTTTAGTAGAGAATCATAGGATTCTATCCTAAGCTCTGTTCTATTTTTTTTTTTTAGTGATTTGTAAAAGATAGTAATATCATGCAAAGCAAATTGCAGATGTCACATTGCTAGAAGGTACAGCTATCATGTTGGAAGAAAGAGGAAGGATACAAAATTAATTCAACTAATAAATTAAAGAACTGAGTTAAAAAAATATAATCCAGATAAATATAAGGCCCCAGAATTTGAGAGCTGGGAGGGCCCTCAATGACCATCTAGTCCCTCACATGCATAATTTAAAAAAAATAATAAAATAATAAATGGTAAATAAATAATAAAAAATAGATAGATAAAATTTCTATAGCTCTTTAACATTTGCAAAGTACTTCACAAATATTATCTCATTTTTATCCTCACAACAAATCTGGGAGTATAGATGCTATTATGATCTTGACTTTAAAGATAAAAAAACTGAATAAGGCAGAAGTTAAGTGATAGGAAAGGATTCCTCACTATAAAATACATAGAAGTGGTCATTTAATCTTTGTCTTAAGACTGCCAAGGAAAGGAAAATCACCACCTGTCAAGGCAAACCATATTATGTTTAGGCAGCTCTGATTGTTGAGGGTTTTTTTCCCCTTTGACATAAAGCATAACTTTCCTTCTTTCCAATTTCTACCCACTTCTCCTGATTTTCCCTTCTGAGCTCAAACAAATTTATGCCCCCACTTATGTAATTGTTCTTTAAATACTTGAAAACAGCTTTCATACCCCTTTCCTCATGTCTTCTCAAGCCTAAACATTCAAGTTCCTTCACCTAATCAATACATGATATGGAATAATGGTCCTTCATTATTCTTATTGCTTTCCTCTGAAAATTCTATATTTTGTTTCAAGAAATATTGTCCATGATCACAAGATGGGAGAAGCATGGCTAGACATCAGTTCATAGGGATTTTTGTGAATGACAGACAAGTGTCGGTAATGGGGCACCATGACTTAAATGGCAAGATATCCATTGCCTGAATGAGAGGTATGGTGTCCAGAGTGAGAGAGGCAATAATCTTGTTTTACTCTGTCTTGGTCAGATCATATCTGAAGCACCATGTTTAATTTTAAGCATGACATTTTAAGACAGGTATTAATAATCTGGAGATCACACAGTGGAGGGTGACCATCACTGTAAGAAGTCTTTGCCAGATGATGATTCGTTGATGGAAATTGAAATGTTTATACTTTCAAAGTGAAGACTTGAGGGAGGGGGTTGAATGTTGGCTTTAATTCTTTGAAGGGCTGTTAGGTGAAAGAAAGATCAGAATGTTTCTGCTTTATCCCAAAGGACAGAAATATGAATAGTGGAGGAAGAATTTTTATCTAGTTGGTTTGTTGTTTGTTTTATGCTAGGTCTCTCTTTTTCACCCTGGCTGAATTTATAGTAGCCTCTCCTGGGTGCAATGGTAATTAATTGGAATTTGAAGATCCCTTTGTGTTGGTGAAGGCAGCAGGTACTTAGCATCAACCTTCTGGTGGGGAAAGAGAAGGTATGAACTTCTGCCTCCTGTTACTGACATAACAGTAAGGGGTTGGCTGAAACAGGAAGCTGATGCTGTGTGTATATAAGGAAAAGCCCTAGGAAGGGACAGTCAAAATTTTTTGAGACCAACATCTGGAGGCAGAGCAGCTACAGAAAAGAAATGAGAATCGAGAACTGAGTCAGATCTTGGAGCAAGCCCTGTGGAGGCTGAGTAGGAGCCCAGGAGCCCTGGAATTCCACCCCCTCCCCCACCCCCTCCACCCCCTGCTCAAGGCTGGATAAGGTGATTCAGATTTTTTTTAACAAGCTTCAGGAGACTGAGGAAGCATGACCTGGATGGTAAGACTTTGTAGCTTGGCTGAGCCTTGAATTCCTGGGAACAGAAATTGTGAAGGATGGACTGGACCCTGTGAACTTCAGTGTGGAGCAGGGCTTATACAGAGAGCCAGACAAAGAACTGGGAGCTGTCTGCCTTTGACAGGTAACTGTTTGGTGGATTCAGGTAGGAGTTGCCTGCCTTGAGTCAAGATGAAAAGACCTCTCCATGGGTACTGAATAGTGATAAAATTGTAGTTTACTAGTGGCCTAGGGGTGGAGTGTCTGTGTATTTTCTAATGATTGTGCTTAGTGATTAATGACACTTAGTAATTGATTGTTGAATAAGTGACTGATTGAGTTAACTTAATGTGCCCCATGACTTTGACTATTGTAATCTGACATGACTGAATGACTGAGTAAGGAGGCAAACCTCCTTAGGGATGATTGAATGTACTAAATGATTGTACTTTGTTGAAAACTATTGTGACCACTTTGGTGAAAACCATGTGGCCATTTTAATGATAAGCTGTTGTGAATACTATATTGTGATTTTCTGTGATAAGCTGTAATATTGTGAATGCTGTACCTGGATTTTCTGTGATGTTTTGCTTTGATTTGTTATGGAATAAATGGAGTATTCACTCTACTGTGTAATCAGAATCTTAAAAGCTATTCACAGTAGCATTCTTCTGGAAAGCTGCTTGTGCATGGTGTTACACTGGATCAAATCCTATTGTTCATCATCTCAAGAGTTTTGACCTGATCTGACTGGTTCACTTTTTCTTAGGCAGCCTGGTAGCCTCTGTTCTCATTGGCTCACCATATTGGTTCTGGACTTAATTCAGGCTTAGTATAGTATGACTCAAAACTCCTATACTCAAAACTCCTATACACCAGCCTCAGTCTATCTGTTATCAAGGATTGTAGGCATGCACCACCACATCTGGCTTCAATGGAATAAATCACAGACATGATATAAAGAGGGTGGGAGAGGCAGGAAGGCAACTTCCTTAAAGGAAGGAATGTGTGAGTTCATTTTCACTATAGATCTTCCAGTGAAAAATGGACAATCACTTGATGAGGATATTTTAGAGAAGATCCTTGATCAAATATGTATTGGACCACAAGGCCCCTGTGCTCCCTTTTGAATTGGATACTTGATGATTCTGTGTCATTCATACATTTACATTGATAGCAAGTGACAAGAAAGAGCTCTCTTTAGACTCAACCATGCCTAAACTGGTTCCACTGCACATACCTACATTAAAAAAATGAATTTCATTCCATAAGATTTTATTCAGTATCTATGCTAGGTAAGGCACAATTATAGCAGGTAGGTGGCACAGTGGATAGAATGCCAGAGCTGGAGTGAAGAAGAGTCATCTCCCTGAGTTCAAATCTGGCCTTAGACACTTACTAGCTGGGTGACTCTGGGAAAGTAATTTAACCCTGTTTGACTCAGTTCCCTCCTCTGTAAAATGAGCTAGAGAAGGAAATAGCTAACTACTCTAGCATCTTTGCCAAGAAAACCTCAAATGGCATTATGAAGAGTAGGACATAATTGGAATGACTGAACAAAAGACATTATTAGGAGCTAATAATACAAGGATAAAAAATGGCACTACAACCATGCCCTCAAAAAACTTATATCCTATTGGGGAGTCTAGATTCTAATAGATTGCCTGAATACCTATGATTCCAGTATAGATTCCCAGGGATCAGCAGACTATGACTTAAGGGCTAAATCTGACCTGCTACCAGATTTTGTAGAACTCACACGCTAAGAATGGCTTTAACATTTTAAAATACAATTTACTGAATTATCAATTTTATTTAAATGGTCTAGAATTATATATATATATATATATATATATATATATATACATATAATAAATAATTATAATTTATTTAAACACATAAAAACCATTCTTATTTCATAGGTCATACAAAAATAGGCAGCAAGTTGGATTTGGCCAGTGAGTTGCTTTGCTGACCCCTGACCTAGATAACAAGGAGTTTTTTGGACTAAACTTTGAAGTAGTCAGAGTTTATTTGCTACTGGCTCTAATCATATTCACAATCCTTGGTCCAAGGTTAAAGAAACATATTTATAAGAATTTCATACGTTATCAAAAACATATCACCAGAGAAACTAAACAAATGGTATGCCTGAAATACTAAAGAACCAGAGAGAAACCCTCAGAATATTGATTAGATTCTCTATGGCATATTTATGAGAAAATATGGACTAAAATCATGTAGGAAAAAAAATTTTTTTTAAAGGAAGGGAATAAGCATTTATTAAGAGCCAACTATGTTCCAAGCACTGTGTTAGGCACTTTACAAATATAGTCTAATTTGATTCTCACAACAACTCTGTGAGGTAGGTGCCATTATTTTTTCGATTTTTTAACATTTATATTTACAGTTTTGAGTTTCAATTTTGTAAAGCCAAGCCCGAGGCAGCTTTCCAGAGGACTCCTGCTGTGAATATCTTTAATGTTCTGATCACATAGTATAGTGAACTCTCTATTTATTCAACAATAAACTAAGACAAAACATTCACAGAAACCAAAGTACAGCATTCACAATGATATAATATGACAACTTATCACTAAAGTGGCCACATAGTTTTAAACAGAAGATAGCATTCAGTAAGTCCTTAACTTAATCATGCTTAAGGAGCAAACCTCTTTAAGGGACAGCAAAGTACAAAGGTCAAAGTTTTCCCACCCGTACATCACATTGAATTAATCTCTCAGTCAAAAAGTCTTCTTTCTTCTTGATTGGAGATTAGTATCCAATAATCATTAACTCAATCATCCTTAAGGGGTACAACATACAAAGTAAAAAGTTCTCCTACCCCTAGGCCACAGTAAATCATGATCTTCTCAGTCAGTACTAAGTACCCAAGGAGAGGTCTTTTCATCTTGGCTCAAGGCTGGCTCTCAAATTCCATGGTTCCTCTTCCATGGGTCCAGCTCTTACCTGAATCTACCCAACTGTCACCTGGATTCCCAGGCAGGCAGCTCTCAGCTCCTCATCCAGTTCCCATTCCATATTGAAGCTCATAGTGTCCTGTACACCTCAGGTCCTTCATACTTTCTGTTTCTGGGAAGACAAAGCTTAGCAGAGCCAAAACAACATTCACACACATTGCTGGCATCATCATCAATTCACTATCTGCCTCTGAAATCAAAACAGATCCAAAACAAGGTCTTAGAACTCAACACAAATCATCAGTCTAGTCCCAGAACCTCTGAAACCTTCCACCAGGACTTCTGGAAACAGAAAATCTCTCTTTCAGGGATTCCAGTAAGGTCCCAGGGCTTCCATATAAAACATTACAAACACAAATCTACACAGACAGAACAAACAGAATGCCTGCCACCACAAATGTTCCCTTCTCAGTTCTGCTCTCTCCCAGCTTGTGCTTCTGCTTTTATATGGTCATTAGCCCCTTCCTGTTCTGCCCACCTCTTATGTCCTTTCTGTTCCTGTCTTTGGCAAGTCCCTCCCACAGTGGGTTTCACAAGTTCTGTTTCTTAACAAAGACTTGATATAATCATGACAAGGCTCAACTGAAACAAGGTGCCAAGTACTTGTTTGCTTGCCATTACACAATTTTATCCCTCCCTCTCTCCCTGAGGTTGTAAGCAATCAGATATAGGTTATACATGTGCAATTATGTAAAATATTTCCATCTCAGTTTTTTTTTTAATTTTTGGAGAGGGGAAAGCAAGGGAATTAGGGTTAAATGACTTGCCCAGGGTCACATGGCTAGTACATGTTAAGTGTCTGAGTCTGCATTTGAACTCAGGTCCTCCTAACTCCAGGGCTGGTGCTCTATTCAGTGTGCCATTTAGACATCCTATATCAATCATTTTTGACAAGAAGATTGAAATAAAGGAAAGAAAAGAAAGTGAAAATAGCATGCTTCAGTCTGTATTCAAACAATATTAGTTCTTTATTTGGATGCAGATAGTATGCTTCATCATTAGTCCTTTCCCACTGATCCACCACTCTATTCCTTAGCCAGTTCCATATTGTTTTGATAATTACCACTTTATAATAAAGTTTGAGATCTGGTACAACTAGAGCACTTTTTTGTTCATTGATTCCCTTGATATCGTTGAACTCTCATTCTGCCAGATGAGTTTTATTATTTTTTTTAGTTGATAAAATAATTTTTGATACTTTGATTGGTATGTCACTGAATAAATATATTAATTTAGGTAAAACTACCATTTTATTGTATTGGCTTAGCCCATCCATAATCAATATTTTTTCCAATTGTTTGGATCTGATTTTATTTTTGTGAAAAGTGTTTTATAATTGTGTTCATATAATTCCTGACTTTTTCTTGGAAGATAGATTCCTAATTTTTTTTATTGTCTACAGTTATTTTACATGGAATTTTTCTTTCTATCTCTTGCTGCTGGACTTTTTTTGGTAACATATAGAAATGCTTGTGGTTTATGTGAGTTTATTTTGTATCCTGCCACTTTGCTAAAGTTGTTAATAATTTCAAGTAGCTTTTTAGTTGATTTTCTAGGATTTTCTAAGTATAACAACATATCCTCTGCAGAGTGATAGCTTTGTTTCCTTATTGCCTGTTCTAATCCCTTTAATTTCTTTTTTCCTCTCTCATTGCTACAGCTAACATTTCTATTATAATACTAAATAATAGAGGTGATAGTGCATATCCTTGCTTCATCCCTGATTGTACTGGGAAAGCTTCCATCTTATCTCCATTACAGATGATAATTGTTGATGGTTTGAGATAAACATTACTTATTTTTAGGTAAGGTCCATTTATTCCTATGCTTTCTAGTGTTTTTTTTTTTTAATAGTAATGGGTGTTGTATTTTGTCAAAGGCATTTTCTGCATGTATTGGGATAATCATACGGTTTCTGTTTGTTTTGTTATTGATATGGTCAATTATGCTGATAGTTTTCCTAATATTGAACCAGCCCAGCATTCCTGGTATAAATTCCACCTGGTCATAGTGTATGATCCTTATGATATATTGCTATAATCCCTTTGCTAGTATTTTATTTAAAATTTTTGCATCAAGATTAATTAAGATGACTTTTTCTAAGACTCTATCCACTCTGTCGCACTATTTCAAAGTAAATAATCATTGTATGTATTTTTTTTTAACTTATGGACCCTGAAAATCCTGTCTGATTTAGATGACATGAAGCAATGAAAATAACGTTGGCTTAGGTCTCAGCAGATATGGGTTCTAATCCTCCCTCTGATAATTGTAGATATGACTTTAGACGTGCCATTTGCTCTCTCTGACTATGATTTCTTTCTATATAAAATGATAGACTTGGGAAGGGTCATCTACATGCTTCTCCCTTCAAACTAGAATGTTTTAGAATTTTATGGTTCTGTAACTTTGTTTCTTATGTGTTTTTTTAAACTCATAAAAAGCATTCTTATTTCATAGGTCATACAAAAACAGTCACCAGGTTGGATTTGGTCAGTGAGTTGTTTTGGAGACCTCTGATCTAGACAACAAGGAGTATCTTGGTTTATATATTGAAGTAGTCAGGGTTTATTTGCTACTGTCCCTAGTCACACTCACAAGTGTTGGTTCAAGGTTAAAGAAACATATTTATAAGAATTTCATACTTTGACAGGTCATTGCCATTAGCACAGAGCAAGAAATAGATTATAAATGCAGAGATTTGATTTCAAGTCTTGACTCTGCTTCTAAGCTGTGTGACTTTGGACCAGCTTTCTCCGCCTTCATGGTCTCTGGGACTTCTAATGATGCATTTGAATTAGATAACCCATATACTCCTTTGCAACTTCAAAATTCTATAATATGGTTTTTCACTTTCTCTCTCTTTCCCTCTGCTCTGTCTTTTTGTCTTTGTCTCTCTTCTTTCTGTTTGTCTCTCTTGGTCTCTGTATCTCTTTCTTTCTCTGTGTCTTTCCTATCTGTCTGTCACAAGCACACACACACAGACACACACAGACACACACACACACACACACACACTCCAGATTTCAGATGAGATATTAGGCCAAATGACAGTTTTGATTCCCTATAAATTAATTGTTTATCAAGTTTCCCCTTACTCTAAATTAATAGAACAATTTAATAGTACATTTCCCTGCTATGGCTGGGCCATACCAGTTTATCCATTAAGATATTTATCATCTACAGCCATGAAATTCTGACTGTTTTTGGAAACATTTTTTGTTTTGGCTCATATGGAGACATAAGCTAAGTGAGTTAAATAATATAAATACAGCTTCTAGCTACATCATTTGGTCTACAACATTAAAATGCACCTAATTTATTTCAGTTTTTAAAAGCATTCAGCTTTTTGTTGTTGTTGTTCTAATCGTCTTTCTCTTACTTGTGTGTTATGGCTGTTGCAGCAAGTTAGAAAACAGATTCCTGTGAGCATTATGAATTATTTAGTATGAATTTACATACTCTTAGGTTGTAAGTACTTTGCAAATGTCCTATGAATATGTGAAAATATTTCTGTCTAGCCAAGATAGGACAACCAAGTTATATTGTAGAATTTGTAGCATAGTGTAGTGGTCAGAGCCCAGAGTGGAAAATGTCATAATCATTCTTGATTCAATTAAATTAAAGAAGCATTTATTAAGTGCTTGCTAGGTATAAGACCATGATAGTTGTGGGGAGTATATATGCAAAGCAAAGAATAATTTCTGTCCTTTGTGAGCTTGTACTCTATAGGACTATGGGGGTAGAAGTACAATATTTCCACAAGTAAGTAAATACAAGATAATTGGAGAGAGAAGAGTATGCTAAAATCTAGATAGATCAGAAAAGATTCCATATGGATATGGTGAATCAGCTGAACTTTGAATGAAGCTAGAGAATCTAGTCGTTAGGAAGAAGTGAATTTAGGAATGGGGCAAACTATGCAAAGGGACAAAGGAGGAAATAGAATGCTGATTTGGGGGAGTATCAAGTTGGACAATTTATTTATCTGGAAAGTAAAGAGTGGAGGGTGGGGCAGGAAGAAATGTGAAACAAAACTGGTAAGGGAGGTTGGATCCTTATGGTGAAAAATATTAAATGCCAAGCTGAGAAATTAGTGTTTTATGCTAGAGGGATAGACAGTAAGGGACAAATAGAGGTTTCTTGAGCAGGGGAATGACATGGTCAGAAAAATGCTTATAAAAATGTTATTTTGGCAGCTGAACAGAGGGTAGGTTAGAGAGTGGAGAGTAATTAGGAAGATATTGTTATAGTTTTAATGAGAGATGATGCAGGTCTGAATATAGGTGATAGCCCTATGAGTGGACAGATGGGGGATAGATACAACTTAACGAAAATTATTTGGGGTGGGGGAGGGTGTTGAAAAATATCAATGAATAAAGTATGAATCTTGAGATTTCAGAGCTGGGTGATTGGAAAAATGGAGGGCCTTCACTGGAAATAAATATATTTGGAGGAAGAAAAGTTGGGAAGGAGAGTGATAATGGATTTTTTTTTTGGATGTGCTGAAGCTGAGATGCATATGAGATATCTTGGTGGAAATCTCTAATTATTAACTAAAATTATTAATGTGGTATTAGTGCTTGTAATGGTAATGGGAATTTGAAGATCTTCCCTGCCCCTCAATAGACCAAAGAGAATTTGAAAACCTTACTTGCCCTTAATAGGTCAAATGTAATCACATGGAGCCCATGATGTGAGGAACTTGCTGAAAAGGCAGATCAGGAAGGAGCAGGGGAGAGCATGAGTAGAGCTGGGAGCAAGCAGTACAGAGGGAGAGCAGCTAGTGCAAGTGAGAAAGGGGCATTTGTCCTTTAGGGAGCCTGTTTTGTTTTGAAGTCCTGGCAGAGGGAAGGCTCGGGGATATTGGTGCTTGCTGCCTTGGTTATATGTACCAATTTCTTGGTTGTTATGATGAATTTGGCTTTCTGGTGTTGGGATTCAGCTTTCTGGCATTTGAATAAATGTTTTGGTTCTGTCTTCCATGTGAAGAGTTGGTTACATTTTGTGATTGAGAACTACAACAGCATATTCATAGCTGCTGTAGGCACTGTGAATATTGCATTGATGTTATAGTGCTCAAGAGAAAAATGAAAGTAAGACATAGATTTTGGAGGCACCACAGTTGGTCAAGAAATATTTTTAAGCTATATGCTATATTATTTATTTACTATTATTTACTATTATTTACTATTATTTACTATTTAAGCTATACCATCTGCTATGCTAAGTGATGAACATATAAAGGAAAGGAACTGACAACCCTGCTCTTAAGGAACTCACAGTCTAGGCACTTGAATATAGATGGCAAGTGGGACAATAGTAGCTGAAGAGAACACCAAGAGTCACAAGTCTCAGAGAGGTCAAGAAGAAGGAGGATTGATAATAGGTCATCAGCATTAGTCATTAATTTTGGTAATCTTGGAAAGAGTAGTTCTAGAAAAGTAGTGAGATTAGAAGTCAGATCTCATGGCACGGAGAAACAAATGGAAGATGTGGAAGTGGTGATGAGCATGTATCACTTTTTTCCCAGAGTTTGACTGCAAACTGGTAGAGAGATATGCAACAAAAGCTTGTGAGCATGGGGTGGTCAGCTGAGGTTTCTTAAGGATGTGATGACCTCCATGTCTGTAGGAAGCAAGCAAGGACTCAGTAGAGAAGGATAGACTGAAGATGAGAGGTAAAAAGGATGTGAACAAAAAGACTGTGTGCCTGAAGGACATGGAAAGGATTGGGTCAAGGACAGAAACAGACATTTTAGACTTTGCAAGGGGAGATGTCACCTCTCCATCACAGACTGTAGAGAAAGAGGAGAAAATAGAGAATACATAGTGGTTTTGAAGTGTGTAATGGGAGAGAAGAAAAAACTTACAATGTCACCATGACAACAACATCATGAATCACCATGACAACAACTAGTATGATGATGACCAAGCTTAAAATGAACAGTCTCTATTTTCTTAGTAAGAGTAGGTGGTCAGGTCCCCTCATGAGAGTCTGTGGAGAGGAATTTTTGTAGGAAACTTGAGAACAAAGAGAATTCACCCTCTCTACATAGCTTGTTTCTATATAGTTGTTTGCATGTTGTCTCCTCCTTTAAACTTGGGGGTTCCTTGACAGTAGCAACCATCTTTTGACTTCCTTTCTCTCCCCATCACATAGCACAGTGCCTGGCACACAGTCAGGATTTTGTTTTTCTGTTTTTTTGAGGGGGGAAGGCAGGACAATTGGGGTTAAGGGACTTGCCCAAGTCACATGGATAGTAAGTGTTAAGTGTCTGAGGCCAGATTTGAACTCAGGTCCTCCTTACTCCAGGGATAGTGCTCAATTCACTGTGCTATTTAGCTGCCCCTGCCAGGGGTTTTTTTGTTTGTTTGTTTGTTTGTTTGTTTTTGTTTTTGTTTTTTTTAGTGATTGAGGTATAACTACATGTTAGAGAACTGAGGCTAAGAATGGTTAATTGAGTTGGCTAGGATCACACAGGTAGTATCAGAGGTAAGACTACAATCTGAACATGGGTCTAGTACTCTGCCTAGTATACCATGCTACCTTTATAAGAGTTGTGACTGTGGGTAAAATACTTCACCTCCCTGAGTTTCAGTTTTGCCAACTATAATGAGAAGATATTAGATGATGCTTAATTTTGCTTTCATATCTAAACCTTATGACTCTAAATTATGGTTCTACATGGAAAGTGAGTGACCCATCCCAATATCTATTATATACCAGAATAAACCATCTCAGCTTTCTCCTTTCTATGTCATCCCACAATGCTGTTGTGGAATTTATGTTCTTACAAGAGCCAAGAATGCCATTTTCATCACTTCAGAAGATCTGTGATTGCATTATTTTAGACTACACTTCCATTACTCCAGCTTTTAATCCCCTCCCTGTCCCTAGGTATAGCAGATAGATTTTCATGAGTCACCAAGACAACAACATCATGAATCGCCATGACAACAACAACAACTAGGATGATGATAATGACCATAGCAACAATAGTAATAAAGCCTTATGGGGGGATTTGGCAGATCCAAGATGGCAGCATTAAAGCAGGAAAACTCCCTGAGCTCTCCCCATAACCACCTCAAATACCTATAAAATATGACTCTAAACAAACTTCAGAGCTATAGAACCCACAAAGTGACAGAGAGAAACAAATCTCCCACTGAAGGCAGCCTGGCAGGCAGACAGAAAGGGTTCATCACAGTGTGCTAGGAACAGAGATCAGCCCTGTGTGAGCCCAGGGTTTTTGCCCCAGGGAGGCCCCAAACAGCAACAGCTGGAGGGACTTTGGTAGAGTGCATCACCAGCAGCTGTGGTGGTTTCAAGAATTATCAACCCATGAATGCCAAAGGCAAAATAGAAAATCAGTGTGGACTTTGGGAAAAGGGGGATTGAAAATGTGTTCTGGCCTCTGACCCTGGAGAGAGAAGCGGCATGGCTGCTTCAGAGCTCCTGGCCTGTAGATTGTAGGGGGACCAAGCAACCATTTTTAGGGAAAATTGCTCTTGCTTTAACCTGCTTGGATCTGGATTGCTATCTTGGGTGGAGGCCCTGGGGCGTGTGACCACGTGCCAGAGCCAATGGAGGCTTCTGAGATGACAGCCAACTAATAGCTCCAGCAGCTATGAAAACCCCAACTATTTGAGACAAAACTCTCCTCTGTGGAAGCAGAGTTCTACTGTGGCTAAAAGCTCAAAATTCAAATAATTGAGTGGCAACATGAACAAGCAAAGGAAGCAAAGTAAATACAGCAATCCAACTTTGGATTCCTTTTTTGGGGACAAAAAGGATCAAAGCATGGAACATGATGAAGACAACGAAGTCAGAACTCCAGTACCAAAAGCTTCCAAGAAAAATACAAACTGGTTACAGGCCATAGAAGAACTTAAGAAGGATTTTGAAACCCAAATACTAGAAGTGGTGGAAAAAAATGGGAAGAGTAAAGAGAATGATGCAAGAAAATCATGAAAAGGGAGTCAACAACCTGACTGAAGAAAATAACATCTTAAAAAATAGACTAACTCAGATGGCAAAAGAGGCTCAAAAAGTCAATGAGGAGAAGAATGCCTTAAAAAGCCGAATTTGGGGGGCGGCTGGGTGACGCAGTGAGTAGAGCGTCGGCCCTGGAGTCAGAAGGACCTGAGTTCGGATCCAGCCTCAGACACTTAATCCACACAAACAAAAACCTAGCCGTGTGACCTTGGGCAAGTTACTTAACCCCAATTGCCCTAAAAAGGGGCGGCTAGGTGGCGCAGTGAGTAAGAGCGCCGGCCTCGGAGTTGGGATGACCCGAGATCGAATCCAGCCTCAGAAAATGAGCACCCACACATAAATAATGACTAGCCGTGTAACCTTGAGCAAGTTACTTAACCCCAATTGCTAAAAAAAAAAAAAAAAGTTGAATTTGCCTGATGGAAAAAGAATCACAAAAGCCCACTGAAGAGAATCATTCCTTCATAATTAGACTGGAGCAAATGGAAGCTAATGACTTTATGAAAAATCAAGATACTATTAAACATATCCAAACAAATAAAAAAATAGAAGACAGTGTTAAATATCTCATTGGAAAAATAACTGACCTGGAAAATAGATCCAGGAGAGATAATTTAAAAATTATTGGACTACCTGAAAGCCATGATCAAAAAAAGAACCTAGAAATCATCCTTCAAGAAATTCTCAAGGAAAATTGCCCTGATGTTTTAGAACCAGAGGGCAAAATAGAGATTGAAAGAATTAATCTATCAACTCTTGAAAAAGATCCCAAAAACCAAACTCCTAGGAATATTATAGCCAGGTTCTGGAGTTCCCAGATCAAAGAGAAAATATTACAAGCAGCCAAGAAGAAACAATTTAGATATTGTAGAAACAAAATCAGGATAATACAGGATCTGGCAGCTTCTACATTGAGAGATCAAAGGGCTTGGAATATGATATTCCAGAGGTCAAAGGAGCTGGGATTAAAACCAAGAATAACCTACCCAACAAAACTGAGTATCATTTTTCATGGGAAAATATGGTCATTCATTGAAATAGAGGACTTTCAAGCTTTCTTGATGATGAAAACAGAATTGAATTGAAAACTTGACATTTGTATACAAGAAGCAAGAGAAGCATGAGAAAATAAACAGGGAAAAAATATCATAAGAATCTTACAAAGTTGAACTATTTATATTCGTACATGGAAAAACAATAATTGTAATTTATGAAACTTCTCAGTATGAGGATAGTGGAAGAGAATATAAATGCATATATATGTGTGTGTGTGTGTGTGTGTGTGTGTGTGTGTGTGTGTATGTACATATACATATATGTCTATATAGGAGGGTGTATGGGTGTATATATATGTACAAGTATGACATATATATGTCAGTGTGTGTATATATATGTACAAGTATACATAGACAGAGGGCACAGGATCAATTGAATAGGAAGGGATGATACTTAAAAGGTGAAATTCAGAGGTGAGAGAGGAGTATAATGAGAGGAGATGGGGAGAGACAGAATGGGGTAAATTATTTCATAAAGAACAGACAATGGAAAACTTTTACAGTGGCGGGGAAGAACAGGAAGGCAAAAGTGAATGAGTCAACCCTATTCTCAATGAATTTGGCTTAGGGAGGGAATGACATACACACTAAATAGGGTATCTCACCCTACAGGAGAGTAGGGGAGAAGGGGATGAGAGGGGTGATGATGCAAGGGAGGATAGGGTACGGGGGAGGGAAGTTAGAGGCACACACTTTTGAAAAGGGACCGGGTCAAAGTAGAGAACAGAACAAGTGAAGGGGTGGGATAGGATGGAGGGAAATATAGTCAGTCTTTCACAATATATACGCTATGGAAATATTTTGCATAGCTATATGTGTACAACCTATATTGAATTGCTTATCTTCCCAGTAGGCTTGGGTGATGAGGGAGGGAGGGAAAGAATCTGGAATTCAAAATTTTAAAATCAAATGTTTAAAAAAATATTATTTTTTTTACATGCGACTGGGAAATAAGATATACAGGCACTAGGGTATAGAGATCCATCTTGCCCTACTGGAAAGTCAGAGTGGTGATGGGGGAGGGTATAAAAGAGAGCAGATTGGGGGAGGGGGTTTACAGTGGGATCACTCTTTTGGGGTGGTGGGTAGGAGAAAGATAGGGAGAAAATGTTTAACTCAACATCTTGTGGAAACAAATTATATAAACAAAAAATAAACATAAAATTTAATTTAAAAAAATTTTTTAAAAGCCTTATGTATTGGCTATCTCTCTGTGGATTGACATCTAGCCTCTTTTCATGTCACTAGCTTTGTCCGCTACCTGGTGTGTCCTCAGAGTCTTTCTAATTTGGTAGGAACTGTTTTACTGGCACAGTGGAGAGGACTGGACATTATCTCCATGTCTTAAAGGTGTTGTGGCCATCCTCATTGTCATTGTCATCATTATATTTACATAATTCTTTAAGCTTGGCAAAGTAATTTACATATATTATATCATTGAATTCTTTCAATAACCCTCTGCATTAGATGCCATTATTATACTATTTTTTTAAACAGAAAGAGAAAATTAATCTTATAAAAGTTAAGTGCCTTGAGCAGGGTCACATAGCTTGTAAGTATCTGGGGTAGAATTTGAACTCAGAACTTTCTGATTCCAAGTCCAGCATTCTATCTACTGCACAAGCTTTGTGACTAGAAAAAAAAAATGAAAAGATGACTGCCATCAGCATGTTGTTCAGTTGTATCTGACTCTTTGGGACCCTGTGGACCATAGCACACTAATATGGTCCATGGGGTTTTCTTAGCAAAGATATTAAAATGGTTTGCCATTTTTTTCTCCTGCAGATTAAGGCAAACAAAAGTTAGGTGATTTACCCAGGATCACACAATTAGCAAGTGTCTGAGGGGAGTATTTAAACTCAGGTCTTTCTAACTCCAGGCCTAGTGTTCTATCTACTGAGCCATCTAGCTGCCTCCAATATGAAGAATATACAATAGTATATACAATACAAAACAAAGAATATATAATTGTGGATGGACTGAATAAAGGAGGAAATATATTTGATTAGCCAAAATCCAATAAGTTAGGATATTTTCTATATGGGTGTGTGTGTGTGTGTGTGTGTGTGTGTGTGTAAGAAATGAGAAAAGGGACCTATCTTCTTAAAAAAGCTAAAATTCTAGGACCTACCTAAAAACAACAAGAATAACAACCAAAAATCCCTACGATCTTATTTTATTGCTCTTCATTTCCAGAGGACTGTGTAAGGGTCTAAAGAAAAGGAAGAGGCTTGAGTGTCTCAGAAGTGTGTAAGTGGCATTGTCTGTGTATAAAATTTACATGGCAATAAACGTAGTTTAAGAGACCCCCAAGAAATGTGCTGCTTTGCTTTAAAGCCCTTAGAGCTTTTAAGTGAATAGATTTGTTTGGGTAATTGTAGGTGAGGATGTTCTTGTAAACTCTGGGGACTATTGAGTTTAATTCAGTTACAGCTGGTGCCGATTTGGGGTTTACATAATATTTTTGTTTTGATACAGAGCACGATGATGGATGGGGACTTGTGATGAAGAATTCATCAGTGCTCTTCTCTTGCTATTCTTCTTGCTTTTGCTCCATTGTTATTCCAGGAGAGTATCACCTAAATTGTGATAATAGCCTCTTAGCTTGTTTTCCTGACTCCTGCCTCTCTTCTCCCCAATCCATACTTCATGCAGCTACTAAAATGATATTTCTTAATTCATAGTCCTCATTATAGCTCTTCTCTCAAAAACTAGCATTGTCAGGGGCGTCTAGGTGGTGCAGTGAGTAGAGCGCCGGCCCTGGAGTCAGAAGGACCTGAGTTCGGATCCGGCCTCAGACACTTCACACACAAACAAAATCCTAGCCGTGTGACCTTGGGCAAGTTACTTAACCCCAATTGCCCTCAAAAAAAAAAAAAACTAGCAATGTCTCACTATTGCCTATAGAATAAAAATAGAAACTCCTTACCTGGCATTTAGGAGGGCTCTATATGCTGGTTCAAATCTGCCTTTTTGAAAATTTTTTTTTCTACTTCCTTTCACACACTAAACCCTCCAGAGGAGCTGGAGTGTCAGCTGCTCCTAGATCTAATCGATACTTCTATCCAATGCATTTGTATAGACCAAAAATTTTCAAAGTTTTTTTTTTTAATCTCAGGACCCCTTTATACTTTTAAAAATGATTGAGGATGACCCCATGAACTTTGGTTTATGTGGGTTACAACTAGTGATATTTATCACATTTAAAATTGAAACAACATTATGAAAATAGTTTTACCTCATAGACCTCTTGGGATCCCCATACAGTACTTTGAGAATCACTGGCATAGAATATTCTCCTATGTCCCTTTCATGTCTCTCTTTTTATGGACAGTCTTCTCCTCCTGCAACACACAGCTGAGGGGTCTTTATGTGTCTTTCCTATGACTCAGTGGAAATGATCATTTCCCACCTCATATAGTTAAAGTTATTTAGAGGCCTCCTTTGTCATTACTACATACAACGCTGTATCACATTTCATAGAATCATAGAATTTGGCAGTGGAGAAGGAAAGTTAAAAGTGGTCACTTAATAGAACTTAAAATATAAAAGGAATCCCTATCATATGGTAATAATAATATTAATAATAACAATAACTAGCATTTATATAGTACTTACCATATGCCAGACACTCCTCTAAGCACATTACAATTCTTATCTCATTTGGTCTTTACAGTAACTCTGGGAAGTAGAAGTAGAGACTATTAAATCCTCATTTTACAGATAAAGAAACTACGGCAGAGGTTAAGTGACTTGTCTAGTGTCAAACATCTGGTAAACGTTTGAAGCCAGATTTGAACCAAGGCATTTTGGATTCATGGCCTCAAACCCCCTCACTGCCTGATACAGCAAGACATGTAATAAGTAGTTATCCAGCCTCTCCTTGGAGACCTCCAGTAAGGGGAAATTTACCATTTCTGGAGGCAAACCATTCTCCTTTTGGGAAGCTTGGATCCTTAGGAAATTTTCCTTGACATGAAGGCTCAATTGACTTCTTTTCAACTCCCACCCATTGCTCCTTGGTTCTGTCCTCTGGGGCCAAGCAGAATGAGTCTAATCCCTCTTTCTCATGAGAGCCCTTCAAATACTTGATGACAGCTGTCATTTTCTCCCCTGAGTCTTCTCTTTTCTAGGCTAAATATGACCATTTCTTCAGCCTTCAACATATGTTTATGCATATGCCCTTTCTCCCCTGGAGAGAAGGAGAAAGGATTTTATACTATAGACTTGTTGAAAGAAGGGACAATTATTTTTCATATTTATATCCCTAGATCCTAGAAAGACACCTGATTCATATAGGTCCTTATTCCAAAGAGACTGCCAAGATTCAGAATATGGTTAGAACGTCTGTTGGGGAATGGACTTCAGAACTAGTTTATAAACTTTAATTATGAATTGGAGTGAGAGGATTTGGGTTTAAATCCTAAGTCTCCTATTTCCTTTCTGTGTGACCTTGGGAAAGTCATAACCTCACTAGGCCTCCGTTTTCTTATAAAATAAGGGAATATGACTAGAAGACCTCTTAGTTCCCCTCTAGTTCCAAATCTATGATTCTATAAGACTTGAACAGAAGCCACCACAACTATTGACCATTAGTTTGTAGTGAGAAAAGATGGATTATGGAAAATACATTGGGCTTAGAAACAAAGCTTCATATTTGAATGTCTAAATGCAGGCTTAGGATATCAGATACCAAAAACCCAGTAAAGGAAACAGAGTTTACCACAGCATAAGAAAGCAAGGAAGAGATAACACACAAAATGAAGGGCCATCAGAGAAAATGATGGAAACAAGTCCTCTTGGTTCCTAGGTGAAAATGGGTACCCTCTTGGGGTCTTGGAACAGAGCATCCCACTAAGGTTCTGTGAAATCTGATAGGTATTTATAAGGTCCTCGTTTGTATTCAGCAAATAAAACTTTTACCTGGGAATATGTTTATGTAGGAATTTTAATATCTGGTACCCTAGGATTCCCATACCTAAAAGATTAACGTCTAGCTTTTAAAAAAAAATAATTTTCAGGCTCACAAGTCTTGAAAACATAGAACAATTTTACTTAAAGAATAAAGGGGGAAATACTGTTATAGATGCACACATTAATTTTTAAAATAGCTTTAGAAATAAATCTCACATTTCTATATTACTCTTCAATTTACAAGCTGCTTCATAACAATGCTATAAGTACAAATATTATCATCTCCATTTTATGAGTTAGAAATTTGAGACAAAAAGGTCCAGTGACTTGATCATGGTTACTTAGCTAGTAAGTCTCAACAACAAAATTGGAACCTAGGGATTCTGACTTTAGACCCAAAGCTTTTTTCCTCTATAGCAACTTCTTTAGTGTATAGGAAAGGTAGATAGAGTGAAATGAGAGATTGAAGGAGCGGGGGGGTGTCTTCTAATGGAAGGAATAATAAAGAATTAAACCTTGAAGGATAAAAAGATTTTAATTTTCATATATATGTCAATAGGATATAGAGTGTGTTCAGACTAGTATCTCTGGTGTGAGGGCTACTGAGTCCTTTCAGGGCAGCTTTCTACCTTTGGTATCTACCTGATCCACCTAACTCCTGCCTGTGGCTCTAACAAACTGTACCATGTGTAGCAGTGACATCCCAGTAAACCCTTTTGGCAGATGGGCTAAATCAGATTGAAGGTAGCAGAGGGGTCTCAAACCTGTAATTGAGTTGGGGAGTATCTACCCCAAGCATGTTAAGGCTTCCCCTTGTGGAACATGAAGATGAGAACAATTTGCTCCAATGGCCATGAAGGCATTTGAAGCAAGCACTATGGAGTACTTAGAACTTGGTTAGTAAACAAAGACATCAAGGTCATCCATAGCATCTTGAGCCATACCAGTCATCTTGACTCTGTCCTGCAACTGGACTGCTATGACTCTGGAGGAGAGAGTGAGGTCAACAACTTTGCACAATTCTGCCTCGCTTAAATCTAATTTATTCATGAAGCAAAGGCATCACTCATACCATTTTACCATTTTTACCTATCTCAAAGTCCTGTGGCAACAGGCAAGTGACAAAGCAGCAGGTGTGGTGTAGCAGCAAGCACCCCAGCGTCCCCAGGGTGGCTGCCAAAACAGGTTCTTAGATTTGCTTTTCTAAAGGAAAGAAATTCAAAATGGGTTAGCAATCTTGTTTTAATCAATCAAACATATAATTTACCTAGTTCAGGGGAAAAAGTCAGCACCCTGAACTTCATAGTATACAGAGGTTACAAGCAGAAGTTACAAGAAGACAGAAACAAACATTTCAAGCAGACAGGCCTCCAACTGGTCAACCATTACATCCATACCTAGTCAGTTACCAGAGAGTGAAACATCAACATCTGGGTTTTTCAAAGCCAGGGAGCTCTCAATGGCTGCCCAGAGTCTTGTTTGGTCAAATCAAGCAACTCTTTTCAAAATGAGCCTCAGAACAAAGCCTCGTATCAGTGTTTATATAGCCTTCTCCTGGCTCAGAGAATGTCAGAACCCTCTTGACACACTGCCTAATCACAAAGTATCTCCTGAAAAACAAGCCTCCCACCACAGGCTCCAGGTACACTTAAACCTATCAAAGTGCCTAGGGGCAGGGAAGATCTTAAATTTACATTCACATTACATGTGGTTACACTGGGAGCTGTAGTCACAACCTTACACACAAGTGGCTCAGACTATAGGTTTGCTTTCTCACTGGAAGCATAAATGGGATCTGGCAGTCCCCTGGTTGTCTGAATAGCCTTTTAAGGATTTCACTGCTCACCTCCTGCTGGGAAGAAGGGGCTCGAAAAGATGCCCTAAAAATTGTCTGCTCACCCACCAATGGCCTGATTACTTTGGTAGGTAGGGATCCCACACTGTGGTCACAATATGAAAAAAATGTACAAAAACTTCTGCAAAGATGATTCCACTCACCATCAGTACATGGCATGTGTGCACACTAATAGACAGTACAAAATCTACTAGACCTGAAAGATGAACAGCTTTGTGGCAAGAGAACTCAGAAGGTATCAAATCCAAATAGTAGCTCTGAGTAAAACCAGGTTGGCAAATGAAGGCCAGCTTACCAAAGTTGGAGCAGGATGCATGTTTTTCTGAAGAGACTACAGTGAAGGGGATCACCATGAAGCTGGTATAGATTTTGTGATCAAAACTAATCTATTCAGCAAGCTTTTATGCCTACCAAAAGGAGTGTATGACAGACTCATGACAATGTGATCGCTGCTTTCAGAAAAATGCCATGCCATCATCATCAGTGCCTATCCTCCCACCATGACGAGCCCTGCTGAGGTCAAAGAAAACTTTTATGAAAACCTGGAGACCCTTATCATCAATGTGCCAAAAGAAGACAAGCTTATATCTCTGGGTGACTTTAATGTTAGAATAGTTTTAGACTACCAGACATGGCAGGGATTCCTTGGGAGGAATGGAGATGGAAACAGCAGACAGCCATGATTATTTACTCCTGAAGACTTGTGCATGACCTTCTCATCATGACCTACTCATGACCTTCTCATCACCAACACTGCCTTCCATTTACCTAAACTTCATTGATGCACCTTTTCAGCAAACACTGACATTTAGATAATTATGTGATTGTAAGGAGAAGAGACAGACAGCATGTGAAAGTGAGGAAGGCAATGTATGGTGCAGAGTACTGGACTGATCATAGACTTATCTTCTCCAAGCTAAATATTCACATTCTACAAAAGCAATGGCCTCAAGGCAAAATGACTACTAGAAGACTTAACGCCAATGGATTAGAGCATTTCTCTGAGCTGGAACAGTTTGTTGCTAGATTGGAAAGAAAGTTGAGCCAACACACAGTTGGCAACAAGGTTGCAGAAAAGGAGTGGGAAGTTTTCAGTGATTTGGCATATAGCACTGCATGTGCTCATCTGGGTCAGAATACTCGAAAACATTAAGACTGGTTTGACTAAACTGATAGGGAAATTTAGAAGGTGCTAAATGGAAAAATGAGAACCCTACAGGGTTTACCAAAAAGATAGTTCATCCTTCTCTACGAAGGCAACATTTAATTCCATCAAAAGTAAAGTACAAAAGAAGTTTAGAGAGATATAGGACTCTTGACTCAATAAGAAGACAGATGAAATTCAGTTTTATGCTGATAGTAACAATCCAAATTGCTTTTATGATGCCCTGAAAGGTTATTTATGGGACAAAGACCTATAGTGCACCTCAACTACTCAGTGCTAACAGAGCCACATTGATTAGTGATGAGGATATGATCCTAGAGAGAGATGGGCTGAACATGTCCATAGTGTTTTCAATAGACTGTCATCAGTAAATACTGAAGCCATTGACTTTTTACCTCAGGTTGAAGTCAATCCCTCCCTAGCTGAAGTTCCAAATGGAGGTTTTGAATGCCATTAGGCTTCTTTTGTGTGACAAAGCACCTGGTGTGATTTTATTCCAGCTGAGATTTAAGGAAATTTTAAAGGAAATTGTCCTGTGATAATCACTTAGGGATCTCTCTCTTAGTCATTGCTGGCAAGGTTCTTGTCAGAGTCCTTCTTAATAGGCTTAATAGGTTCTTGTCAGAGTCCTTCTTAATAGGCTGAGCCTTCAGTTGGAAGACACTCATCTACCTGAGAGCCAGTATGGCTTCAGAAAGGGCCAAGGAGCAGTTAATATGGTGTTTGTTGCCTCAACAACTCCAAGAGAAATGCCAGGAGCAAAATAGAATTCTGTATACAATGTTTGTGGATCTGATCATGACTTTTGATACTGTCAGTTCTGGGGGCTTAAGGAAAATTATGTCAAAATTTGGTTGCCTAGAGAAATTCATCAGTATTGTGCATCAATTTCACAATGGCATGCTTGCCCAGTTTCTGGATAATGGACGATGTTCTTGCACTTTCCTAGGCACCAGTGGAGTGAAACAAGGCTGTATGCTTACTCCCATGGTTTTTATTTATCTATTTTTTAAATTTTTATCTATCTTTTTACTTTTTTTATTTCTGAGGGGGAAAGGTAAGGCAATTGGGGTTAAGTGACTTGCTCAAGGTCACATGGCTAGTAAGTGTTTTAAGTGTTTGAGTACAGATTTGAACTCTGTCCTCCTGACTACAGGGTGGGTGCTCTATTCACTATGCCACCTAGCTGCCCCTAATTCTATGCTTTTTAGCATGAGGTCTTCAAGTTTTCAGTCACTGTTGTCACATGCATTCAGTGAGGATGACCCCAAGTTGAGTCAAGGTCAACTATCACACTGATGGTAAATTCTTCAACTCGAAAAGGTTACAAGCCAAGATAAAAGTGGAGGGAGTATTGGTGCATGATTTTGTTTGCAGATAATTGTGCACTTGGTGCAGCCTCTGAAGCTGAGATGCATTAAATATGGATCAATTCTCTACTGCTTGTGCTAGTTTTGGCCTAACAATTAATACCAAGAAAACACAGGTGCTCAATCAGCCAGTACTACACCATCCATATGTGGAACCATCAGTTACAACAAATGGAAAAGTTTTGAATACTGTGGATAAGTTCACTTACCTAGGCAATACACTTTCTAGGGATGTATGCATTGATAATGAGGTTGATGTAGGCATTGCCAGAGTTAGCTCAGTGTTTGGGAAACTCCAAAGGATAGTGTGGGAGAGAAAAGTGACTACCAAACCAAAGGACTATAGAGCTGTTGTTCTGACCTCATTGCTGTATGCCTGTGAAACCTGGACAGTCTACCAGCACCATGCCAGGAAACTGAATCGCTTCCATTTGAGTTGTCTTAGGAAAATTCTGGCAGGATAAGATACCAGACACTGAGGTACTTTCTTGAAAAAAACTGCTAAGCATTCAAACTCCACTGCAGAAGTGCAACGCTGATGGGCTGACCAAGTAGTCTAAATGCCAAATGTACACTTGCCAAAAAGACTGTTTTATGAAGAACTCACATAGAGCAAGCGCTCACATAGTAATGAGAAAAAGCAATACAAGGACACTCTCAAGGTCTCTCTTAAGAACTCTGAAATTCATTGTGTGACCTGGGACATACGGGCACAGGACTGCCTAGCATGGTACACCTCCATCAGAGAAGATGTTGTCCTCTGAGAGCAAAGCAGAATTGAAATAGCTCAAAAGAAATGTGAGATGTGCACTTTTATAGAATCCATCCCAAATGTTCACATGGACTATTTGTGCCTGACCTGTGCCAGAGCATTCT
This sequence comes from Gymnobelideus leadbeateri, assembly GCA_011680675.1. NCBI lineage: Eukaryota > Metazoa > Chordata > Mammalia > Diprotodontia > Petauridae > Gymnobelideus > Gymnobelideus leadbeateri. The sequence goes on along the minus strand of WOXC01000428.1, from coordinate 551,443 downwards.
GAGCTTGTATTGGTCTGATCAGCCACTGTCAAACACACTGTAATGTGACTCTAAAATAGTGATGTCATCTTGGTCCTCTTTGAGAATAAAGGATAACAACCAACCAACCAACCATAATTTACTATACTATATCACACAAATAACAAGGCCAAAAGGCATTTTCCCTATGTAGCAATCCTAGCAGTATTTTTGCCTTTCCTTTTATTTTCCAGCACTTAGCACAGTGTCTGGCATATAATAAGCACTAAATAAATTTGATTTTTGTTCATTTGTTTTCTATGATGCGGCTGCTGATGACTACTTTTGCTTATGTTCATTATTTCTTCTATATAACCAGATGGCAAGCTTAATATCTGGATTTTCAAGTGACCTGGAACTGAGTGATAACTTAATAGTATAGATAATAATATGCTATATAATATAAAACCATATAATCATAGGACTGGAGTGCTGGATCCTGTACATGTAACGTAATGTAATCCTGCACATTTAAAATTGTTCTCTGCATAATATAAACAGAGAGTTAGTTTGGCATAGTATAAAACAAAATGCAAGCCTGAAGTCAGGAGATATGGGTTTGAATCCTGCTACAGGTATTTTATTTTCTATCATTGTAAAAATAGGTGTGAGTATAAATAACATGAGTTAGTAAGAAAAAATCCTAAACTTGAACCCAGGTCTTCAGATTGCAGTCCAACACTATGTCTTACAAAGTGGGAACATAAAAGTGATCTTTAAATATTTGATGGGCTGTTGCATAAAAGAGAATTTAGGTTTAGAGTGCAGAGCTAGGAGAAATGGATGGAATTTAGAGAAGCAAGTCTCTGAAAAACAGAAAGGCAAATTTCCTAATACTAGAGATACTAAAAAATTGTGATGGTTTCATTTAGAAGGTAGTAGCTTTCCCTATAGCTGAGTTCAAAGAAGGGATAGATAAGCTCTTCTCAGAGATTATATATATATATATATATATATATATATATATATATATATATATATATATATATATATACATATACATATACATATAATAAAGATGTTTTCTGTTCAGATAGGGGTTGAAATCAGGGTTTCTTAACTTGGGGACTTGGGGTCTAGGAACTTTAAAAAACCCTGATAACTTCTTTACAATAAAATTGATTTTCTTTATAATCTCATATATTTTGTTTTTTGCATTAAAAACATTATTCTGAAAAGAAGTCCCCAGACTTTCTCAGACTGACAAAGGATTCCATGACTAAAAATAATAAGAAGAACCTCTGGTATAGACAAACTCAATTCCCTTCCAACTCATAGAGTCAATGGTTCTGTACCATCTTCCCTCTTTTTCCTATGATACTTCTGTAATTCTGTATTTTAAATGTCAAACATTCAAACATGCCAACCATTAAAGAAAGTACTATCAAAAGACCGCTATTTTCAGATAGTTAGGAAACATTTAAATGTCTGTAAAGGTATATTTGTTCTGTTGTATAATCCACCTGTGAACTATTCATGCTAATTAAGCATTATTTTTGTGATTGTTTATGAACAGAGGCTGAATTATCTGCCTGATTGGATAAATTTATAAGGATTTAAAATTCTTTTTTGTGTTCTTTTCTGTATTTTATTGTTTATCTTTTGTAGAAGCCGATAATGGAAATTATGTTTCTCTATCAAAACTGCAGTGAAGATGCCATCAGTTAAAATCCTTTTTGCAATATGGCATTAGTAATGGAGCAATGAACATGGAAAAATGACATGCTGTCTTAGAAGGATGACTAGAGTGACATCAGATGACTGAAAATAATATCCTAGCTTTGCCATTCTCTGAGTGACCATAGGAAATTTCCTTTGCCTTTTTGGCCTCAATTCCATCTCTTGCATTCCATGCTTTAATAAACTGTGCTTCAAGGTTACTGCTCCAACTAGCTCTGACCTATGTTTTAACAATCTGTTTTACTGTAATTTTGGTTCTAACTACTTCATTTTCTCATTCTGAATTCTAGATCACTCATTTCCCCTTCCCCCTTCAACGTATATTCTTTTACATCCTGCTTTACCGGTATATCCCTCTGTTTCTTCTGTGATCCATGTATTTTCAAATCCCTCACCCAAGGACCACAGAGATCCATGTGTTTTGGACAGGAGGTGAGGAGGAGGCGAAGGGGGAATGGGAATGCAAGAATGAGCTGGAGAGCACAAGGGAATTGAAGAATGGGAAAATAGAAGAGAGCAGCCGGGAGCGGTGGGACGAGGCATTCTGGGAGTTGAGACATGTAACATTTATAGCCCAACCTTATGTCTTCTGGACCACTTTTGGCTCTGAGTTCTCCTTTGCCATGCTATGCGTGACATTTTATAGTTATGCCAGGCCCAGAACTGCAGGATGAGTGTCCCGTAATTTTGTGGTTCTCAGGGAATTTATGACAATGTTTAATGATGTGTTCTGCAATCGTTTACCACTCAGTTGATATAATACCTTGCACTTGTTCAAAGCTTTTAACTTTTTCAAAATTCTTTCCCATGTGTTAACTCAGTTTCACATTCTCACAGCATTTTATTCTGTGAGATGGGCAGAGCAGGCATTATGATCCAATTTCACAAAGAGAAAATGGAGATATAGCTTTGAGCAAATGTTTCAATGCATTAGAATTACAGCATCTTAGAGGAGGATGGGGCCTTAGAACGTAGATTATTAGAGGTGCTGATTCAGTTCTAAATTTACCCTTTGATTGCTTCTGTTTTGGTCACCATTGTATCTCTGACACCTACACAGGAGGCAGCTAGTTGGCATAGAGGACCTTAGTCCAAATTTGGCCTCAGAGACTCACTTGTATGATTTTCAGCAAATCACTTAATCTCTGTTTGCCTCAGTTTCCTCATCTATAAAATGGGGATAATAATAACATCTACCTTCCAGAATTGTTGTGAGGATAAAATAAGATATTGTAATTGCTTTATAAACCTTAATGGGTTATGTAAGTGCTACTGTCATTAGCATTGTCATCATCTAATTTTTCTTAAAACTTTACATACTTTGTCTCCCTTGCCTTTCTCCTTTTCGGTTTTTAATTATTGTCTACTTTTTCCATTCTTCCCCTTTGTCTCTTGCCAAAAATGGCTCTGGTCACAGATTTGTCCAGTATTTCACCTTAAATGAGTGTGGTTAGAGATCTGCAGCCTGCTGCTATCTGTAGATCCACTTTCCCGCATTACTTCCTTTCATGTCTGCCTCAGTGCCCTCAATGTGTGACTTCAGCTCTATACTTTTTTTTTTGCCTTTTTTTGAGGGCAGTTGGGGTTCAGTAACTTGCCCAAGGTCACACAGCTAGGTTTTTGTTTGTGTGTGCGTTAAGTGTCTGAGGCTGGATCCGAACTCAGGTCCTTCTGACTCCAGGGCTGACGCTCTACTCACTGTGCCACCTAGCCTCCCCCAAGCTCTATACTTTTTTGAAATGCAGCAGGTAATCCTCCCAATACATCAGTGTGCAGCCGTCTTCCTATCCATTTTCCCCTGATATCCTGTCATTACTAGTCTGACACTCTCAAACTGTTCCACATCAGTAAAAAAAAAATGGTCTTTATTCACAAATCACATAATTCTTTGTTTATGCTGAGTGAGAATATTTGCAAAGCACTTGACACACAATTCCTGGAATACAGGAGGTACTTAATAATTGCTTGTTTCCTTCCCTTTCTATTTATACCTCTTTTAGTCATTGAATATGTTGTTCTTGATCTTATGGTTACTTGTGCAAATGTTTTATATTTTTCCTTAAAGTCTGCTTTATGGTGGGAGAACTGAAGAACGTGGGAGAATATTCGTTAGCCAGAGTGCAATTTCCACCTTCTGCCATATCTGCCTAATCTTTTACTTGATTTCTGGTTCAAAGAGGAATGACCATCTTTCTGACTGTACTCCTCCTATCTCCTGCTGTTTGTATTCTGAAGGAAGAGAAAGAGACAAGTCTGAGGGGTGCAGGACTTCCATCTGCTATACTGGTTCAACTTCCATTTCCTACTCTACTATCTCCTGCCTGATCTTCAACTTCCTCTGGAAAGATGAGTAGTAGGTACCATTTACTCAGTCATAAACATTCTCATACCTGGTCATGCCCTATAGAATAACATCCAAGTGATTCTGAACTCCTGTAAGTCATCATTCAAACCTCTTCCCATCCCCCATGACTCCTTAGTCTCATCTTTTTCAATCCTACCATCTCAATTTCTCAACCAATCTACCCCTTCCACTATGCCCTTTGGATTACCTGTTCCTTAACCAACAAACTTTCCTTCATCTTAAATCTTTTCTTCACCCATTTCTTCCAAATTTTGGCAATCACTAAGACATGACTTTCCCTGTGATGATACAGTCTGCTTGGCCACCCTTTCTAGTTCTGGATGCACTTTCACTCACCTTCCACTCAGTGATGAACATTCTCATACCTGGTCATACCCTTCACATCCAAGTGATTCCAAACTCCTAGAGATAATCAACCAAATCCCATTCCCTATCCCTCACCCTCACCACTTAATTCCTTATTCTCATCCCCTTCAACCTTCTTACCCCAAAATTTCAACCCTACTCTACCTAGGCCTTCCATCCTGACCTCCAGAAGGTCTGTTCCATAGATAAGAAGCTTCTCTTTGCCTTAAATCTCTTCCTTTCTCACTCCTTCCATTCATTAGCTGTCACTGAAACCTGGCTACCTATTGATGACGCAGCCTCCCTAGTCACCCTTTCTAGTACTGGCATCACCTTCACTCATTATCCTCAGCTCACTGGTTGAAGTAGGGGAGTTGAAATACTACTTGAAATGCTCCTTGCTCCACATTGCCACTTCCATGTTCTCTCCTTCTTCACTTAATAACCTCTCTTCCTTTGAGGTTCATGCTATTCTTATCTACCACCTAATCAAAATACTGGCATTTGTTGTCTACAGATTTCCCCCCTTTCCCTCCAGGGCACTTCCTTTCTGCTCAGTTCTTCAACCTGCTCACTTTCCCTGGTCTAGTCCTCCATCCCAACTCTGGCACATACAAAGATGATTATACCCTTGATCTTGCAACCACCCACAAATGTACTATCTCTATGTTCAAGCATTCCCAAAACTACTTCTCCAGTCGTGATCTATTGACTTTTCACATCTTCCTTTCCCTCACAAATCCTTATTTTTTATCATCATGTTGATTTCTAATCCCTTTACCTCTCCATTGTCTCTCAGGGCATCTCTATAATCACTTTCTCCTCTTTTCTCCCTCTTTACTCACTGGTGAACCAGTTCATTTTTACTCTGTTCTCTCTTGAATCTCTGGCCCTTAATCATGCTCTGGGAACCCCCTTGAACTCTCCTTGAATCTTCCCACTTGATGAGGCATTTGCCTGAGGCCATAAACCTTTCATTGTAGCTAGGCCCAAATCTCTGTTATTCTTAACCTGGCCTAGCCCTCCACTGTCCAGCTACTTCCCACCCTTGATCCTATCAAAATATCTGTACCCAAATCTGTTACCCTTAAATTAGCCTAACCCTCCATTGTCTGTCATCTCCAGGTAGAGTTCAACTATTTCCTGCCCTTAATCCCATTCTTAGAGTCTGACCTCAGTTCCTCAAGACCCTCCTCAAAGACCACCCCTAGATCCCTCCCACAGTCTTTCTATATATAAGATCCATCTTGCCTCCAGGAAGATACTGAAATTTAATCTAACTCAGACTTACTCTATATCAGATTGTTCTGGCCTGCTCGTCAATACAAGTATCACAAATGCTCAGGCTCCTTAAGAGCTTACCCATTATGGTGAATCATTAATAAACTTTAAATAAGAGAAAGTTTCAGTTGAATTTATTTGACAGGGCCAGGTGTGTCAGTCTTTTGGGGTCTTGAGCACCCCTAAACTTCAAGCCTCAACAATATTATTGATTCCACCCACTCAATCCTCAGTTGTGGATCACTCCCAGTATTCTCCACCTTTGTTCCTATACATGCGCTACAGAAAGAAGGTAGAGAAAATCATCTTTAGCTCTGGGCATTTTCTTTGGCTATCTACTCTACCTGGAATGCCTCCCTCCTAAACTCTACCTACTGACTTCTCTGACTTCCTTTAAGTCCAGACTAAAATCCCATTCCTTGCTGGACACCTTCTGCAATCACTCTTAATTCTAGTATTTTTCTGATGAGGTATGGGCTCTGGGAGCCCCCTCAAGCTCTCCTTGAGTCCTTGAGGTACAGGCTCTGGGAACCTCCCTTGGACTCTTAATTAAATTGTCTCATTTGATGAGGCATTTGCATGAGGCAATAAGCCTTACCTGGTGGCTGGGCCTAGACCTTTAGCCTAGTTACTAACTGCTAACTACTGACCCAGTTACTAGCCTAGCCCTCCATTGTTCATCTACTTCCCACCCTAGAGCCTATCAAAATATCAATACACCCTTTTAACTGGCCTAGCCCACCGCTGCCTGTAGCCTCCAGCTACTACCCTTAATCACTCATCGACCACATTAACTCCTTCTGAAGACCCTCCCCAAACTCCTCCTCTAGTCCACCCCTAGATTCTTCCCACAACCTTCTGTATATAAGACCCTATCTCACCAAAGAATAGTGAGAGACATAGAATGACCTAGCACAGACTTACTCTGTGTCCTAATGCAAATGAACTTTTAATAAACTTTACTTTTCTTTGGCTGAGAGGACTTGAGTTGAATTCAATGGCAAGATCCGGCGTGTTGGTATTTTGGGGTCTCCAGAGCAACTCTAACCCTCTTAGTGGGTAACCTCTTCATTTTGAGGTTCCCAGAGCCTGTACCACATGATTTCCTCTGTTAATTATTTCCTGTTTATCCTGTATGTAACTTGCTTTATACATATTTGTTTTTATATTGTCCCTGCCTTTCCCCATTAAATTTTAAGCTACTATAACCCCAGTGCTTAGCATAGTGTTTGACACATAGTAGGTGCTTAATAAATGTTTATTGATTGATTGATTCTCCTCAGCTCACTAGTCAAGGCAGAGGAGTCAGAATGCTCTATACTCCCAATTGCCACTTCTAAAATCTTCCCCTATCTTGATCACTCAGTAATCTTCCTGCTCCTATGTGACCCATACAATCTATGCCTTCTACCGAAACAAAATCTTGACAGCTGTTTTCTACAGATTCCCCTTCCTTCCTCAACAAATTCAGAACATGGCTGACAATCTTTCTTTCCCCCCAGATCCTACCTTTTTACTAGCAGACTTCAATTTATATACTGATACTCCTTCAAATACCCTAATTGTTCCTTAACCTATTCACTGCCCATAATCTATTACTCAACCCAACCTACGACCCCCCCCTCCACACACACATATGTGCGCACGCGCGCACACACATGTACACACACACACACACACACACACACACACACACACAGATCACACTGCTAAGGAAGAACATAGAGTTTTTGCTAGCTTTTTTGAAGAAGGCTTTCCTTAAGGGTTAAGTACCTTTTTGGAGTAAATCTGTATAAGACTGCTTTCTTGGGGTAAAAACTAGTGTTTATCTGTTTCAAATTTATATTTAATTTTTATTTGAATTTCGAAAACAGATCTAAATAAAATAGATGAAAGCTAAAAACAAAACAAAACAAAACAAACACTAAGAATGATTGTGCTCCAGACCTTGCCTGGAGCCACAAATGTTTTACCTCCATATTCAAGAGTTTTGAAATCCACTCTCCCTCTGCCTTCTCATAGCAGACCCTACTTCTTTTCCCACTTCATAACCTCCAATCCTTCAACCTCTCAGTTTTCTACTGGGATATTACCCAGTACTAGCCACTTTTTATTCTTTTCACTCTTTTGACCCTCTGGTGAACCAATTCAGCTTTCTATGATTCTTCTCTCCTGATTCCTTGCCCCTTATTATATTGCTCCTTCTGTCTTACCAAGTGTACCTTTTCTTTGCTTCTTCAGGAGTGCTACTGGATGAAGGTGGAGAAAATCATGCAACCGTTCTGAATGGATCTGACTGAGTATAGCCTCTGGAAAGCCCCTTGAACTCTATTTGAATTTCCCTAGGAGATCTGGTATTCTCCTGAGGCTATCATCCTCTCCACAGACCTTTCATTATCACTATGCCCAATTCACTAGCCCAGCCCTTCACTGCCAGTTACCTCTGTATTACCTCAGGCTACTTCCCACCCTTGAACCTGTCTAAGACCCTAGTCTCTTAATCCAGGCATTCTACCTCCAGTCACCCCAGCCTACTGTCTACTGCCATCAAGATCATATCAAGATCCACTCTAGTCACCCTGGACTAGTTGGCCACTCCTAGATCCCTCCCATAGTCTTTCTGTATATAAGATCCATCTTATTTCCATGAAAGTGCTGAAATTTAATTTGGACCACTTGCATTAGCAATAAAATGCTAAGATTCTTTAAGTGCCTGGCCAATATGGCATATTTTCAGAATCAACATGCCCGCCCTCTACCAATGTTTTATTAAACTTTGTCTTTGGCTGAAAGAAAGTGTGGGTCTGGGTTGAATTAATTCAGGCAGACCTTGTGCACATTACTATTTTGGGGTCCCAGTACTCCTAAATCTCAACAGGTCCACTATAAATTTGTTACACAACCTCAACTGTGGCCTCACTGCTGTTAGGTAATCCTACTATACTTCCCTTATCAACTCACTCTCCCACTCAGCACATCATTATTTCAAACATTTTTAACTCTTTTAAAGCCTCCCATGACCTGCCGTCTCTCCAGTCTCTCTGATGAGAACCTTGTCTCATATTTTACTGGAAAAATTGGGGCAACTTGCTATAAGCTCCTTTTTCTCCCCTCTTCCTTATCTCTTATCATTCAGAGATACTCTATCTTTATACTTTGGGACATCTTTTATATGTATTATCTCACTGGAGCTTCACACTGACCCTGTGAGATAGGTGTTAGAGTCATTACTGTCTCTATTTTGAATGTCACCCTTGTTAATCCCTCTGCCCAGAACAAATTCATCTGGGAATAAAGGTTATGTTAGTAAGAACAGGATTCAATGGTTTGTTAAGACCCATGGGATAAAGAAGGGCTGAATCTGAAAGACTCAGCACTGTTTCTTCTCACCCAGAAGTAAAGATATCTAAGAAGCAATGATGTCATCTGGGCCATAAGAGTGAGAGACATGAAAGTGTGCATGGTATGTGGATAGTTCAAGGGAAGACTTCATTTGTAGTTTGATAAATTGAGTAGGAGAGCAATGCTTAGTCTTGCTCTCTCACCCACTATGTTCCACTTCCATGATGAAGAGCTCTGTTATTAATTTGTCCTATGATACTCTCCTACGTTTCATCTTTTGCTACGCTGTTACTCCTTCTAAAGTTATTCTCCATTGATCTCCATTCCCTCTGCCCTAGGTCTTTCCATTGGCCATCACTCCTGTTCTGGCTTTCCTGATCTTGACCCATCGGTGACCCAGTTCAATTCTACACCATCCTTTTCTCTTGCTTCCTTGTCCTATCATCATGGCTTTCCAAATCTCAGAGCTGGATTACTCCCACCATCCATTTCTTCCACTCTTGCTAAGGAAGTGCTGAATGGAACCAGAGGAAATCATGTAATTATACTGAGTTGTATGTTTGCAGCAAGAAAATTCTTGAATTCTCCTCTGATTGATCCTTTATCCTCATCTCCCCTTAAAGTGGCTGTTCCAAACTTTTTCTTCTCTTCTTTGGAATGAGAAACAAGTTCTCCTGATTCCCAGCATATGCCATTGTATGCTTCAATGAAACTATTAAAAAAAATTAAAAATGATTTCTGAAAAAAAGAATTTTTAAGAAGATAATTACTTTTACTTGCAGTTTAAAAATTGATGGAGTGAGGAACAACAAAAACAATGACAATTATCATTTATATAGACCTTTAAGGTTCGTGAAGTACTTTGCAAATATTATCACATTTCATCCTCACAAAAATCCTAGGGAGTTTTGGGGTGTGGTGCAGATGCTATTATTATCCCCATTTTATAGAAGAGGACACTGAGGCAGCTAGTGGTGAAATGACTTTCCCAGGTCACATAGCTAATGTGTCTGATACAAGATTTCAGTTCAGGTCTTCCTGATTCCAGGTTCAGTGGAACCTGGAATCCAATAGCTGCCAGGAGGAAGAGCAGGAGACAAAGTATTGAAACATTTCTTAAAGCTTAGGCATGCCATGTGCTTTGCAAAGACATAAGCAGTGGAAAAATAGAAAAAAAAAAGACAACTTATATCTATGTGATGTAGTATATGTTACGACATCCCCATGAAGAAGATAATGCAATTATTATTTTTCTCATTTGGCCAATAGAGAAACCAAGACTCGGTGTTCCAGGGCTACAAGTTATAGTAAAAAGAGCACTGGGCTTGGGATCAGAAATCCTGGGTTCGAATTCCTGCTGTTCCACTTATTGGTTGTATAATTTTGGGAAAAACATTTAACCCTTATGTAACTTAATATCCTCATCTTTAACAGAAGGTTTTAAATTAGGTAATCTCTAAGGGTCTTTCCAACTCTGAAGACCTTTGTATAATTCTATCATTTTCTTGCTGTCACATGGCTAGTAAATGACAGTGATTTGACTAAAACCTAATCTTCTGTCACCAAGTTTGATATTCTTTCCTAAGGGTCTGTCCTGAAGGAGGGTTATGGAGATGCCCTGCTAGGCTGCAGATTTAAAATATCTACCTCCACAGCAGGCAGGAATGAGTGGAAACATTTAGCCAAAGAATAGAGAAACACCTGGGAAGTACTGATCTAATTATGGACAGTTAGGCATGATTTCTCTTTTGTAAATTTATGCTAACAATGCTCTCTGAATTTTTCAAAGAAATAACAGAAAGAGCTGAGTAGAGGAAGTGTGGACATAATTTCTCAGGAAATTTCAAAAAGCATTTGATATATAGTAGAACTGTACAAAGGACTAATCAGCACACGGGGGTGCAAATGATGAGCTCCTCAAGGGATAAAGCCTGATTTGGATATCAATGACAGGAGCCAGCCACAGCAGTGTCTGGCAAGAGTTCACAATGGAAGGAAATGGTGTGTGTCTGCCGTCCAGAATCCACAGAAGGACAGAATGTCTAGCTTTCTCATTATAAATGGTGTGAGACAATATAAAGGTGAAAACATTGTGATAATACAAAGCTAGAGAAAAATGGGTAGTTTAAAAGAGGATAAAAAGAAGCTAAGTTTGAATATACAAATGGAAAAGAGAATAATGTGCTTGGGGAAAAAAATGGAAGTACCACTATCCTAATATCCCAAGCTTTGGTTTCAACACATCCCAAAGGTTTTGGCTACTCATCTTAGGGTCATCACAGAACTAGATCTATTAGGGACATCTAGTCAATTGCTTTCTTTTTTTTCAAATGAGGAAACCGATGCCTAGAGATGACTTGTCCAAGATCACACCCTTTGTCTTTGTTCATCCTGTAAACTGCCATATAAATGTAAGTTCTAATTATTGCTTTTATTATATTTCCATACCCCAGGGACCTGTTATTTCCTTGGTGGGGGCTCCATTTGGTAGACAGTATTTGAGAGTTCCAGTGGTCAAAAATGCAGGGCACTTTGATTAGCTCTTTCAAAAAGAAAGGGGTAGGAGAATCTTGCATATGGAGACAATTAGAGTGACTATTGGATATCCTTCAAAACAGGGTCTCATACCAAAGAATTCTATCAATGGTGGAACTGGAATTCAAACTCTGGTCCAGTGATTCTATACTCAGCACTCTTTCCACAGCTTTGGTGCACTAGAATTGGGACCATCACACCTGGGTCTAGGACTTGGTCCCTTTCATTATTAGATATGTAACCATGGGCAACTTCTATGTTTGGCATTCAGTCTTCTCATCTGTAAAATGAGTACAGTAAACTACATGAAAGAGATCTTAGAAAGCATCTGATAGAATCTACTTCTATTCTAGATGAAGAAACTAAGTCCAAGTAAAGAGAAATGATTTGCCCAAGCAAGTAGAAGATAAGGATTCATAGCCGCCAGGCCCTCGAGTCTAAATCCAGAGTGTTTTCAACTGTTTGCTAATATTACTTAATGCACAAAGCTCTTGTAAGTTGAGCACTGTATAAACTGTAAAATACATACAAATGTGAGATATTACTAAGCTATTTTGAAGTGCGAAGGTGGAGAGGTATGTGGAAAACCAGGCTATAAGAAGTTGTTGGGGAGGTTCCTCATTTCAAGGTGAATAAACAAAGGCAAGCATTTTATTGTGGGGAAGACACTATATAAAACTGTAAAGCACTATTAGGAACATGAGCTCTTACCATCTGAGTTATTTTCTTTGCCTTTGTTCCTCCTGTAAACTGCTGTATAAATGTCAGCTATTATTATTGCTGTTATTATGCTGCCCTACTTCAGGGACCTATGATTTCATTGGTGGGGGCTCCATCTGGTAGACAGTATTTGAGAGTTACAATGGCCAGTAGTGCAGGGCACTTTGATTAGCTCTTTCAAAAAGAAAGGGGCAGGGGAATCATGCATATGGAGACAGCTAGAATGACTACTGGGTATCCCTGAATAGAGTCTCATTCCAAAGAATTCTACTGATGGTGTTGTTTAGCCTTATCTGACTTACTTGAAATTGGTACATTTGTAAAAAGCCTCTAACTCCCTTTGTGTTTCTCAGAATAAAATATGACCACCTACAAGATCTACACATCATCCTTTCCATTCTTGTTTGGATAAAGCCCACTTTCTGGAACCAGTTACCTCTGCAGCCTTATGTTCCTTGCCCAGCCAAGGATGTAAAGCCAGTGGAAGTAAAGCTGACCTAAAATGCAAACTTCTCCAACCATCTTGTGTGAGGGAGAATGCCCATGTGTTTTGTGTATCATTCTAAACTTGTAGTTGGAGTTACTTAATGGGATATTTTGTCTATGTTCCCTAGGATCCTGAAATTGACTAGCAAAGTCTGAACATTGTGTTACACTTATGGCCAGCCTAGAGATTTGAATTTTTATATTTAACTAGTCTGGAACTAGCTTTTACCTGTAACTCCAAGAAGCTGTAGTATGCTCACTGGCAACACTCCAGGAAAACCATTTTGACTGATGGATTAAATTAGGTTGAAAGTAACCAACAGGTTTCAAACCCAACAGTGAATTAGGGGGAAGCCTATCAAAAGCACGTGAAGACTTCCCCCAGTGGAATGGACAGATAAGAACATGTTTTTCCAATAGCCATGAAGACACCTGAAGCAGGCTTTGTGGAATGCTTACAGCTTGGTCCTACACTGAAGATGTCAAGGTCATCTATTACATCCCACATGGATGGTCTCCCTCACACAAGATGGTTGGAGAAGACATATTTGCATTTTGGGTCTGTTTTACTTATACTGACTTGGTCTCCATCCTTGGCTAGGCAGAAGTAACTGGTTTCAGAAAGTGGGCTTTATCCACATAAGAATGTAAAGGATGATGTGTAGATCTTGTAGATGGTCATTGCTAGACTGTTGTTTTGTCACTGGATTTCCATGACTCTGAAAAAGAGAGTGAAACGTATGACTTTGAGCAACTCTGCCCCACATTAATCTAATTCATGAACAAGTCAAGAAATTACCTGGTGATATTATTAATCCTCTTTGAAAATGAAGGATGAACAACAGTATATAACCTTATATAGTTCCCTCCTTCCCCTTACCCTCCCCCCCAACTCCCACATAGTGCCTAGGCCTCAGTTTCCTTAACAGTGAAATGAGTAATTTGAGCTAGTACTAGGATACGCTTCCTACATGAGGTGGCATCTGAGCTAGGTCTTAAAGAAAATCAGCAATTTTAAGAGGTGGAGATAAGTAAGAACAGCATTCCAGACATAGACAAGCCAGTGTAAAGGCATGGAAACAAGAGATGGAACATTGTTTGAGAGGAGCAACAGGTAAGCTAGTATGCCTAGATAATATTACCATCTGCTATGTGTGTGCATTTGTGTGTGTGGGGAAGAGCTATTTCATGTACCCACTGAATGTTCTTTTGAATGATACATGCCAGTAACACTTTATCTTTTTCCAATATGTTATTGATCTTTTCCTAGAATAACCCTATATAGTCCCCTTTCCCCCATCCCTCCCAGAACTCCCACACCCAGTTCCTTATTATTCTACACTGTCATCTAGATAGAATTAGACAACAAAGATAGATAAATGTAGATATTTGCTATATCAATATATTATATGAATATTGGAAATGATTGTATCAAAGTGAAATATAAAAAATATTATGTAAATACTGTATTTTATAATGACAGATAATCTATCACACAAATATATATTTATTATCCAAATACCTATTTATCTCTAGATATTACATATCTTTATATTTATTATATAAATATCCATCTCTCTATATTAATCTATTTAAGAATTAGGTCAGTGATTGACCCAGGGCTAACAAATGATCAAATTCCAATTGCCCTTTGTATCCCTTTCTCTTGTTCTGCTAAATATCCAAGCATCATTGGGGTAAGCAACCTGTTATGTAGAAAGGAGTGATCTGAGAGCTATAACAATAAACAAATGTGGAGAATGTGCCCACGGACCATTTTTGTGCCTAATTATGCCAGTATACAAATCAGTCAAAGCAGCTGTTTGGGGGACTGCATTTCATTGACTCCGGATTAGGAGAGCTTTCCAAAGGTATTCATCAACTGTGACACTGCTCCTGTCTTTTTCATCCTTCAGAGCCTGCTCTGTAAGGTACTGTTATGATTCACACGTCATTCACACTGGAATATCAGTAACAAAGCAGGGTTTCAAACAGGAGAAGTTCTAATTAGGAGTATAATATTTGTTTTTTGTCAGTGCCTAATTAATTTCACCATATTCCTGTTTATGAAGGTGGCTTGGTTATAATCACAGTTCAATGAGGAAGAGTTTTGAATATATTCTATTGTGGAGGAGTATGGCTAAGATCCCTGGAGGTCTTCCCCTTCATTCTGTCCACACACCAACACACATAGCATAGAGATATCAAATAGTCACATTTCACTCTCTTCACTCTTTCCTTCACAGTATGACAGACACATTAATCAGTAGAGGGGAAAATGTATTATTATTTTACCATCCAATAAATCCCATTCCAACAGCTCATAGGCTTGTGAATTTTTCAATCATTAAAGGTTCACAGCATTTCCCTCATTTTGTGGGAAGTCTTTTTTTTTTTTAAGTGGGGTAGAATGAGGTGTGCATGACAGAAAGCTATATATTGGTAAAATTCTGTAAAAAAAAGTACTATAATTAGATTTATAGAGGATTTAGGATGGATGGCACCCAAAATGCATGTTAGAAGATAGATTGCAAGAGACAGAAAGGACTTTAAAACATGGAGTATCTCAGTATAAGAACTGGATTGAGCCTGAGAACATAGAATGCTAAATCATATTACTGAAAGTTAGAGCTAGAAAGAGGCCTTGGAGATTATTCAGTCTAAACATTTCATTTTACACATGGGTAAACTGAGGCCCAGAGAAAGAGATTTGGTGATTTGTCCAAGGTCACTTATTGGAAGAAGTACAAAGAGAATTCACATCTTCTTCTAGGCCAGTGTTCTTTATATAAATATAAGCCAATATTATTATTATTAGCGAGTCCAACTCCTTAACATACATGGGATCCTTGAGAGCAGAGATATTCTTTTGCTCTTCTTTTTAGTGACTGGCACATAGTAAACACTCAGTAAATGTTTGTTGACCAACTGACTGATGTTCTAAAGCTAGAAACAATCTTCAAGATTATAAAGACCAACCCCATCATTCTATAGATAAGAAATTTTCATAAAGTACCACAGGTAGTATAGTCATTAACAGAATGATGGGTCGTGTATGTTATGACGGTTTGGAGAGGCATATCCTGGGATGAGTATTAACATGGATTTTCCATTCTCTCCCTTTCCTTCCCAGCGAAATTGACAGACAGTATAGTATAATGGCGGCAGCTAGGTGGCTCAGTGGATAAAGTACCTGGTCTGAAGTCAGGAATGTTCATCTTCCTGAGTTCAAATCTAGCCTTAGATACTTCCTAGCTGTGTGACCTTGGGCAAGCCACTTAACCCTGTTTGCCTCAATTTCCTCATCTATAAAATGATCTGGAGAAGGAAATGGCAGTATCTCTGCCAAGAAAACCCTAAATGGGGTCACAGAGTCAGACGTGACTGAAAAAACTGAACAACAACCATGAGATTAGATAGGATGAGCTTATGCTGCAAGGGGAATCCTGTTCCTTGGAGTTGAAACTGGGCAGAAGAGCAGGTACAAAATTGAAACCCTTTTAGGTTTCTAGTTCTTTGATGCTTCCCCTTATGCTTCTGCTGGGACTAGCTTGAGAGAGTCCATTGTTAAATTTTCAATGTGAGCATTCACATCTTGGAAATTGAAAAATACTACAAATCAGGCTTGATTTATTGTTTTGTTAATTGTCTAGATTTTAGGAAGTGATGGAGAAAATGCTAATTTTGAAGATTAAAATGTAAAAGTGTGTCATTCTGTTAAACATTTACTATCAGACTCCTGAAACCTTCTAGTTATCCACATCTCCCCAATAAGAAAGCCCTCTCCTTAACTGTCCTGCTAAATTGTTATTCACTCTCTTTAATAAATATATTTAATTTTCCTTTAACTCTTCCTGATCTAAAATAGGAATGAGTGTGATTAATATAACATACAATATGCTTTCAAAGTCTGAAATATATATATATATATATATTTAAGCAATTGGGGTTAAGTATCTTGCTCAAGGTTACACTGCTAGTCATTATTTATGTGTGGGTGCTCATTTTCTGAGGCCGGATTAGATCTTGGGTCATCCCAACTCCGAGGCCAGCGCTCTTACTCACTGCACCACCTAGCCACCCCTGCAAAATGTTTTACATGTATTATATCATGTAAGCTCCACATCAAATCTGTATGTCAGGTACCAATATTAGCTCCATTTTACGAATAAGTAAACTTAGACGGAGAGTGGTTAAGTGACTTACACAGGGTCACATAACTATTTAGTGTCAGGCAGGATTTGAACTGAGTTCTCTCCCTTAAGTCTAGCTCTCTATCTACTGAACCACCTAATTGTCTAATTTTCTGTGCCCAAGATCTCCAAGGGGAATACCCATGTTTCTACAGGAAAGAAAGTAGCACAAATCCAAATTGATACTTAGTGAAAGCAGCTAAGGAAATCTTAGCCCTGGCATCCACACTATACCACCGTGAGGATTCCTTGTTATTTGGTTCATTACCTCTTCCTTCTTCAAGGACTTTAAACTTTAGTAGAATGGACTAGCCTTTAAACACTAGCAAAAGGGGGCAGGAAGGAGAAGAAGGGAACAAATATTTATTGAGTGCCTACTCTGTGCTAGGCATTTTACCAATGTTGTCTTACTTGATTCTCCCAACAACCTTGTGAGGGGGTGTTATTATTATCCTCATAGATGAAGACACAGGCATAGAAAAGTTGAGATTCATCTTGAGTCACACAACGAGTAAGTATTTGAGGTCACATTCGAACTCAGGTCTTCCTGCTTGATGCCCAGAGCTCTATCTACTGAACCTGCTAGCTGCTTCAAAGAAACATTTACTCAAGGTTGGTAACTGTGTGTGTGTGTGTATGTGTGTGTGTGTGTGTGTGTGTGTGTGTGTGTGTGTGTGTGTGTGTGTGTAAACCTTGAACCTTCAATCTGCTGGCTTGACTTGTTGCCTTGTGCCTATACAGTTCAACTGCTCTATGTTTCCAGTTTGAGGTAAATCCTCTTCCTCCCAGCTTCCTATGGAAAAATGAGGGCACTAGCCAAGACACCCTATTTCTGAGCTGTTAAAATGCAAATAGCCCAAGGGCAAGATAATACTTGGAGCCTTATTTGCTTACATTGTAGTGTAAATAAGTTCATCACAACCTTTTCCAGAGGTAGATTTAGGCAAGGGAAAAGGAATGAAGGAGAACAGAAAGAACCAGCCACCTGAAGAGGAAAATACAGATGCAGGAGAGGACATTGAAAAGTGATGCAAAACTTGCATCTTTAAGAAATATGCCTGCTGGAGAAAGAGATAGTAACTTAATGGTGGCAGACCTGAAAATGAATAGACTCAGTTTTGGAAAGAAATTTGATAGTACACAGTAAAAGTTTCTAAAATAGCCATACCCCTTGATTCAATAATTGTATTGCTGGGAATATACCTTGAGAATATTATCACAAAGAAAATAAAAAGGATCATCTCTTTAAAGATTTTTATAGCAGCATTATTTGTAATTACAAGAAATTGGAAGCAACCCAAATGTCCTATAATAAGGGAATGCATAAACAAATTGTGGTACATAGTTTAATGGAATACCATAATGCAATTAAGAGCAACAGGTATGAGGAATATAAATAAATCTACACAAGGGTTTTTTGAAATAATGCAAAGTAAAATACAAAAGCTGAAAGATGAACCGAATCCATTCAATGTACATAAATGCAAATGTGAATGAAAATGAATAGACAAATGTAACCCAAGTTGACTTAGAGAGAATTTCTCAAAAGTAGTTGTACCATTTAATTTATGGAAATGTAAATAGTTGCAAAGTAAGTTTGGTTGCATAGATGATTCATATCAAATTAAGGATAAATTAAAAACTGAGCTATGCCTGGGAAGAATAAGATGCTTATAAAGGATAAAAGGCAGTGGGAAATCAACATAATGGGTTTACCTTCCATTAGTAGCATTCTACTTCTGAGCCTTATTTTCTTCATCAATAAAATGGGAATAATAATAACTTTCATTACCTACTCAGAATTGTGGTGAGGAAAACGTTTTGTAAATTGCAAAGTACTATAGAACTGATCTATTATTGTATAATAACCAGTGAGCAATGCCTAATAGCATTTGCTATGTTCTGTGGACCTCAACTCATGCCCATCTTTATTCTCTACCTATTTTAGCTGAATTCAAATACCTTTTTTTTTCAACTTTTGCAGATCATCCTCTAGTACCTATAGTAATAGAATGGTTTAGAGGTAAGAATGCTGGATTTGGAGCCAGAAAAATTAATGTCAATTCACCTTAATTCAATTAAATTTAACCAATAGTTACACTATGTATAAGACATTTTTCTAGGTGCTTGGGATCAGAAACACAAAAACACAAAACATGAATAAGAACCTCTACCCTTAATGTTGAACTCAAAGGAGCAAGACAGAAGATTCCTGAGATTAAAATTTGGAAGTGGATTTATTACTGCAGGACTGCCAGGGTTACATGATTAACCCAAATCAGACAGTTAGTTGGCTAGCACGGTGTGCTGGTATTTAAAGAGATTCAATATCCAGGTTAAGTAAGCCAAAACTACAATCAGTGATTGGTCAGTGCATATTTGAATTTCCTGCTGGCTCGAAGTTCACCCTAGGCTGAGGGACAGGAAGCCTAGGATGCGGTGATTAGGAGGGGCCAGGGGACCAGAGATGGAGATGACAGGTGAGGGGTGGAGACATCTGGATCAGGTGATTAGGAAGGGAGTCAGGGGACTAGGGATGATTGAGAATTTACCCTAGCCTGAGATTCCTGCTCACTGATCAGTTGGGGGAGGGAAGGGTGGAGTTGTCTGCTTACAGATCAATTAGGAGAAGGGGAGGGTAGAGTTGTGCTCAACCTTAAGGAACTGCAATCTGAGTTCTCTTATATGCTGTCTCTATTCTCCTTTATAAAATGGGAAGGATCAGACTCAATGATCTCTAAGATTTGCATCTTATGACAGAATTTATCAGCTTTCCAATTTGGGCAAGATCTGCCTCCATTCTAGTATTTCCCAATATCCTTAAGGTTTCTACTGTGATTTAATAATGAATTTGAGAAAAAGGCAAAGAATTATGACAATACAAAGGCATCTACCTCACCCTGAGGTCTCAGTAAACTCTACCTGAGCTGTATTAAGAACTGTTTGAACACACTGTATAATATTCATTGTTGAGTCACATTAACATGTAGTTTTAAAAACAAAAACAAAATTAAACTTTAGATCCGAGCATGGCACATCTTTCTGTCTACTTGCCAACAGTTTGCTCTGTTGGGGCATTCGCCTCATGCAACTAAAGCTATGGGTTTAACTAAACTACTCAGTTTAGTGCTACTCCTTGATCACAAAATACACCTCAATAGATAAGAAATTATGGATGGATCAGGGCAAATCCATGGCCCCATTACTAGAAAAAGGAAAGAAAAGTCAAAATAAGACAAAACAAAATAATCTACTCATCAGTAGAGTCAACTTTTTCATCTGTGAAGTGAAAAGCAATGGCTACTTTATTTATTTTTCAGGGTTGGTCAGAGCATCATATGAGAAGATACATGTAAAAGTGTTGTATAAACTCTAGAGTATTATTTGAATGCAGAGAAGCATTGTTGTCTTCTCTCTCTCTCTGTCTCTGTCTCTCTGTCTCTCTCTCACCATATCTGAATCTAGCTTGGTCACACAGAAGGAGCCAGCAAGCTACCTGTAGATGGGCAACTTTCCCAGAATTCTATGAACTCAGCTTTGTTTTTTGGCCCCTGATCTTGGAGAACCAGAAAAGCCAAACAACAGAGAGAAGATGGAGGGGGTGGTGGTGGTGAGAAGGTGAGCTGGACACGGGATGGTGGAGAAAGCCATGATAAGCAGAAAGACACCTACAAACCATCATTAGAAACAGTTTCTGAGACATAATCCACAAAGGCCTACTAGAAAATTAGAATCCATCCTGTTTTGTAATTGGTCATCAACAAGCGAATAAGTGTTAGGGTCCCTAGCTCCATGACAGTGAGACTGATCTTGGGATTCTTTTCACCTTATAGAAAAGTCTCTTGTCCTTTTTCTAGTTGCTTTTTAATTCTTTATCCATTACTTTCTATTTAGAGTTTGCTTACCTGCCATAAAACCCTGGCTGGCAAAAATGCTAAGCTGCTATTTTAGGAAGGGATTCAATTGCATTTAATTCTTGTAAGTACTAGAGATTTGTCTTCAATTCTCTTCAAGTTAGAGTCTACCCTTGACTTTCTAGACTTTCTCTACAATGCCACAGCAATCTCCTCACCCTGGAAGTTCACTCTGATCCCTGTGGCCACTTCCTTTAATTAGTTGGCTCCTCCCAGGACCTTCATTTTAAGAAAGTTTCCAACCTTTTAAAGTACCTCTTGGGGGTACTTCTGGGAGCAAAGAGGGTAAAGTGAGCATGATATCACCATTGCTCTCCTGTATTTACCTATAAACAACTGAAATAGCACCCCAAAACAAATCCTGGAATAGTAGAACCAGCATAAAGATGGAGTGAAACAGTATCCCTTCCACTCCACAAGCAGAGCTAATTTAAAAGAAAGGAAAAAAAAAACAGAAAAGATGAGTGAAAAACAACAACAACAACAAATAATATGACCACAGAAAGCTATTATGGTGATAAGGAAGATCAAGACATAAATTTAGAAGAGCACAATAATATTAAAACACTTATGGGAAAAGCCCCAAAGAAAAATGGGAAGTGGTCTCAAGCCCAGAAAGAACTCATGGAAGAGCTCGAAAAGGAGCTTAAAAATCAAATAAGAGAGGCAGAAGAAAAATTGGGAAAATAAATGAGAGTGATGCAAGAGAATTATGAAAAAAGAGTCAACAGCTTGGAAAAAAAAAACACACACAATTGCTTAAAAAGTAGAGTTGACCAAATGGAAAAGCAAGCACAAAAGCTAACTGAGGAAAACAGCTATTTAAAAGTTAGTACCAGGCAAATGGAAGCTAATGACTCTATGAAACATCAAGAGTCAATGAAACAAATAAAAAAGAATGAAAAATTAGAAAAAAATGTAAAATACCTCATTGGAAAATAAGCTGACCTGGAAAATAGATCCAGGAGAGACAATGTGAAAATGATTGGATTACTGAAAAGCCATAATCAAAAGGAGGATCTGGGAAGCATCTTTCAAGAAATTACCAAGGAAAATTGCCCTGATATCCACTGGCAAAATAGTCATTGAAAGAATTGATTGATCACCTCATGAAAGAGATCCCAAAATAAAAACCCCAAGGAATATTATAGCCAAATTACATAACTATCAGGTCAAGAAAAAAAATACTGCAAGTGACCAGAAAGAAACAATTCAAATATCGAAGAATTGCAATCAGGATTATATAGGATTATACAGGATTCAACAGCTTCAGCATTAAAGGATTAGGGGTCATGGAACATGATATTCTAGAAGGCAAAGGAGCTAGGACTACAACTGAGAGTTACCTATCTGGCAAAATTAAGCATACTACTCCAATGGAAAAAAAAACAATTAATTCAATGAAATAAAAGGACTTCAAGTTTTTATAAGGAGAAGACCAGAATTGAACAAAATTTGATCTCCAACATAGACCTAAAAGAACCCGAAAAAGGTGAAAAGGGAAAAGAAAACATAATGATTTCAATGGAGCTGAACTGTTTACATCTCCACATGGGAGGATGATACTTGCAATTCTTAAAAATTGTATCACTAATAGTATAGTTAGAAGGAATATACATAAACAGTGGGTATGGGGATAAGGTAAAGTTGAGGGAATGGCATAAAAATTTAAGTGATAAGAAAGAGGAGTACACTGGGTATAGAAGGAAAGAAGAAGTAGAATAGGGCAGATTATTTCATATGCAAAGCATGGAAGACCTATTACAGTAGAGGAGGAGATGGAAAGGTGGGTGATCTCTTGAACTTTACTTTCATCAGTATTGGCTTAAAGAGGGAATAATATATACATTCAGTTGAATATAGAAATGTAATCCTGCCCAACAGGGAAGTAGGATGAAAGGAGATTGAGTAAAGGAGGGGAGTGGTGACTGACAGAAGGGAAGGCAAATTAGGGGAGATGGTAGACAGAAACAAAACGCTGGCGGGGAGGGAAAGGGTGAAAGGAGAGAGAGGACAACTGGAGGAAAAATAGAATGGAGGGAAATATACAGTTAGTAATCATAACTGTGAATGTGAATGGGATGACATTTCTCATAAAATGGAAGTAGATAGCTGAGTAGATCAAAACCCAGAAACTTACAATATGTGGTTTACAAGAAATACATTTGAAGCAGAGAGATAAGCAGAGGATAAAGGTAAGGGGCTGGAGCAGAATCTGTTATGCTTCAGAAGTTTAAAAAGCAGGGGTAGCAATGATGATCTCAGACAAAGTAAAAGCAAAAATAGGCTTAATTAAAAGAGATAAGGAAGGAAACTACATCCTGTTAAAAAATACCATAGTCAATAAAGCAATATCAATACTAAGCATGTATGCACAAGTGACATAGAATCCAAATACTTAAAGGAAAAGTTAAGTGAATTAAAGGAAGATATAGACAGCAAAACTGTACTAGTGGGTGACTTCAACTATTCCTCTCAGAACTCAATAAATCTAATAAAACAATAAGCAAGAAAGAAACTGAGGTAAGTACAATATTAGAAAAGTTAGGTATGACAGACCTTTAAAGAAAACTGAATAGGAACAGAAAGGAATATGCCTTTTATCTATAGTACATGGCACCTAGACAAAAATTGACCATGTATTAGGGAAAACAAAAACCAAAACCACAAACAAACTAAAACTTAAAATCAAATATAGAAAGGCAGAAATATTACATGTATTCTTTTCGGATCATAATTCAATAAAAATTACCTTTCACTAAGAACAGTGGAAAAATAGATTAAAAATAAATTGGAAATTAAATAGTCTAATCCTAGAGAATAAATGGGACAAATAACAAATCATAGAAACAAAAAAAGACAACAATGAGACAACATAAAGAAATTTATAGGATGCAGGCAAAACAGTATTTAGGGGAAATTTTTTCTCTAAATTCTTAAATCAACAAAACAGAGAAAGAAGAGATCAATGAATTGGACATGCAACTAATAAAAAAAAAAAGTAGAAAAAGAACAAATTAAAAATCCCCAATTAAATACCAAATTAGAAATTCTGAAAATCAAGGGAGAGATTAATAAAATTGAAGAAAACTATTGAACTGATAAATAAAACTAAGAGCTGTTTTGTGAGAAAAACAATAAAATAGATAAATCTTTGGTTAATTTGATTTAAAAAAAAGAAAGGAAAAAACCAAATATACAATATCAAAAATGAAAAGAGTGAAATCAACACCAATGAAGAAGAAATTAAAGAAATTATTGGGAAATATTTTGCCTAATTATATGCCAATAAATCTAACAATCTGGGCAAAATCAATGAATATTTACAAAAATATAAATTACCCAGATTAATAGAGCTAGACATATAATGCCCAAATAATCCCAGCTTAGAGAAACAAATTGAGCAAGCCATTAATGAATTCCCTAAGGAAAAAATCCCAAGGTCCACAAATATTCATAAATTAATTCTACCAAACATTTGAAGATTGATTCTAATACTATCTAAGCTATTCAGGGGAAAAAATAGGTGAAGAAGCAGTTCTACCAAGCTCCTTTTAGGATACAAATATGTCACTGATACTGAAGAGCTAAAACTGAGAAAGAAAATTATAGATCAATTTCCCTAATATATATCAGTGCAAAAATTTTGAACAAAACACTAACAAGGAAATTATAGCACTATATCAGAAGGATGATACACTATAACCAGGTGAAATTTATACCAGGAATGCAAGGCTGGTTCAATATTAGGAAAATTATCAACATAATTGACCATATCAATAGCCAAACCAACAGAAACCATATGATTATCTCAATAGATGCTGCTCAGTCGAGCACCAATTCCTATTAAAAACAATAGAGAGCATAGAAATAAAGGTAGCATTACTTAAAATGATAAGTAGTATCTATTTAAAACCATCAGCAAGCATTATCTGTAGTGGGGATAAATGAGAAGCTGTTCCAATACAAGCAAGGGTGAAGGAAGGATGCCTACTAACACCACTGTTATTCAATATAGTACAGAAATGTTAGCTGTAGAAATAGAAAAAAAAAGAAATTAAAGAAATTAGAATTGGAAATGAGGAAACAAAACTCTCTCTCTTTGTAGATGATACTGCAAAAACCTTAGATAATGAATTAAAAAAATACTTTAAATAATTGACAACTTTAGCAAAGTTGCAAGATGTAAGATAAGCCCACATAAATCATCAGCATTTCTTTATAGGATCAACAAAGCCCAACAGTAAGAGATAGAAAGAGAAATTCCATTTAAAATAATGGTAAACCATCTAAAATATTTGGAAGTCTACCTGCCAAGACAAACCCAGGAACTATATGAACACAATTACAAAACACTTTTCACACAAATAAAGTCAGATCTAAACAATTGGAAAAATATCAATTCCTTGTGGGTAGGCTGAGCCAATATAATCAAAAATGACAATTTTGCCTAAACTACTTATTCAGTGCCATGCCAATCAAACTATCAAAAAATTATTTGATAGATCTAGAAAAAATCACAACAGACTTCACCTAGAAAGAACAAAAGGTCAAGAATATCAAGGGAATTAATAAAATAAATACAAAGGAAGTTGACCTAGCAACACCAGATCTCAAACTATATTACAAAGCAATAATTAACACTTACCAGCTAAGAAATAGTGGTGGATCAGTAGATCTGATACACAAGATGCAGTAATCAATGACCATAGTAACCTAGTTTTTTATATTAACATAGTTTTTGATAAACCCAAAGATCCCAGCCTTGGAATAAGAACTCATTATCTGACAAAAACTGCTGGGAAAACTGGAAAACATTAGGGCACAAGCTAGGCATAGACCAACATCTCACACTGTATACCAAGATAAGGTTAAAATGGATGCTTGATTTAGACATAGGGTGACATTATAAGTAAATTAGAAGAGCAAGGAATAGTCTACCTGTCAGATCTATGGAGAAGGGAAGTATTCAATACCAAGGAAGAGATACAGAGCATTATCAAACATGAAATAGGTAATTTTATATTAAATTAAAAAAAAAAAACATTGCGCAAACAAAAAAACTAATACAACCAAGAACAGAAGGAAAGCAGAAAGCTAGGAAATAATCTTTATAGCAAGTGTCCCTGATAAAGGCCTAGTTTCTCAAATATATAGTGAACTTACCCAAATTTATAGGACTATAACTGATAAATGGTCAAAGGATATAAATAAGTAGTTTTCAGATGAAGAAATCAAAACTATATAGGTGTATGAAGAAGTGCTCTAAATCACTTTTGATTAGGGAAATTCAAATTAAAACAACTCTGAGGTACCACTTTATACCTATCAGATTGGCTAATATGAAAAAAAGGAAAATTATAAATGTTGGAGAGGATGTGGGAAAATTAAGACACTAATTCACTGTTGGTGGAGTTGTTAACTTATCCATTCATTCTGGAGAGCAATTTGGAACCATGTCCGAAGGACAACTAAGGTTCCCATGCCCTTTGATCTAGCAATACCATTACTAGATGTGTTTCTGAAAGAGATTATAAAAAGGGAAAAAGACAGATGTATGCAAAAATATTTATGACAGCCCTTTTTCATGGTGGCAAAATATTGGAAATTGAGGGTAATTCCACTCAGTTGGGGAATGGCTAAACAAGTGTTGGTATATGAATGTAATGGAATACTATTGTTCAATAAGAAATGATATGCAGGCAGATTTCAGAAAAACCTGGAAAGACTTGTATGAACTGAGGCAAAGTGAAATGAGCAGAACCAGGAAAACACTGTACACAGTATCAGCAACATTGTGAGATGATTAAGTATGAATGATGTTCCTCTTCTCAGTGATCCTAGATAAATACCTGTACTTTGTATAGAGGATTCATGACAGAAAATGTTATCCACGTCCAGATAAAGAACTGATGGACTCTGAACGCAGATTGAAGCAATTTGTTTTCACTTATTTTTTCATGGTTTTTTTTCTTTTGATCTGTTTCTTCTTTCACAACTTTGACTTAGTGAGGGTATATGTGTTATGCAATTACATATGTAAAATCTATATGAAATTGCCTACCATTTAAGGAAGAAGGGAAGAGAAGGGAAAGAGAAAGAAATTTGGAACTCAAAATCCTGTAAAAATGAATGCTAAAAATTATGTTGATATATCATTGGGAAAAATAAAATAAAATACTATTTAAAAAAATAATTCCCAGGCCAGCCAAGTCTTCATTCCATTCTAGACTCTCCTCTTTGACTGTCCAGATTATTTCTATCACGTTGCTTTGCAAGTACTTCCTTCCTCTTGTCTCCTACTTTTCAGTTTCCATTTATGTATTGTCTTTTTCTATTAGAATATAATTTCCTGAAGACCAGGGACTGTCTCTTTTTGCTTGTATTTGTGTTGCTAGTACTTTATACAGTGTCTGCCATATAGTAAGCTCTTAATAAATACTCCCTGATGACTTGAATTGGTGCTAACTTAGAATAGTGTGGAAAAGTAGGGAGGTCAATGTTATACTTTGCATGCCTGGGAAGAATCTGGTATAAAGACATGCCAGGTTTAAAATGAGGGCTGGCATATGACTGAGGGTGCAACAGGCAAAGTTGTAATACAAGGAAATGTTCTTTTTCTTCCCTGTCCCCCACCCCCTTCCTGTCTGTTTCAATCTGGCACTCCAGTGTTTGAAATGACAGCCACCCTCCCGTGAAAAGAAAAGGAATGAGTTACCTGGAAAAGGAAAACCATAACCTGTGAAGGGTACTAAACTAAAAGAAAGCTCTACTTCTGAACATGCAGGATGGGGTGATTCGTTCCAGCATGTTCAAATAGGTCTTTTGGCTCAAGGGATGATTGACAACTCAGTCTGCCTCACTTAGCAGTATCATCAGATGCCTTATATATAGAAGGCAGAATATCATCATAAATATACTTCCAATAAATTGTTTCTTTATTTCTCATTTCTCACCTGACTGCACTACTCTGGGACATATCTGACTTCTCAGTCATGCCCCAGAAAGCTCATTTATTGAGGAAAAACTCATCATTCCACAGGATTTCAACAGCCCTAGTACTCCATCTCATCACTAACCTCTGTCTCTAATTGAAGGGTGAAGCCACAAACCCTGAAAACATTCACTTAAAGGAAGAGTTCAGCTCATAACATCTTTACACTTCCTGCCTGGCAGCACTACTCTGGGACATCCTTGGCTTCTCCGCCAGGCTTCTGTATTGGTTACCCTCCCAACCCCAGCTTCTCTACTTTCTTTATGTGTTGTCTTCATTCGATTGTAAGCTCCTTGAGGGAAGGGACTGTCTTTTCATATTTGTATCCTCAGTACTTAGCATCGTATCTGGCACATAGTAGATACTTAAAATGTTTATTGATTATTAACTACAGTTATTCCTTCCACATTGCTGCTTTCTCCTCCTCAGTTTTGACATGCAAACACCAGCAAATGACACTGAACCTATGACCAAATACTTAGCCTAAATTTTACAGGAAGGTACTGTAAACATCCCATAGAAGAAATTTTTTTAAAAAGTCAGACTTCTTCTTTGTTACAAAGGGAGGGCCAAAAAATTGTACACAGATTTTCCAGATCACAGAGTTGCTGCACGGCTAACTCCCACAATGTAGAAGGCATAACTGTCTACATTCTTGCAATATTTTCACCTCAATACAAAGGGAGAACCAATATTAAGAATTGGATGGGACTTTAGTCAGTGAGCTAACATTATGAAGCACTTACTATGTATGAAGCACATTCCACTAATAGCATGTAATGTCAGAGTTGGAAGGGAGTTTAGGAATAAGAATGTTTGATCAGGGAGAAACTTAAAATAGATATTTTAAAGACACAGAATGTTAGAATTATACTGACTTTAGCTGTTACCATAGATAACAGAAAATGACAGCTCTGGAAGAGAGGTCAGAGACCGATGACCAATTGTTTTATGGAATAGGAAGTTTGCAGCACCAGGAATAGAAATTATTTGCCCAATGTCATGCAGTTGGTCTGCAGCAGACCCTAAAAGAGAATACACATCTCCTGGTTCTTACGCTGCTATTTTTATTTTTCCCAGGATACCAACCTCACCTTCCAAAGAAGCAGATAATTCACACAAAAGGTTAATGCAGCAAGGGAAGGTTCATAGTTACTCAGTTAAATGTAACAAACTTTCAGGAAGCACCAATGGAATGGGCAGGCCTGTGGAGAAGTGTGGTCTCCTGCTGTTGATTCTCAATCAGCCCTGCAGAGTCAGAGAGCTTCCACACTACATTTGCAAGAAAACTTTCCTGCCTGTTCACAGCAGGTAAAACCTGAAGTCAGTCAGAAGCCAATGAGAGCAGTACTGTACTTAGAGAACTATAGACTTCTAATGAACACCTAATGAACTTCATGAAGAAGACTGATTGACTTCTGAGCTGCTCTGAGGGCTAGAACCAAAAGGACCAGACTGCTTTGTATTTTTTATTACGCTTTGGACTAAATTGTGGGTTTTTTCCCCCCTTGTGACTATTTTTACTTTCCAGGAAAGTCAGGTAGATGAGAGAACACCTAGCTGCTACCATTCTATAAGAGAGGAAAAGAGAAAGTGAAAACACGGAATTTCATGGGAGAAAGTAGTGATATTTACTTGGAGAAGAGACTTACAGGTAGCATGATAGTCAAAGGAATATTGTTTGAAGAAAAGATTCAACTTTTTCTGCTTAGCCTTGGAACTAAAGATTAATTAATAAAAGTTGCAGAGAGAAAAATCTAGGCTTGATGGGAGAAGCAAAAGTAAAAACAAAACAAAGTCAAAATTTAGCCAAACAAAAAACTACCAAAATCCCCAAAAAACCACCTCCCAAGAATGAGAGGTTTTCCAAAGTAGTATGGGATTTCTTTCTTTGTTTGTTATTAATTTATTTTTAGTTTTCAACATTCACTTCCACAACATTTTGAGTTTCAAATTTTCTCCCCATCTCTCCCTACTGCCACACCAAGACTTTGTGCATTCTGATTATTCCTTTCCCCAATTTGCCCTCCCTTCTAACCCCCCCCCCCCCTTCTCTTGTCCCCTTATCTTCTAATTTTCCTGTGGGGCAGGTCCTAGACTTATCTCTGAAAACAGCTGTACAAGATCCCTGAAGCTTGGGACAATACATCTCTCCCTCCACCCCACCCCCCCCACACACACACTGGAAGTAGAATCCTACCTTAATAAAGAGTTAAAAAGTTAAGTGATTGACTGAGAAAATGAGCCAACAGTGTTAAAAAAAAAATTGCCTGTATATCTTATTTCCCAGTTGCATGTAAAAACAATTTTTAACATTTGTTTTTAAAATTTGTGTTACCCATTCTCTCCCTTCCTCCCTCCTCACCCACCCTCATTGAGAAGGCAAGCAATTCGGTATAGGCTATATATATATATATATATGCAGCCATGCAAAACACTTCCATAATAGTCATGCTTTGAAAGAATAACTATATTTCCCTCCATCCTATCCCACCCCCCTTTATTCTATTCTCTCCTTTGACCCTCTCCCTCCGAAAAAGTGTTTGCTTCTGATTACCTCCTCCCCCCATTTGTTCTCCCTTTCATTATCCCTTTTTTTCTTATCCCCTTCTTCCCTACTTTCCTGTAGGATAAGATAGATTTCCATACCCAATTGAGTGTGTATGTTCTTCCCTCTTCAGGCCAAATCTGACAAGAGTAAGGTTCACTCATTCCCTCTCATCTTTTCTCTCTTCCCCTCTACTGTAAAAGCTTTTTTTTTACTCTTTTATATGAGATAATTTACCCAATCCCACCTCTCCCTTTCTCTTTCTCCTAGTATATTCCTCTCTAACCCCTTAATTTTATTTTTTAGATATCATCCCTTCATATTTGACTCACCTTGTGCCCTCTGTCACATATATAGATATAGGTAGATAAGCTGATCTATCTATATATCTATATCTATATCTGTATTTCCTTCAACTACCCTAATGCTAAGAAAGGTCTTATGAGTTACAAATATCATCTTTCCATGTAGGAATATAAACAGTTCAACTTTAATAAATCCCTTGTGATTTCTGTTTTCTGTTAACCTTTTTTCTGCTTCTCTTGATTCTTATGTTTGAAAATCAAATTTTCTATTCAGCTCTGTTCTTTTCATCAAGAATGCTTGAGAGTCCTCTATGTCATTAAATGTCCATATTTCCCTGAAGATTATATTCAATTTTGCTTTGTGGGTGATTCTTGGTTTTAATTCTAGCTTCTTTGGCCTCTGGAATATCATATTGTAAGCCTTCTGACCCCTTAATGTAGAAGCTGCTAAATCTTGTGTTATCTTGATTGTGTTTCCACAACACTAGAATTGTTTCTTTCTGGTTACTTGCAATATTTTCTCCCTGACATGTGAACTCTGGCATTTGACTACAATATTCCTAGGGGTTTTCTTTTGGGGATCTCTTTTGGGAGATAATAAGTAGATTCTTTCTATTTTTCTTTTACCCTCTGGTTATAGAATATCAGGGCAATTTTCCTTGATAATTTCTTGAAAGATGATGTCTAGGCTCTTTTTTTGGTCATGGCTTTCAAGCAGTGCAATAATTTTTAAATTATCTCTCCTGGATCTATTTTCTAGTTCAGTTGCTTTTGAAATGAGATAGTTCACGTTGTCTTCTATTTTTTCATTCTTTTGGTTTTGTTTTATAATTTCTTGATTTTTTTATTGAGTCATTAGCTTCTATTTGCTCCATTCCAATTTGAAGGAATCATTTTCTTCAGTGAGCTTTTGGACCTCTTTTTCCATTGGACAAATTTTGCTTTTTAAGGCAATCTTCTCCTCATTGGCTTTTTGGATGTCTTTTGCCATTTGGGTCAGTCTATTTTTTAAGGTGTTATTTTCTTCAGTACTTTTTTGGGTCTCCTTTAGCAAGTTGTTGACTCATTTTTTCATGATTTTTCTTGCATCACTCTCATTTCTCTTCCCAATTTTTCCTATACTTCTCTTACTTAATTTTCAAAATTCTTTTTGAGGTCTTCCATATCCTTTGATCAACTTGTATTCTTCTTGGACTCTTTGAATATAGTGGCTTTGACTTTGTTGTCTTTTTCTGGTTGTATGTTTTGATTTTCTTTTTCAGTAAAGTAAAATTCTATAGTTTGAATTTTTTTTAACACTGTTGGCTCATTTACTCAATCACTTAACTTTTTAACTCTGTATTAAGGTAGGATTCTAATTCGAGTGTGGGGGGCGGGGAGGGAGGAGATGTATTGTCCCAATCTTTGGAGATTTTGTGCAGCTCTTTTCAGAGATACTTCTAGGACCTATAAATTTTCAGTTCTTCTAAGGTGGTATGATCAAAGGAGAGGTATTTATTCCTCTCCTGGTCTGTTCTCTGGTCTATGAGTGATCATAAGCACTCTTTTCTGTCTTGGACCTGTGAGGAAGGTTACCATTCTACAGCTGCCAAAAGCTCTACCAGACCAGCACTCTTTTTTGCCCCAGGATCAACACCCAGGACTGTGACCCAGATCAAAGCACAGGCAAAGTAAGACAATTCAGCCTAAGCACCAGCAAAGAGATTCCTGCAATCCTTCTCTGATCTGCTGCTCAATCCCCACACAGTCTGTGGGCTAAGAGCTCTGGAAGCAACTCCTGTGCCTCCACCACGCTGGGCTGGACCTGACCAAGCTCCTCTCTCTGTGTTGGTATTAGACCATATTATTCTCTCACCCAGGTCCCACAGTCCTTTCTTAATGATCTTCCAAGTTGTCTTTGGTGTTTGTGGGTTAAGAAGTCTGGAAATCACCATAGCTGCCAATGCTTCAGTCTGCTGAGGTCTGCTTCAGCCCCTTCTGTGCCCTCACAGTTCACGCTAGATTGCCCTCTTCTCTCCAACTGGTGCAACAGACTTTTCCTATTAACTTTCCAGATTGTCTTGGGCTGGAAATTTATTTTACTCTGTCATTTTATGAGTTCTGCTGCTCTACAATTTGTTTAGAGTCATTTTTACAGGTATTTGGAGGAGTTTGGGGGAGAGCTCAATCAAGTCCCTGCTTTTACTCTGCCATCTTGGCTACCCCCCTCCTCCCCACAGCAATTATCTTAGTGTGGGTTTTCTTAAGAGGGAATGAGCTGAAGTTTTGAAACAAATGCTAAATGATCACTTATTTTTGAAGTTGTAAAGGTGGTTTTTACTTAGTAGGGATTAGATGACATGGAATTATATTTCCCTTTCATCTTTGAGACTGATTCTAAAATCCTAGCTGCGTGGAATTGAGCCTTAGTAAATATCCATAAAATGTTTCCCTACATGAAAAGTCATATTAATCTATTTTCTTCTTTCCTCAAATTATCATCTTCATTACCCATTAAGACTAGGGATGTCTCCTGCAACACAGCATAGAAGGAGAAAGCAATTATTTTAAGTCCTTATGTTATCACTGCCAGGTGGAGCAAGGGGTAAGAGCATGGACTTGGAGTTAGTATGACTAGAGTTCAAATCCAGGCTCAGAAACTCACTAGCTGTGTGACCCTTGACCTGCCATTAGCAGAGATTTTTTTAAAAATTAAAGTGAAGAGACATGTTCAAAGTCATGCTGCTGATAAGTGGAAAACCCAAGATTCAAACCCAGTTATTTATATACTAAATTCAATGTTCTTTCAACTCAGGGTTGGGGAACCTATAACCTTGAAGCCACAGGTTCCCCAACCCCTGTGCTATGCTGACCTGACAATTGGATACCTGCTGGAACCTGGGATTCCTGTATTCAGTAGTCTGAGAGATAGGTCTTAGTACTTTAAGAAAAGGCACAGTTATAGTGGAAAAGTGGTTGTGACTATGCTGCTGAAACAACAATGGCATTTTCCTTGTGTAACAAACACTTCTCCTCCCTTCTCTCAGACTGAAACTGTATTACCAAGACAATCACTTTCTTCCAAATTGTTATAATCACACATTTGCACCTCTATCTCTAAATGTCTGGGTCACAGTGAGAAAGAACTGATACAGATAAATTGCCAAGATAACCTTTTGCTGAAGTTGTTAGCATGATTGATATGAGTCATTACATAAGTAGAGATCATTATTTTTTTATTGGCAAAATGGGATTTTTCCAACAAGGAGTACCCACTGAGTCCTAAATATGTGTCTGAGAGACAGATCTACTCAGTTTCAGTGGTGAGGATTATTGCAAGAAACCTTAGCATTTCGAGGGTAGAAACTATTTCCCTGGGGGGTCAGCATAAAGATCAGCTATGGGATCCCTGTAATTTGATGCATTCATTATCTATTGAGTAAGAAGGGAAGTTATTAAGGGCAATACAGATTAGTTGGAGCATGACATATATTTTAGCAACAACAATTGTGCTCCTGAGGAACCCACTCCATCAATACAGATTAAAACCCATAGATGTCTTGGTACATAAGTTCTAGGGACTTGCCACTGGTACATAGAATAGCTAGCATCAGAGAGAGTATTTAAATCCAGATTTCCTTGACTCCAAACCCAGTATGCTATGCCCATTGACAAAGGGCCTCTTTTCATAGAAAAATAATTAAGTGAAATTAAAGGAAACTTACATTTATTAAGTTTCTGCTAGGTACAAAGAATTAGGAAACCAGGGGTGGCTAGGTGGCGCAGTGAATAGAGTGCCGGCCCTGGAGTCAGAAGGACCTGAGTTCGGAGCCGGCCTCCCACACTTAATCCGCACAAACAAAAACCTAGCCGTGTAACCTTGGGCAAGTTACTTAACCCCAATTGCCCTAAAGGGGCGGCTAGGTGGCGCAGTGAGTAAGAGCGCCGGCCTCGGAGTTGGGATGACCCGAGATCAGATCCGGCCTCAGAAAATGAGCACCCATGCATAAATAATGACTAGCCGTGTAACCCTGAGCAAGTTACTTAACCCCAATTGCTTAAAAAAAAAAAAAAGAATTAGGAAACCATAGTCTCTGCTCTTGAGAAGTTGACATTTCACTTATGGGTTCATGTTATAAACACTAACAAAAATAATATTATAAAAAGTAGATTTCTATGAGGATAATAGGAAGACTCAAGACTAAATGCTCTGAAACCATCTGAGAGGGTAGAATAGAGTTTCAATTTGGCATAGTGCAATGGATGGAGGACTAGGCCTGGTATCAGGAAATCCTTAGTTCCAATATAGCATTATGCCAATTCAGCCTTATGCATTTACTTACTCTGCCCTCCTGGGCAATTCACTTAACTTCTGTCTCAGTTTCCTCAATTGTTAAGTGGGGATTATAATAGCACCTATTTTGTAGGGTTGTTGTAAGGATGAAATGTGATATTTGTAAAAAGTACTTGGTAAATAATAGATGAGGTAGCCATTTGGTGCAGTGGATAGAGTGATGGGCCTGGAGTCTGGAAGACTCATTTTCCTGAGTTCAAATCTAGACTCAGGCACACAATAGTTATGTCATCCTGTGAAGTCACTTATCCTTGTTTGTCTCGGTTTCTTTTTTTTTTTTAAGTTATTTATTTTTAGGTAACAAGATTCAATTCCATAGTTCCTTGATTTTCAAATTTTCTTTCCCTCCCTCCTCCTCCGCCCCCCACGACAGCATATAATCCGGTATAGGATCTGCAAATACTTTCATATTAGACATTAGTCAAGTTACAAAGACGTATTGTACTATGTGGGATGAAAAATGGTAAAGAAGAAATAAAACCAAACAATGAAAAGAAAAAGATCAATTAGTTTGCTTCCATCAGGATTCAAGCTCAGTTCTTTCTAGTTATTTGTTTATCTCAGTTTCTTAACCCCAAAAATAAGATGGAGAAGGAAATGGCAAACCACTCTGGTCTTTGCCAAGACATTCTAGAATAAGGTCATGAAGAGTCAGCCATGACTGAAAAACCCTTTATTTCTTTTCTTCCTTCCAGGAATGAAGCATGAAGCTCAGCATTCATTGGAATATTCAAATCAATTCAGGAAACATTTACTGACCACATAGCATTGTGCTAGGCATTGAGGAAATATGAGGAGGGAGGTGGTAATTTCTAGAGGTCCCCAGTAAGAGGGGAGGCTGCCTAAAGTTCAGACTTTAAGTCAAAACTATGTGGATTTGAATCCTGCCTCAGAGACATTAGCTTTTTGATACTAGTCAAGTGCATCTCTCTATACCTGAGTTTTTTTATCTGTGAAAGGAGGGAGGGGTTATATTAACTACCCTAAAGGACTGTTGTGATAGTCAAATGAGAAAATGTAGGTAAAGAGCTTTGCAAACATTAAAGTACTATATAATCATATTCTACACAGGATTTTTGGAGAAGAATCCTAGAGGCAGGGCGCCATGTTAAAATAGTAGTGAGAAGTATTTCTTTCCTATTCTCTGAGATACATGGTTGCCTGTTTTCCTTCCTCTTTCTTTCTCCTGTTCCTCCCAGAGGAACAAAGATAAGGAAATGAGGGAGAAGTTCAATGAATCAGAGATCCAGAGCTGAAAGGGACAATTCAACATCTCTTCCCAACCATTTTCCAGATGAAGACCCTGAGACTTGAGGAAGTCAAATGACTTGTCTAAAGTCATACAGGTACCAAGCTATATGTACCAAGAGATAAAATTGTAGCCCAGGTCTTCTGATTAAGTGAATTCTTTTTCTTTTTGGTCTTTATTAATTTGTTTGTTTACTTTTAGTTTACAAGATTCAATTCCACAATTCCTTGAGTTTCAAATTTTCTCTCCCTCCCTTCCTTCCCTCCTCCCCATGACGGCATACAATCAAGCATAGGATCTGCAAATACTTTCACATTAGACATTAATCAGGTTATAAAGAGGATTGTATCAGGTGGAATGAAAAATGGTAAAGAGGAAACAAAACCAAACAAGAAAAAGAAAAAAGATCAGGTAATTTGCTTCAATCTGGATTCAAACTCAGTTCTTTTTCTGGATGTAGACATCTCTCTCCATCATGAGTCTTTTGGGATTGACTTATATCACTGCATTGCTGAGAAGAGTCCAGTCTATCAAAGTTGGTCATCACACATACATTGTGTCTATAATTGTGTGCAAATTTCTCCTGGTTCTACTCTTCTCACTCAGCATCAGTTTGTATAAGCCTCTCCAGGTAAATATGAAGTCTATCTGCTCCTTGTTTCTTATAGCACAATAGTATTCCATTACATGCATATGCCACAACTTGTTCAGCCATTCCCTAATTGATGGGCACCCCCTTAATTTCCAATTCTTTGCCACCACAAAAAGAGCTGCTATAAATATTTTTGTACATATGGGTCTTCCTCCCACTTCTATGATTTCTTTGGAATATAACCCTGGAAGTGGTAAGTGAATTCTTTTGCTTGTCTTTTCCTTCTCATGGTATGGACAAAGAATACATACTCTAGTATTCTTGAGCTGCTGTTATTAGGGGAAATGCCATTTCCTGGTTGCCAACTACTTACTGATGAAATTTTTAAGCTCTTATGCTGGTTCCCTAGTGACAGGTATAGATAGATAGATAGATAGATAGATAGATAGATAGATAGATAGATAGATAGATAGATGACGGATAATAGATGAGTTTTGTGGTTCAGTCATATCAGCCATGTCTGACTCTTTATGACCCCAATTTGGGGTTTTCTTGACAAAGATACTGGAGTAGTGTATCACCAAAGCAATATTCACAGCACCAATAGTAATTATGAATATGCCAGCATAGTTCTGAATTGCAAAATATAACAGACTCTCCATATATAAGACAGAAGCAAAACATTTATTAAGATACCAGAAAGCCAAATCCCAATACTAGAAAACTGAATCCATCATTCAGAAGTTAATATACCATATTATACCATAATATACAAAACATAGCAGAAAGCAACACCACTGCAGAGCCTTACCACAAACAAACATTCACAAGTCTAGGTGTCTCCTTGCCTGCATCTCCTCTCTCTCAACACACTAACTGCTCTAACTTCTTGTTCCACCCATTCAGCAAATCCCTCCCTCCACAAGTTCCATGTGATTACATTCAGCCTATTAAGAGGCAGAGAAGATCTTCAAATTCCCTTAAGCCTAAGAAGGGGCAGGTAAGATCTTCAAATTACATTACTATTACAAGTGGTTTGCCATTTCCTTCTCCATCTCCAGATGAGGAAACTGAGGCAAACAGGGTTAAGTGACTTGCCCAGAGTTACACAGTTAGCAAGTGTCTGAGGCTAGATTTGAACTCATCTGCCTGACGCTAAGCCTAGCACTCTATCTGCTGTACTGCCTCACTGCCCTTTTAGATAGATGATAGATTTATAAATAATAGATGATTGATAGATAACTGATAGATGATAGATAAGAATTCTGTGTAAGAATTTTTAATTTACTTGGACTTACAGGTGGATGAAGCATCATTGCAGGGGGCTTCACTGGAGGGATTGAAAGAAACTAAGCTAAAATGTAAGTGGGGCACCTTTGGGAATTTAGACACACTTAGGGTAAGTTGAATTTTGTGACCTTCCAAACTATACCTCCCCTGAGATCCAGCCTCAGGAGCTGACACTTAAAAAAAAATCATTGATTTCCATTAGATACCATCAACACTTACCCTACAACTTCTAATATTAGAGGATTGCCTGGAAGCACCGAGAGATTAAGGAACTTGCTCAGTCATACAGTCTGTTGGAACCAAAGTTGAGACATGAATTAGGATTTTGTTTTTGTTCCCCTTCCTAGTTTGTGCAATCATTTTTGCTTAATCTAGTTTAATGTAATCTATTTCCACATGCTCTTAAGAAGTGGATCAAATCTCAAGCTTCCTGATACCCAGATGATCTCTCCATCCACATGACAATATATTTTAAATTGACTTTTTTTTTCTTCTCTGTCCTCCCAAGTGAAAGTTCTCCTTCACTGTAGCCACAATTTAATTCTTATCTGATTAAGACCATTGATAATTGAACTATAACTGAACTTAAAACTTTTGAACTCACATTTGTATTCCAAAATATAATCTTGGAAGCTTCAATGATTCTACACCTCATGGAACACTCTAAGGAATATATATGTGTGTGTGTGTGTATGTGTGTGTGTGTGTATGCATATGTATATATATGTATATATAATTTATATATTTGTTTATTATTCTTATTTATATTATTTTAAAATAATTTTCATTTGATCATTTGATTTGTATAAATTATATATTTTTATATAAATATATATTTAATTATATGTATATATATATATATATATATATATATATATTTAGTAGGAGTCAACTGTGTTACTGAATTCAGCATGATTGCTGTTCCATTCCATTCAATTCAATTCAGTACAAAGACCGTGGCCCTGAATCAAATATATATTCCTGGTCTGGACAAGATGCCCTTTTACATCTCTTCCAAGGATACTTTCTGGGATTGTTTTTTTCAATCATGTAAGGACCATCCCATGTTACTGCTGGAGAATCATTACTGACAGGGGAGTTTGAATCATGGGAATGCAGATCTGGAAGGACCACAAGAGTGTAACCACTTATGGGCCAACCCATATTAGAACACCATACTATCCACAATATTCCAGTGAAATAGAGTGGACACCCAATCCCTGTTTAAAGAACTCCAGTGTGTACCAGTATCACATAGAATAAATAATGTGGAACAGAATCCCTTTTCCTCTGGTCCTTAGTACCATGCCAATATTTGACTATACTTACCTTTGCCATCCCTTCTTCCCCAAAAAGAAGTTGACCAGGAACTGAAATATGTGAGATTAGTTTCTTTGAGGAGCAGGTAGTTATATCTAATCACCTTCTCTTTAAGAGCTTTGCAGAATGCATTCTCTATATCTACAGTGTCAGTAAAAGCTGAGTTATATAGATGAGCTCAGAACTTATTTTTGGAGATAACTTCAACTTTGTTGAATAAAAATCTGGTTGGAAAAATCATAGGATCTTTTATATATACACAGATTTTGGGGGAATGGGGTAAAGGAAGGCTATGGAGTAGGAAAGTAAAATCAAATATATCCCAAGATACTCAAAGACAGAAATATCATGTAACAAAGTATTTATAGCATCATTTTTGTGAAAACAAAAGACTAGAGATGAAATGTGTGGCCATCAATTGAGGAATAACTAAATAAATGGTAATATATGAATATACAGGAATTTTATTACATGGGAAGAAATAGTGACTATAGATAATTAGATAAATATCAGATAACTAGTATGAACTGATACAGAGAAAATACGCAGAACCAGGAGAATAAAACACACCAGGATTACAATATTATAAATGAAAACAACCTTAAAGATCAGCCAAACTTGGATAAATTGCAATGATTGATCTTGATACCAGGTAATAGACCATAAAAGCTTCATCCCCTTCAGGAGAAAATAGAGGAACAAGAAGAAAAAGAAGAAGAATATTAATAAACTAACATTTCCATAGCACTTACTATGTGCCAGGTATTGTGCTAAGTGTTTTACAACAATTATCTCATTTGATCTTCAGAACAACCCCAGAATATAGGAGCTATTATGAACCTCATTTTCCAGATAAGGACAAACAGAGGTTAAATGAATCAAACAGAGTCATACAGCTAGTGAATGTCTGAGGCCAAATTTGAAAAACAGAACTTTATCCACTGAACTGTTGGTATGGAATATAATGTCTGATGTGCTTCTCTACGTCTATCTTCCTAGACTACTTTCCTTTGTTAAAGAGGAAGGATTAGGTATTAGAGAGATATGTTAGGCGATGGGTCTGGTGTTAAACAGAAGACATAAATCAAACTTCAAATAAAAGGCAAAGAAGGACACTATTACCATGACGATGAGACATCTAAGCTACAGCGCTCCATATGGTGCTACATTTTATCTTCAATAATTGCTATGTTTCTTTACTACATGATTCTTCACCTTTTCTAGAATTCATATCTCAATGTTTCCTAACTTGATTCAATTATTATTTGCTACATATGGTGACAACAAGCTATTACAAAAGACAGAAAGCAACTTTTATGCAGTTAAGCTATTATTATATGATTCCTTATATAAGAAATAAATTTACTATACATTTCACATAGTACTGCCCATTGAGACTAATCAGAACCATTCTTGTCTCTCTTCTATGTAGCAGTCATTTTGAAACCGGAATCATTAATCGTGGCACTTATATGCCTTTTTCCTCCCATCAGTCCCGGTACCTATAGTTCTTTCAAAGGATCCTCATATGGAATAGTTTCAAGTTCCTTCACCATTCTAGTCACCTTCCTTCAGTGCCACAGCTTGTCAAAAGTTTGCTAAAATATAGTGCCCAGAGATCATCACTAATGTCTAGGCAGAGTCTGACCAGAACTGCAGGACACTCACCTTCAATTCCACATGCATTTTGAAGTTCTTTGTATGTGCAAGGCACTTTGGGATACAAAAATAAAAATGAGGCAGGGGAGGAAGAATGTATCATCAAAATCTCTATATTTAGTTTGCTATTCTATGAATCATAGATATGGAACTTTAATGTATCTTAGAGGTCAACTGGTATAAGTCCTTTATTTTATAGAGGAGAACATCGAGCCCCATACAGGTTAAGTGACTTATATGAAGTTGTTCAGATAGTAGGGTCAGAGGAAGCTTTGAACCCATCTTCTCTGCCTCCACAGTCAGGGTTCTTTACATTTTTGTTAACACAGTCTAAGATCATGTTAACTTTAAAAAATGTTATACCATTGATTCATATTAAAGATTTCTGAAATATGGTACCTTGGATGGGGTGGGCACTGGTCAAAAACTGTCTGACATTTATGGCACTGCTATTTACTACCAATGTGATCCAGGGCCAGTCACATAAACATCTGGGACTTCATGTTCTCATCTATAAAATGAGTGGATCGGGTTAGATAATTGCAAAGGATTCCTTTAACAGTGAAATAGGGTGATGCTGAAATTTCTCATTTTGAAGTTGTAATACAAATGAATGATGTTATCATGGAGCCAGGCCACTTTACCTAGAGTCCAATATTACTGGGCAAATAGCACAACTCCTTTGGCTCAGCCCAATCACTTCATGCAATCCATTTCTCTGATGATAGCAAGGATTCTGCAAATATATCACATGATGGTTGGGAGTAGTAACACACCATTACCTCTTAATGCATCATGATATTGCAAATGTCAATCTTCTCCTCAGCCTTCTAGAACTGCTCTCCAATGACTGTAATGGGTGATTTGAGGCATTTGCTGAATATTCTTCCAATAATCAGTGTTTGCTTTCGGTTGCACTATTGGGAGTCTATCAATGTCATGAAAGTCCAATACTGAAGCAAGTAATGGGTGTTTTTTTTTTCTTCTAATATCTGTGTTACATCACATTTTCTAGATAGAGGGGGGAGGAAAAAAAACAACAACCTTAGTATTTCCACATAGTATCTGTCATCCCATGTGACAACATATTAACTTGGGAAGGATAATTTCTTTTTTGTGACTT
Source organism: Gymnobelideus leadbeateri (assembly GCA_011680675.1). Lineage (NCBI taxonomy): Eukaryota > Metazoa > Chordata > Mammalia > Diprotodontia > Petauridae > Gymnobelideus > Gymnobelideus leadbeateri. Next base: position 509,151 of record WOXC01000428.1, on the reverse strand, counting down.
GTTTGTAATGGCCCCACAATTTCCCAGAGTTCAATTCCATCAGGAGACAAGAAGTAGAGAGCAAATGAAACCCTGTAGAGAAGAAATGATTGGCTCTTTTCCCCTTATCTTTTTTGAGAAAAAGCAGCTTTGTTGGAAAATGAAAACAAAACAACAGAGCATAATTTGTTCTATTGTGGGTTTGAAGCCCTACCAAATGGATCATAACATCTTGTGACTATTAACAGGAATGGAAATATTGGGCTAGATTGAGTGTCAAGGGGGCATTTTGTGGATTTTTGAACTGTCAGGCTGGTATAAGAGATCCTCTGGCAGGCGACATAAATCCACTTCTCTGCCTTATTAGTCACACAGCTAGAATTGAAATTTGGACTTTCTAAAACTCTAATTTGCTAGAGTCTAGCATGTAAGGTTAGGAAGAGAAGTTCTTGCCAGCTTCCTCATTTTGGTTGAATTCTCTCTGGGGTGTTTTTCCTTTTATTTGTCCAGTAGAATTGTTTTGAAGTAAAGAGAGGTGGTGCGGCATAATGGATGGTAAATTGGATTTAGTCAGCAATGAATGAATAAGCAAGTGAATAAAGATAGATTTAGTAACTGGTTACTAATTCCATAATAGCAGGGATTGTCTTATTCTTTTATTTGTATTCCCAGGAAATATGTTTAATAAATTATCTATCTATCCATCTATCTATCTTTCTATTTATCTACTATCTATCTATCCATCTGTACTAATCTATCTACCTATTATCTCCCACATGCTAGGATCTGTGCTATGTACCAGGTAAACAAATATAGGAGCAAATATATTCCATATCCTAATTAGGGAAAGCAATTTATATAGAAGGAGTGGTAGGTAGAAAATATAGTATATGTTTCTACCTACTGTGATTAATTACAGTTTCTAGAGCAAGATGAGGAAAGAAGTAGGTGGAGAGAGCATAATCTGAAGGTAAGAGTTCATACCCAGACATCATTTTTGGAGGTTTTATTTAGAGAATAGAGGAGGTACAGCATCAGCAATGCCAAATATATTTGGAGGTGAAGACTAACCTAGCTAAGTATGAATAAGAATAGACATATTCTTGAAGATTGAGTGCTAGGAATTTTTAAAACATGCATGCATACATAGATACATATGTATTCTTATATACATCTTCCATATGCATGCATTTATATACATATATTTGTGTGCATGTATATACACACATATGTATAAATCATACATAATACATTTAGACATAACTTATAGCAATCTTAAATCTATATACATATAAACATATATGCATAAATGTAATATACATTTATGGATATATGGTGTTTATATGAAATAACAACTAATAGAAACCTCTACCAAGATTTGGAAGGGTTGGGACCCATCGATTTCAATGGAGAGGATTGCCCATGCTAAAGAAATCCCTTATTTTTTAAAGTACTTGATTGTATACTTTTTGGTAGGAAGAATCATAAACCTTTAGAGTTCTACCAATTCAAGTATCCATACAATACAGGAATCTCTTATACAACTACTCTAACAAGTAGTCTACCCCCTCTACTCTACTACTAGTGATAGGCAGCTCAGGATTTTGAAAAACAAACAACCCATTGTTGATTAACTCTGACAGGAAATTTCATTTGGAGACATTATTTAATCAGCACTAAAACTTTCAAATTACGGTATATTAACACATATGTCTTTATTTCAAATCTGCTCTTAAATGAGTATATCCTTTTCCCCAGCCACATATACATGTACATACACACACACACACACACACACACACACTCATAAATATTTTGAAATGAGAAAATTATATTTCAATTTTAACTCAGAGTTCATTGGTTCTGTCTCTGGAAGTGGATATCATCATGAGTCCTGAAATGACATACATCTTTGCATTGCTTAGAGCAGCTAAGTCATTTATAGTTGCTCATCATGACAATATTGCTGTTACTATGTACAGTGTTCTCCTGGTTCTGCTCATTTTACTTGGCATCAGTTCATCTAGGTTTTCCCACATCTTTCTGAAACCATTCCCCTTGTTATTTCTTTTTTTTTTCTTTTTCTTTTTTTGGGGGGGGCAATTAGGATTAAGTGACTTGCCCAAGGTCACACAGCTAGTAAATGTTAAGTGTCTGAGGCCAGATTTTGAACTTAGTTCATCCTGACTCCAGGGCCAGTGCTCTACTCACTGTACAACCTAGATGCCCCCCTCCTATTTCTTTTCTATCTAACCAAAAGTCCTCTACACAATGTAAATCATATCCTGCCAAACCAGGTGTTCCTGAATATGGTGCTGGGGCATCTTGCCTCACAGTCCAATACTCAATATTTGGGATCTTATGTGTTTGCTGTTTTTTTTTTAATTTGCAGATTTAGGGTCATCATTTTGACTAGAGGTGTATTTCCTCCCAATGGTCTATTATTCAAATTACATAAGACGGTTAACAAATTATCTTTCCAATGTTGATATGAATTCTTAGAACTTAACTTCCTTAAATGTTCTTTCAATAATCCATTTGTTCTTTCAATTAACCCAGATCTTTGTGGATAAGATGGAATATGATATTCTATTTTATATTATTTAATATGCAATATCTCTTCATTTCATTATTTTTGAAATGTGACCCATTGTCACTCTGAATTTGCATTGGGTTTCCATAATATAGACTTTTGAGATCTAGAATTTTATAGGTGTTTTTCTGGGTTGCATTCTTATAAGGAAAAGCCACAAGTATACCTGAATAGGTGTCAACAGAAGTACATATAAATTTGTATACTTTATCTTGTGGTAGATGACCAATATAATCTATTTGCCAAATTTGGGCTGGGACTTTTCCCCTTGTTATCTCCCTAGTGACTACCTGAGGAACATTTAGTTTCTTTTCCATTTGATATATATGATATTCCTCTGCTATCTGTTTTAACAATGAATGAGAGATATTAATACCTCAATCTCGTACCCACCAGTGTGTGGCCTGGACTCCTAAATGGCCGGCCATTTAATGGACCCATTTTGCTAGTCCTGGATCATCAGTTGGTGTCAGTGTAGGAACAATATGAGCAGCAGTCTTTGCTAGTTGATCAGTATGTGCATTGTACTCATGTTATGGCATGATGAGGGCCAAATGAGACATCTACATGAAAAATTGACAAATTAGTAACCAAAGACATATTCCGTATATCTTCCCATAATTCTTTGCCCCAGACTTGTTTATTATGAATTCCCCAATTTTGATTTTTTCACATGGGCATCCATGTAGCTAACTCATTAGCTACTACCCATGAATCAGTATATATATGTAAATATATGATACTGTCCTACTTGTTCTGTTTTGATGGCTTGATATACTGCCATAAGTTCAGCATATTAATGAGTTCCACCTATCCCAGTGCTTTCCAGAGTCTGCCTAGTACATGGGTTATAGGCTACTGCTTTCCAATGTCTTTTATAGCTCAAATATTTTGCTGTCCCATCATGTGTGTTTCTTCTCTTCTTCAGTCAATCCATCATATCATTTTACCAAGGATTGTACCAAATGTTGCTTTGGTTCAGGGAATATATCATTTTCTTCAGTATCAATGTTTGCTATAGATTCATGTAGAGCAGAAACTCCACTTTCCCCTGTTTTAGCTCTATTTTGAATTTACCATTTCCGTTTAATTATTCTGGCCTCTTGTGCATGTCCAATTCTGTGAGAAGCTGGGGTACTCATTACCCAGGTCATAATTGGGATTCCAAATCTTAATATTACTTCATGGCCAGAGTCATGGTTTAGTGTCTACCAAAGCCCAATATACAGCTAACAACTGCTTTTCAAAAGGTGTATATTGAACTTCAGATGAAGGAAGTTTCCTCTACCATAATCCTAAGGGGGCATTTTGGCTTTGCTGTTTTTGCCATAAACTCCAGTTTGCATATTCATCCTATATAGTCACTTGTAATTCTACTGGGTCATTTTGCATAGGCCATAATCTAGGGCCAATTGTATAGCAGCCTTGGCTTCTTCAAAAGTTGTACTCTGCTCAAGTCCCCTTCATATTTCTTCTCAGTAACTTTATGTAAGGGTTTCAAAATGTGTCCAAGATGCAGTATGTGATGTCGCCAATGCACAAATAATACTATACATTTTTGAGCCTCTTTCTTTTTTGGTAGGGATAGGAAAATCCTGAATCTTTCATCCAGTTTGCAGAAGAATCGCTCTCAGCCCTCTATTTCATTGTAATACTCCCAAACTTTACATTTTGAGCTGGTGATTGAATCTTTGCAGTGTTACTTTCCCACCATTTGCTTTTCATATGCTCAATTTCATATGCTCTTCTCCACTTTTTTTTACATTTTTTCCTTATGTCATAATATAATCAATGTAGTGGGTAAGCTGTACATCAGGTAGCTTTCATTCACTGAGATGTTCAGCCACAATCCTATGACAAATAGTGGGGCTATACAGATATCCTTATGACAAGTGGGTGAAAGTATATTATCTACCCTGCCAAGTGAAAGCAAACTGGTCCCATTGTTTAGAGTCTATTGGGATGGTAAAGAAAGCATTGACCAAGTCAATAACTGTGTACCAAGTCCTACCATATTTCTGGATCCTTTCTATTAAGGTGATGAAACAGTAGCATACAAGGGAGGAGTCACCTTATTCAGTTGTCTATAATCCATGGACATTCTCCATGTCCCATCTGATTTTCTTATTGGCCAGACAGGATTATCTCATTGTGTAGTTGTAGGGACTAACACTCCTTCAACATAGTCCTTTATGGTATTGGTAATTTCATCTTGTCTACCTGCACACAATATTGCTTTAAAGTAATTACTTCAGAAGGTTTAGATAAAGTGATTGGGTCCATTTTTAATTTTCCTACTAAAACTGTATTGATTCCTATCTTCCTTACTGCAAATCAATCTATTCTGACTTTGAATTTGCTGGCCATTTACTTTTATCTCACGAGAAAATTTATCTTTTCCTCATTCTTCCAAGTCATTTAACTGTAACATCCAGCACCTCTGAAAGAAGGTGCCCTATTTCACCAATTAGTAGAGTCAGAAGTAAGTGCTTAAAAGCAAGAGGAAATGTCTTCACTATGATATTTCTATGAAAAACTGCTAAGGTGATATCATGATATGCACCTGCATCTCCAACCATGTTAGTCCTTTACATTACTCCTTCTTTCAACTTCCTTATGCAGTCTCTTCAGCAAGTACCAGGGTCTTTCTCCATTAGACCACATAAAATCAGCAAGATACATTTTATTGCATCCATAAGCAGCTAAAGTTAACAGATTGGTCATATCGTTACCTCCTGCCATAAGAAAATCTCTAAAAGTTTGCTGGACAAAGCATTCTGACAAATACCTATAAATTTCAAGTAGTCCACACTATCTACCCATACTCCTCCAGCCCCTTCATCACTAATTCTCATCATCCAAAACACTAATGATTCTCCCATTCTTTGGATGAATCTGCTAAATATATCAGTAATTTCCTGCTGAATGACATTTTCAGTTATCTCCCTGAACTCAGGAGAGAATATGGGTATAAAGCAGTACAATGTTACATGACCTGGCTTTTTACAAGGGCAGAAGCTCACCCCATACTGAGAAGAAAGCAAAAGAATCAGGGAGGTCAAACTGAGTTCAGAATAGATTGACAAGAAAAGAACTGTTCTATTGAGAGCAGGAGTTGGTTTTAGAAGAATTGGTGGTATGCCAGCTAATGAACTATATAAAATGTACTGAGATAAGGGGCTTCATTTTCCCTGAATGTATGATGAACTGGGATACAATGGTTCAGGAAGATCTGTAGGAGCTTACCTTACTCCTCTATTCTGTCTGACATGAAGCCTCTTATCTCCTGGCAGTTATAGTCATGGTAACTAGGCTCAGTCTCTACCAAAATTGTATTAACTTTCTTCCTGATACTTTTCTGCTTCTTTTTCTGAGCCAAATGCACAACAGCCTTCTTTTCTACCACCTGATATCCTCTAGCTTGTTCTTCTAAAGGAGACCAGAACACCACTATACAGCCAACTCTTTATCCATTTGAGTTTTTTTCTTACAACTTCTTGTCTCTGCTCTTACACATAGTATGGTAACCTGTTAGTAAAACCCAGCCCATTCTACACACTGTCTTCAGCTTTCTCCCTGGTTTTATTGGTATTCTTTGAAAACATGTTTCTAAATCTCTAGGTTCTCCCTGCTGTAACCTCAGTTCCTAGTTTTCACAGAGCCCTGTACTTTTAGACCATTCTCTTGCTACGGAGGAATAAGGTAAATCCTCCCATCTTGGGATAGCCATTTTTTCTTCTAAATTCCCTCTGTCTCCAAATAGAGGTGCAATATTTTGCAATCCCATCCTTGTCACAAAATGTAGTGCCAATGTGATATTCACAGTGTCAATGTCACTATAACTATGCCTGCATGGTGCTCATTCACAAAATATAACAGACTCTCCACATATAAGACAGAAGCAAAACATTTATTCAGACACCAGAAAACTGAATCCCAAAACTAGTAAGCTGATTCCATCATAGTAGCAAAGAAGTTATTAAGCCATAACAACATAGAGAGCCACAGAATACTTTAGCCTTCCCACAAACCAACATTTACTCACAAGTCCAACTGTCTCCATCAGATGAATGCTCTTCTCCTTCCACTCTGACTACTCTCACTCCCAGCTTTCTGTGGACTTTGCTTCACCCTTCAGCAAACTCCTCCCACTACAGGCTCTATGTGATTATATTCAGCCTATTAAGGGGTAGGGCATATCTTCAAAGCAGGGAAGGTCTTCAAATTCCCTTAGGTTTATTGAGGGGCAGGGAAGATCTTCAAATTCCCATTCCCATTACAATTTCCAAGCATCCAAATTCTATTTCAGAGAGTGTTGGCCATATTGTTTGAATGCTAAATGTATGTTTACCTAAAAGACTTTTTAAAGAGAATGAGCATAAGTAAAAGCAGAGAGTTCATAAGAAGCAGTACTAGGGAACTCTCAGTGTATTTCTGAAGAACTTAAGTACTGATTGTGAGACATGGGAGATGTTGGCACAAGACTGCACAGCCTGATTTGCCTATATTAAAGAATGTGCTGTGGTTCTTGAGCAAAGCTGAATCTCAGCATAGAGGAAACATGAGTTGCACAAATCTAGAGATATCTCCATATCTCCATCTCAAATGTTCAAATGGACTATGTGTGCCTGACCTCTGGTAGAATATTCCAAGCTTACATTAGATTGACCAGCCACATTTGAACATACTGTATTATGATGCCAATATTGTAATGTCATTGGTTATTTATGAGTACAGAGTATAATCAACAACAACCATATCTACACCCCATGGTCACATAAGTGACTAAAAAGTGCAGAGGACATAAGATGCCACTATGTTTATTGTTTATTGATTTAAGAAAACATTCATTTTTAGTGCAAAATATGTCCTTTAAGCTTTACTAAAGTTCAAGGGTTTTTCCATGCACATTTCAGTATCATATAAATCTCCATGAAAGAATACTTATGGAGATAACTAGATTTCATTCATTCTCTACTTCTACCCAGATGGAAGTAAAGCATGGAAAATTTTGCAGCTATTACAATAAATCACAACTAGAAATAGCTCCATATCTACTTATTTATCTATTCATTCATCTATCTCTGCTTCTATGGGTCTATCTATCTATGTATCTTTTAAAGGTCAATAAGATTGTATTTGCTGGGTGTCCTGCAAATCTAATCAAAAGGGTTTTAAAAAGAAAAAAGGGTTAAGAAGGCAATAGATGGCCAATGGAAATCCCCCTAAGCTAGATACATTAGAGAGTAGATAATATGAAGTATAGCAGTTGAGACACCCAAAAGTTCACAAAAAGAAGATTTAGTGAAGAAAAAATCCAGTAGTCAAACTAAAGTTCTAAATATGTATAAACAAATGTCTAGAATTCACCTAATCATCTAGAGCAGGAGAACTTAAACTTTTTTTTCCCCAATCATGGACTCATTTGGCAGACTGATCAAGCTTACAGACCCCTTCTCAGAATAATGTTATTACATATACAAAATACATAGGATTATGAAGAAAATTAATTTCATTGGAATAATGCTTTTTTCCCCTCATCTAAGATAACACACCCCATGACATCTATCCACAGACCCCTTAAGGGATCCATGAATTCTAAATTAAGAATTCCTGATCTAGAAAAACTAGAGCCCCTAACTTGCAGAGGTTGATTTGACCATATAATTTTCACTGAGATTTTCTCTATAGGTATGGATGGCTATCCTTCATTCCAGAGAAACAGGATATGTAAAAAGGAATAGTAGTATTAAATCATAAGAAGGTTTGTTAGGGTAGAACCAAGATGGCAAGTTAGGGGCAGTTACATAGTTGAATTCTCCCAACATTTGCCTTCAAACAAATGTCTCAAAAGAGACTTTGGAGGGCAGAGCCAAGAAAAAAGTTGGGATAAGATATTTTTCTGGCCTAAGAAAACTTAAGAGGTTGGTAGAAGTCTATGCCACTGTGGTAGAAGTCTGTCCAGAGCCCACATGTGGAGGAGGCAACAGTGATCACAGCAAGAGCAGCAGCAGCTTTGGGAGCTTTCAGCCCAGAGACAATAAGGGAACCAGACAACTACTTAGAAAGAAATTACAGGGAACCCTTTTCTGGTATTTGGCACTGCTGGCACTGATTGGCAACTTTATTGCCCATATACAGTGTTGGGTCTCAATTTTAGGACACAGAGGAGTGCTAGGCATTGGGAGCAGGGGTACTGGTTGCAGTTCCAAGAAGGCAAAGAGAAATGCTAACATGTACAGCTGCAGGGGGCCAGGTCTTTTTGGGTAAAGACCAGAGCACTGAACAGGAGAGCAATGACAATACCTCTCCCCATATCATACCACTTTTGAAACACTGAAAACTTGTAGAACTCCAGAACTAGCTCTGAAAACAGCAGCACAAAAACATGGGAATGTTGAGACAGTGCCTCCTTACCCCCAGGTTAGCAGAACCCAACTTTAACATAAAGTTCAAAGTAAAACAACAGACTGGAAAAAAATGTGCAAACAACGAAAATAGAATTTGATCATAAAACCTACTGCAATGTCAGGGAAGAGGAAGACATAAACTCAGAAGAAAACATTGAAGTGAAAACAGCTACAAAAACAAAAAAACAAAAAAACCAAAGCTTCAGAAATGCTCATTGGCCTCAAACTCAACAAAAATTCCTGGAAAAGTTAAAGAAAGAGATGAGTAATAGAGGTAAAATTGAGAAAAGAATGAGAGTGATACAAGAAAATTATGAAAAGACAATTAATAGCTTAGTAAAAGAGGTGCAAAAAAAATACTGAAGAAAATAATATCTTAAAAAACAGATTTGTCCTAGTGGTAAAAGAAGCACAAAAATTCACAAATGAAAAGAACTCCTTAAAAAGAAGAATTAGCCGAATGGAAAAATAGGTACAAAACGATATGCTCACTGAAGAAAATAGTTCCTGAAAACTTAAAATTGGTCAAGTGTAACCTAATAGTTGACTGCATGAGACAACAAGAAAATTTTTCTTTAAAAAAAAGTGGAAAAAAATGTGAAATATCGCATTGGGAAAAAAAATTGATCTGAAAAATACATCCAGGAGAGATAATTTAAATTTAAAAATTATTGGGCTACCTTAAAACCATGGTCAAATAAATCACCTAGATAACAAATTTCAAGAAATTATAAAGAAAAACTGCCCTGATAAATTTAGATGGTAAAATAGAAATGGAAAGAATCTACCTATCACCTCCTGAAAGACATAGCAAAATGAAAACTTCCAGGAATATTACAGCCAAATTCCAGAGCTCTCAGTTCGAAGAGAAAGTATTTCATTTCATTTCATTTCACTTCATTTCATTTCATTTCATTATTTCATTTCATTTCTTTTGTTTTCTTTTTTTTTTTTAGATTTTTTAAAAATTTATTTGTTTATTTTTAGTTTACAAGATTCAATTCCATGGTTCCTTGAGTTTCAGATTTCCCTTCCCTTCCTTCCCCCACCCCCCACAATGGCATATAGTCCAGTATAGCATCTGCAAATACTTTCACAATAGACATTAGTCAAGTTACAAAGGCGTATTGTACTAGATGGGATGAAAAATGGTAAAGAAGAAGTAAAACCAGACAATGTCTTTTCTTTTTTCTTTTTGGAATGGGGAAGGCAGGGCAATTGGGGTTAAGTGACTTGCCCAAGGTCACACAGCTAGTTGTAAAGGTAATGAAATGGAAATGAATTTGAAGATCCCTTTGTGTTAGCAAAGGTAGCAAGTACTTAGCACACACACATGCACACACGCACACGTACCCACACATACACACACTCAGCAGTGTATAGAAATATAATAGTGAAATAGGATAAGAGAAAAAGTTAGGGATGATAAAGGGGCAAGTGAATAAAGTGACAGTGGATAAAAGCAAAGTAGATTTTTGAGGAGGAACTGGATAAAAAAAGAAAGAAATGAAAAACCAGAAAATAATGGGATGGAGGAAAATACACAATGAGTAATTATAACTGTGAATAAGAAAGGAATGTCCCCACCATAAAGTAGAAGCATATAGAGTAGATTAGAAACCAGAATCCAATAACAAGCAGTTTAAAAGAGACATACTTGAAAGAAATTCATACACATAAAGTTACAATAAAGACTTGAAGCAGGATCTAATATACTTCAGTTGAAGATAGAAAGGCAGAGGTAGCAGTCATGATCTCATACAAAGCAAAAGCAAAAATAGATATAATTAAAAGAGATAATCAAGGAAACTACATTTTGCTAAAAGCTACCATAGATAATGAAATAATATTACAAATTTTGTAGCATGTTTTTCTAATAAAGGCCTCATGTATCAAATATATACTGAAAATAGAACTATGTCAAATTTATAAAAATAATATTTCCTCAATTGATAAATGGTCAAGGAATACAAACAGACTATTTTCAGAAGACGAAATTGAAGTTATCTATGGTCATATAAAAAAAGTGTTCTAAATCACTATTTATTAGAGAAATGCAAATTAAAACAGCTCTCAGGTACTACTTCAGACCTACCATAAATGACAGATATTGGAAGGGATGAGAGAAAAGTAGGTACAGTAATGATCTGTTGGAGTAGTAGTGAACTGGTCCGATCATTCTGGAGAACAATTTGGTACTTTGCCCAAAGATCTATAATACTCTTTGACTGAGTAATACCAGTACTAGGACTGTATCATAAAGAGATCAGAGAGAAAGAAGAAAAGGACCAATATGTACCAAAATATAGCAGCTCTTTCTGAGGTGGCAAAGAATTGGAAATGGAGGAGATGCTCACCAATTGGGGAATGGCTGAACGAGTTGTGGCATATGATTGTGATGGACTACTATTGTGCTGTGGGAGATGACAAGGTGGGACCACTTTCACAAAAACATAGCAAGACCTATATGAACTGTGGCAAAGTGAAGTAAGAAGTGGGAGATCATTGTGCACAATAACAGTAGTGTTGTAAGGGTGATTAACTGAAAAACTTGGCTACTCTGATGAATATAATCCCAAAGACAATTCCAAGACAAATTCTAAGACAATTCCAAAAGACTCATGAAAAAAAAAAATACTATCCACTTCTAGAGAGAGAACTGAGTGCAAATTAAAGTATAATTTTCCCACTTTATTTTTTTTCTTATACATACATGCATGCATGCATGCATGTTTGTATGTAAATATGTTTTGCATGATTTCACATGTATAATTGATACCATATTGCTTGCTTTCTCAGTGAGTAGGAGAGGTTATGAGAGGGAGGGAGAATTTGGAAGTCAAAATGTAAAAAGGAAAAAGTTAAAAGTAATAAAAAATGGAATCTGGGTCAGGGGGGAAAACACTGGAAAACATAGGGATAAAAGAACTTTTCCTTAAAATGATAACTAACATATATCTATATGTAATGGGTATAAACTATAATGTCTTCCAATAAAACCAGGAATAAAACAAACAAGCAAAAGAAGGTTTGCTCACATGAAGAAATCAAGGACCCAGATGCAAGATGTATAATGGAGAGGATTACAGGAAAAATAATAGAGGGAGAACATAGGTGATTTTGTCATTAAATTATACTGCAAACCACCCAAACAAAGAGGAAATAGATGAAATATGGGGAAAATTGCAAGCTTAGCACTAAGGTTTAATATAGTAATTATAAAAGACTGCAAATATCTGGACATCTGTTGGATCTCTGTCATAAGAAGACTAGGTAGTAACCTCTTTATCTACTTTACACATAATTTCATCCTTCAAAAGAAGGAATCAATGAAAGGAAAACTTTTCTGGATCTGATTCTTGGGAAGAACTCATTGCTAGGGCAGACATGTTTGGAAGTCTGGGTGAAAGTAACCTCTCCTTCCTAGAATTTGTGATAAAGAAGGAAAAGACATATGAGCATAGTTTGAAAATGTGCCCTAGGTTTTGGGAAAATAGATGCCAATGGGTTCCAAAAATGATAGGTAGAATCTCATGGACCAACACTCCACTGGGGAAGTCAATCATGGAGGCATGAAAGCCACAGAAGTGAAGTTATGGTGACATAAAGAGAAACAATTTCAGGGAGGAGGAAAAATGATATGTCTAAAGAGAGAAATGCAGATGAAGAGGGAATTCACCCAGCACCTTATACATAAAAAGTAAATGTCTGGAAGATGGTAACAAAGACAGGTAAAACACATAGAATGTATTATAGTCCTGCAAAAATAGTGTCAGGAGTACCAAAGCTCAGAATGAACTGAGACCAGAGGGAAAAACTAAAGACAGTAATAAATGAGGTTTATTGTTTCTGTTGTTTTTGTTGTTGCTGCTGCTAAAATGGAGGAAAGAAAAAAGGCTCAAAGTTGGTATAGGACTTTTGTCTGGGGTGGGTCTGATAATGCTAACTGAGCATAAGATAACAGTTGAATTATTCAATTTTTTTTGCTCCATTTTTTATGACAATGACAAAACCATTGCATTTGAAACTACAAGTCAAAACTGACAAACAAGTTGAAATTGAAGATAAGTGAGGAGAAAGAAAGAAATCTCCTAGTTACCCTGGATAAAGTCATGTCCCCTAGACTAGAAGAGCTCCTTCCTCCAGTAATGACATGAGGTTAACCCATTGTCAGTAATATTTCAAATAGTATAGAAAAGTGGAAGGGATACCACAAGGTAAGATATACTGATTTTCAATAAGGTAGGGAGAAAAAGTGGCAAACCATAGGCCAGTGAGCTTGTCTGTGACTCTTAGGGGCTATTCAAGATTTAGAAATAAAGAAATTCAGCAAATTAATTGCTGAATATCTAGAAGATAAACAGTAATTATAATTATAATGAGCCAAAATGGTTCACAAAGAAGTCATGCCAGTTTTACCTCTATTTCCTCTTTTTTGATGGGATTACTTAACTTGTAATATAGAGGGAGAGTTACATGTTTCCTTAGATTTTAGCAATGCTTTTTTTAAAATAAAAGTATTTCAAGCTATTCTTCTGGAAAAAAGGAAGAAATGTGGAGTAGATGATATTACTACACCATATGTTAACAACTTGTTTATGTTTGGACTCAAACATAGTTGATAATTGTGTAATGTTAAAGTTGCAGGACCTCAAGTATCTGCTCTTAGTCTTCAGATATTTAAGTATTAATTATGATTTGGAGATAGGAATAAATGTATCATTCATCAAAAATGCAGATGAAACAAAGCTGGGAGGGATATCTAACACAATGCATGAAAGAGTCATGTTCCAGAAAAAAAAAATATTGATAAGCTAGAGATTTGTACTAGATCTATTAAGATGAAATACCATACTCTTGAGCACAAAACACAACTTCACAAATACAAGATAATAGACACATGACAATTGATCAAAAAAGGCTCCAGGAATTGTAGTAGACTTCAAATTCAATGAGACAGCAATGTAGTGTGGCAGCCACAAAAGTGAGCACAGTCTTAGACTGCATTAAAAAGGTCTAGGTTCTAGTAAAAAGGAAGTGGTAGTCTGACTGTACTCTAATCTCATAGGACCTCATATATAATACATTTTCTTTTCAGTTTTGTGCACTCTGAATATAGATCAATAGGAACATTGATAATGGGGAGAGTGTACAGAGTAGGGTAATCATGATGATGGAGGTACTTTGGTCCATGTCATTTGAGAATCTATTGAAGGTACTGAGTATGTTTAACCTGAAGAAGAGAAGACTCAGGGAAGAAGACACACTAGCTTTCTCCAAGAATGTGAAAGACTATACTATGAAGAAGGAATAGAACTTACCATCTTTGCTCTCAGTGGGTGGAATGAGGAACGATGGATGGAAGTAGCCAAGGGGGAAATATATTATTGTTTAAAATGGCAGTTCATAGCCAAAACTAATTACTAAGTAAAAACTCACCTACAACCAGAATTGATTAATCTGCAAAAGATATAGGGATCCAACTACCCTGCCAACTACCAAAGTAGACCATAACTGTCATTTGGGATGTCTGGAGCCAAAATATCTATCCCATGTTAGTCACCCTTTCAGTAGTGAATTTCTTCACATTTAGCTATATTCTCAGAAGACAGACACTATCCATCATTGGTCAGTACTTGAATTCTCACTTTTGGATAGGATTACCAGATTTCACTGAAGAATTCAGGGTCTCCTCCATGCTATAAGAAGACCTTGGAGGACTTTAGTGAAGGAATAGTTAATATTCAATAAAAGTAACAAGACCTTATTTCTGCCTTTCCATACTTCATTCATCAAAGTTCTTGCCCCTTCATGGGGAATGAGAAAAGTACCTCTGAAATATGATTTTTAAATAACCCAAATTATCTATTCAACATTTATTTAATTAACTGGAAAAAATTGCCAAATCTCTGCTTACTGCTGTGGAGACATAGCCCCTTTGCCACTGAGGTCAGCTTCAAACTTGTGGCAGATGTTATAGCCACAGACTTTTATTTTATTTGCTCAGCCTGTTTTGATAATTTCCACATTTGCTATTTTAATCATTTTTACAAGATTGAATCACATAATTTTCTCCATTTAAAATTTTTCTTCTTTGTTACTGAAACACTCCCTAACAATTAATCAAACCACAAAATTATCAAGATTTCCCAAACAGATTGGTAATTTCCATACTTTTCAATAACTATTTTGGACACTTGCAGTTTAGCACATTAAGATGCTTATTAGTGGAGAGTTGTGGAATGAGCTCCAATTAGTGAATTATAGTGTATTCATTTCACTGCACCAAATGCTCATTAACAGATTGTTTTATTTTTTTCCCCTCCATGCTATAAAAATGGCTAATATGTCTTACTAGTAATATATATGCTCATGATCACATGATGGGAGTCTTTTGCTTACAGCTGCCCAAAGTAATAGCATTTTCACAGTTATTTGACCTTATTAAGCCAGATTCTCTAGCAGGCTAAGTCCCTTGTATTGCATATGTATTTGAGAAGCTCCTCTAACTCTGTTAGGCAACCAGGGGTACCATTGAGTATATTACTCAAAAAGTGTATTGGATGGTCTCATTGTGGCAAAATTATATTTACTGCTGTTTGCTTAAATATTGTCTGTCCCTCCTGCTAATGATAAGTATGATGATGGTGAATATGATTATTGAATCATATGATTATGAATGTATAGCTTGAAGAGATTTTTAAAGTTCACCTCATTCAATGCTCTAATTTTACAGATGGTTATGATAACACAATTATAATGATGATGTCAAATGGTAACAATGCTGGCTAATGGTAGCAATGACTGATGAGTTAATAATGGTTCTCATTTACATAGCACTTTGCTTACACATCAATTTCTTTACAACAATCCTATGATGGTGTAGCAACAACCACACTGGCATACCCAGGGTGGCTGCTAGCACAGGTTTTTAGGTTTGTTTTACAAGGAAAAATAGCTGTTTAAGGGTTAAACAATCTTTTTAAAATTACATTCACTAGTTCAGGACAAAAGTCAGCACCTTAAACTAAAGAGAAAATACAAGCAGAGAAATAAAGACCAACAGACAGAGCACTGACAACCTGAATCAACTACACACTTTACATACAACCCTGGATGGAAAGAGTCTTTACATCTGAACAGTCAGGAAGCTCTGAATATTCAGAAGCTCAACCAGGGAATCACAAGATCCTTCTCATAAGCAAGCCCCCAAAGCAAAATACCAACTCAGAGAATATAAACACTTCTCAGAGCCAGAAGGCATCACAACCTTTGTGACTCAGTACCTAATTAGAAATTAGCAAAAGTTGTGAAAGCCTTCCTACAAGCAAGCCTTCACTAAGCAAGTTTCCCTTAATGGGCTCCATGTGAGGTCTATTAATGGGCAGGAAGATCTTTAATTCCATTAATATTACAAATTGTGACAGGGCAAATGTTATTACTCCCATTTTCAGAAGACAAGACTGAGGCTCACAGGGATAACATAGCATATGAATAACCAACTCAGAATTAAAACCACTTCTTCTAACTCCAATCCAATGCTCTTTCTATTGCAATATAGTTATGGTGGTTATGGTAGTAATAATTGTGAAATCACAGTAACAGATGATGATGAAATAATATTTCTATTTCACGAGATCTTCTGAGTGTTGAAGCATCTAGGATAAATATCATGAGGTTTTTTTTTTCCTATTAAGAAGCTTCAAGCCCACCAACAGCAGCAACATTTCACTATGAACTATGAAGCATTTTACTATACATATACTTATTTATTCTTTGTGTCAAGCTACATCTCCAGTTGGCATGTTAATATTCAGTATGTCCCTCATGACTGCACAGAAAACCCATAACATGTGTAATCTCCTTAGCTTCTGAACAATAGAATAACTAGACTTGATTTTATTCCATTGCTGTAAAAGTTTGCTAGTTTATAATTGATATGAACTGTTGCAGCCCAGAGTAAAGTGTGAAAAAAATGCCAACTCCCTAATGTGAGTTTCTTTTTGTATCTGAGAAACCAGTTAGATTGAAAGAAGCACTCAAGAGCCAATGTTATAGAACAATAGAATCAACCCCAATTCTAGAGTTCAATGAGTCCTCAAAAGTTATATAATCCAACTATAGTAAGACAGAAATCCCTAATATAATAATCTTATTATTTAGCTACTATTGACCATCTCAGTTGATAGGTGGTAATGGGAATTTGAAGATCTTCCCTGCCCCTTATAGGCTAAATGTAATCACATGGAGCCCATGGGGGGAAGGGCTTACTGAAAGAGTAGAACAGGAAGGAGCAGGAGAGAACCAGAATAGCTGGGAGCAAGCAGTGTGGAGGCAGAACAGCTAGCATGAGTGAGAGGGGGGCATTTTTGCTTAAGGAGCCTGTTTTGTTTTGAAGGCCTGATGGAGAGAAGGCTTGGGAATGTTGGTGTTTGCTGCATTGGTTATGTGTATCAACTTCTTGGTTGCTATGATGGATTTGACTTTCTGATTTGAGGATTTAGTTTTCTGATTTTGAATAAATGTTTTGGTTCTGTCTTCCATGTGGAGAGTCTGCTACATTTTGTGATTCACAACTACACCAGCATATTCATAGCCATCATGGGTGCAGTGAATATCACATTGGCTTTATAATAGGAAATTCTCTATTTCCTAAGGTAGCCAATCTACTTTTAGATAGCCTAATTGTTATAGGACTGCCATATGAGCTGCCTATTCCTTTTGAACTCTTTCATACAAGAATATTTTACCTTTTTTGTTGTATTTTCAGTGCTTAGTACAGTGTATAATAAGCACTTAATAAATATTGACTGATTGGCTAGTAATTATAGATGAGAATATTGAAGTGCAGATTAGGGGAGTAATTTACCTAAATTGAGAAAGTGGTAGAGTTATGACTTGAACAGAAATCTTTTAATTAGCAATCTACAATGTCATGGCAAAAAAAGGAATGAAAAAGAGGAGATCACTTTTCTTCTTGCTTACAAGGTATTGTATTATTTTCTGAAGTAATACTATCAGTTACATCTCCTAAATGACTTGTACATATTACCTCAATCCCATGGAAACTGTCCTGTTCTTATAATACTAGTGTCAAAAGTGTAGAGAAACATTGGAGAACATATAATCCCAGAGATTTTAAAAGTATTGTCTAAGAACACACAGGTAGTTGAAGAGGTTCAGCATAAAATGTTCAGATCTGGGGTTTAGGGGTGCTCAAGACCCCAAAATACCAACACACCAGGTCCTGCTGAATGAATTCGACTCAAGTCTTCTCTCAGCCAAAGAAAAGCAAAGTTTATTAAAGTTTATTAAAAGTACGCCATAATGGGTAGGCTTTGGGCAAGTGGGCCAGAACCGTCTGACACAGAGCAAATCTGTGCTAGGAAATTCTATGATGCTCTCACACCACATGGAAACAAGATGGGGTCTTACATACAGAAAGGTTGTGGGAGGAATATAGTGGTGGTCTAGAGGAGGAGTTTGGGGAGGGTCTTCAGGAGGATTCAATGAGGTCAAACTCCAGTAATGAGGTTGGGGAGGGTCTTCAGGAGGAATTAATGAGGTCAGACACCAGTAAATGAGTGATTAAGGGTGGGAAGTTGCTGGACAAAGGAGGGCTAAATATTTGGGCAGAGCCACAATGAAAGGCTTGTGGCCTCATGCAAATACCTCATTAAATGGGAAGATTCAATCAGAGTTCAAGGGGGTTCCCAGAGACTGTACCTCATCAGTAGTGAGTAGTAGTTCTGGGATTTGAACCTTGGTTCTTTGACTGTTGATTTGGGACTCTTACAATTACATTAAACTCCTTCCTTCCTTCCTTCCTTCCTTCCTTCCTTCCTTCCTTCCTTCCTTCCTTCCTTCCTTCCTTCCTTCCTTCCTTCCTCTTTCTTTCTTAAATTTCTTCCTCCTTTCTCCTAGAAACTAGTCTTTTTAACTGCAGCTATTGCAAAGAATGAAAAATTAGCATCTAAACTAGTTTCATTTTCTCCGATCCTGTCCCATCTGGTGTAGTCTCAGTGTTGCCTGTCTAACCTACTCCTGATTTATCAACTCTCATTTATGTAGTTAGAAAGTGCACTAGAGAATGGGAAACGTTTCAAGGGAAAGGAGCAGTGATAAAGGACACCAGCCCTAAGAAATAGAAGAGTTCTCTTAACTTTACCTGCCAGTCTACATTCACATACCAAGGAAAGAAGGAAAGGAGGAATGAAATCACCTAAGGGGAAGAATAATTTTGTCTTTTGCTCCCAGGAAGGATTTTGATGCAGTGGTAATCCTAACCAGTACTCTTTCCTTTCATTCTGCCTAAATCCCCTTTGTGATGAAGGGGAGGGGAGCTTCTCTCTCATACCAAATAATTCTTACTTTAATATTTCAAAATCGTTATTTCATTAGTGTGAATTTTCCTTCCACCCATAAGGATCACTGATTTGAGGCACCAAGGTGGCAAAATAAATAGAATATTGGAGTCACTTGGAGTTTACCTTTTCCTTCACCATAGTATTGTAAAGTTATAGTCACTTATTAACCTTGCCTCAGTTTTCTCATCTGCAAAATGGTGATAATAATAGCATAGTATCTCCCTCACAAGATAGTTGGGAGGTTCAAATGAGAAAGCATATAAATTAATGTAAGCTTTAACATCTGTCTAAGCTTTGGTGACTCAAAACAATTTAACAAAAATTTCTTAACCACACACTATGTGCAGTGATGTGCTGAGCACCGAGGGAGACAAAGTTAAAGAAGACAAAATAAGGGTTCATAGAGCTTAGAGTTTTGGAAATAGTCTTTAAGAATCCTAGTTGTGGAAAAAAATATCGCCCAAGTCCAATCCAGCCCAATACTTAGTCATTTAGAATCTTTGCACTTAGCTGTGAAGATCATTGGACAACAGAAATAACGTCCTTTTCTGGGTTTACTTTCAAAGCCATTTTAATATAATGGGACCTTGCAGAGTATAACCTATGGTGGCATAATCTTTGAGAACCTAGGCCATGTCCATACCATAATGAAGCATTAGACTAAGACTGTAGTGGAGAAAATCATGTTTTAGTAACAAACAGGTCTAGTTTATAGAACATTTTATGCCTTTCAAAGTGTTTTATTTGAAAAAAAAAAACTCAGGGATTGAGCAAAAGTGTTAAAACCTTCATTTTACAGATGAGGAAAAAAGAGACCCAGAAAGGTAGAGTCATGTATTCTGACTAGCAGTGTATGGTAAAGAGAAGAATCTCAATTTCCACTGGTGTCCTCTGACTTCCAATCAAGGACTTTCTATAATGTATCACACTGCCTCCTAAATCTCATTGATTGAGTATTAGATTTTACTCATCATTCCAAGTGCTGACTGAACCATCATTCTAGTCTCTAATCATCTATAACATAATCAACCTGAAAATCGACTTTGGTTCTAAGGTTGTTTAGAGGATCAGATGATTTTAAGTTGGAAATATTATTAAAAATCATGTATTCCAGGGGTTCTTAACTTTTTTGTTTGTAAATGGACCCCTTTGGGCTGTTTTGTGAAGCCTATTGACCGCTTTCTTAGAATAAGGTTTTTAACTGCTTAGAGAATGTAGGATCACTAAGGAAACCATTCACAAAATCTACAACAAAATGTTAAAAGAATAAATTCCTAGACCTCATGTTAAGAGCTCCTAATCTATTCAGGGGAAACTAGGTGGCACAATTGTTAGAATGTCAGATCTAGAATAAGGAAAACTCTTCTTTCTCAGTTCAAAGCTGGTCTCAGACACTTACTAGCTATGTAAGCCTGGGCAAGTCACTTCATATTATTTGCCTCAGTTTCCTCATCTGTAAAATGAGATACAGAAGGGAAGAGGAAACTGCTCTAGCATCTTTGAACATGATTGAAAAATGACTAAACAACAACAATCTATTCCAACCTCCTTAATTTACTATTGAAGAATTTAAAGGCTTAGGAAGGGAGGTAATTTGCTCAAGGTCATACAGCTAATATATATCAGGGTCAGATATGAACTCAAATATTCAGACCCTCAGATCAATATCCTTGTCTCTCCACTGGGGCACCTCTCAGAGAACCTTGTAGCTTTAGCAAGTAGCTTCTCTTTCCCTTTTTTCAAGTATCAAGTGGTTTAGCTCTTAGATGCTAATTAAAAAGCAGAACTAAAGACGTACCAGTTCCCTACAGCCTGCACCAACAGCATCATTCATTAATTTATGACATAAATTGGCTAAATAATGCAAGGTAGGGGGATTTCTCCTCCTTTCTCCAGAGGCCACCATTTTGAAGAATTATCCCAGCCCTCTATCGATTCTTTAATGTCGCCACTGAAAACATAGTAATAAAATACTGCTTAAAAACATGTGGTCCTAATTGCTGGATTCAACAAAAGTAATAGTAATTAGCCTTAAACTGCAGTCTACATAGAAGCCCTATGGCTAAAATAATTTATTCCCCAGCTGAATATCAAGCCATTTCTAAAGAGTCTCATTTGTTTTGTACATGGCAGTTTTCACAGCCAGTGGGTAAGTTTGGGGTGGGTGTTCATGCCATGGAAGGGAATTCCAGGCAGAAAGATGAGTGTGGCAAAGAGGTGGGAAATCTTGGTCACAGGTTCAGGGGGTGAGCAGACTACTTTGTCTGAAGCATGAGTTTTCATGATAAGAATAGGGGGTAATAATCAACAAGTTACGATCTGCCAAAGGGATTCAGCCTTTGGCAAAACAGAATCTAGTAAAGTTGCATCAGCTCCCCTTGGTTCCCTGTTTATACCTCTCCTAAAAGACTTGGTGATTTATACTGTCCCCTTGCTACCTAGAGATATCCCCAATACAGCCTCACTCAGTCAAGCTTGCCTTTATTATGTCATCCTCTACTCATTTGCAGCCAATATCCTTCTATTAAAGTTTGCCTTCTGGTGTTCCATTACCTTTGACTCTGCCCTCTGGAAAGATCTGATAAAGTAATGCAATCCAGGCTTCCCCACTTCTGTCAATGACTCTGGACACAGCAGATATAACTGATTAACAGAAGAAACTGCATAGGAATTGTAAGAATTGGACACCAATATTTTGTTTCAAAGATGAAAATCCTATATGTGGGCTTTGATAGGACCTTACCTGATTTTCCTGTAGTTCGATCTCTATGTGCCCTACAATTTAACTCTAGTTTCCCATTAATACTCCCTCTATGACTGTAGGCCTGGAGTCAAAAAGACCTGAGGTCAAATCTGACCTTAGACACTTACTAGCTGGAAAGTCATTTAAGTTTCTTCATCTGTAAAGTGAGCTGGAAAAAGAAATGGTAAGCCATTCAAGTATTTTTACTTGGAAAACCCTAAAAGAGGTCATGAAACATTGGACACAACTGAGAACAACTAAATAACAAAAATGAAATACGAACCTTAAAGGATCTCCCTACTTCTTCACCTCCACAAATAGGAACAAATGGGCCTTCCACATAATCCTACGTAATATTGAAAAGACTGCTCTGTTCTAAGTCTGAGGAACAGAGTTCAGACCCTGGCTCTGTTATTACCAATGTAACATTTATTAAGTTTTTAAAGGGTTTCTGGCCTTTCTGTTTTTGCTCTGGAAAATGAGGGGACTAGTGTGGTAGATAAGGCATTTGCCTTGGAGTCAGGAAGATGGACTCAAATCTCACCTCATACATTTTTACAGAAGCTGAATGACCTTGGGCAAATTGTTCAACCTCTCTGTTTCTTAATCTATAAAATGAAGAGATTATAATTGAACTTTAAGGTCTTTTCTAGTTAAATCCTACCAGAACTCTCAGGTGAATAATGGTCACCACTATTTGAGACTCTCGGTCAAGTTCCAAGGCCAACCTCTCACCTCACCAATTCCTAGTCCACAATATTATCTCAGAAACCAAATTACAATATGTTGGCATTTTGATTACATGGATGAAACATGCATTGTTGAGTGTAGGTAAAAATATTCTCTGCTTATTTCTGGTTAGACATGGGAGAGTTGGGTGCCTATTTCCAGTCATTGGTGAATAAGAAGTTTACAATGGAAGCTCCCTAAGTGACTGCCAATGCAGAAGAGTTGATCACTCAGTAGATGTACAAAATGGAGAAACTTTGCCTGATATCTCCTTTCTGGCAGTAAATCATATGGTCTATTTCCAACTTTATTCTAAGATTCAGATGGGGAAAGAGTTATCTGCCCTACCTCTTACAAAGCTTCCATATGGCCATGGATTCAGGTCCACCTCTCCCATTTGTATTTGTTCTTTCCTGATCTTAGAAGAATGATTATCTCATGGTGCACATATCCAGGACAGGCAATGACTTTGAGAGTTCTAAAATGACTAAATGTCAGGGGAGGCCTATGAGTGCAAAGGCTATGGTGCCTCCAGAATAGCAGTGACTTAACATCAAAAAATTTGTATCATGAAGAATGGGAACCAATAAGATTATTGGTGCACGATGGCTCATTTCTCCAAAATAATGTGTTGGATGTTGTTTGCTAAGTTTCTAGCCAAGATGAAATGTAAAATAACTGGTTCCTGTAAATTGTTTTATGCTCTTATGAAGAATAAAGGTTAGACTCTCAACAGTAACAGTATTTGAAAGTAAAGTTATTAAATTCTGTCCTAATCATTTTGGGATATGTTCTGGGATTCTTTTTGCTTTGAATTTCTATTTTTTTTTCCTCTCTCTGTTGGAATAAATTACTGGTCCTGTCCCTTTCCATGTTTATACATTATTTTCTTTTTAAAAACTCTTCCATTTTGGGGAGAAATTATAGAAACTATCAACTTGCAAGCAATAATTTTGGCATATTTAGCATTTTTCCTAAGATTCTCAGGTGTCAACAAAGCAATGAATGTGAAAATGGTGAGCCTAATCTTCCTTATTAAAGGGCATGACTCACCAGGCAGGACTAAATGTTATCCACAAACTCAAAGTCTGGGTATAGAATAGGGAGGAATGAGTGTCTTTAGACTGTAAGCTTCTTAAGAATGGATTTTGCCTTTTACAATTAAATTATGAGCTCTCTGAGAGTAGGAATTATATTTTTGTCTTTCTTTGTAACACTAACACTTAGTACAGTGCCTGGCAGGTTCTTAATAAATTCTTGTTGATTGACTACTTTGGACTCATCCAAATACTTTCTCCATTCTAGATGGAAAATTCTAACTTCTTTAGTCATTTCCATTTTGGAAAGGAAGAGGGGTTCCATCAACCCAGAAGAGAAAGGACAATCGGAAAAGTTTAAAGTTCATGATCTAGTAGAGGAAAGGTAACAGGAAAAATCATAAATACATATTATTAACAATATCATATGACTAACTTAGGGTTTAATATAGTGTTGTAAGGGATAAGCCTTGATTGAACTGGACATAGTACTTTAAGATTTGTCAGTCACTTGACATATTATATCAATGTATTCTAACTATACCTCTAGAGTGTAGGTAATTATTATCATTCCCACTTTACAGTTGATGAAATTGAAGCTGAGTGCTTAAACAACTTGATATAATACAACAATATAAATAACTTAAATAATAGAGTCACATAGTTAGAAAAAAAACCAAACCTGGGGGTAATTTTGCTCTCAGGTTATCTTTTCTTCAAGTTAAAGACATTATCCTTATACCATATTGCCTTTCTGAAATGAGGGGTGAGGGAAAGGGAAGAGTCAAAAATACATATATAATTTTGAAAAACTAAGACCATGTGGTGTGTTTCCCATGAAAAATTCCCTTTGATAAGTTCCAACCCTATGATGGTTGAACTGAAGGATGTTTTCTGTCAGTAGGTTAAATTTTAAAAAAGAGATCTGGGCACCCCTTTGGGTTACCTTTGGCAAAGGATGAGGTCGTCCAACTTAGAATTCCAGGAAAATTGATGGAGTTGATGGCAATAAAAGTTATGAAAAGGCATCCAATGTCTTTCTGAGTTCATTGGATAAGAGGATTTCTATTAATTTTGTCTATTTACTTTGGCTGTCCCCAAAGGCTGATGAATGAGGACCAACAAACCCATTGAGCATGGTCATGAGGCACTTGTTTCATGCATAATCTTTCCTTTTCCTTATTTGCTTCCATTCATTGAAGTTGGAAGAATCTACATACTTTAAATTCCTGAAGTTGCTGAATTGTATGCAAGATTCAAAATGTTTTAAAATAGCTATATACAAATAACTGCAAAATTTAAGCTGTTGAAAGGGTAGAGACACAATGACAACTTTATAAAAAACTTGACAATCTTTATTAGGCTTCATGTAATATGAAGTAGATAGAGCAATAGATTGGGAGGCAGAAGACTAGTGTTTTGAGTTGGCCACAACTTAGCTCTATGATATTGAGGAAACCTCATTCTGGGCCTTGCTTCTTTCTCTTCTGTAAATGACTAGCTTACAAGTTTTCTTCTATCTCTGGCATTCTGTGGAGTCTAAAAAACCTGGATTCTAATACCAATTCTATCTCAATTTAGCTATATAATCTTGGCCTAGTTAATTCTTTTTCTCTGGGCCTTGGTTTTTTCATCTGTGATGTGAAGGAGGTGGTATTATACAACTCCTAACAATTGACAAGTTACATTTGTAAAGCAGTTTGGCCCCAACAACCTTGTGAGGTAGTTGAAGAAAGAATTATTTCTGTTTTATATAAAGAGTAACTGAAGCCCAGGAAGGTTAGGAAATCTATGATCACTTGGGTTTCCTCATAGTGAATGAAGCATTCATAGGATGATAGATTTAATATTAAAAGGAAATTATATGGTTATATGGTTCAATCTATCCATTTAAAAGACAGAGAAAATAAGTAACTCATACAAGGTTAGGCAGGTAATAAGGGTAAGAGTCAGAATTTGACCTCAGATTTATTGATTCCAGTTGAAGCCCCTTTTCTACTACCACTACTTCTTAGTCTTTTACCAAGTTTTAAGCATCACTATAGAATCAATTAAAAGCAGTAATTGCTAGTATTTAATTAATTCATGTATTTTTATTTTTCCTTGATCAGGTCAAGCTTTTTTATTCAAATAGAGGCACATTCTGAGAAGTCAGGAAATGCAAACAAAAAACCACATTTGGACAGGTGGTGTCTTCCTACTGAATAGAAAAAAAAAGAATTCTTGCCATAACTTGAGTATGTTCTAGGTCACAAAAATACATAAATCCAAACATCATTTATTCTACAGGAAACCAGAATAACAATCCCTTCTACCACCAGTCTGACAAGTGGTCATCCAACCTTTACTTAAAGACCTCCAATGAGTGGGAACTGGCTACCTCCCAAAGCAGCTTATTCCATTTTTGAACAGGTCTGATTTTATGGAAATTATTTTCTCTCCTTTCACCAAGTGTAACTCTACTTCTTTGCATTTTTTTTTTTTTTTTGCTTTTTGGAGGGCAATTGGGGTTAAGTAACTTGCCCAAAGTCACACAGCTAGGTTTTTGTTTGTGTGGGTTAAGTGTCTGAGGCCAGATCCAAACTCAGGTCCTTCTGACTCCAGGGCCAGCGCTCTACTCACTTCGCCACCTAGCTGCCCCTTCTTTGCATTTTCTGCCCATTCCTTAGTTAAGGAAACTAATATATCTAGCTGACTATATTATTCTTATATAGCCTCATCTGGTATTTTTCCTCCTTGTTTTACTTTTTGAAAAAACAAAACCACACAAAACAATGAAGAATCTCTCTCCATTTTATTAATCACCAAGTTGATTCCAAATGAAGCCCCTTTTCTACTACAACTGCTTCTCTTAGAAGAATTTCTCTCTAGAATTCCAAATTTCTCAAATTCAGTATTCAAATGTAGTTATCTCTCAACATAGGTTTTCCTATAAATAACATCACACATTTCTATGATGCTTTACAGTTTACAAAGTACTTTTGTTCCCAAACTTTGGGAGTTAGATAGAACACATAATATTACTTGCCCCCCTTCAACTTAGAGATGGGGAAACTGAGGTGCAGAGAGTCAAAGTTCAGAGTATCATAGACAAAACAGAAAGGATCTTAAAATTCATGTAATTTAACATCCTCATTATACAGATGAAGAAACAACAACCATAATAATAGCTAATATTTGTATAGTGCTGAAAGGTTTGCAAAATGTTTTTTATGCATCATCTAAATTTATCTTCACAAGATATCCATTATATAGGTGCTGTTATTACTTCCATTTGATAGAGAAGGACACTATTGCTCAGGCTCATGTAATTTTCCCAAGGTCACATAGGTATTATTAATCAATCTCAAGTCTGTTGACTTCAAATCCAGCAAACTTTACAATGAACCAAACTGCAAGGTCACCTATGGTATTAGTCTAATTCAATTCAATTGAATATTTATTAAATACCTATTACATGCAAGACACTCTAATGGACTGAACTGGGACTCAGAATTATGTCTTCTACCTCCCAGGTTAAATCTATCCCCACTCAAGCAAATTTCTTTTCATAACACTGGAATTTTTGTTACTTTGCTTATGGACTGGATTGGTTTTCTTGGAGTGAGGGTGTGTGTGTATGTGTGTGTGTGTGTGTGAGCATGTGTGCACACATCTTTTCTGTGTTTATGTTCTTGTCATTTATGTTTGATTGCAGGCGATAATGCCAGGGACTGTTTTCTTAATTAAACTTATAGATAAGTGCACCCAGAGGCTACAGCAATGGGCCCAGCTAATAAATTAAAAATAAATAAATAATAATAAAGAGCCATGCCACTTAAATAGCAGGCTTACAGGCTTCCTGTGAGATGGCTTCTATGTATTGCCGAAAGCATTAAAAGGATTAAGGAATTTAATTAGAGCTAGAGCAAGCCTGAAATTCCTTACCCATATGACTTTTCCCAGTGGGAGGCTCCCCTCATGTACCTACTTTATCTATGGGTGGAAAATTGAAGGAGAGAACCAAGTTGCCAGTGTCTTACCTCAGTTGTTAAGTCCATAAATCTTTGGGAAATAGGGGATTTCTCCAATGTGGATTTACTGGTGCCATTTTCCCACTGGCAAGAACAAGTGTTGTTTTGCTTTTAAGAATCCTGAAATTATGACTGAGAAAACTATGAACTGTTTTAGGAGGTCAAAGTAAAGTAGATATTCTATTTTATGTTTTGGCTATGTTCATACCCACCTGTGGTTTCCTCTTCTTGAATCAGGAAATTTAAGTGAGATATTCAAATGAAAGTTTAAAGTGTAATTTTATGAAACATTTTGTATAATGTGGAACTAAATTGATACCATAGATTAAACTTTTAAAAAATCCTTTTAAAACTAATTAAGTTTTACTACAGAGATGCTGTATCTTATACAATAAAATCAGTTATTCCTCCTTGTCAAAAAAAAAGAAACCTGAAATTAGAATGCAGAATTTCATTCTAAACACTGGCAATTATAAATTATCCATTTCACTCAAATGTTATCTAATCAAAGACAAAATTCAAGTTAATGTACTGATGTATTTATTACTATTACTTCACAGGTATCTGGTGACTACTTGTTAGTTGACTTAGGATAATCAACCAATAGGACTATAATGAGTGTGCCTTGGTCTAATAGAGTAGGAACACGAGTATCCAGGAGCATAGGGTCAGTCTCATATTGAGTGGCAATTCATGGAATCACATGATGTCATGATCTCAGACTTGGAAGGGGTCTCAAAGTCTCACAGTCCAAAGAAATCCTGAATATGAATCATTATTACAATAGGCCCAAAAAGTAGTCACCCAGCCTCTTCAACTCTAATTATTAGATAAATTTCCTCACATCAAACCTGAATCTCCTACCTCTTTATATTCTGTCCATTTATCCTAGTTAGGTCCATTGGTACCAAGAAACACATCTAATTCCTGTTATACTCTATAAGATGGCACGCCAAGTATGTGAAGGTAATGATCATATACCTCCCAGTGTGTTCTCTTCTCCAGGTTAAAAGTTCACATTTTCAGCAACTAATCTTCATATAGGATGAAGTCCTAGTCTTCTAGTCCTCTAGTCCTCTCATCATTTAGATATTACTCTGGATTTGTTGTATCAATATTTTTCAAAGAAAGAATGAATGAAAAAGTGTTTGTGAAGTGCTTACTATTGCCAACCACTGTGTTAAGTTCTGTGGATACAAATACAAAAACCATTAATTAAAAACATTAAGTACTAATTACATATCAGCTGAACGTCACAAACTACTTGAATGAATAGATTCAAAGAATAGTCATTAAAGAGATAATGTTGATGTAGTGGGGGGCCAATAATGGATGGTCCTGATGATTTGTCCTTAGTGCTGTTCTTTTAAAGACTTTTATTGCTGACTTGGTAGTAGGGCCAGATAATATGTTCATTAGACTTATAGATAGCACAAAACTGGTATAGATAGCTCACATATTGGATGATAGAATTAAAAGAAAAAATCTACAGACTAGAACATCAAATAAGATGAACTTGAATAGAGAGGAATGCAAAGTCCTTCACTTGAATAGAGAGGAATGCAAAGTACAAATTCAAGATAAGAGAGCCATGGCCATGGCTAAAAAGCTAAAAAGCTCATGTAAAAAAAGAAAAACAAATATATGGAAGGCTTTATCATACTGCAATCTCAATGAAGCAACAGTGCGAGGTGGCAAAGAAAATGTTTATGCTTCCACAAAAGAACTGTCAGCTTCTAGCATTTTAAAGCTAGTGCCAAGCATTATGGTAAGCATTGAAGAAACAAAGAAAGGCATAAAGCATTCCTTACCCTCAAGGAGTTCATATTCTAATAGCATACACAATGGACAAAGTAATAATCCCACTCAGTTCTCTAGGAAGGATATTGACACATACAGAAGCATATCCAGAAAAAGGTGATTGGACTTGGAAAAGACCTCAAGAACATGCTATAGCTCAGATTCTTACAGTCTCACTAACCACTGCAACTGTTAGTTCTTCATTAGCCCTCTCTTCTAGTCCTTCTCCCTAAACTTCATGAATGTTCTGCAATACCAGAAGATGTAAGGTCTATTTGCTTTGTCTGTTTTCTGATGTAAAGGCATATACCAGCCTTCCCTCTCTTCCTTTTTCCCACTTTGCTTATCTGCATCTTAGACCTGTGGCTTCCTGGAAAATCTCTTTGCCCTTTAAAAGCCATCAGAAGCTTGGGGACCTTTGGGTAAAGGCAGAATCTCCCAAATAGGAAACTCTTCTAGTCTCACTAGGTCTCCATGGCAATTTACCTGGTGAGATTACATGTATGTTACCTAAAAGTCAGAGTTGTGAAGTTACTTGACCTTCTTTAAAGAGCTAAGTAAATGTGAAAGATAATATTGGAAGCCTGGTTTTCTGACTGCAAGTGAAAGGTGCTTTTAATACAAGAGAGTGGTCCCATTGTATCCTGTCTTAATAAAATCCCTTCTGTGTTTAGTTCTTGTCATCACATTCTAGGAAGGAACTTGAAAAAAACTGGAAGATGTACATAGGAAAACAAAACCTTCCTCTCTGTGGCACAAGTGAAGGAATTAAGGTCATTTGACCTGACAAAAAATGACATTAGGGAGAACACAGATTTGCCAATGATAACTGTAAGATCCATTTTGTAGAGAAGAGACATGACTTGTTTTTCATGGCTCCCAAAAGTAAAGCTAGGACCAAAGGGGTAGAAATTATAGGGAGACAGATTTTGATTTAATATGGGTTTGAAGGTGAGACTTGTCCTACCTGTGTAATACAGGCTACAGAGGCAACTAGGTGGTACAGTGGATAGAGTGCTGGGCCTGGAATCAGGAAGACCTAAATTCAAATATACTCTCAGGTACTTATTATCAAGTCACTTAGCCATTGTTTGCCTCAGTTTCTTCAACTATAAAATGGGAATAAAATGGCACCTACCTTGTAGGGCTGTTGTAAGGATCAAATTCGATATTTGTAAAGAGTTTAGCACAGTACCTGGTTCATAGTAAGTTCTATAATAAATGCTTATTTCCTCCCCTTCCTCCTTCATTATACAGGAAACTGAAATAGACAAGGAAGATGCTGGTAAATGGAAGGGTGGATATTTTCAGGTTGGAGTGGCAACAAGTGGTTAGTAGAATAGTTTTTACTACATATCTAAAGTGAGCAAGAAACATCTTTTTACAGAACACTTGTTCATTTTGAATAAGTGAATCTGAGAAGATTCTTTTGGGGAAAAAAAGTCTACCATTAAGATAGCAGCAGTTTGTGCACCAAAAGTTGCTGTAGAGAATGAGAATTGAGAGATAGTTCAGCCAGGGGTGGGGAATCTGTGATCTCGAGCCCACATGTGGCCTTCGAGGTCTTCAAATACACCCCTTTGGCTAAATCCAAACTTCATAGAACAAATCCTTTTATTAAGGAAATTTATTCTGTGAAGTATGGATTCAGTCAAAGAGCACACTTGAGGATCTAGAGGGTCACATATGGCCTTGAGGTTGCAGGTTCTCCACTCTGGCTCTAGACCCTCTGGATTAAATCAGCATATAACTAGTTTATTTCAGGGTAAAGGTAATCATAGAAGACAGCAAAGAGTATGGTAAAAGGAAAAAAAAGGGGTTTAGAGTCAGGAAATGAGAGTTTCTCAATTCACATGTATGTTACATATATGAAGATCTGCACATACACGGTGTATATTGTATATATGCATGTGTGTATGAATAAATGCATGTATATTTAAAGTTATATGTATATAAATAGATATAGCTGTATAGATATATCTTGAGAATTGATCCTTCATTGCCCTCACAGTTGTATGTCCAGTATAATTATATACTAATATTATATATTACGTGTATATGCACATATGTAATATATCTCAACACACACACATATATACATACATATGCACTTGTGTATGGATCTATGCTGAAGGTAACACAACTCTGAAGATATTAAAATTTCATTTCTCAAAATGGCTGAAAAAATAAGCAATATCAAACGTTTGTCAAAAATAAATCGGAGATTTTTTTATATTTTAGAAAATCCCAATAACCCATGTATGCCTATTCTCTCAGCATCAAAATCTTCACAAGAATAGTCTACTTAGGTATTCTAGATGAAGATTTGAATAAAAATCCATAAATGATACTGCAGAGCAGAGAAGATCTTTAGTCAAGAAACTGATGGCAAGGTATACAGAATACCAGGTTCCACTAACCTTTTTTCTTGACTATTAAAAATATACTGATTTGGTCCAGAGTGACAAAATCCACTGGGAGATGGAGCATGGCAGAATCCAGCCCAGGAAATTGCCCAGTGCATCTGGACAGGACGAGCGCAGAGCATGTGGGGTCTGCACAGCTCAGACTTAAGAGCAGACAAGCAGACTACACCAGAGAGAGAAAAAGCCCCAGCCTACAGACTTACCAAGGACGAATCACAGTCATCTCACCTTTATCTCATGAGGAGACAGGAAGGGTCATTGGAGCCAGGTGGGAGAGTTGGGCCCCCAGTGGAGAGAAGCTTCTCCTGCAGTGTTTGGCCCCCAGCCCAGAAGTTTGGAAACTGCCTGCCTGTATAGTGCAGGGGCTGGAATGGCAAAGTAAATTCTAGCTGCTCCAATCCTCCCATCCCTCCTTCAAGAAGTAGAAAACCCAAAGATAAGTCTCCCACCCAGATTGAAATCCCAAATTAATGGAAATAGCCTCAGGCTTGGGAGTCTCCAAGAAGGGGTATAACTGAGACAGCCAGGAGTCTGAAGAGAAGAGAGGGAGGGGTCCCAACAAACCCCACCTCACCTCACCAACAAAAGCCTACTTATAGCCCAGGGGTATAGAGGCAGAAATCTGAAGTGGTCAGACTCTCACCCCCACCTACACGTCTACATTCCTCATTGACTTCCCTGACTTAGCCATAAACTAGCCACACAGAGGTATTCAAAGTCAATGATCAGGCCCTAAACTCATAGCCTGAGAAATTAAGAAACAGGAAATCACAATGGGAAGGAAGGAAGCTGAGGAGAAGGGGAAGGCAAGAAAGTCTATTCGAGCCTACTATGTAGGGCAAGAACAACCAAATACACTGGACAATATAGACTCTCTACCCGCACCTGAGACCACAGAAGAAAACATGAACTGGTCTCAAGCCCAAATAGCATTCCTGGAGGAGCTTAAGAAAAATTTTAAAGACCAAATCAGGGAAGCAGTGACCAACTTGGAAAAAAGTCTCAAAAGTAAAATTAGTGAAGTAATTGGAGAAAATAACTCCCTAAAAAAGGACCTTCAAAAACTAACTGAAGACCACAATTCGCTAAAAATTAGATTCAATCAAACTGAAACTCAGAACTCTATGATGCAGCAAGAGTCAATCAAACAAAACAAGATGATCAAAAAATTGGAAGAAAATGTAAAATATCTCACTGGAAAAATAACTGACCTAGAGAACAGATCCAGGAGAGACAACCTAAGAATTATTGGTCTACCAGAAAGCCAGGATGAAAAAAGCAGCCTAGACAACATCCTCCAAGAGATTGTCAAAGAAAACTGTCCTGAGGTCCTGGAATCAGAAGATAAAATAGCTATCGATAGAATTCACCAGACTCCTCCTGAAAGAGATCCCAAATTGAAAACTCCAAGAAATATAGTAGCCAAATTCCAGAATTACAAGATTAAAGAAAAAATTCTATAGGCAGCCAAAAAGAAACAATTCAAATATCGAGGAACTACAGTTAGGATCACACAGGACCTAGCAGCTTCTACATTAAAAGAGCGGCGGGACTGGAATTTGATATTTCGTAGGGCAAGAGAGCTAGGACTACAAGCAAGGATTAACTACCTGACAAAACTGAGCATAATTTTTCAGGCAAGGAGATGGTCGTTTAATGAAATAAGGGACTTCCAATCTTTCCTGATGAAAAAGCCAGAGCTCAATGGAAAATTTGATCTCCAATTACAAGACCCAAGAAAGACATAAAAAGGGAAACAAGGGAAACACAGACTCACACATGCATAAGTGCACATATCCACACTCACACACACATGCTCATTACTTGGGATACAACAAGAGCAAAATGTTCACATCGCTATATGTGAAGCTGATAATTGTTAATATTTGAAATTTTTATGATTATCATGACCCTCAAAAGGGTTATACTTAGATAGAGGGTGTGGATATGAATGCACTAACCTGAAGACTTGAAAAAAAATAAAACTATTAAGGGGATCAAAGGGGCTGTAATGGGAAAAAGGAAAGGATGAGATAGGAAAAGGCAAAATGTGCCATCTGAAGAGGCATCAAAACACACTATAGAAGAGGGGAAAGAAAGAGGGAGAGGAACGTCATTTAAACACTATTCTCACTGGTTCTGGTTCAAAGAGGGATCAACTTAATCAGTGAAGTTTAAGATTTTAATGTGAATAGACCATAAAATCATTAAATAGAGGAAAAGGAGGGAGGGAGAGGAGCACTGTTTGAAATTTACTCTCATTGGTTTGGAATCAAACGGGGAGTAATTTACTCTGATAAGTATAAAACTTTATTATGTCCTATAGATAGTGGAAGGGTAAAGGGGCAGGGGGAGGTTGAAAAGGAGGAGACTAAAGGGGGGATTAGAGGAGAGGGAAATAGTAGTAAGGGGAGAGGGTTGGCTAAGAAGGGGAGTCACTGGGTGAGAACACTGAGGGAGGGGGTGGTCAAAAGGGAAAACTTCAAGGAGTGGAAGGGAGAAGGAAGAAACAAAAACATAAACAGGGGAGGGGATACGATGGAGGGGAAGAGACAGATAGTCATCATTACTGTGAATGTGAATGGGATGAACTATCCCATAAAACAGAGGAGGATAGCAGAATGGATTAAAATCCATAATCCTACAATATGCTGTCTACAAGAAACACATTTGAAACAAAGGGATACCCACAGGGCAAAGGTAAAAGGTTGGAGTAAAATTTATTATGCCTCAGCTAATCATTATCTAACACCATATACCAAAATCAAGTCTAAATGGGTGCATGATCTAGGGTAAAGGATGATACTGTAAGCAATCTGGGAAAGCAAGGTATAGTTTACCTGACAGATTTGTGGAGAGGGGAAGACTTCAGGACCAAACAAGAATTAGAGAGCATTATAAAATGCAAAATGGATAATTTTGATTACATTAAATTGAAAAGCTTCTGTACAGACAAAGCCAATGTAACCAAGATCAAGTGGGAGGTGGGAGATTGGGAAAGAATTTTTACAACTTATGTCTCTGATAAAGGACTCATTTCTAAAATTTATAGAGAATTGAGTCAAATCTGTATGAATACAAGTCATTCCCCAATTGATAAATGGGCAAAGGATATGAACAGGCAGGTTTCAGAGAAAAAATTAAAGATATCTACAAGCATATGAAGAAATGCTCTAAATCACTATCGATTAGAGAAATGCAAATCAAAACTACTCTAAGATACCATATCTCTCCAGTCAGATTGGCTAAGATGGCAAAACAAGAAAGTGACAAATGCTGGAGAGGTTGTGGACAAATTGGAACACTAATACATTGCTGGTGGAGTTGTGAACTTATCCAACCATTCTGGAGAGCAATCTGGAATTATGCCCAAAGGACTATTAATAATTTCATAACCTTTGACCCAACAATACCACTTCTAGGGTTATATCCCAAAGAGATCATAGAGGAAGACCCATATGTATAAAAATATTTATAGCAGCCCTTTTTGTGGTTGCAAAGAATTGGAAACTAAAGGGGTGCCCATCAATTGGGGAATGGCTAAACAAGTTGTGGCATATATATATATATATATATATATATATATATATATATATATATATATATATATATATATATATATATATATATATATATATATATATATATATAATTGAATATTATTGTGCTATAAGAAACGAGGAGATGACAGATTTCATATTTACCTGGAGAGACTTATACAAACTGATGCTGAGCGAGAAGAGTAGAATCAGAAGAAATCTATATACAATCACAGACACATTGTATGTGTGATGACCAACTATGACAGACTGGACTCTTTTCAGCAATGCAGTGATATGTCAATCCCGAAAGACTCAACAAAGAGAGAAATGCGCCATCCAGAGATATAACTAGAAAGAACTGAGCCTGAATCCCGATGGAAGCAAACTAATTGATCTTTTTCTTTTCATTATTTGGTTTTATTTCTTCTTTACCATCTTTTATCCCACCTAGTACAATATGCCTTTGTAATTGGACTAATGTCTAATATGAATGTATTTGCAGATCCTATACTGGACTATATACTATCGTGGGTGGAAGGAGGAAGGAAGTAAAGGAAATCTGAAAATCAAGGAACTATGGAATTGAATCTTGTTATCTGAAACTAAACTAATAAATTAATTTAAATATTAAAAAAATATATACTGATTTGGTTGGGCAAAATGCATCATTAAAGTTTCTTCTTCAATCAGAGTTCTGCCATGTATATTTATAAAATTTGCAATATTTTTTCAAAGACTTAACTACAAAGATAAATTCAATAGACGGTTTTTTGGTTATTAATATTGAGTGAGACATTAAAATTGGGGACATATACTTGCCAAAAATGTTTGCCACTTTCATGAGGATTGTTTGGCACAGAGTCCAAATAAAAGGATTGAGATGAATATCTTGCAGATGTTTATCTTTTGCACATAATATTGTACCAATTGCATCAAAACAATGTGAACCCTTCCAAATGATATTCACAATAATTTAGAGAAATTTGTCTTCACTAGCCACATATAAAAAAAACAAAAACAAAAACAAAACAAATAAACAAAAACCAAGCTAACGAAACGTCTGTTATCCAGACCAATACAGAGTATGATAGAACTGATATATCAGCCTACGCATTCTAATTTAAATATGTGGCTTGCATAGTGGATGAAGGGTTGAAGTTGGAAACATGAAGCCTTGAGTTAAAATCTTGGATTAGTTTAAGACTGGTTCTGTAACCCTAGGCAAGTCACATTAACTGAGGTTGCCTCAGTTTCCTCATGCACAATATAAGGTAGTTGGACTAGATTGTCTCCTTGTTTTCTTCTAGCTCTAAAATCTATGATACTATAATCTTGGGTAAAAACTTTAAATGGTCAATGGATTGGGTCCAGAATTGAGAAGTAGGAAGCAAGCAAGTTTTGTTTTCACTGGGAAATTGTACAATGTTTTCAGTGAAGCCAGAATTTTCTTTGGGGTAAAATATCTTCTGGGTTTTTAGCATAAATATATTATCTAATGATGCCGTATGACTGCAAGTCATAGAATATTATAGTCTCTTAAGAGCTGAAGTTGCAGGCCATCTGAAGGCATGGTGTAGGGGAGTAGGTTATAGAACATTGCCAATAGAAAACTTGACATTTTAAAAGATGTCACCAGAGAGTGTATGACTAGAGAATGTTGTGCTGGTCATATATAACAAGAGCAAATTAATAGAATAAATAATGGAGATCTCATTTCCCCCATTGGAATCCATATTGTAACAAGACATCAAAAGGAGAGATTATTAACCAAAGGTCTGTGAATTTTAAAATACTAAAAAACAAAATTATAATTGCATTTCAATATAATTAGTTTCCTTTGTAATTCTATGTATTTTTCTTTTCTGAAAAATATTTTTTTAATAAAGTCCACATGTTTCACAAAAGAGTTCATGATGCAAAAATGTGTAAGAGCCCCTGATGGTAGAGCCTGGTATTTTGGGTGGAATCTTTGTGAATTTGTGGGAAGAGAAGAGAAAAGAGTCAAACAGGAAGAGAAGGTGTGGGTGGATTGCATCAGTGGAGGAACTCTGAGTGGAAGTCTACACCTTGAAGTGATGCCTGATCTCATAAGCATTGATAAAGACAATTGGAGGATTTTCACAGCTTTCATGACAAGGTCTTCTGAGGAGACATGGTTTTCATTTTGAGAAGACCTCTGATTAATCAGAAAGTAGGAGTCAGTAGATACTTGAGGAATATCCCTTCCTCTTTCTGGGCCTTAGTTGTTGCTGTTGCTACATCCTTTTTCAGTCACATTTGATTCTCCATGATCCCATTTGAAGTTTTCTTGGCAGATACTGGAGTGGTTTGCCATTTTCTTCTCTAGCTCATTTTACAGATGAGGAAACTGAGGCAAACAGAGTTAAGTGATTTGTTCAGGGTCACATAGCTAGTTAAGTGTCTGACACTAGATTTAAACTCATGGAGATGGGACTTTCTGATTCCAAACCCAGTGCTCTATCCACTGTACCACCTAGCTGCCTCTGGGCCTTACTTACTTTTGTGTCAGAATGGAGGTGTTGGACAACAGTGAGGTCAAATGCAAATAGAAATAGAACTATGAATTGAATTAATCTTTCTACTTGATCCCAGAGCTGGGGTCTCTTAGCATCCTGTGCTCTGACTAGTAGGATGCTCTATCACCATTGGCAGCAGTCAGGTGCATTTGACAGGACAGACCTATACATGCTTATGTATACTTCTAACTTGGACCTTGTAATAGTGGGAGAAACTGCCCAGATACATCCTGGTTATCACTTTTTTAAAGAGAGAGAGAATAATTAATATATTCTCAAGGCTATACTATCAAATGTTATTTTTTAAGCCCAGATTTTTAAAAATAATCAGCTAAGGTGAATTGTGATAAATATTTCCTAGACATTATCCCTTTGAGATTATAAATCTTGGAAGTCCTTCCTTTTCCTCATTATGCAAGATCCAATTACCCCATGACAATAACTTCTGCAACTAAAACATAGGTTGGGAAGGTAAATTTAGTGTATATTAACCTAATGTAATTGTAGTATTGAAAACAATCTTAGAAGTCATCCATTGTGCTAAAGGGTGTCCCTAAAGTCTGGACACATAGGAAATCTCCTTACCTATGCATATTTTTTTTTTTTAAAGCAATTGGGGTTAAGTAACTTGTTCAAGGTTACATGGCTAGTCATTATTTATGTGTGGGTGTTCATTTTCTGAGGCCGGTTTCAATCTCGGGTCATCCCAACTCCGAGGCCGGCGCTCTTACTCACTGTGCCACCTATTCGCCCCTTACCTATGCATATTTTTACGAAATGAAATTTTCAAAAACATTTTATTTAATTAGCTTAAATTTTAGCCATGATGATTTCAAAAGAAATGGAAGCTTTCATTAGCTACTAGAGACTATTTTCCATATTAATGAGATTAATTTAATTTAATTAATTTAATAAGATATCCTATGTGTCTCCTATGTCTTCCTACAAAATCTCATTTATGCTAATTAAATAAAACATTTTTGAAAATTTCATTAATTTCGTTCCTTGGAAATATGCATAGTTAATGAGACTTCCTATGTGTCCAAACTTTAGGGACACCCTGTATTCTACCTGTGACCCAAAGAATCAATTAGGTT
Source organism: Gymnobelideus leadbeateri (assembly GCA_011680675.1). Taxonomy (NCBI): domain Eukaryota; kingdom Metazoa; phylum Chordata; class Mammalia; order Diprotodontia; family Petauridae; genus Gymnobelideus; species Gymnobelideus leadbeateri. The sequence goes on along the minus strand of WOXC01000428.1, from coordinate 469,878 downwards.
TAAGCTATTCCTAATAATATCCAGCCACTTCTTGAATCCCTCCAGTGAAAGGGAACTCACTATTTTCCAAAGTGAATTCAAAACACTTTTCTTTAGCTTTGATTGTTATGTATTTCCCCCTCTCTGTGTAGATGTATAGTCTTTTTCTCACATTGAACCAGAATCTGTTTCCCTCTAAATTCTATCCATTTCTCCTAGTTCTTCTCTTAGGGACCAAGCAGAAAAATAGATTAAAAAAATTATTTATTGACTTTTAGTTTACAACATCAAGTTCCACAATCCCTAGTTTTCTCCCTCTCCCTCTCCTCCCTCCTGCCACCATGGTAGCATGCAATCAAATATAGGATTTACAAATACCTTCACATTAAACAGTCAAGTTGAAAAGGATTATAACCAATGGAGTGAACAATGAGAAAGAAGAAACAAAAGAAAAGAGAAAGAGCAAGTGGTTCACTTCAATCTGTGTTTAGATTCTGTAGTTCTTTCTCTGGATGTGGACATCTTTTTCCATCAAGAGTCTTTTGGAGTTGTCTTATAACCTTGCATTGCTGAGAAGAACCTAGTCTATCAAAGCTAGTCATCACACATATGATGTGTCTGTAATTGTGTAAAATGTTCTCCTGGTTCTGCTCTCCTCACTCAGCATCAGTTATTAGTCTCTCCAGGTTATTATGAAATTTGTATGCTCCTCATTTCTTATAGCACAATAGTATTCCATTACATTCATATACCACAGCTTATTTAGTCATTCCCCAATTGATGATCCCCTTCATTTCCAATTCTTTGCCACCACAAAGAGAGCGTCTATAAATACTTTTATACATACAGGTCTTTCTCCCACTTTTATGATCTCTTTGGGATACAGTCCTAGAAGTGGTATTACTGGCTTAAAGGGTGTGTGCATTTTTATAGTCCTTTGGGCATAGTTCCAAATTGCCCTCCAGAATGGTTAAATCAGTTCACAACTCCACCAACAATGCATTAGTGTTCCAATTTTTCTCCAGCATTTATCATTTTCCTGTTTTGTCATCTTTGCCAATCTGACTGGTGACATGTGGTACCTCATAATTGTTTTGATTTGCATTTCTCTAATCAGTAGTGATTTAGAGCATTTTTTTTCATATACTTATAGATATCTTTAAGTTCTTCCTCTGAAAACTTCCTGTTCATATCCTTTGACCATTTATCAATTGGGGAATGACTTGTGTTCTTATAGATTTGCCATATTTTAGAAATGAGGCCTTTATCAGAGACTGTAAAAATTCCTTCCCAGTTTTCTACTTTCCTTTTAATCTTGGTTATGTTGGCTTTATTCATACAGAAACTTTTCAATTTAATGTAATCAGAGTTTTCCATTTTGCATTTCATAATGCTCTCTAACTCTTGTTTGGTTATAAAGTCTTCCCTTCTCCATAAATCTGAGAGGTAAACTATTCCTTGCTCTCCCAGATTGCTTATAGTTATCAGCCTTTATATCTTAGACTTTATTTTGTTATATAGTGTAAGATAGTGGTCTATGCCTAGTTTTCCCAGCAGTTTTTGTCTAATAGTGAGTTCTTATTGCAGAAGCTGGGTTCTTTGGGTTTATCAAACAGTAGATTACTATAGTCATTGACTGCTGTGTGGTGTGTGTAAATAATCTATTCCACTGATCCAAGTAGTTTTGATGACTAAGCAGAAAATATTTAAACCCTCTTTGACTTGACAGTCTTTCAAGACAATATAACCCTGAATGCCTAATCACCCACTACTTTAAGTATACCAACAGACTAAGAAAATCTTACTTGAAGAAGACAAAGACGAACCTAAGATTTGGAAGGGGGCTTAGAAATAGTTTTTCACCTCTCTTGTTTTATTCCTTCTCCTCCTCCTTCATATTTTATAGTGAGAGAAAAGATTATTAATAACCAATGATTTGGGGGAGATTCAGATTCCTACTGCCCCCCCTTTTTAGTCCTTGTTTTGAAACCTCAATTTCTGAACTTTGAGACAACCTTCTCCTCTATCCAGACCCCACCCAGGAAGGGCAGCCAATGTATTCTACTCAGGCTTGGGTGGGAATACATTATTTGAATAGATTGCCCAAGGGAGGGGGGTGGTACTTTAGAATTAAATGGCATAATCAAAGTTCAAGTTCAGTCCCTCATTGTTATATTCATTCTTTTATTAATTGTTAACCAATCAGAGTTGATTGCCACCTTTGGGAACACCCCTCTTCCAATGGGCATGAAAGCCATGAGCCCACCTGGCCAAAGAGACAGTCAAATGGCCATCCTTTTATTAAAATACTGGCATAATTAATAAAATGATCAAATTACCCTGAAATTGTGTCTCTCAAAACAATAGCATTTTTTAATTTTCAAAACACTTTCCTCAGAATAACTTCATGAGATAGATATCATGAGATACTAATGGAAAAACTGACACACTCAAGAGAGAAAATTGACAAGACATACTCAAGGTCACAAAGCTAGGAAATGGAAGATCAAGGTCTTTATGGAACTCATTGATTTTTACTTCCAGTTCAGTGTTCTTTCCATTAGATGATGTTGATGACATTGATGGGTGCTTGACTTTCAAATCTATAATTTGAATATAAATGAGAAGATAGTATTTCTTTGCCAGATTGTTTTTTTTTAAATAAGAGAGACTGAAACCAAATGGAATTAATTCATTTTAATTGCTCATGATCATTGTGTTCATGTAGAAAAGTTATCAAGAGACAGGTTTTTGTGGGTCATCCCTTCTCCAAGGACAACACTATTACCCAAATACCTGGTCTTATTGTTTCATTTCTCTCAGAAAGAGAAGAAACAGGAAAATAGTATGTATATAAGTTGAGTATATTGAATGAGAACAGAGGCTTTGGACCCAAAATTCCTGGGTTCAAATCCTGGATCTGTTATTTACTAACTGTTGTGACTGTAGGTAAGACATAATTCAGTATTTTAGTTTCTTCATTTGCAAAATGGGGTTGATCTGGATAATTCTATAGTTCCTTGTTCAGTTATGCTGGAATTTTTATTCCATGGAAATATATTATAATCAATTTTATTTTCCATAAAATCAATCCCATTCATTATGTACCTTGAATTCCATTTCCGAGTTCTTCAGCCAATATTTTCCAATGGACATTCCCAGAGCTTTCATTAGGAATCCTGAAATATGAGGCTTCCAACAGGGTTATAAATGACTTCTTACAGTAAAGATTAGACAAGAACATACAATACCTTATTCTAACATCCATTGAATCTATAATTCTGTAATCTGTCCAAGTTCATTATTTCACATGGCTATGAATAGAACTCAATATAATTTTTTTTTAAACAGTATAATTATATCATTATCTTATGCCCAGCCTCTGGTCAACTACATTCACTAGATCTTGAGGTGTTAGGGATGAAGGTGTCTGAATATAAGCAAAATGATTCTCAATCACCTCTGGTTTTCTTCTACTCTAGAAAGTGAAATACTTAGAGGATACAAAAAGAGCATTTTTTTTATCACAGTCATTTAAAGAAGGAATTTCTTTAACATAAAAAAAAAAGATCAACACTTTTCATATCCCACTGATGACAAAATACAACCAATTCTAGATCAAGTCATAGAAATATCCTATTATGTAGCACATCACACCCAGAATGACAGACCCTGCTGCAAAATATGATTTATGTGTATATTCAACATTTGTTTTTAGAGCCAAACTGACTTTGCTCTTAATTTGTTGAGACTAAAATGATCTCTACTTAATTCTATTTAATTAGCTCTCCTTAATTCCATCTAATAATGCTGTTATACACAAAACATTTGCCATGCCTCGTTTTTTCTGCAAAATTTCTCATCAATGCCCTTAATTACCTACTGACATCACTATCTTGTTGTTGTGGACTTTCACACATTCCTGTGTACAGCATGGCTCATAAAGTCTAATGAGAATAAGTTCATTAAATTAATCCCAATAATTAACAAACTTGCTGCCTGCTTCTCAGATGTCTAATTTGTGACACAAACTTGGCAACTGTTTTCAGCTGCAGAAGCAGGGATTGCATCCAAAAAACCTTTTTAAGAGAAGAGGAGATTCATCTTCATTAGAATTTCATCGTCGGATTTACAATCCATTGCTGATCTCTATTAACAAAGAGGCACTTCGACATTTAAAAAAAAAAAAAAGAAAAAATGACCAAAAAGGATTGAGTTCATGAAGGCAATTTTTCTTTGCATGAAACTTTTTTTTTCCTAAAGAAGAAAATCATGGTTTGGTTTCACGTCTCTGTAATTCCTTTTGGATTGAATGGATTTAACTCTTGCAGTAATCCAACCTTCCCAACATGTAAATAACATTTTCAAATATCTTTCCTGTAATGAATTTTCAAGGATTTTTATTCTGATGTATAATAATATAAACAAAGTATGTGGAAGCAAACCAAATCTCTTATATGAATCCTGGCTTCTGAGAGTGCCATTAGACTGTGGGCTCTTTGAGCGTAGGGATTTTTTTTTACTTTCTTGTAACTCCAGTCCCTAGCAAAGAGCTACTTAAATGGTACTTAAATGCTTGTTGATCGACTGAATCAGAGTTCTGCCTTTCTTTTTAACAGAACTGCAGTTCCTGTCATCAGATCATAGTATTTAAAATTGGAAGGAACCTAAGAATTAATTTTAGTTTAGTATCCTTATTATATAATAGAGGTATCTTTATATGTTTACTCACCTATACTTTGAACTCTTGAGATCTCATTGTGAATAATCTGAATATCAAAATCTATTAGCCAAGTTAGTAGCTAAACCTTCCTATTTAAGCCACCATCACAAAAATAGGTTACCTGAGTAACAATGGAGAACTTTCTGTTTTCCATATTTGGTTTGTCAAGTGAGAAACTCAGGGAATAGATGTCTCTATTTTGTGGAGACTGTCTGATTATTCTAACCTAATTTAACATGCTATATTTTAGGTGGGAGAAAAATAGAGAGGAGGGATTTTTAACTAGAATCTGTTGACCTCCAAGGAGTCTATGGATAGATGTCAGGGCATATGTGAATGAACTTTGATTGATGAAAAATTGCATCTCTATTTTTACAGAAATCTAACTGAAACTTAGCATTTTCTTCAACTAAGAATGTAAGCAATAAACATTATTCTGTTAAGAGTTCCCAGGCTTGGGGGCTAGGTGGCACAGTGAGTAAGAGCGCCGGCCTCGGAGTTGGATGACCAGGGATCGAATCTGGCCTCAGAAAATGAGCACCCACACAGAAATAATGACTAGCCGTGTAACCTTGAGGAAGTTAACCCTAATTGCTTTAAAAAAAAATAATTCCCAGGCTTAACTGGACTGCCAAAGGTGTCCAACACAGACACATGTACACACTCACATGTACATGCACACACATGCATAATGTTAACAATACTTATGTTGAGGATATGATATTAATTTTACCTTTGGTTCTCAATCTGAATAGGACATAACAGACTTTTGAAGGATCCCCTCAAACAATGTATTTCCTGCATACATTTTAAAATTTAACAAAATTATATAACAAATGAGATGACAGATTTTTTTTTTAATGATGGGTTGGATACTAACAACAAGTCAGGCATAAAACAGGAAACTTAACAGATTCTTGCCAAAGGTGTTTGCCAAAATATCAGAAAATTACAAAAATAGAATTTATGGTCTACACAGCAAAAATACTAGGCAGAATAGAAAAGAATTGAATCTTCAGTGTCAAGTCACACCTAAGAAACAAAAGGAGGAGCAATACATTGGGGATGCAAATAGGCAAAAGTGGACAATCTAGAATTGAAATAAAACAAAAACAATAACGTTAAAAGAAATTATGTCCACTCTCCAATCAGAAACAGGATGTATAGAAACAACATATGGATTGTAAGTCTCCCAGAAAAAAAGTATGATAGGGCAAGAGACATGAACAACATATTTCAAGAAATAATCTGAGAAAACTCCCAGAATTTCTGAACAGAGAATATGAAATATCTATTGAAAGAATTCATATACTACCTCCAGGGGAAAAAAAAAATTGCAAGGTAGTTTGATAACAATGGAAAAAGATATATGATGAGCATAAATATGCTATTAAAAATTTGTCCATGAAAAGTGGCTTAAAAAATGCCATAGGCATCAATATGCAATGGACATAGAGAATTGGAAAAGGGATGGACTGTTCATTTCTTAATAATGACACAGGAGAGGCAGTTATGTGGTGCTTTAGTGAATAGACCACTGGCCCTGGAGTCAGGAGGACCTGAGTTCAAATTTGACACTTGACACACTAGGTGTGTGACCTTGGACAAGTCACTTAATCCCAATTGCCTTGCCTAGGCCCCTCCAAAAAAAATATGATACATGATAATGGGATGGCATAAGTATACTTTTGTGCAATCGAGATATTAAAACAAACAAACAAAAACAAGATGGGTTCTCTGTGGAAGATTTATGGAAGGATATAGATAATGATGTCACAGGATGAGAAAATTTAGGAGGAAGGAGTTATAATCTAGATTAGTGGTAGACATATTCATATCTATGAAATTACAGCTCTATCAAAATATAAAATCAAGATTTTAGAAACTGGGGGAAAAATATTTAGACTATAAGGTCACATTATTTTACTCCTATCACAGACTAAAACTCTAATATACCCCCAAGACTGAGAAATTGCTAGGTACATAGGTGATCAACTAAGAGATATACTTGACCAATAAAGGGCCAGAATTGTATTGTATGTGGTGGGGTTGAAGGGGGGAGGACTATTCATATTGATATTCATTGGCATTTGCCTGGTATTTTAAAGTTTGTGAAGCACCTTATGAATGTATTCCCTTACTGTTCCAGGAAAAAGCTTGGACATTTCTGAGAACATTTGTGAAATAGCATGGAAAAGAAGAGATTAAGGGTGGGTTAATTTCCATTTAAAAATCTACCAAGTCTTTTGCTCTTCCTATTCAGAGGCCAAAAAGGGAATTGCTTTATCTTTTCAAAGCACAAACACTTCTGTGCCTGTTTACACGTGCCCTAGAGTCCCCAGAAGTTTCTAAGTGAGCTGTATGGGCCCATTCTTATGAATGTTCCCTATAGTTTTCCTCTTATTCAAACTCGACTCCATTTATAGTATCTCATTTGAATTTTACAAGAGCTCTGTGAGGCATATACTACAACTCAAAGAGCAGCCACCCAGAGTCACACATGGAGGGTCTGCCCAGCATCAGGTGAAAGAAGAAATATTCTTTTCTTCTTGCCCCTAAAATAAAGTCGTGCTCCAAATCCACTAGGTATGGAATGATAATTGAAGTGATGAATCCTAATGAGAACTCTTTAAACATGAAAACCTTAGCCACTGTCTTTCTTTTAACAAGCAATATCTGTAATACCATCCCAGTTATGAAATTTAACTTGGACAACTCCTTAGGTTAAACGTGGGGATGCAAATAGGCAAAAGTGGACAACACACACACACACACGCACACACAGAAGTTAGACATTTCGAAGAGAGCAATTTGGACTTAATATTAAGTTTAGCACTCCCTCTGGACTTACTACCTTACTCCAACTTGCACTGGCAGGTGCCCAAAAAAGAAGTTAATTGCTACTCTCCTCCAGGTCCTCAGGGTTACCTAGGTATTTCCTCTGTCTTTGAACTCTGCTATTGAGTCTAGTTACTTGTGGGATCTCACTCTCTTATCTTCTTTTTGAAAGGGCACAAGGATCTGATTAATTTCCTCTCTGGACACATGTTGACTTAATAACAAGGAAGAACAAACCCAAAAGAAATAGTGACATCATTTGTTCATGGACACATGAGGAAGAAAAGATCAATCAACCAGTAGATACTACCCTTCTCCCCTTCCCTCCCTCTTACCCCACCCCCCCCTTTTGTATACTCATTCAGATCAGGCTGGGCAACACATGAGTTATTAGTCCTGCTGACTAGACTATTCAGACCCTTTGTTACTATATAGTACTAGCCCTTCCATCACTTATTATCCAGAAGTAGAATCATCAAGCCTCCACATGTGATTGGGTTGGAAATAGACAGAGAATATTCATACATGCTTCAATGAGTCCTTCCCCATTGGCTAAATTTCCCATTATATTAGCAAAATTAAAAGAAAACACAACCAATAAGTTTCCTCAATGATTACAATCATCCAGAAGTGAATTGCCATTCATGGAGGTAAATAATCAATAAATATTTGGTTAAGCTCCCACTATATGCCAGGCATTGTGCTAAGCACTGGGGATACAAAAAGAGGGAGACAGTTCCTGCCCTCAAGGAGCTTACAATTGTAATACTAATGGAATTTAAAGATCCCCCTGTAGTGGCTTGATTTTCAGGTTGAGTGTTAAAACCCAGAGCTTGTGAATCCCACTTGTGGGATGGACTTGTTGACTTGAAAAGAGAGGGCTGAACTGGGAGGAGATGTTAGCATGGATTTAGAGAGGCACAAGCAGAGGAAGAGAGGCAGAAAAATTTTTTGGAAGCAGCATCGTGGAGGCAGAGAGAAGGAGAGGATTGCTGAGGGCTAGTTCGAGCTGCCCAGGACTTCTGAGAGCTGCCACCCAGAGCTGCCAAGGACTGAGGAGACATGGCTGTGATGCTTGTACTTTGTCTGTCTGTTTTGATGTTGTTTTCCCAGATTCGTTCATTGGTGAAGGACACTGCTGTTGTTGCAGAGGTCCTGGAACCTTGCTGTTGGTTCAGAGCTCCTGAGACTGTTCTGCAGACAGAGAGTGAATTGTGTCCACTGGTGAAGGATACTGCTGTTGTTGCAGAGGTCCTGAAACCTTGCTGATGTTTTCAGGGGTCCTAGGACTGTTCTGCAGACAGAATCTGAATTAATTAGGACACTGGCAATGTATCTTGTGGACTTGTTAAGCTTTGTCTCCCTAGGGACAGAGATTGCTGAGAACTTGCCTCAGATCAAGATGAAGAAAAGACCTCTCTTTGGGTATTAAATGCTGTGATGATATCTTAAGCTTGATGTAACTCAGGGGTAGATGGCCTTTTCAGTTGTGATCCGGGGGTGGGAAACTTTTGACTTTTTGTGCTCTGTGACTGACCAAATAAATGTATTTTGTTAATGATTGGAAACTAATCTACATTTGAGAAGAGGGACTTTGTGATTGACTAAATTAATGTACTGCCCAGGGGTGGAGTAGTACTTGGAAATTATTGAATTACACTTGATGAATGCTGTATTTTGAATTATGCTGTATTTTTATTTTCTCTGTTCTTAATTTGTCACTGAATAAAATGGAGAGCAGCTATGCTGGTATTTTGAACCTTGGAAGTTGCCTTTGCTTGGCATTACAACAATCTAATAGGGAAAAAAAATGCAAAGAAGTATATATAAAGTAGGATATATACCCAGTATAAATTGTATATAATTAACAGAAGGAAAGTACCAAAATTAAGAGGGGTTAGAAACTATAAACTAAAGTGGAAATTTGGTTGAGATTCAGAGAAAACCAGGGAGATCTATAGAGTAGAGGAAGAAGAGTATAAGAGTATTCATATGAGGAACAGCCATAGAAAGTGTCAGGAGCCAAGAGACAGAGTGTCTTATTTGTGGGGCAGCTAGGAAGCCAATGTCACTGGATTGAAGAGTACATGTAACAGAATAAAGTGTGAGAAAACCGTAAAGGTAAGTTATGAAGGGCTTCGGATGCCACACAGAGCATTTTATATTTGATCCTGGAGTCAAGAGGAAGCCATTGGAGTTTGTCGAGTTGCAGATTGGTGGTAGAGGTGACATGATTGGACCTGTGCTTTAGGAAATCACTCCAGTAGCTGAATGGAGGAATGACAGTGGATCTCTAGAGACTTGAGGCAGTCAGACCCACCAGCAGGCTATTATAATCATTTAAGCATACAGTAATGGAGGGTCTGCAGTAGAATCATAGGAGAGAAGGGACATTTTTCAGAAATCTTGCAAAGGTGAAAGTGCCAGGTCTTAGCAATAGATTGGATATGGGGCTTGAGAGACAGTGAGGAAGCCAGGATGTCTCCTGGGTTGTGACTTTCCCATCACTGGAGATCTTCGAGCAGAAGACAAATGGTTAGTCTTTGGAACTTTTCTAGAAAAGGTTCTTCTTCAGAATATGGTCTAGTAAATGGAACATAGAACTGGGAGTCAGGAAAACTGGTTTCCTGTTCTAGTTCTGAGGCTCATATTTCTAATACAATTGTGAACATTGTGCTTAACCTTCCTAAGCTTCATTTATTAAGTAAAAACTTTTGTGCTATCTGTCTCGTAGGGTCAGAAAGACCTGCAAGAAAGGTACTTGGAAAACCTTTAATTACTGTCTTGTCCTTTGTGAATTTCAGTTTCAATCCAAGGATGTATTGGTTGGGGAGAAACTGTAAGTAGAGAAATTATTTAGGGAACTATGAAAATAGTCCAAATGAAAACCTTTAAGAGCCTTTAGAATATCATGCTTTGCTTTGCTTCATGTCAGTAAGGAAAGTTAATGCAGTGCTGAAAGTACCAAAAAATGTTGGGCATTCCATTAGTTATTCCGTGGGTAGTTACTAACATGCTTGCAATTAGTATAGTCAAGTGTTCAATCTAACACTGAATTTGTCAACTTTCCCTTCAAACTCAATCCTCCTCCTGACTTCTTTTCTATGTTAAATGGGGCATATTCCCCTCCTCCAAGAGACTCAGGATCAAATCCTAGGAGTGAATTTGAATTGTTCTCTCTCTCTTTCTACTTATTTAGTCAGTTACCTAATCATATTTGATTCTACTACATTGCTATCTCTCATGTTTCTCCCCCACTTAATTCATTTTAGTTTAGGTCCTTAAAATCTTTCATCTGGATTATTTGCATAGTGTCCTAAATGTCTCTCTACCTCTATATTCTTCCCTATTCAATACATCCTTCACATAGATGACTACCAAAATAATTTTCTCAATCCATAGTTTTGATCACATCCAAAAACCTTCTGCAGTTCCCTATTGTATAGAAGATAAAATACCTGAATACTTTAACCAGGTATACAAGCTTCTCCAAAAATCCAGCCCTAACCTGCCTTTCCAAACTTTACCTCCATTTTCTCCTGCCATTTACTCTTTATTCTAGTTCAGCGAGTCTGTTCATGACTCCTATCATTCCAAATTTTCCTGCCTTTTTTCTTGTAGGTCCCTGCTTCTGGAATGACTTCTTCCCTCATACATTATTTTCTTTGAAATACTAGCTATATTTCGAAATATGCCAATTTCCTCCAGGAAATCACCTTCACTAGGTAGTAATGTGTCCACCTCATCTGAATGCATGACCTTAAATTCAAATGCCCTTATATATTTATAACATTTTAATCATTCCATTATATTTCTCTATATATCTATATGTACATAAATGTATGTTTTACTTCCTCCCTGATATATTATAAGCTTCATGATGGTAGCTATGTTGGGCAGAGATGTTTTAAAAACATTTGTTGGGACAGCTAAGTGGCACAGGGGATGCAGTACCAACCCTGGAGTCAGGAGGCCCTGAGTTCAAACTCAATCTCAGATACTTATTAGCAGTAACCCTGGGCAAGTCACTTAACACCAATTGCTTCCCCAAAATTAAAAAAAAACCCAAAAAAACCCATTTATTCAATGCCATCTTGCTTTTTGGTAAAGCAGAGAATTTGGGGAGTTAGCATAGTACAGTGGGAAGAGCATTTTGAATCAGAAGACTTTGGTTTAGGTCTTACCTATGTGACATTTGTGTACTTCCTGCATGACCTTTGCCAGGTCTCAACTTTTCTGGGCCTCAGATTCACTGGTATCAACATGATTCAGCTGTGCCATTCTCCCAGTTCCTTGCCTATATGTCAAAATCATAGAGTATTCAAGCTAGAAAAGACCTTAGAAAATTCAATGCTAATAGGTAGACATTAATATGCCAAAATTAAAGGATCTCTGATTTCATTGGTTTGAGTATTTGCTGTACTAATGTAGATTGCATTCTATCGTTGATCTATAGATGATCTTGGAGAATTTCTGTAGCCAAGATATTCAGCACCTTGCAAATGACTTGATGATGAGCCTTCTTCACTTAGCTAGGTTGGTCCATGGACAACATATGTGCAATCTATCATTGGACCCATACTCAAAGCCTTTCTAACTTGGTAGAACCCAGTAGAATTTACCCTCTTTAGGAATAGCCTTCAAGAATCCAAGTCATCTCATCACAAAGAGGCATTAGAGTAGATCTTTTGTGGAGGGACCATAAGAACAATTACAATAATAGATGAAATTAATATTATACTTAGAAGTTTATAAAGTGATTCATGCACATTATTTTGTTTTTAGCCTTTCAATACTGAAAATAGAATATATAAGGTTAGAGAAAGGGTGGTCATGAGAGGTTATGTAGTCCAATATCTTACCTTTACATACAAAATACAAAGAAATTTAATTCTGGGGTGGCTAGGTGGCACAGTGAATAGAGCAGTGGCCCTGGAGTTAGGAGAACCTGAGTTCAAATCCAACTTCAGAGACTTAACACCAAAAAAAAAAAAACTAGCCATGTGACCTTGGGCAAGTCACTTAACCCCAATTGCCCTACCTTCCCCCTACAAAAAGAAAAAAAAAGAAGTTGAATTCCATCAGAGAAAGTGAGGTTTCACAATGTGGTACTGTGAGTTAGGCCCAAGGTGGGACTCTGTGTGTCTCTGCAATCTGAATTGCTTGTTTTCACCCCCTCCACCACAGCTATCTCTCATCTTTGTAAACTTCACTTTATATTATCAGACTTCCTCCTCACAGATGGTCAGATCTACCAATGAGAAATAGGGAAAAGAGGGGGAAAAGCCAAGACCATATCAGAACCTTGGCAAAGAATGAAAACATTGATTAAATTCTTTCATTAGAAAAGAGTATTAACAAAGCTTCTTTGGCTCATTTGGAGAACATGGAATTCATGAGCAAAAGGGTAGCTATAGGCAACATTCCATGGGCAAGAAAGAAGGGGGAAAAACGATTATGGTTTAAAAAAATTAACTAGTGAATGGAATGTTAACCTCCAACTGGGGAAGTAATTGTATTATAATGGTGATGTAAAAAACTATCAACCAAAGAAATGAACCTGAACAAAAACGTTGCTAAAAGCCAAGAAAGTCTGGTTACCTTTCTGGTTTGTATGCTCTTTACTTTTTGTCACTAACTCCAATATGCTCAAAGATCTTACCATTCCCCATGACGAAGACCATTTTTTGTATTCTTTCAGGCCCTAAGAAAGTGCAGTAATGTTTCTATTAATGAATCCTCTGAGAGCAAAGCTGTTTAATAAAAAAAGCATAGATCCCAAATGTGTCAGGAAACGTTATAGACTTGTAAGGTGAATCAGTAGCTGCAGCATATGAGGTGAATGTGATAATGGTATGGCAGGTAGAATTCACTACCAAGAAGGACAGAGTGAACTTTATGAGGAATGTCTGGGACCATCACTTTCCTGGCAAGGCAAAATCAGGAGGGAGTATGGCCAACCCATCATGTGATAATACTAAAAAGCCAAAACTCTGGGAAGACAGGTTGAGGCCAAAAGCTCTCTAGAACTTTTTTCCCTCCTGATCTAGTATCAGCTATAACTTCTGGAACTGAAACTAGAGACCCTTGTTATCTGGACTCCATGGATTTTAGCATTCTGAGAGAGATCTTCTATCAGCCTAGACTGACTCTCTAGTTTAGATTTTTTTTGTATTCTAATTTAATTCCACTTCTCTGATGCAAGAAGAAAATAGTTTCTGCTTATCCTAATCATTAACTTTATATATCAACCCTCTACAGGGTAAGTAAGGTACATGAAGTAACCTTGCCTCAGTGGAGAATAAGGTGTATTTTGGGGACCAATAGAATGTATATGTCTAAAGAGATAGGTGGGGGTCATATTGGGATGGCTTTGAAATTCAGCTAGAGAATCTGAGATTTGATAAATTAGATGCATATAGAGCTAATAAAGTTTGTACATTAAGGTTATACTTCTCAGGTGTCCACCCTCCATGTCATTTGGTCAGGGATAGTCCTTAGAAAGTTCTTGGTACTCAAGAAGTGATTCAGTAAGAATAACCCTTTGTTTTAGATCAAGATTAGTCCGATGATGTCTCAGAACAACATGCTCCTGTCTTTCTCAAAAAGTTCTTATCATCAAATACTCTGACTGTACAGTATGGTCCCAATCAGTGAGGCAATTCCAAACACAGTCACAGCAAATCTCATGATTCCCTAGGCCTGTTTTCCTGAAACTGGCATCCTGGGAGAAACTTCTAGGTGATGACTAGAGGAAAAATCATCAAAGGTGACTATGGTCCACCTTAAACCCCAAAGATTCAATAAGGTCTGAGCTGCATTGTCAAGTCAGACAACAAAACAAAAGTAAGTCTCTAAGATAGTCTAGCTACAATCCACCAGTAGAAAAACTCCACTTTTCCTCCTCCCCAAATCTCCTTCTATGCACTGCCCCCTGCAGATTGCATGGTGTGGTAGAAATATGGTTCAGTGGGAGGAAATTAAAGGTTTCTCTCTATAAAGACCATTAGGCTTATTGTCCTCTTTCTGCCTTCTGTTGAAAGTATTAACAGCGCTGTCTCCTATTTATTCCTTCTCTTCTAGTAGAAGGTGTTCTGGGACACTCTGAATACTTCTATAGAGACATTCTTTCCAAGAAACTGATGTGAAAGTTCTTTTCTACCTTATGAGGTATGTGCCTTCAGTACCTATTTTCTCCTATCAGTGAGATACTACCAACATCCTGATTTCTGCCAACAACACAGGATATCCTATACCCCAGATTCCTTATAGTTCAGGCTACCCTAAGACTTTAGGCATATGGGATACATGATTCATCTTCCAGGTCTACAATATTCTATGTTCACGCATCAGTGGGTTCAGTCTTTAGGTGTGGTCCAGCCAAACTCATTCATTGCATTCTCACAGTGGGACTTTTGTTCTCTACTGGGTTCATTACTGTTTTTTTCTACAACTCTATGAGACAGAGCTTTCTGGACAGCCTGAAGTCCTCTCTCTAGGCATCATTTCCAGTTTAGCAAAGCTAACATCTGCTATATGTATAGAGTCTATCCACCAGTAACACCTGTGGGGAAATGAATATAAGCCACTTTAAATGAGAAACTCTTGAGGACAGAGTGTATTGCAGTTTTTTGCAAACTCTGCCATCAGCAGGAATTGGACCCAGTCCTGCTTCAACTATTCTGGAAAGCAATGAAAATATTATTTGAGGGCTCAATTTGCTTATTTCATTCTCCATTAATTTGGGGTTGGGGGCAGTATAGTATGCACTGGTAAGCAATACCTAAATTACTTGCTTCTTAGGTAAGTGCCTTCAGGATCCTAGTAATAAACAAAATAATCTGCAATTGAGCCATACCACTCGAAGAAGAAGAAGAAGAAGAAGAAGAAGAAGAAGAAGAAGAAGAAGAAGAAGAAGAAGAAGAAGAAGAAGAAGAAGAAGAAGAAGAAGAAGAAGGACGAGGAGGAGGAGGAGGAGAAAAGAAGAAGAGAGGTAGAAACCATAACAGTAAGATAATTGAGAAAACCCCAGCTGCAACATTTCTGAGGGTATAGTATAGTTCTCTCACACTGCACACACACACACAAGATTTGTTAGCCAGGTATCCAGGGATAGTGAAGAATAAGAATTTAATCCAGGACATTATATGGTAGTGTGCCTAGCCATGAGATATTCAGCATTATATGTTAGACTGAGACCAATTCCAGAACACCAAGATATATAAATGAAAAGCCAGGGGTGGAATTCTACAAACCATTTGTTAGAACTTTCTATATAACTCAGAAAAGATCTACCCTTACTTCAGGAAAACACAATGATTTTTGTAGCTATGTATCATATCTCCCAAGTATATCCCTTGATTCTTTTCCTCAAGCTTCCTTCAATTTTTCAAACCACATGCTTCTCTTCTTCTTTGGGGCAAATAGTGCTTTCTAGAAGGTCCCTGTCTTCTTTGTCTTCAAAATTTAAGAATGATCTTTTATTTTTCTGAAGATTTTTTAAACCAATTAACAAGCATTTATTTTCTCTGCCTCACATTTCCCTCCCTACAATTAAAAAGAAGGAAAAGAAGAAAAAGGAAGAAGAAGAAAAAGAATCTCATAACAAATATAAAAAAAAGTCAAGGAAGATAAATTACTCCATTGACCATAACAAAAAAAGATATTCTTCTTCTCTAGTCTATCACCTCTCTTAGGAGGTGGGTAGTATAACTCATCATCAGACCTCTAAAAGCCAGTCAATTTTTTTAAAGTCTGTCCAAGTTCCTTTCAGAATGTAATTTTTTATAGTATAAATTGTTCTTCTGGTTCTGCTCACTTCTCTGCATCAGTTAATAAACATCTTCCCCAAGTTTCTCTGAAACTGTCCCTTTCAACATTTTTATAGCACAATAATATTCCATTACCTTTATAAACCATAATGTGCTTAGCCATTCTCTGGTAGATCTGCCAGTTCCTTTCCCCTGCAAAAAGAAATACTATAGCTTTATCTATATAGATAATTTTCCTTTTATATTTCTTTGGGGTATTGGTCTGGTAGTGGTTTTGTTCCATCAAAGGCTACCTACATTTTAGTTATTTTGGAAATATAATTGCTCTCCAGAATAGTTGTAACAAATAAAGTAATCATAGTTATTCTGTGGGGGCAACTCAAACACACAGGGCCTGCTGACAGATGTGAGGAGTGTGAATGAAGGGGGTTGTATGATAGAGAAGGTGCAGGAACAGGGGAACAGGAAACCTGGAAAATGTGTACTTCTAAGCCTATGGAACAAAAACATCCCCTCTCTACTTACATTGATGCCACTTGCTACTTCCTTCACAGATCTTGGGATTTAATCCTTTGGTCTTCCACAGCTAGGTAACTTTCTGGAGGTCGTCTGCCTCTTTCAGTTGCTCTCTCTTGGGCTTCCTTGCTTACTATGAAACCTTTTCCCCTCTGGGAAAGGATTCCACCAGCAATTTTCTATAATAGCCCTAGGGATTGGCTTAGATCTTTTGTCATACAGGCATAAGCTGTAAATAGCCAGGGAAGACCTTCAGCATTAAGTCTGTCTTTTGAACTCCTTTGATTTTTTCTGATCTGCTACTCTTTGAGTTCATTCTGATTGTTTGACAGTGTGTAAAACTTCCTTTCAATTTCTTTCCACTCCTATCATGCCAGTTGTGGTCCTTGAAAATCTCTCTTTAGGCATAAAGATGGAAAGGGGGGTTTGGTAGAAGCTAGAGATTTTCTTCCTGCTTTCCTGAGAGTAATAAATTTATTGGTCTACCACTAAAAATGTCTTTTGAATTTCAGACAATGACACAAATTCTTGTGATAGAAATGTACCTTTTTATCCTGCGTTCTATCAGGAATCAGTTTGATCTGTGAGCCAATATAAGATGGTGTACAATATGTACATGAGTCCAGAAATAATTCTAGCCATCAAGTAGCATAAAACAAAAGGAGATTAGAACTTTGAGATTATAGCTACCCAAGCTGTCTTGCTATTGCCTTTCTTTCTTTCTTTCTTTCTTTCTTTCTTTCTTTCTTTCTTTCTTTCTTTCTTTCTTTCTTTCTTTTCTCTCTCTCTCTTCCCTTTCTTTTTTTTTTTGGATGGCAATTGGGGTTAAGTGACTTGCCCAAAGTCACACAGGTAGTAATTGTGTCAAGTGTCTGAAGCCAGATTTGAACTCAGGTCCTCCTGACTCCAGGGCAGGTGCTCTATTCACTGTGCCACCTAGCTGTCCCATTGCTCTTGCCTTTCTTGGTTACTTTCTGTAGCCTAAAATTCCAATTATCCCTATTTGAAACTCTTGTACCTTCTTTCTTTTCTATGATAACTAGGTTCATTATAAGTAAAGTTATCCGATCTGAACTGATTCATCATTGCTGAATAGCAAAACTTTTTCTTTCTTGAAAAACTCTCAATTCCCTTCTCAAGTCCTCAGTACTTCTTTAACCACCATCATTCTGAACAATATCCTTGCCTCATACTTTACTGAAAAAATGTACAGTATTTGTGACTCTCTTCCTTCCCTCCGTCCCTCCATCCCCCTTTCCAACCTCAAAGCCACTTAAAGTCTTCATTTCTCTTCTCCTTTGTTCCTGTCCCCCTTGTCCTGGCCAAGGTCAGCTACCAGACTTATGTCTTAAATTCTAACCCCACCCAACTTCTTCAGGAGCTTGCTCCATAAAGCATTCATTTTATTTCATCTTAATTTCCTCTACATCTGTACATTATCCATCTTTAAAAACATGTCCATTCCTTTGTTTGATTATTTGTTTTGACTTTGTATCCCTAGCATCTAACAATGCTTTTTATCTATCAGTTTCAATAATTTTTTTTTTAAAATTAAATTTTATTAGCTAAACTCCATTTGACCTCTTCTCTGCCTAGATGCTTGGTGCCTTCTTGTTCCTTTAAGTCTTTGTAGCAGACATGGCACTAGTCAACACTAGCCCAATATATTCTAGGCTTCTTCTCTGCCTTTCCTGGCCTGGCCTTGCTCAATGCCATGTGAATTCTACTTTGAGAACCCCAAAAACAACAACAAATTTATAATACACACATAGAGCAATGAATAGCTATTTGGAATTTGCTAAGTGCTTACTTCACATCAAGCAAATAGTGCAGTTATTATTATGCCTTCTTTAATAGATGAGGGTCTGCAACAGAGTAGTGGTTTTGTGAGTGAAGACAATGGGGCATATTGGAGACACACCATGAAGGTAAAAATGACAAGACTTGGCATTAAATTGGATATGTGATATGAATACAACCAAGGAATCAATTGAATACTGAGGTTTCAAGCCTGAGTGAATGAGAATCTGGATGGTGGTACCCTGTATAGAGAAGTTCAGAAGAAGAGAGAGATTTTGGGGGGAAATGATCAGTTATTTTTTCGGACATGTTGAGTTTGAGATGTCCAAGGAATATACCGTCCGAACTGTACAATGAAGAATAGATGATGTGAAACTAGCATTATAAGATTAGGGCAGGATGAATCTGAGAATCATCTACATATAAATTATAATTGAACCTATGGGATAAGGTGAGATTTCCAAGTAAGGGAGTATTAACTACACAGTGAGCAAATATTTGAGACAGGATGTGAACCCAATTCCTTTCACCCCATCACTCCATACACTATACTACTTAGTCTCTCAGGATTTGCCCTTTGTTTAAGATTCCCCTAATGACCTTATCATACCATATTTTGCTTCAGAATTCTCTGTGATTGTGATTTCTTCCTTCACTAGGTATTGAGTCTCATCTAGACTTCGAATCTCACCCTGGAGAACACAGTGCTCTGAATATAGTAGTTATTTAATTGTACTTAATTTGTGAAGTTGAATAGAATAGAAATAGAAATGAAGGGCACTGGATTGGATTAGCACAAAGAACTCATGGAAGGGAAAGAATATTAGTCTTGGAGTCAGGGAACATCTGAATTATAATCTCAATCTTAACTGTTTTTGCAGATCAGAGTACATTGTCTTTTATCATAAGGAAAAAGCTTGGTAAATATAAGAGCATTATATAAATGCATAACACAACACCCTGTTACAACAATGACCTTATTTTAAGACTTTGGGCAATAGAATGGCCCCTAAGGTCCAAATGATTACCTCATTTTTTACTTTAGGGAGTTTATTTCAAATGAAAAGTTTCATGAATTCAGTCACAATCACTCTGAACCCCCAGTTAAGGAATATTTTTTTAACAATTATGCCTAGGTTCAACTCTCTACATAAATTTATACTTATGCTCATTTTTAGTGAACCCCTGGTCTCTTTGTTGAGGAAAATTTCAGTTTACTGGAGATGTTTTAGTAATGGTTTTAATCATGGTGTCTGTGGTTAGACAGGAACTGGGAGAGAAAGTTGGGGAAAGAGTCAACCTTTTCTCAGGACTTCTCTCAGCCCAGGTCTTCTACTCCAAGATGCCTGTAGAGTCAATGACCATTATCAGTATCTCACTTATCTGTCAAAGTATGAAGGTCAATGGAAAGTTAGAATTCTGCAGCTGTTGTCACCTCTTTAATGAATAAGCCTGTAATATTTTGATAGTTTATAGATGACCCCTGAGGGATAGCTAGGTTTCCTTAGCCTCTATGAACATAATATTATAAAAAATCATTACAATTCAAAGGTTTTTCCATACTTAGCCTATGAGTGACATTAGTTGACTGGGCAACCTATAGCTTACTTTAAGTGGGGTGGTATTAAAATCAACCAAACCACCCTTACAAAGACAAAACTCCTATCAGTTAAATAGCATTGAATGATTAATCCAGTTCTCTAGATAATTTCATAAAATGACAGAGGGAAGTTGTTTTCAAATTGATGTAGGACAGAGAGGTTTCTCTGCTTATAGTGTGAATGTTCCAGAACTTCTGTGATGCCAGAGGAACCATACTAACCCATAAAATCAACCATGGAGAATGAGTTGCATACAAGCTGTAAATTTAATTACTCATTCCTCTTGTTCAGTTGTTAAAAACAAAAGTAACAAAAAGTTTCATTCCTTTTCCCAGAATTCCATTTATTTCTATTGTTGGAAGCTGTATCTAATTGGGACAAAGGATAAGGAGGAGGGAAGAGGAAGGTGTACTGCAGCTCACCAGGTAAGACACAAATTACATGGAAGAACATCTGTAAATACCATCAACATGAATCCTCCTCCTGTAATTTAACCTGAAAAAAAAAAGTGTGCTTGAAGAAATACAATGCGATGCAGCTGGAATTCACCTTACAATCCTCTCAGAATCCAAACTACATCTTGATAGACAAAGGCAATTCAGAATGAATGTAAAAGGTGTAGACTACCAATGTGGGCAAATCAGACCCATTCAAATCCCCATTTTTCTTCAGCAGGAGCAATGTGTTCTTTCTTTGTGGATATGAGTTTATATGCTTTTTTAAATAAGCTCAGAACAACCTGAATCATTACCATCTGTCTCCACTTCACAGGTTGAGGCTGCATCCATATGATGCCAAAACCTCTGGTTAATAAGTTAATAATATAATCAATCATCCAGATGTTTTGCCTCCAGGAAGCCAACAAATCCATTTGACTGCATTTTATATTGAACAGGTAGCTAGCTACAACCAAGTAATAAGAAGTACTTGCCAATTAATTTGATTTGATGCCAAACTGTCCTCAGTCATACCTGCCATCACTGACACTGAACACATGATTTACTAGATATCAGCGACCAAACTGAGTATTTTTTCAAGATACTCGATCTCTCTAGTGACCTCAGCAGTTCCCATGGGTTTAATGACCATCTCCATGCAGATGACTTTTGGATCTAATTCTCTGCCTAAGTCTTTTTCCTGAGCTCCAATCCCACATTAACCATTTCTAACTAGGTGTACCAGAGACTCAAACTCAATGGAACTCATTATCATTCTTTCCAAAGCTACCATTTGTGATAAAACCGAATTCCCCCCAAGGCACCACTATTATTTCAGGCTCCCCAGTTCATAAACTTGGTGTTATCTTTGATCCTCTCTCTTAAGCACCCTAGTTATGAATCAGGTAACAAATATTATTTTTATGCCTCTACATCATTTCTAGCATCCAAACCCTTCTTTCTTTTCACACAGACACAGCTTAGGGGAGGCCATTATCACTTCTTACCTCAATTGTTTCATTGTATCCTAATTGTTCTCTCTACACTGGATAAATTTCTGGGCTTAGAGTCTTGAAGACTAGAGTTCAAATGAAGCCTCAGACACTTATTTAACTGTATGAACCTGGGCAAGTCACTTAACCTCTGTTTGCCTCAGTTACCTCTATGGTAGAATAGGGATAATAATAGTATCTACCTCTCAAAGTTGTTGTGAGGATCAAATGAGATATGGAGATATGTGATAAGCTCTTAGAAAAGTGCCTAGCACATAGTGGATACTATATAAGTGCCCATTCCTTTTCCTCTTTCCCCCTTATCCTTGTCTCATATGAAGACATAACCCTTCTTGCCAAACCAAACCCTTCTTGATACACAAGTGACCCCATTTCATCACATTTTCTCCAGCATATTGTTCCATCTATATCATCACCCTTTACACTAATTTATAGTTTTTCCCAGGCTTCCCAATTCTCCCCCCCCCCAAAAAAAAACCACCAAACTAAAACCAAAAACCCTCATGTGATCTACCCATTCTTGCTAGTCATCATTCTATATTTTTCCTATCTTCTGTGGCTAAATCCCTGGGAGGAAAATTGTATAATTGATGCCTCTATTTCCTTTCTTCTCTGTGGTCTGGCTTCTGTCCTTATCAATCAACT
The DNA here is from genome assembly GCA_011680675.1 of Gymnobelideus leadbeateri. Taxonomy (NCBI): domain Eukaryota; kingdom Metazoa; phylum Chordata; class Mammalia; order Diprotodontia; family Petauridae; genus Gymnobelideus; species Gymnobelideus leadbeateri. The sequence continues at coordinate 447,555 of WOXC01000428.1, read as the reverse complement.
GAAATTACTCTCTCCAAATACATCAAAGATCTCTTAACTGTCCCATCTAATAGGATTTCTTGAACTTGATCATTCTGGATTTCTCTGCAGCCCTTGACACTATAAGTCACCTTCTTCTCCTTGATACTTTCTTCACTCTAGACTTTTATGACACTGTTCTCTCATACGTCTCTTCCTATCTGTCTGACTGCTCCTTCTCAGTCTCCTTTGCTGACTGTGTCTCCCAAGGCTCTGCCCTGATCCCTCTTCTCCTTCTATACTATTTAACTTGGCAGTCTCATCTGCTACTCTGAATTCAATTATCATTTCTATGTAGATGACTCACAGCTCTATTTAGCCAGTTTCAAGCTTCATCCTGACCTCTAGTCTCACATATTCAACTTTTGGACACCATGAACTTCATGTCCTATAAACCCCTCAAACTCAACAAGTCTGCAACTGAGCTTCTTATCTTTTCTGCTTGAAACTTAGGGGATATCCCAACTCCTCAAGTCCTCATTCTGTTTCACTCACATATCCACTCAGTTTTCAAGTCCCATTGACTCTACCCCTCTCTTTTATTCCTCTTCTCTCTTACACTACCATCACCTTTTTGCAGACCTTCTTCACCCCATGTTTCCTCAAGTCTCTCCCCACTCTGGCTCATCCTCTAGTTAGCTATCAACTTTATCTTTGTAAAGCAAGAGATTTCTCTCTCCCACTCCCACTCAATATACTCTAAGGTTCCCTATAACCTCTAGGATCAAATATCAAATCCTCTGTTTGATTTTTAAAACCCTTCATAATCTAACTCGTTCCTACCTTTCTAATCTTCTTAGATCTTATACCACATACTCTACCATCCAGTGACAGTGGTCTTATTGTTCCTTACACAGGACATTCTATTTCACAACCCCATGCATATTCGCTGACTGTTTCCCATACCTAGATTGCTCTTCCTCCTCATCTCCTCTTCCCGGCTTTCCTGGCTTTCTTCAAGTCTCAGCTAAAATGCCTCCTTAGACAAGAAACTTTTCCTGAGTTCTTAATGCTGGTGCCTTCTCTCAGAGATTACCTCCAGTTTTTCATGAATAAATCTTGCTTTTAAATTGTTCTTTGCATACTGTCTCCCCCACTGGGTTGTAAATTTTTTGAGGGCAGGGACTGTTTTTGCATTTTTTGCACCCCCAATACTTAATTTTCTGCTTAAAAATGGTTATAAATATAAAACCAAAATAGTTGCCTCTCTTGAAGGAGCACAGATCTTTATGCCTCTATGCCATGAGTTGCAATGGCAAAAAAACCCCAAAAAGTTCATCATCCAATGACCAAGGCTTTGAAATTCAACCTTTTGAAACTTAACTAGGCTGGGTATCATACAGTTCTGGTCTTCTCAAAGCCTTCAGAGCTTTATATAATCTGCTAGAGCTCATATCCTCTGCTTGGCATATAGCCTTTGAGATCCCAAGGTCTCCTTCATACTATCATAAGTCAACAGAGAACAACTTTAATGGAGACAAGCAGTATATATAAAAATATTATATCTCCAAGGCTATCACAGAATTAACAATTCTAACTGAAAGGGCATCTGGAGTATCGCATATTTTTGAGGAGGAATGGAATAAATTAATGCTTTTGATTTGCTAAACTTTTTAGAACCAGAACCCTTTTGGCATTCAAATATATTAATCAAACTTATTTTAGTATACCCATCTGTTCTCCAAATCATGATCTACTGTGGGTTTTCATTTAGAAGGATGACATTTACACTTCTTTGGTCTCAAAAGTAGAATTTTTTTTAATATCAGATATCAACAAGAGCATTGGTTGATATGTGGACTGACTGAATTCAGGAACAGGCAATGCCAAACTAAACAAACACATGAAGTCTCAGTGATGGGAGGCTATAGTGTTACTAAGAAAGCTAATGGTGCTTTTAATCAAGCCCTGGTTAATCAAGGAGTGCTCTTTTCATAATCGATAACTATTTTTGTGTCTGTGTGATTCCATAGAGAGTTACTCAAATGAACAAGGTGAAGTTTTCCAATTATTTTGAAAAAACAATTCAGAACCCTGAATGATAAAACAAAAACGGAGAATCAGGATGTACCAAAGCTTTCTGTCATAAATCGTCTAGCAAATCAGCATGTAGATTATTCCAGGCTCACATTGCCTGCTTTGATATTTAAAACCACTTAAAAATTCAGTCCTTACAAATTATCTATAAATACATTAAACTCTCAAGGAACCTGCAATATTAATTGTTGACTGGGGATTTCGTGGTGCAAACAAATTATTCCGACAGAATAATGTGTCTCCTTGTTTGTTGTATTTCCCCAGGAGGTAAAACAATAAATTTCAAACTTTAAAGTCACCAAATTTATTTATCTTTTGGAATGAGAAATTTCTTTCTTCCTTCATCTGCAGTGAACCAAAATGAACTTTGCATGAGGAAAACACTCTCAAACCTAGAGGGAAAATTTTCCTTAGCCCTCTGAATTGCTACATTGCTGAACAGGTTCCAGGTGGGTCATAAGAGGATAGAATTTTAGAGTTAGAAGTCTTCTGTCTAATCTGCACGTGAGCAAGAATCCTTTCTTCAATATGCCTAATAAATGGTCATCTATTCTACATTTGGAGACGTGGCAATTAAGTAGTATAAGGAATACTGCCCTGGACTTGGGGACAAGTGCTGAAATTCTGCCTGAGGCAGTTTCCTTCTATGTGTACCTAGGCCTCTAGATGGCTCAGTGTAGAGCACTGGAGTCAGGAAGACTTGAGTTCAAGTCTAGCTTCAGATACTCACTAGCTATATGACCCTGGGCAAGTCATTTAACCTCTGCCTAATGCATGGAGAAGGAAATGGCAGACTACTCCAGTATTTTTGCCAAAAAAAACCCTATGTGGGAGCATGAAGAGTCAGACAGTACTGACCAACAACTTTAGGCCATTCACATCCTCTCTGAGATTCCTTATCTTCTAAATGAGGATTGTAATACAAAGTTATTGTCACAATCAACAAAGACAAAATATTTAAAGTACTTTGCAAATCTTAAATTGCTATATAAATATTACCCTTTGTAATCTCTTGTGGGTCTGTATCCTAATTTCTACCCTGACTGACAAGTCAAGTCACATTACGAAACTATCTATGGGCCTTGGGGTTCTCATCTCAACTAATACTTTAACTGGTAAGTCAGATTCCCAAAGCAACCTACATCATCTCCTCAGTGCTCCCTTTGCTGCTAACACACATATGGACACAGAGATAGAGATAGATAGATAGATAGATAGATAGATAGATAGATAGATAGACAGATAGATAGAGACACAGAGAGAAAGACAGAGAAGAGAGTTTGCTTTGGCATGTTAGTGCATTGAATGGCAGTTCCGGCTCATCAGACAATCAAGTCCATTTTTTTCCCCACATGGATAGTGGGCCCAATACAAGGATAGAACACCTGCATATTCCCTGAAATAGAAAGCTGACACCTTCTATTCTATATCCTTGGCTGTCTTCAGAAGCAAACTCACCAAATAGACACTAATAAGGACTCATTCTTTATAAATGTTAGTATTATTCTTAAGATTTTCCATGATGAGGAACTCACTACCAACCACTAAAGAAAATTCAGTTCCGGTTTTCAATTGCTCTAATTCTTTGATAATGTTCCCTTTCACTGAGCTTCATCTTTTGTTTCCTAGGCTTCCTAGTTTTTATCCAGTACTTTTCCTTCTGCCCTCTGGGGCCAAGCAGAACAAGCATAATCTCTCTTCTACAGGACAACCCATCATATCCAACAAACAGTGCTTTCCTTGAGGGCAGGGACTGTTTCCTCTGTGTCTTTATGTCCTCAGCTTCTAACACAATGCTTTGTACATAGTAAGCACTTAATAAATGTTTGTTGAATTGAATGCTAGGCAGGTGTCTAAGGAAGGGAATGATGGGTTCAGACAGAGCTCTATTTCTTTGCTATAATAAATAATAATAAAGAATTTAAATGAAAAGGAACTCCTATCAGGGGCGGCTAGCTGGCATGGTGAGTAAGAGCACCGGCCCTGGAGTTGGGATGACCTGGGATCAGTCCCGGCCCCAGAAAATGAGCACCCCCACATAAATAATGACTGGCCGTGTAACCTTGAGCAAGTTACTTAACCCCAATTGCTTTAAAAAAGAAAAAGAAAAGCAAAGGAAAAGGAACTCCTATCAATGAAGTACTTCCTTGTTCATTTTCCCCACAATATCTAGTGTAAATATTTTTCTCCTGTGATAAGTTCACCCCACCATGCTTCTAGTAATCCCAATACTTTCAGCAGATAACTTAGACTCTTAAATCACCAAGAGAGGTGTGGCCATCTGAGAGGAGCTCAATTGCATTATCGTATTCTTAATCAAATCAAATAAAAACAAGAAAAAATTTGAGATCATGATTCTGCTTTCCTTCCCCTCACAGAGTATAGAGTATTCCCATTGCTTTCTAAGGTGAATTCCTTTTGCTGCATCCTTGATTCCATCCCAGGCTGCCCACTTGATGGCCTTACTCCATCCAGTAACCATCCCCTCTATCATCCATCTTCAATCTATTCTTCTCTACTGGCTCATTCCCAACTTCTAACAAATATGTGCAATTTTCTATACTTAAAAAAACAAAACAAAACAAAAACCTTCAACCCTCTACTGAATCCACCTACTATGCCTTTGACTGTCAATTTTTGTTATTTTTGTTGTTTAAATAAGTTGTCTCTACCCAAAGCTTTCCTTTTCTCACCATCTACTTTCTTTTCTCTACAGGGAATTGAATTTGTGTTCAAACCTCTCCACTGAAAATGCACTCTGAGGAGTCACCAGTGACCTCCTAATAACTAAGACCACTGGCTTCTTTATTAGTCCATATTTATTTTTACTGTTCTGAAGTGCCTGATACTGTTGTCATATTAAAGAATGAGTTGACCATGCCACTTCCTGGCTTGAGAATCTTTGGTAGCTCTCCATTGCCTCTAGGATAAAATAGAAATCCCTAAATACTGCATTCAAAATCTATCACCATCTGACTCCAACCTATCTTTTCAGGTTAATTGCATACTACTCCCTTAACAAATTGGTTTACTTTCTGTTTTCTGACTTCAGTTCTCCATTTCTGACCTATCTGCCTTTGCTCAGGTTGGTTTTCATGTCTAGAGTGGACTATAAAGAGTTTTCCCCACATTCTTAGGACTCCTTTCTTCCTTCATGATTCAGTCTATGGGTAAATGGGTCTATGGGTCTATGGGTAAATTTCAAGATGGTCAGTGAATTAAGATAGAAATATTTTAAGTCTTCCTTTTCTCTTTCCTTTAACTGAGATCTAGCATTTCCTTCAATTGTGAAGATAAAGCAACAAAACATTATTTTGAGAAAACGTCCGAAGGCTCTCCAGACTGACAAAAAGCTCTATGACACAAAAAGGTGAAGAATCACTTCTATACAGAAAGCTTTTCTCCACTTCCTTATTCCTAGTGTTCTCTCTTCAGATTATCTTGTTTTTAATTATTTAATTATATATTATATCACTAATACAATGGAAGACTCTCAAGGTCAGAGACTGTTTTTAATGGTCCCTTTGCTTAGGAAGGCGGAATAATAACTATTATAATAATCATAATAACCAAAATTATAATGAGGAGGAGGAGAACAAGATGATTAATTAGCATTTTATAGAACTTTAAGGTTTGCAAAGTACTTTATATGTGTTATTATTCCATTTGATCCTTATAAGAATCCTGTGAGGTAGGTGCTATTATTGTTCTAGATGGTCCTTCCTTCTTCTTCCCCTTCCCACATTGCCTCCTGGCCCCCAGCTCTTTCCAAGCACATTCATAGGTGGTTTGCCAACTTTAAATTTTGACAGGCATTTATTAAGCACCTACTATGTTTCATTCACTGTCAAAGACATTGCTGGAGATATGATAATAAATAATGCCTGGCCTTTGCCATTACAGTGCTCATGTGGGAGGAATCTGTTTCTGTTCATGTTGCAAATCAGAAAGTGTAGCACCTTAGGGAGATTCTGCTTAATAATGTGACTATTATTGTCCTCCACAAACATACTGATTTATACTTTTCTACTATTCATGTGATTATAGTCTCAGGCTGCCTGTGTTGTTAGACTAGCATCCTGTAGATGGAGGATGGAGAGAGGATACTGTAGTAATATAGGCTAAGAAGCATGAGATGTGGTCTGACAAAGATGTGCTAAAAACTCTTGTGAAATTTTAAAAAATGTGTGTATACATATATGTGTGTATATACATATATATTTGCATATTTTTCCTCTTTTCCCTGGACCTTGGGAGGGAAAAAAATTAAAAGGTGTTAAATTTATACACACACATAAACATACATGTGTTATAAACACACACAACACATATATATGTGTTATATATATATGTGTGTGTGTATATATATATATATATATACATATATATATATATATATATATATTATATATTTCCCCTTTTCCCTGGACCTTGGGAGGAAAAAAAAAACCAACACAGCAGGTGTTAAAACAATGCAGTGTGAAGCAAATGTCCCTAATAGATCCAAGACAATATGTGCCTCAGAAAGCAGTATGGAGAGAACCATCTGTATTACCTCGCCTTGACAAGAAACCAAAAATTCTTCCTTATCCACAGCAATTTCTAGTATGCCCTCCTCCACCTCTCCCCAACAATGACAGAGGAGGGCACTATATACTGCAAGAAAAGCTCCAGACTAGGAACCTGAAGACCTAGGTTTGATACTTACTGCTTATGTGACCTTGGGCCAGTCATTGAATTCCTCTGAGCTTATGTTTCCTCATCCATGAAATGGGGATAAATGAAATTTAAAGTACCTGTATCATAGGACTGTTCTGAGGACAGTGCTTTTTGTAAATCTTAGAGTGCTATGGAAAAAATGTGAATGACACAAGGGAAATAATATATAGATATGACGGGACAGTAGGAAGGAATTGGGGTCACATGGAGCGAGGATTGACTGCTTGGGTAGCAGCCTTCTTCCATATTGTGTGTGTGTGTGTGTATGTGTGTGTGTGTGTGTGTGTGTGTGTGTGTGTTGGTGATGATCCAGATTTGTGATTTTTTTTGGGTGTTGGAAATTTCCAGTGTATAAACACTCTAACAATCCAAGCGAGGATAAGTGGATAGTGGGGCCAGATTTAGAGTCAGAAATAATGGAGTTCAAATTCTGTTTCAGATATTGATTAGTTGTGTGACCAGAGCAACTGACATGACTTCTCTATGCTTAGTCTGCCTCATCTATAAAATGGGGATAATTATGGCCCCTATCTGCCACAGTTGTTACGAGAATAAACTGAGATAATATTTGTAAAATGCTTTGCAAGCATTACAATGATATATAAATAGTAGTTTATTGTTATTATCATAGGAAATTTCACTGTAACTTATACACTTAGAGAGTTGTTGGCACAAAAAGGGAAGTGGCTTGTCCAGGCTCCAGTAGCTAGTGTGTGCTACCGGTAGTGCTTGAACCACAGGTCTCTCTGGCAGTACAAACTGCTTGAGCCTCTCATCCACATTAGCATTATCTCATTATTCCAGAGGTTCCCAGCTGTGTTCATAATTAAAATCTAGCCCATAAACCCCCATAATTAAAATAATGATAAGGATAACAATAACACTAATAATTGTTAAGAGTGCTGAACTGTTAATAGTAATAAAAAGGATTTTTGGATTTGCAAAGTACTTAACATACAATATCTTATTTGGGCCAAACAACAGATTGTGGGGTATGTAGCTCCATTTTATTGATGAAAAAAACTGAGATAAATATGTCTGTGGGACTTCATAGCTTATCAAATCATGGAGGTGGGAAAATAAAATAAAAAAAAACACAAGAGACTTTCTTTTCTGTCTGTCTCTGTCTTTTTGTCTTTATCTCTGTCTCTTATAAAATTTCATGGAATCCATCTACTCAGGTGAGGAGAAGTAGTGATCTGCTTTGATAAAATCTCCCACCTTTTGAAGTATCCGTACAATCAAATCTTCCTCAGCTACAAAGGATCTATTTCCCATTTAGGAAATGCTAGATGTTGTCAGGGATATTCACAGCTGACTTTAATGCAGAATTTGATGTAATTATTATTAATAACCACTATAGTTCCAAAGAGTTCCAGTCTGATCACTGTGAAAATTTTACTGATGATGATGATGATGATATCTAGCAATTATATAGTGATTTAAGGTTTATGAGGCACCCAACAGCCCTGTGAGATAGTTGTTATTGCTGCTATTCCTATTTTAAAGATGGGGAAACTGAGATTGGGAGAAGATAACTAACTTGCCTGTGGTCATACAGCTAGGAAGTGTCTGAGACAAGATTTGAACTCAGCCTGGGGCAGGTAGGTGGTGTAGTAGGTAGAGCATTGAACATCAGGAAGAATAATTTTTGTGAGTTCAAATCTGGCCTCAGACACTTGCTATGTGATCCTGGGAAAGTCATTTAACCCAGTTTGCCTCAGTTTCATCATCTGTAAAATGAGACAGAAATGGCAAACCACTCTAGGGCCTTTGCCAAGAAAACCCCAAATGGGGTCACTGAGAGCTGGACATGACTCAAATGACTGAACTACAAAAGCAAACTCCTGACTGTAAGTCTAGTACTTCCTACTCTATGCAACCTAGTTGCTACTGGGTCCATCAGTCAGTCAAATATTTATGAAACACTTACTACATGCACAGAGGCGAGAAGGTGTAAGAAGGCTGGGAAGATAGGAAGGGGTTGGGTTATGACTATGTCCAACAACAGAGTTTATAGTTGATTCTGGAGGTCATAAGGAACCAATGGACCAGCTATGAGGCATCTTGGAAGCAGTCTTGTATGCTTGATCTTAGACTACATTTAATCTGGCTACTTAAATCATGCTGCCAAACATCATCACTGCATACCAGTCTGAGAGGTACCGTCTGTTTTCAGATTTTTCCTGCATGTTTCTTTGTGTATGAGATGTTCTGAGAACAGATGCTTTTGCCTCAAACGATCATGTCTTGCTTCTGGCTCCTCATCAAGGGAAACATTCACTATACAGACTTTCCCCTTCCAGACCCGGCCAGCCTACTCATACTAAAGTGTGCCATTAAGTGTCATTGGCTTCATCTCTGGGCTAGACTGTCCTATACACTATAACCAGCTACAACCAAAGGAATAGTATATTCATGATGGAATGTTATACCTCTTAAATAGGTATTTTTCTAACCAAAGCTCTAATTTGAGCATTAGTTCTAGAATCTGAAAGAAAAAGCTCATAAGAGTCACAACAAAGCATAGTAGTCTCTCAACCAGAATATTTTCTCATTTTTTTCCATTTTATTTGTGAAATGATGAATAAAAGATAAATGTCTTCCTTTGACATATTCTCTAGACATGGAGATGGCTATACCAATAGATAAAAATCTTTGGCAGGTCCTACCAACTTGAAATGGTACAGGCCCAATGACAGAATGTGCTTACTTCCAAAGGGTCATGCTGGTTAAATGTGTAGAGGTTCATCACCAGGGGTTGGCCACGTGATGGATTTAGGGAGCCACAGCAATTTCTGTAGGGGCATAAAAATGCAAAGCAACTTTTACTTCTGTAAGCTATCTTTTGGCATTTACAGTGGTGATAGAAGAATGGTAGAATGTGTGTCACAGCAACCTAGGCTTCATACAGTTCTTATGCTGTCTATAGAAATTAATCTAACTGTGGTGTTTTTAATGTGTGATCTTTGGCCAGAGAGCAATGAATTTACATAGCCTTGGAGTTTCTGAATGACATGCACCGATACCCTTGACATACTCAAAGAACATTAGAAAGATCTCCTAAATATTGACTGTGTTCTTTTTGGAGAATAGATGGAAAGAAATGGATAAGAATTCCAAAATGAGATGCTATAGTGGGATTCTAATAAGAACTGGCAGGAGGAGAACTTATACTGATGAACTTGGAGAGTTTGTCTCTTGTTTTTTTGTTGTTTTGTTAACACAAGTTAGAATTTCTTCAGTGGGTTCCCTTGTTATAGTTCTTTTCTTGAGGAAAGAAAAATGACAAAAGTAGGGAGTACATGTTGTTGGTTGTGCCTGAGTCAAGCCAGTCCCTTTGAATTTTAAATTTGATACTGGAAAAAAAATGAGAAACTGATAAATCCTTCAACAGTTAGCAAAAAAGAGAAGTTTAATTAGATGTAGTATAGTAAGGATACTTAACAAGGCTACAGGGCTTAGCTCCAGTGGAAGGGACCCCTGGAGATACTGGTAATCAGTATCTACAACTAAGAAGGATGTGGTTCATGCAACATTTCTGAAGACATTTTATAAGCTCAGATAACCAAGTAGTTCAACATGGCCCAAACAACAGGAATCAACTTTATGCCTTTGCCCCTTCTGTCAATCAAGTCTTGGGATAGTTTACTTTCCTTTTAGGCAAAAACACTAGCCATGATGTAAGGGAGAGCAGAGAAAGATGGGTAACTGTGGCAGATATTGATCCCATTACAGGATGCCCATGGAAGTGCTCAGTTTCCTGTGAGTTCTTAAGTTTCCATCATAATTGTTCACATTAGCCATGAGTTCCTGTGTCCCCTGACAAAGAACTTTGGGCAGGTACCAGAATCAACATCAAATAGACACAAAGAAGAACTAATGAGACATGATTCCTACTGGCTTGGAGTTATGTCTTCTGTCCTCATTTCTAACCTGTTATTTAGCAGAAGGAGGCTGTTTGTGTTTTTAATCTTTCATCCTTTTTAGAGCCCGAGAACATACTATCTGACACTGTCATAAGTGGTCCTTTTAAAAAATACAGCAAACACTGTTCTTTCATCTCCCACGCAGAAACTAGGAAATAGGACCGCACCATATGGAGTCAGTTTGTAAGAATGATGAATGGGCCCACCTGCTAACACCAATTGGATCACAAAATTAAAGCAACTGGGAGAAGGAAAAGGAGAAACTGCCAGCAAGCGAGTGTTTTTATTCTTCTTGCTGAGCTCAAGATCCCATGGAGAGCTTAATATGAGTCAATAGAGAACTCTCTGAGAAAAGGGACAAAATGCACTCATAAATGACCTCTGTTCTTTCTGCTCTATCCCTCAATAGATATTGGCAGGTTATAGTCTTTCTTTCCTTTTCCTATTAAGTGAGTGACACTGAGTCTACACACATTTCAACACCATCACATAGTTTTTTTTTTTTTTTTTTAACTCCTACATGGCTTTCTACAGGGCCAGATGTGAATCTGAGAGAGAAGCAGTAGAGTATAATATAAAAAGTATGATCATTTGAATCATATGATCTGAATTCAAGTCCCAGCTTCAACATTTACTATTTGTGGCACCAGAACCAAGTAATTTCACTCCTCTAAGCCCTAGTTTCATCAGGTAACAAAAAGAAGAGATAAAGAGAAAGAAACAAAATGAAAGGAAGGATGAAGGAAGGGAAGAGAAGGAGGGATGAAAGAAGAAAGGGAGGGAGGATAGAAGAAAGGAAAGAAGGAAGGACAGAAAGAAGGAAGAAAGAATGATGGAGGGAAGGAAGGAAGGAAGGAAGGAAGAAAGGAAGGAAGGAAGGAAGGAAGGAAGGAAGGAAGGAAGGAAGGAAGGAAGGAAGGAAAGAAGGAAGGAAGGAAGGAAGGAAGGAAGGAATTTGGAAGTACAGATGAGAGGAGGGTGTGGGAGAAAAGATAGTGAATTCAGTTTCAGACAAGTTAAGTTTAAGATATCTATGAAAATTCAGTTAGGTCAGTTAGACAGCTGGAGATAATAGACTGAAGGGTCTCAGAGAGGTTTAGGGCTGGGTACGATCTGGGAATTATCTGCATGGACATAACAATTGAATTCTTGGGAGTTGATGAGATTGCCAAATGAAATAGTGTAGACAGAGAAGAGAAGGTTGAGGACAGAGGCTTGGTGTCCTCCTAGGGGTGTACTGAAGCCAGTTCAAAATAGGTTACAGGAGTAGATGGTAAGATTTTCAGTGTGATCATTTACATTTCAGAAAGAGACAAATGTTCCAAACCATGGCTTAGTTCATTTTGGTTTTTTTTGTAGATGATCCAGTCTTTAAAAAGTAATATGGGTGGCTAGGTGGCACAGTGAATAGAGCACCTCCCTGGAGTCAGGAGGACCTGAGTTCAAATTTGGCCTCAGACACTTAACACAAAACTAGCTGTGTGACCTTGAGCAAGTCATTTAACCCCAATTGCCTTGCCTTCTCCCCTCCAAAAAGCAAAAAAAAAAAAAAGTTATAGAAAACTATGAATAATGCATTTTAAGCTTAAAAGTGTGTCCTGCATGCTTTTTTCCCCCTCAGAGAGTTGATTGTTAGACATTTGTTGGTGTTACTCATGGTTAATGGGTGTGGCATGGGTGAGATTGTAGCAAAGAATGAAAAGGAGCCACCAAGGTCAGAGAACCAGGAGTGATCGTTGTCACAAAATACACATACACACACACACACAACCAAAAAACCCCACAAAATACCTAGAAAATTATTATCAAAGAGAAGATGATGATTGACAACATCAAAATCTACAGAGAGGTAAAAAAAAGAAGGCATGGGAAAAGGCAATTAGATGTGTACAATGTTGTACCTTCTAAATCTAACATAATTTTTGCTAACTTGTTGAAGGAGGTAAAATGTCACAGAAATATAAAGTGATAACTTAAATATTCAACAATATTTAAAAATCATTATGTTATAATTTGGTGCCTTCTAAATTATGTTGCCCTGGGAAAAAGTCCTCATCCCTCTACGCTAGTTGCAGTTCTAAGGATGATCTTTCACAGTAAGGACGTGCTACCTGAACAACCAGCTTAGCTAAATGGAGCATCCTTCCTAGATTGCTGAGCATCAAAGGACACATGCTTTAAGCCATAGTAACTCATGAAACCATCCACTAAGATTTGGAGGGAATGCAATCTGAGCCAAGAGAGGAACACCAAGATCAATTCAATTCCAGAGGCATTAAATATGGAAGTAAACACACATCTACACATATAATATACACATATATAAGTGTATATAGGCATATGTATGTCCACATATATGTATATACAAATATATATGTGTGTACATATACATACATGTATATATGTATTTATGCACAAGCATATACACACATGTGGTTATTTTTGCCCATAAAAACTGTGCTTGTCATTACTTTTCTGGGCACTGTGTAGAGGGGAAGAGGGATCCATTTTACAATTTTAGAAATAATTTATTTTAAAGACCTTAGGAGGTAAGATGAAAAAACATTATAATTTATGGTTTATATTAGTGACCTATGCAATGTTGGGTTTGAGGGTCCCTTTCATTAGTAAATAAGAGGATACCTCCCTATTATTCAAACTATATGAGTTATGGGTAGGATGCAATATTACTACTTATACCACTTCTATATTAAAGTCAATTTCACTGCCTTATAGTCATACCTTCAAGTACAGGGTCATAATGAAGTTATTGTACAATTCTTTTTTTTTTTTTTTTTGCTTTTTTGGAGGGCAGTTGGGGTTAAGTAACTTGCCCAAGGTCACACGGCTAGGTTTTTGTGTGTGCGTTAAGTGTCTGAGGCCGGATCCGAGCTCAGGTCCTTCTGACTCCAGGGCCGACGCTCTACTCTCTGCGCCACCTAGCCGCCCCCGTGTACAATTCTTTTAACTCCTAAAAATCTTTTAATTCATACTCTTAAATGACTTAATTTGGGCTGTAGGTAGAACCAATCTATAAACTTCATTTAAAGGCAAATTGAATTTTCCTCTCACAGTTGGTAGATATTTCAGTTCTGCTAGGCTTCAGATACTGTTTGCCTACCCATCAATGGCAAGCATTTCGTATTTTTCACAGAGTATAAAATGAGTCTTGTACAGTTTAGGCAATGTATCTCTTTTTAATTCTAATAAATTTATTTTAAAAGCAGTCTAGAGATTGGATTGGTCGTATTTATAAACTATGATCCCTAAAAAGAATTGCTCTTAACTGGACATTTTCTCCACCTGTCCCTCAAGGCTGGAGTGCTCTCCTTCCTCATCTCTGCCTCCTTGCTTTCCTAGTTTCCTTTAAGTCCCAGCTGAAACTTCACTTTCTACAAGAAACCCTTCCCAGTCCTCCTTAATTCTTTTGAATATTTTCAGTCTATCTCATAACTAGCTTCTTTGTACATCATTGTTTGCATGTTGTCTTCCCCATTAGATTGTGACCTCCTTGAGAGCAAAGATTGCTTCTTGCCTTTCTTTATATCCCTTGTACTTAGAACATAGTAAGAATAGCGCCTGGAACATAGTAGGAATTTAATATTTGTTGAATATTATTGACTGATTACTACATTGCTACAAAGGTCTTGAGAGTTCATTTCATCCTGTACAGCTTGCCCAGCTTGCCCTAGTGAAAGCCTGTCCTTTGTAGTCTACCTGGCTAGGGATATGGTAGTAATTAGGTATTTTTAACTTCCAAAGATGCCACAGGTTAGGAAGGGATAGGGATTGGACCTATGATTTCACTGTGTCTTGTATCTGTGAACTCTCAGGAGAGGAAACTCCTTCAGGTTGCTTTCTTTATAATTTATAATCTTCTATAGTAGCATAAAACCCGAAATCTAATAATTGCTCAAAGTGACACAGCTAGTAGGTGTCAGGGGTAGGAATTGAACTCAGCTTTTCCTGGTTCCAAAACCAGCTTCCTGTATACAGGCTTATCTTATTTTGTGGTGTTTTGCCTTATTGCATTTTGCAGATATTGTCTGGATTGAATTGAAGGTTTGCAGCAACTCTGTATCAAGCAAATCTATCAGAGCAATTTTTCCAATAGTATGTGCTCTCGTGTTTCTGTCACATTTTGATAATTCTTGTAATATTTCAAACATTTTCATTATTACTATGTCTGTTATGGTGATCTGTAATCTTTGATGTTAACTGCTGCTATTGTTTTGGATTGCCACGAACTGAGACCATATAGGTTGGTCAAATTGAATCATTGAACGTTTTATGTGTTTTGATTGCTCCACCAACCCACAATATCCCCATCTCTCTCCTTCTTCTTGGGTCTCTCTATTCCCTGAGACACAGCAATATTGAAATGGGGGCAATTAATAACCTTAAAATGGCCTCTAAGTGTTTAAATGAAAGGAAGAGCCAATCTGTTTGGCAAACTTCATTGTTGTCCTATTTTTAAAAATTTCCACCACCACCCCTACTTTCAGCAACTGCCACTCTGTTCAGTCAGCAGCCATCAACACCAAGGCAAGACTCTTTACAAGCAAAAAAAAAACCCCAACATTATGACTCACTAGAGGTTCAGATGATAGCATTTTTTTTTTAGCAATGAAGTATTTTTAATTAAGGTATCCACAGTTTTTTAAACACATAATGCTATTGCACACATAATAGACTAGAGTATAGTGTTAACATAACTTTTATGGGCACCAGGAAAGCAAACAAATTCTGTGACTTTATTGCTGTATTTGCTTTATCGTGATGGTCTGGAAATGAACCCACAATATCTCTGAGGTATGTCTGTACTGCCTCATACTGCCTTTCTTACACATTCGGCCTAATGAAAACAGAACTATTTCCAAGATGGAATTATGAGAGCAAGGAGAGTTGTTATTGGACTAGTAGCTGGGAATCTCGGGTTTAAATCCTGCCTCTGACATTGATTATGCAAATTTCTCTTCACCTCAGTTTTCTTATCTGTAAATTTGAGGTGATAATTCTATTTCCTGATTCACAGGGTTGTTTGTATGGAAAGTAGTTTATAAAACTTTAAATGGTATAAAATATGAGCTATTATTATTCACCAAAGGAGGCTTTACTAAACATATACACCCAATGCATATAAATATAGATACGTTCACACCCCGTGTCTGCTAAAACACTTCAGTAACAGGGAACTCACAATTTCATGTTATAGTAAGCCATTCTGCTCTCAGCTGTCTCTGATTGTTTTGTTGTTGCTGATTTCAAAATTCTTCCTTGTATTGGACAGAAATTTCTTTCCCTGTAACTTCTAGTCATAGCTCTGAGTTCTGTTCTCTGTAGCAAAGCAGGACAAACTTGGTTCTTCTTCCATTCTAAAACTCTTGCAACATTTCCCTGTAGCCATCATATTTAACTTAAACTCTCTCTTGTCCAGGCTAGGAATCACTTGCTCTCTCTTTATTTGACATGATTTCAAGTCCTATCCTCCTGTTCCTCCTCCTCCTCCTCCTCCTCCTCCTCCTCCTCCTCCTCCTCCTCCTTCTCCTTCTCTCTCTCTCTCTCTCTCTCTCTCTCTCTCTCTCTCTCTCTCTCTCTCCCTCCCTCCCTCCCTCCCTCCTTTTCTCCCTCCTTCCCATCCCTCTATTTTCTTTCTTTCACATACCCACCAATACTAGAAATGTTTCAATTTGATCATAGAGGCTAGAACCAGCACAGATCAGAACCTTCTTAGAAACCTAGTCTTAAAGAGTTGCTTAGAGAATGTATCAAAGACATAGCCATCATGTGTCAGAGATGGGACCTGAACATAGTGGGTCTGTTTGACTACAAGGCTGAATCCCTCTTATCACCATGCCAATCCTACTAATATAATGAATTAATGCATCTTTTTTCACATGACCTGGTATTCTGCATCCTTATGCAATTGATACTTTGGACCTAAGTGAGGGATTTTACATTTATCCCTGTCAATTGTTTACCTGTCAAGAGCTTTTGGGATCTTAATGCTATCATCCAATGCATTAATTATGCCTCTGATATTTGGGTGATCCATAGATATGTTAAATATATTACTTTTGACACTGTTGACATCCAAGTTATTGATAAAAATGCTGAACCAGGTAATTAGAGGATAGAACCAGAAATAGATCAACAGATCAATAATATTTCCCTACAGAATGAATCAATAATATTTTTGTGCAGCTTTTTGAAGACTTAATTATACTATAATCCAGTGTAATTTTTATCAATGTTACTAATATTGAAGAGAGGCAGGAAGGCCTATAGAGAAGAGAGTGCTGGACTGTATTCAGAAAGACCAGTTCAAATCCTACTTCTGACACTAAGTTATGGGACCTTATGCAAATCATTTACTCTCTTTGACCTTCAGTTTCCTTATTGTTGACAAAAGAGTAATGAGACCAGTAGTACTACTTTAGGAATTTGTTGTAGGGTTCAGATGAGATGTTAGTAAATCACTTAAAATGTGAGTTTTCCATAAATATACATGCACAATAGCATATAATGTTTACTATATATGTATATATTTGTTTAAGAATTTTATATGATTATACATAGATATAAACTAAAGGAATTAATTTTAAATATGTAGAGCATGGGTTGTTAACATCTGAGTTTCTTCTGACCTGCTGCTTAGTGAAACTGTTCTTTCAAATGCTGCTCATTACTTTTTACCTGTTTAAATGCAGTGGTTGTCTCTAAACACTTATCATTCTTGAACTTTCTGCATTGTTTGACATTGTTGAGTACCCCCTTCTCTAAGACACTCTGTCCTCCCCAGGATTCTGGGCTGCTGTCATCTCCTGATTCTTCTAGTACCTGCTCTGGATACCACTTTTCAGTCATTGTCAACCAGTTCCTGTCCTTAGGTGTGGTTTTCTCCTAGCATCCTTACTTAAACTGAAGGACTTCCAGGTGAAGGATGAGCCTATTAAGGAAGTCTCTGGCAAGAATATTACCAACAAAGACTAAGAGAGAGAATCCCCCATGATTGTCATAGTACAATCTATTTCCTTTACCCTTATAGAGATGGTCAGTGGAGGCATCTTTGAACTCCTGGGGGTAACCTTTTCTTGCCTGTGAAACCTGGACAGTATAGCAGTGCCATGCCACAAAACTGAATCAGTTCCATTTGAATTGTTTTAGGAAGATTCCAAACATTATCTGGCAGGATAATTTCCCAGACACTGAAGTCTTTACTTGAACTAAACTGCCAAGCGTTCAAACTGCTTCAGAGAGCACAATTCCTATGGGCTGGTCACGTTCAAATGCAAAAAGTACACTTGCCAAAAATGAATATTTTATGGTGAATTCACACAAGGCAAGTGTTCACATGTTGGACAGAAGCAGTGATACAGGGACACTCTCAAGGTCTCTCTTAAGAACTTTGAAATTGATTGTGTGGTATGGCAGACACTGTCACAGGACTGCTCAGCAAGGCTTGCTCACATCAGAGAAGATGCTGTGCTCTGTTAGCAAAGCAGAATTAAAACAGCCCAAAAGAAACACAGGATGCACAAATTTGGATTATCCACCCCAAATGTTCATGTGGACTATTTGTGCCTGACCTGTGTAGAGCATTCCAAACTCATATTGGTTTGATCAGTCACTGTCATACACATTGAAACGTGACTCTAGCATAGTGATATCATTTTGGTTCTCTCTAAGAACAAAAGGTAATGACCAACTCAAACTTAGAAATGATTACTAAATGTTTTAATTTGTATTTCTCTAATCAATAGTGATTTAGAGCATTTTTTCCATATGACTATGGATAGCTTTTATTTATTCATCTGAAAATTTCCCATTTGTATCTTTTTTTTTTTTTAAAGCAATTGGGGTTAAGTAACTTGCTCAAGGTTACACGGCTAGTCATTTGATTTATGCGTGGGTGCTCATTTTCTGAGGCCGGATCTGATCTCGGGTCATCCAAACTCCGAGGCCGGGGCTCTTACTCACTGCGCCACCTAGCCGCCCCTTTAGGGCAATTGTGGTTAAGTAACTTGCCCAAGGTTACACGGCTAGGTTTTTGTTTGTGCGGATTAGGTGTCGGAGGCCGGCTCCGAACTCAGGTCCTTCTGATTCCAGGGCCGGCACTCTATTCACTGCGCCACCTAGCCGCCCCCCATTTGTATCTTTTGACCATTTATCAACTGGGGAATGACTTGTATTCTTATAAATTTGACTCAGTTCTCTATATATTTTATAAATGAGGCCTTTATCTGAGACATTGACTGTAAAAATTATTTCCTAGTTTTCTGCTTTCCTTCTAATTTTGGTTGCATTGGTTTTGTGCAAAACCTTTTTAATTTAATTTAATAAAAATTATCCATTTTGCATTTCATAACGTTTGGTCATAAATTCTTTCCACCTACTTTGACAGGTAAGAAAAGTAGTCACTTTTGAAAGCTTTATATTTATATCAGTGATTTTTATACTCATTGTTCAAATCGTGTCAGTCCCAAATCATCAATAAACTTATATTAAGTACCACCTATGTCCTAGGTACTGTGATAGTGTTGATACAAAGAAAGACAAAAGACAAAATCATGTCTAGAACCCATTCAAAGACAATAAAAATAAACAAAGAATCCAAAATTATCCTACTTGATAGCACACTGTAAATATATAGAATTGAAACTTCTCTCTCCAGTTACTAATAATCTCTTACTTGCCAAATTTAATGTCTTTTTCTTAATTCTCATCCTTATTGACCTTTCTGTTATTTATGATCCTGTCAGTCAACATTCTTCTCTCTCTAGTTTTCTGTAACACTATTCTATCCTGGATCTCTCTCCCTATGTATGTGACAGAGCTTTCTAAGTCTCCTTTCCTGGATCATCATCTAGGTCATTCTCTATAATGATGGGCATCCCTCAGGGTTCTATTCTGATACTTCTTTTTTCCCACTGTTATTTCCCTTGGTCATATCATCAGCTCCATTGGATTTAATTATCATCTCTATGCTAATGATTCTAAAATGTACTTATGCAACCCTAACCTCTCTTCTAAACTCTAATCTTGCAAATCTTCAACTGCTTATTGGATATCTTAAACTAGATGTCCTATGGATATTTGCTTTTGTTCAGTCATTTCAATTGTGGTCAACTCATCATGACTCCATTTGGGCTTTTCTTTGCAATGATACTAGATACTATTTCCTTCTCCATCTGTACATATAATAAACCCCAAATGTCCAAAACTGAATTCATTATCTTTCCTCCCATATTGTCTTTTCTTCTAAGCCTTTCTATTACTGTTGAGGGCACCACCATCAGTAATACAGTTACACAGTCTCTCTCAGTTTCTCACTATCTGTTATCCCCTATCTTCAGTCAGTTGCCAAGTCATGTTGATTTCACCTTAATAACACCTCTAATGTAAAACCCTCTTCTCCTTTTGACACTACCACCACACTAGTGCGTGTCTTCCTTATCTCTCTCCTGAACTATTGCAATAGACTGCTGGTTGGTCTTCCCACCTCAAGTCTCTCCCTACTCTAGCCCATCTTCCACTCAATTGTCAGATTAATTTTCATAAGTCCAGGTCTGACCATGTCACATAGCCCCATTTAATCAACTCCAGGGGATCCCTCTTCTCTTTAATTCAATCCCTTCATGACCTGACCTCTTCCAACTTTTCTAGTCTTCTTAGACCTTACTCCCTCCAACATACTATGTGAGCTAGTGACAATGGTCTCCTTACTGTTCTTTAGAAATGAAACTCCTCAGGGTGGCTAGGTGGCACAGTGAGTAGAGTGCTGGCCCTGGAGTCAGAAGGACCTAAGTTCAGATCTGGTCTCAGACACTTAATACACACAAACAAAAACCTAGCCATGTGACCTTGGGCAAGTTACTTAACCCCAATTGCCCTCCAAAAAGCAAAAAAAAAAAATGAAACTCCTCTGAACTTCAGTCATTTTTACTAGCTGAACTCCATGCCTAGAATTCTTTCCCTTTTCATCTCTATTTCCTGGCATTTTTCAAGTCTCAGCTAAAATCTTAGCTGCTACAGGAAGTCTTTTCCAATCCCCCTTAATCATAGTGCCTTTTTTCTGTTGATTATCTCCAATTTATCATCTATCTATCTATACATACACACTTACATACACACATACATATATCCTAATTCTAGCAGCTAGGTGATATAGTGGATAAGAGGATTGGGCCTGGAGTCATGAAGACTTGAGTTCAAATCCAACTTCAGATACTCCCTGGCTGTGTAGCCTTAGATAAGTCACTTAACTTTGAGGGGTATCAAGGTGGTACAGTGGATAGAGTCCTGGACCTGAAGCCAAGAAGACTCTCCTCCAGAGTTCAAATTTGGCCACAGACACTTAATAGCTTTGTGACCCTAAGCAAGTCACTTAATCCGATTTGCCTCAGTTTCCTCATCTTTAAAATGAGGTAGAGAAGTGAAATGGCAGACCACTCCTGTATCTTTGCCAAGAAAACTCCAAATGATGTCACGAAAAGTCAGACATCATTAAAACACCTGAACAATAAAATAACAACAATCTTTGTGATTCCAGGCCTAATATTTTGTCTACTGTGTCACCAGCTACCTCTACATAGTTATACTTAGTCATAATCATTCCATCAGAGTGGGTCCTCCTTGAGAGCAGGGATTCTCTTTTGCCTTTCTTTGTATCTCCAATATTTCTCACAGTACCTGAAACATAGTAGGCATTTAGTAATGCTTGTTGATTGACTAAGCAGAGCTGTTAGAGGCCAGAGAACTTCTAGTCAGGGATATTGTATAGAAGATGTTCATCCTACCGTGGGCGACCTCTTTAAATGAAGGATATGGAAGAGCTCTCCTCTATGTCCTTCTCTAATCAGAGGGAGGGGATGTCCTAAGGGATGGAAGCATTGAGCAAGTATGAGTTTCAAGGTTTGTTTCTTCAGAATATATTGGCTTCCATGATTAACAAAAAATAGAGAAAATTTCCAGCTAAACAAACAAAACCCCCATAAATGAATAAATAAAATGAATATAGATAGATAGACAGACAGATAGATAGACAGACAGACAGACAGATAGATAGATAGATAGATAGATAGATAGATACAAAGATAGACAGAGAGGTAGATAGATGGACAGAGACAGGTAGATAGATAGATATAGACAGATAGATAGATAGATAGATAGATAGATAGATAGATAGATAGATAAATAGATGTCAACTCACAAGAAACAGTAGTTTTCTTTTGGAAGCTGTTCCGTATTTGAGTTGATTCTGCTTTCAGAACCCTCAATAATGTTGGGATTAAAGGGCACCTAATTTCTCTGAGTCCTCAAGGATGCTGAGAGGCAGCCGTGAAAATGAATTCAAAAGGTTTGTAAAAAAATTCTTCCCCACTGGAAAGCATTGCATCTTGAGTAATTGTTTATTGAACAATTAGCTTATGATTGAGCAACCTGGTCCTCTGCACTTATGCATGGCTTATCACCTCAGATGCTACTTGGAGATTGGTCCTTAGCTGGTTTGAGGAATCTGTGAATAGAAAAATATAGCCACTACAAGAAAAATAAATGTTGCAATGTATTTCAGACCTGTAGGATATAAGTGAGGACAGCTGAGAGGATGAAGTTTAGGTTCAAATAGACTGGGAAAAAAATTTCTGAATATTCCACTATTTTATCATATCACATTTAACTCTCTTGCTTTCTGGTGATGTTATCATTTGTCTCTGTAATAATACCCTGTGAATTAATCTTTCCTCCTACACTCCCTCCTTCCTCTCCAACATTACTGTTTGATTATCTGCTGTGCTGCTTTCCAGAAAGTGTTTTGTGCAGGAAATTTAGGTAGCACTCTGAGAAAACAGATCTCGTAACACAGTGGCAAATCAATAGGTTTTATACCTGAGAAACCCACATATTTGTGTTGTATAAATGTCCCCCTGCCTTGTTTTTGTTCAGCCAGCCCACCTATATACAATCTCGCAGCAGCCACATCTGTATTTAGCCATAGCTCTTTATGAGAAGGCCAGCTTGAGATTCTATTAAAAATGCATTGTTACTATGAGTTTTTTGTTCTTCCTTCCCACATAATAAGCTGAGAGTGACAGTGGGTGAGCATTCTACTGGGATGACTGTTAATCCTTTTATAGGCTTTATGGCCACACAAACTAATAGAAAATGCATTTTATACCAGGCAGGTGAACTCACTCAGACTGAACTCCAATGTACAAAAGTGTTCATTGTTTCATTCAGTCAAGTTGTAATGGTAGCTTTGGTTAAACTAAACCTGACAATGGGGTTGTCTTGGGCAATAAAATGTCACAGTGGAAGGCTGCTCACTGTGTTTCCTATTTACAAAATAAGGATTTAAGAACAGCTTTATAGCTTGATTTGTCTGACATGATACCAGGGTCTCTCTGATTAGCATAGAAATTGCTCCTGTTAGGTAAGACAAGTCACTGGTAAACTATCAGAGGTAGACCAGAGTTCCATGGTGGAGCCTCAAAACTTCTATCTGGAACAAAGAAAGCTGTAAAGGCTTCAAATGTGGGTATGAATATAGGAAATCTATCTGCCATGAAGGAACAGGAATCCACCTATCTGAAAGAGGATTTTCACTGTAAGATTGACCACCAGAAAATCAATTTGTTTTTAATTCAATTCAGGTCAACAAGTATTTACTAAGCACTTAGTATATTCTAGGCACTGCACTAAGCATTATAGATACAAAGATAAGTAGTTCTGACCCTCAATAGGTTTATTATCTACTAAGGTGGGGTTGTAATACACAACAAAGTATGCAGTCTCCATACTTCATTTATTTAGGATCAGAGGATCACAGATTAGTGCTAGAGGGAGCATTATAGGTCATTTAGTCTACTTCATCTTATTTTTCAGAAGAAGACTGTGGTTCAGAGTGTTAAAAAAAAAAACGAAAATCTTTATAAGCTAAGGCAATGGAGATAATAAATGGTAAAACTGGAATTCAAACCCAGATCTTTCTTTCACTGCCCCAAAGTATTGTAATAATTATTTTTTTAAAAAGCAGATATTTATATAGTGCTTTAAAGTTTGAAAAGTTATGCTTATGTATATAGCATGTATGTGTGTACATATGAATACATACATTTACACGTATGCATAACTCTTCAACTTTGTGCATAATGTATATGTACACATAAAGTAATTGTATCTACATATACATGCTACATACATACACGGACAATCTGTGTATATATATATTTTTCATTTGATCCTTGCAATTACTCTATGAGGCAAGTGTTATTATTCTTCCCACTTTTTTGGATGAGGAAATGACATTGAGAGAAGTTCATGACTTACTCAGGTCACTACAGCTAGAAAGTGTCTGAGGCAGAAATCTGGTTCATGTATTGTTATCTAATTCTAGGATTCTATCAATTACCCCATGTGTCTTATGAAACCTTTAAATAAGTTATTTCTTATATTGGATAAATAAAACAAATATATCAAGGAAAAACATGCTAAATTCTTAAAGGAAAATTTACCTTCAAAAAAAGTTATATTCCTGCCTAGTCCCTCTGCACTCCAATGGATTTTTATATTTTTATATTTATCACAAGTGAAAAACCAAATTGCTTGAGATATAAAAAGGAAAACAAATGTCCCAAAAGGGAGGGGATTTATTTTGGTTTATATGTGTTCCTCATTTCCAGCTTCACCTCATACTTCACATAGGGGCTTGGAGGGCTAGCCCAAGGCTCTGTCAAACCAAGGCTATAGCCTGGAGGTCCATATGTTAAGCAGAATCAAATATTGTGTATCTGAAAGAAATAGTATATCTTAAAGGAACAAATGTTCATTTTGCCTGGGGCACCAATAACCTTAGGGCCATCACTGGTTACCAAATCACTCTCCATAAATACTACTTTGTAGACCTTTTGCCTATCCCCTTCCTTCTACCTTTCAGCAATATCTCTACTTACTTCTCTTCATTCATTCAAAACTATAGGAAAAAATGGACTATTCATTTGCACATGCCACATGTTTTCTTACCTCCATACTCCAGTTCTTACCCTGACTAGAACTGACTTTTCCTGTCAGTTCTTGTTTACTTCCTATTTACCCATCTTTTAAAACTAAGTTCAAATGTCACCCCCTTCATGATGTCCCTTTGTTTCTTCCAACCAGATATTACCACTCTCTCCTCTGAGTTCCCCTAAAACTTCTTATCAGTCTTATTTTATTCTTTATGTTCAGCCTTGAATTATTGTTTAGCACTTGTGGTGAGAAATACTGCCATGTAAATACTGTCATAATACTGCCATGCTCATCTAGGCTAGATGACTAGGCAGTTAGGTAGTATAGTGGACAGAGCTCTGGGCCTAGCAAGTCCTGAGTTAAAATTTGACCTCAGGCACTTACTAGCTGTGTAACCCTGGGTAAATAATTTTACTGTATTTGCCTCAGCTTCCTCATCTGTAAAATGGCTGAAGAAAGTGAAGGAAATAGCAAACCATTCTAGTACCTTTGCCAAGAAAACCCCAAAAGGTATCACGAAGAATTCTATGTGACTGAAAACAACTAAGCAACAGAAACAACAAATTTGGCTAGATCCAGTTCCTCTCCCCCTTGCCCCACCCAAAAAAATTTAAAAATATATATTTGAGACTTAATTGACTCAAGTAATAAAACCTCAAGCTGTTGATATACTGGTGACCTAAGTAATAGCAACAATGATAGTATTAATAATAATACGTTTTATGTGCTAATCATTGTGTAATGATTATTTAATTTGATCCTTATGAGTACTTTGAGAAGGAGGTATGGTTATCCTATTTTATAGTTCAGGAGAGTAAGGCCAACAGAAGTGAAATGACTT
The DNA here is from genome assembly GCA_011680675.1 of Gymnobelideus leadbeateri. Lineage (NCBI taxonomy): Eukaryota > Metazoa > Chordata > Mammalia > Diprotodontia > Petauridae > Gymnobelideus > Gymnobelideus leadbeateri. Next base: position 422,004 of record WOXC01000428.1, on the reverse strand, counting down.
ATACAGGGTCACCCAGATATAATTTTCCGAGCCTAGATTTGAGCTCAAGGTTTTCTGACTCTCAGCCACTCTATCCACAGAGCTACCTAGCTTCCTAAGTTTAAGAAATAAGTGCTCCAGGAAGTAGGAATGACTTTTCCTGAGGCTTGAAGGACAGTCACTACCAATGTAGAGGCTGGGAAGTGATATTCAGCTGAATTAATGCTATATCTTTGCTGAGTAATCCTCTCTTAGTTAACTATTTGATAGTTTACAAAATATTTTCAGAATTGGATAGGAGATATAATTAGCTCAAAAGTAAAGACATTTTCTGAGATGGAGCTATAAAACATCCCCCACCCCAATAAATCAGGAGCAAACTTTTCCACAAATACACTTAGCATCCAAAGGAGAATAGTGGGCATAAATGAGCTATAATGGTAGTGAGACATAAATGGAGAGCATATGTAGGTAATTGACAACTCCTGTACTTTGTGATTTTAATATTCTTCCTCCACTTATCAAATCCTCTCTGTAGCTTGACTCTTGCTTGCCAGGGATAGTTCTCTCTTGAAGTCTTTTCTCTGCTTGAGTCATTTCCTGGATTGAGTCATTGTTTCTATGTCCATATCCAATTGGACTGATGAGTGTGTGTGCATCTGTTCCTTCAATTGTGCCTTAGAGTTTCCTTGTCAGATGATATGTCTTTTTTCTTGACCATGTATAATTTGCTAGATGGATGGTAAGCTCAGTTAGGACCATGAGGACCATGTATAATTCACTTTTTTGTCACCCAATTCTGAGCACCAGGCCTTGCTCAATTGACTACTCCATAAATATATGTTGAACGAATTTTAGGTAGATTACCACCTCTTCTGGGTCTAGCCTTGTTTATCTCTGAAGGGATAAGGTTGTGAGGCAGACAAGGACTGCCAAACTGACTATTTCCTTGTGGCCGATTACTGTTATTCTGCCTAAGAGAAAATAAAAAATAGCAGAGACAAAATTACAGTACAGTTGTAAGGGGATTACTATTCTGTTGTCTTGCTTGAATATTAAAGTTTAAATGTGAATATAAAAGTCTAAAATAATTGTATGAAAGAAAGCCCAGTTGAGTATTTCTAACATATAAAGAAGATAGAAAACAGAATATTTGGGGCAGTGGAATATGCTCAATAAAATAAGATTAATGTGCAGAGGTGTTTTGACACATGTAATAGGATAGGGAATGTGTGAGCTGAACTCTGAGTTTGCTTCAGGAAGAAAGTTTCTGGACTATGTGTCCTTATTATTACAGATGGGATATCTTTCTTTACAAATGGGGGCACTCAGTACTCATCCTGATGGTTCTTTCAAAAAGAACACGGCTGTTCATCATCCTCTTTATCTTAATTAATATTTATTGAAAACCTATAAAAGTCTCGAGTGGTGTATGGCAAGAAAGATTATACAAGAGATTACATTCCTGCCTGAATTTACATTTTTTAAAAAATAAAGCAAACATAAAGTATGCTTTTCCTTCTTTCCTTTTATCATTATAGTTCCCGTTTTTCAGAATGTTCTATGAATCTTTGGGAAATTGAGCAGATCCCTTCTTTGCTCTTTAGGAAATGCCATTCTGGAGAGGGAGAAAAAGGCAAAGTGGGAGAAATAATTATTTCCCTCTCATATTAATAGTCAGTTATTAAAATTGGGGAGATCCAAGTTTTTTCCTTGTCTAAAATCCAATCTCTCAGGTGGCTGGGGGTGCAGTGAGTAGAGCGTTGGCCCTGGAGTCAGAAGGACCTGAGTTCGGATCTGGCTTCAGACACTTAAGGCACACAGGAACAAAAGTCTAGTTGTGTGACCTTGTGCAAGTTACTTAACCCCAATTGCCCTCCAAAAAAAAAAGCAAAAAAAAAAATAATAAAATAAAATCCAATCTCTCAAGGACAGGAGTGATAAAAGATTGGATTAACATTCTCCTCCTTTTGGGTATTGCTATTCCATTCAGTTAGATCAGACTTTTAATCTAAGACTAAATTCCGCCCTTTATGTTCCATTCAAGCAAGCTTGGGTGGAGGTAGATCCTTTGTCTCTGGAGGTAGTCTGGTGTAGAGACAGATTCTTTGTCCAAGAGTGAAATGATATCAGTCTCTCACACCCTCATTGGAATGAGCCCACTTCTTAATGTAATATTCATTTTCTGATTGGTTAACAATTAATGGTAGTCTAGTAGTTCAGTGGTTGTGAAGGCTAGGACATTAAAAATATGTAACATCCCTGGTAAGGTGTGGTTTCAATGACCAAGCAGCTTCTCCCATCTATGCCAACATCAACAGCTGATCTATCTAGGAGTAATGCTATGCATGAGATTTGCCTACCTCTTTAAGATAAACCAGCTTTTAAAACAGAACATAAATATAAACCATGCAGATAAAGGCTACTTGAATATTTACATTAGATATTGAATAGTACATGAGACTTTTCCCATAATCTGTAACTTTTTCAGAAGTTTCTGAACATGAATCCAAAAGCTTATCCAGGAGATAATCTCAAAGACAGGAATTTCTTGTAAGAGAAAGAAATGCAAATAAATGTTCCCAGAATAATTTACAACCTTAATAAGGATGTCTTTTATTTCACCTAGGAAAAAGCATTTTTTTTTCCTTCAAGTTTTTCAGGAATGGAGATTTCACAGCTGTAAGAATTAGACAGAAATATGCCCAAGGAAACAGAGACATCAAGGAAAAGGAAGATTATTAATCATCTTGGACAATGAAAATAGTGACAGTTTTAAGTCGCTGAAATGTGGGGCTCACTCTTTAAATCTACTTTTAGTGTATAAACTGATGGAAAGCTACTTGAACCAACACAAAAAGAATAAAGGGAATTTCAAATAGTTATTGACCAAAGGACATAAGGAAATATTTGCAAATGTAAATCAAGTTTATGAAGAAGATCAGGTGTATTTCAGGGCAAAAAGGATCCTATAGTCTTTTGAAGAAAAAGGGAAAATGTCAAAGTTGTAAGAAAATAGAGTTCAAATACAAGACCAGACTGATTTTTCTTTCCAAATTCAGAGGGGAAGCAAGAAAAAACTAGATGATTATCTAAAATTTGAGTATGCGTCTAAAAAATAGCCAGTACAGAGATTTAAATTGTATTTAAATAAATGGTAAAATGAAGATTTTTAGACTAGACAGTCTCTAAGGTTTTTTCAGTACCAGCCCTAAAATTCCATGTCCCTAAATATGATTAATTCAAGAGTAGAGCAGAGGTTGGCAAAGGTTAAAAAAAAAAAACTCAGGTAATAGATAACAATAAGGGCAGCTAGGTGGCACAGTGAGTAGAGCGTTGGCCCTGGAGTCAGAAGGACCTGAGTTCGGATCCGGCCTCAGACACTTAACACACACAAACAAAAACTTAGCCGTGTGACCTTGGGCAAGTTACTTAACCCCAATTGCCTTCCAAAAAAAAAAAAAGCACAAAAAAATAGATAACAATAAAATGAGATAATTTTTGTAAAGCACTTTACACAGTACCTGGCATATAGTAGGTACATAAAAATATTTTCCCCTTATACTAATGATAATAATCATAATAGCATTTTTATAATAATTCAAAGTTTGCAAAGAAATTTTACAAATAGTACTTCATTTTATTGTCACAACAACCCTGGAAGGTAGGTGCTATATTTACCTTTATTTTGCAGATGAAAAAATCTAAGGGGAACAGAAGATGAGTGACTTAACTCAATGTCACAGAGCTAATGTCTGAGTGAGGATTTGAACTTGAAACTCCAGGTCCAATGTTCTACCCACTGTGAAATCTAGCTGCTACTTGGTTTTACATTTGGTACAAGATCAAGAAAACAATTTGAAGAAGCCAGGATATTAATACAGCGTCACAGATTATAATTTATTAAAACTCGTAAAAAGTGTCTGGCAAAATTTCAATGTTGAAGAGCCCTTTCTGATTTGAAGCATGACATCTTTCAATAATGATTGCACAGTTTTATATGGCTAGAAGATATAATAGCTAACATTTAGATAGCACTTTCCGTTTTGTGAAGCATTTTATGCATGCTGTCTTATTAGATACTCAACCTTGTCAATTAAGTACTATTATTATGCCCATTTTACAGATGAAATAAATGAGACAAAGAGGTTAAAGGAACTTGCCCAGAATCACATAGTTAGTAAGTACTTGAGGAAGGATTCAAAATCCTGTCTTCCTGACTTCCAGTCCTACACTCTACCTGGTATGCTATCTAATTGGGAGGGTGGGGAAGGTGGAATGGAATAAGCATTTATTAAGTGCCTACTATAAGCTAGGTATTGTGCTAAGTACTTTAAAAAAATATAATCTTATTTGAACCTAATGGAAACAATCTTCGTCACTTCAAGCCCAGTGTTCTATCCATTGAGTTACCTAGTTGTCTGATGTATAGGCATATTAGAAGGATCTATAATTTCCTGTTATGTGAGAACTCTCTCTACAAATGCAGATTGCTACTAGCAAGTGATCCAGAAAGGACATAAGTGACCATGAAGAATATAAGTAGAGGTTAAATGTCTTGCCCAAGCTCATGCAACCTGTGTTGAACTGAGATGGTCATTTATCCCAAGCCAGATTCTACCAGAAGGGAAGTTAGGTGGCTTAGTAGATAGGAGTGCCAGGGGACAGCTAGGTGGCACAGCAAATAGAGCACTGGCCCTGGAGTCAGGAGAACTTGCATTCAAATATGTCCTCAGGCACTTGACACATTAGCTGTGTGACCTTGGTCAAGTCACTTAACTCCAATTGCTTTGCCTTCCCCCCTCCAAAAAAAGAAAAAAGAATGCCAACTATGTATGTAATCAGGAGGACCTGAGTTCAAATGTGACCTCAGACACTTACAAGCTGGGTAACCTTTTTACCTCAGTTTCCTCATCTGTATAATGAGCTGGAGAAAGAGAGGACAAACCACTACAGTATCTTTGCCAAGAAAACTCCAAATGGGGTCATGAAGAGGTTTAAATGACTCAACAATAATGAAACCTCTACCAGAGCAAGAAAGATTTTGGGGAAGGGAAGAATAACTTCTGAACTGAGGTTGGAGTAAGGTACATTATCAGCCTACATTTGGAAGAGGTTCAAGGTGGTAAAAATTCAATTCAGTTTAATGATTACTTATTAAGTGAAGACAATGTGCCAGGTGTAGTGGTAACAATTTTAGGCTTACTGACAGGAAAACCTAGATTCAAATCTAGTCATCTAGCCATGCTTGTATTAGGAGCTGATTTAATTACTACTAATTTGTAGTGATATGTAATTTTTTTCCCTACCCCTTTAAGAAAGATTAGCTTTTAAATCAGACCAGAAGTTCAAACTATGCAAATAAGGACCACTTGAACCCTTAAATAACTAATAGAATATGAGAAATATCTCTAATATGTAGCTAGTGATTCAGGTTAACACAGTACACTTAAATATCATTTAAAAACAGAATTATAAAAATTGAAAATTATATGCAAGCTCCAAATAATTTAAGACTGAATATTTCTGCATCGCATTAAAAAAGTAGCTTAATTTTTTCATTTGATATAAAATCCAAATCATAATTTGAGTGTCTTATTCCTATAGAAATAGTTACTATATTTGCTGGGTTTTCTAATTGCATTGCAAATTTAAATATTCTTTCCTTTTGTTTCCCCACAAACAATTTTAAAAAACCCATAAATCTTTTCTTCAAATAATAACTGAATTAAGATGGATCAAATAATCATTAAATATGTACATACATGATTATATATCATATATGATATAACATGACATAATATAACATGACAATATTATAGTATCATAAAATAGTGTTGTATAGTATAATGTGCATATGCATTTACATAGATATAAACACATATGCATATGTATGTTTATGTGACAAAAGACTGAGAGCCACAAAAAACAGAGACTCATAAACTGAAGAAATATAATTATTCACAAAACACATGTATAACCAATATAGACTTTTGCTTTGCTTGTCTATTCACATGTGTTACAAGAGTTTTGTTTTGCTTTCTTTCTTCACCCTCAGTAATAGAGGAAGTTGGAATGAGAGTAAATGGCTGCTATTCAAAAAAAAAGAACAAAAAAACTGTGTACTAGATGTGTACACATCTATACCCACATACATGTACCAGTTGGTTTGTGTAACTGACAAAGGATGGGTGTGAGAGGATAGGAACAAGGAGCTGCCAAGTTTCTGGCCACAAAGTCTTCAAATCCTGCCTTAGGGCTATTGACATCAAAGTTGGCACTGAATTCTTTAAACAGCTATGAATAGAACAATCTATCTCCATTTTCAATGGAAGATGGATCATGAAAATGGCAAGATAACTACAATATTATCCAATACTTTTTTTTTTCCCAAACAATTGCATTTCTTTGTCATTTTATCATTTTCAACAAAAATAGTTCATTACATATACGGATAAACTCAATTTAGTTTTTTAAATTGTATTTTAAGACTTTCCCTGTAAATAAATTCACCCTGTAAATAAAATCATCAAGAAAAGCCATAATTTCATCAGTGTGGGGGATTTCTCTATTGAGATAAATTAAAATCTCTCTGTGCCCTAATAAGTTATTATGGCTGAAGAAAATCATCCCATAATCACTGACATTCTGATAATGAACTTGGTTCTGGCATGACTTAATTGCTTATACCAGGTTCCATGCCTTTCCAGCTTGGTAGGAAGTGCCTGCTAGTGTTTATATCTTTGAAAAGTCCAAGGTCACTTCCACACTATGATCAGTTAGGATTTTAATGGGGAAAAGAAAATCACAAATCAGAAAATAAACTTTGTCAGACCATGTTTCTCAGTTTGGGGTTCCAAAACATGGCAACAATATCTTGGGGATGAACGTTCTGCACTGGCTTTTTAATCAGGTTCTGTAAATTACTTTTGTATGTCTGTTTGCTAATTAAGAGAACCTAGATATCTCCTTAGGGCAGCTAGGTGACACAGTGGATAGTGCCTGGAGTCAGAAAGACTTGAGTTCAAATTTAACTTCAGCCATTGCTAGTTGTGTGATCCAGGGCAAGTCATTTAATCTTTTTTGCCTCAATTTCCTTATCTGTAAAATGAGCTGGAGAAGGAAATGATAAACCCCTCCAGTACCTTTGCCAACCAGCAATAAGATATCTCCTTGAAAATGCCTTTTGGATTATCTTTCCTGGGACCGTCTTTCCTGCATAAAGGTAAATGCAATGAAATTATTTTTTTCAAGAAAGAGAATTTTCTGTATGGGATTGGGGTTTGGACTTCCCTCCTTCTCCCTACCCCCCCATATACACTAGACAAATGAACAAAAAAAAATGTGTTTTCCCCTGTGTTTTTGCCTCTTTTGCAGCTTGCCAGGATTAAACTGTAGCCTGTTTAAGTCACATTGTCATGCACTGGGAACCCCCTAGAGTTTAGGCTTTGCCAAAGAACTAGCAACAAAGAAAAATCAGCCCGGAGTCGTTTTGGCTCTAAAAGTACGAAGGAAAAAACTCAATTTCCCCTGACTTCTATTAGGTTGGGCTGTGCTAACCAGTTACTTCCCTTTACCAATGACTTTAAGTAGAAATTGTTTTTTCACTTTTGGAATGGGATTGAGATGGTGCTAATGGGAGTGGAATTTAGTGGAAAAAATTAAGAATCACAATTTAAACAAAAAACCCAGGAAGGCTCAAGGCAGGAAACACATACCACTAATGCTTACATTAGTTATGCTCTAAAACACTGCCACTCTGTGGCAACTTGGAGACATAGCAACTGTTTCTAAATAACCGTAGGCAAGCAGTCCCCACAGTGACTTGCTAAGGGAGCTTCCTCATTTCAGGCACTAATCTGAGTGCTTTGCAGAGGTTTATAAATAAATTGGTACCCTGATTTCCCATTTTCTTCTCCAATTTCAATCCTCTTTCCTCTATTTCCTCCTTTCCCCATCCCATGTAGTTCAGCAGGTAGAAGCTGACAACAAGATTGCCAGAGAGTTTATGTGAGGAAAAATTCCTGAAGAAGGGTTGTTAGTGACAGTAGAGGATAGTGCAGAGAGTGGTCAGATCTGGGAGGAAATGAGGAAAGTGTTCAGGAATGGAGTGGGCAGCTGGGGAGGTATAACTGTATAAGAAGTATATGCAGGCAAAGTGGAAGGAGCATTCAAGAGGCACCTAGGAGATTCAGTTCCTTGTCTTGAGCCTGAAACTAACTAGCGATAGGACTGTGATCTCCCTGGACCTGGACTTTGTAAAATAAGGAAGCTGGTCCAGATGAGTTCGGAGGTCTCTTATCATTCTAAATGCCTATGACTACATGACCCATTCATACTTCAATGTGTCAGTGAATGTGTGGTCTTTTTCATCAATCTAACTCTTAATCTGATCACACCTCCTTATCCTCTGTAATCTTATCCATGCCCTTCCAGAAATCCCCTCTTGAGGATCTACTCAATGTATTGGAAACTTTCTTCAAAAAGTAGTCCTTAACCTTTTTTTCTTTTTGGTGGGGGAGTTCAGGGGATCCTTTGGCATTCTGGTAAAGTCTATGAGCCTCTTCTTAGAATAATGTTTTTAAATGCATAAAATAAAATATATAAAATGAAAAGTAAACCAATTACATATTATATAAATAGGAAACAAATATATACATGTCTTAATACCATATCAATATACTTGTTACGTATAAATTAATATAAGATAGCTGCATGTGCTTTATTACCACATCATATTTTATACATATATAATTGCTTTTCTTTTAATCCTTATGAAGTTTTTAAAAAATTATAAAGGCAAGTTTATGGACCCCAAATTAAGAACTCCTATGAAGATCTTCCAGTACATTATTTCATAGAGACCAGTAAAACACTGACTCACCCTACATGTTTTTAGTCATTAAAATACATATGGCATATTGGTGCATACTAATAAGGATAAATGTTTTGGCTTCTATATAGATACCTTGAAGGCAGAGACCATATATCACTGATTTTAGCATCCCCTTCAAAAACTAGCACAATGCCCACCTTATATTAACTCCTTAGTAAATGTTTTAGGGTCCAAACTGAATGAATGAAGTAAAAGTTGACAGAAACCATCTGTCATTTGAATTTTTTGATACCAGGCATCCTTTTTATAATGCAAGTATCTTGAGGTCAGGTGCTGTTTTTTTTTCCTTAAATAGACTGAGTACTTAGCGAGACTTTTTTTAATATAGTAGGTATCAAACAAATGCTTCTTGTCTTACAGTGAATTATGGAAAGTATTGGAATTACGTGTAACAGAGGTGATACTCAAAAGTTGGATATGCACACTGCTCTGTTACTGAAAGACATGCCTTTATGCTTTGCTGAGATACTATAACAATTACTTATTGGTCCCTATCCTGTGTCAAATAGGTTGGTTGATGAACATCATTGAGGATTGGGTCTTTTGAAAAAAACACTCCTTTACCCTTGTTAGGCTATAAGAGAAGTGAGGGAAAGAATTTCTCTTCACTTTCAGACCTGCCTCTTGGGGGGAGGAGGGAGTGCTTCCAATCTTCCCTCTCCTTCAGACTCCCAGTAATGGAAGGGGAAAAATTTCTTTCCCTTACTTTTCCCACTCCCAACTCCAACAGCAGTGGTACCTAGCAATTGGAGCATATGACAATGATAATAAACATTTATTTGTCCAACCACGCTTGAGTCCCTGACTACCTTCTTTTGTCTTTGTCTTCTGTCCTCTCTTCTGCATACAAATTCACAACCAACAACCAGAAATCCTATTAAAAAATAGATATTTTCAGCCTCAGTTGCTTCACAGAGTTGAGAGATGATTCTTGAGTTTACACTGCTTCTCACATGAGAAAAATCTCCCCATCATCTGCAGCAGAATGGACTAATAAAGGCTAAACCCTGTCCCTTCTGTCCAAAAGATGAAGAGATTTTGAGTTTCTTAGAGAGTGCAGGTCTGAAAGAAATCTTTGTCTAACAGACCCCTAAAGTGACTTTACCTTTCAGGGACATTATAATAATGACAATGAATTATTATTTTATGTTTTAGGTTTGTTTTTTGGTTTTTGCTTTTCGCTAATGTCAATTTATGGCCCCCTTTTTATATTAGCCATTTATTGGGTGGTAGAAGAAATAGATATCCTTCATCTAATATACATTTTGTGCATTGAGAAACTTTTCTAGAAAAGACCCTCTTTTGGGGGAGCTCCTAGAATTGAGCCATGCCTAAGCTTTTTAAAAGATATTTTCCATGGAATTCTTGGGTGGAGACAATGATCCAGCTTGTTTAAAAAACAACAGAAAAAGATTGTCACCCTTCCTTTACAGGTTAGGCCCCTCTCAAGAGCAGTTTAGTTCCTGCAACTCTAGCTAGAGCTTTTTATGGAGAGGAACTACCTGGAGCATGGGTACATACATGTTTAGCAGTTGTGCTCAATGTTCATTTCTTCTGATTCTTCATTTCAGAAAGATGAGAAACCTTAAATTTGTCTTCATAGATTGATGTTTCAACATCAATGCTGTTTTCTCACAATGAGGATCCCAGATCCTGGATTATGTGATCATCCTCCTCCTCTTCTCCAATCCCCTCTCCTTTCTCCTTCCCTTTACTGTATGAGCTCTCAGAATCAACCTGTGATTCAGAAATTTTAATAAGGTCAGCCTAGTTTAATTTGAGTGGATTTGAAACCTCTGTTGTCACAATCAAAGAAGCATTCACATTACCAAATTAACAAGGCTTATTAGGAGAGTGGCCGACTACTGAAGTCCTTTGAACACTCAGCCATATGGGTATATCAAGACTGGATCAAACAGGCCTGACAGTAATTAAGATAATAGGTACTCTCCCTGGTTTTCCCCAGTTTCATCTGAGCCTATTGGGTAACACATTCTGGGCATTTTGTACAGGATGTCAAAGGACACATACTGCAAATGGATTTGCATTATTGAGGCCATCACACACTGGGGTACCCTTTGGCAACATGGCAGCCACCCTCCTACTGCCAGTCGCTATTCTCCCATGAGCCTTTAGCACATGCCACCACAAAGGCTCCACAGGTCAGTGGCTTGATAGCTTTGGTTTTCTTTGTACCAGATGGTTAGGATGCCATCATCTCCTACTGGTGACATTTCACTTTGATATACTTTCAATTCTGAGGCATTTACTAAATAGGTAACTACAGCATGTATAATTTCCTCATTAAATCCAAAGACAAGGTCACTGTATGTTAAGCGGAAGATGCAGCTAGTTCACACATGTTATCGGCATGAAAATATGAGTGCTAAGTTTGTGCACTGACCTTTCAATACCGTTCAGAATTAACTTCGGCAGACCCTGTCTAATGGTAACTATATAAGACCTGCTTTACTAAGGAAAAATAACAGAGTAAAGAGTGAAAATTTGTTTTCCAAAATGGGAGACACTTTTTGATATGTATATCTCTATAGCAAGACTAGACTTTAGATCTGAATAAATATATAATTAAGAAAAAAATATCTAAGTTTCAACTGTGTCAGTAAAAGTTACCACAAGCAGAAATTGCAAACTCTGATTCACTTATAGTGTTGATTTAATAAAGAAATGCCTGATGGAGACTGAAAAATGCTTGTTGGGGAATAAAAGAAGATCTCTAACAGATGAAGGGGAGATGAGCTTGGATTTGTTGTTAGAAAAGAAGCCTACCTGCCCAACAAGTACATGAATAGGTTGTCAGAATACTGAAAAGAGAAATGGGGAAAAAATTCTTTTTGAGCAAGAAGGCTTGTATCTACACATAGAAAGAAAGTATGGTGGGAAATTGAAACAATTATCTGGATAGTTAAAGCTCAAATTTATTTTCTTTTGATAAGGCTAGATAATGAGGGTGGGAGTAAATTGTGACTTTGAATTATATAGAGGATAGCCTTAATTTCCCTAACTGTGGACCTGGAAAGAGGTCAGAATGGACCTCTGGCAGACTTCATTTAATCCCTCATTTTCTAAACATAAATGGCATCTAAGAACAAAAAGAGCCCATAGAGAAATGATAGTGTTTCATAACCAAATGTACTGGTTCAAATGAAATCAGTATTTATCAAATTTCAATAGCCCTCATCCCAGTGTCTGTGTTTGGCCCAAGAGTCGTACCAGATGCTCAGGCCCTTTAATGCCAAGAAACCTTCAGGATGAACATGTACGCTAGAATTTAATTGAAAATTAGACTTTCAATTATATCTAAAGTTATTCTGGCCCCCTAACATACAATTTCTTTTTAACATATAGTTTTTATATATTCAGCTTGGGGAGGAATTGAGAGTACCATAATAGTCAGACTCTCAATTAGAATTTAGGCAATTGAATATCTCTTCCTGCAGGAGAAAGGTTATAGTAAACTTCTGGAAGGAAAGGGATGGCCTTTTTGTATATTTTAGAGATGACCTGTGTTGTGAGTAGGATTGTTTTAATTTTTGAAGTAATGGGAACATCGATACACACACACACACACACACACACACACACACACACACACGTGTGTTTGTCAGCTCTATATTTCCTTTTGCTCCATTGGTCAGGAGTGGAAAATTTAGAGATTACATGGGAATGAAGTTATAGCACCCATAGTTTTAGGCAATGGTTAAAGCACTATGCCTGGAGCCAGGAAGATCTTAGTCCAAGTGCTGCCTCAAACATTTACTAGCTGTGATTTTTGATAAGTCACTGGACCTCTGTCTACCTCAGTTTCTTGAACTATAAAAATGGGACCATCATAGCACCAGCCAACCTACCTATCTACTTACCTACCTCACAAGGCTGTGGTGAAGATCCAAACACAAAATCCACATAGTATCTATTTAGAGCCTGTCTGAGGCAAACAACACACACATATTAATAGATTATTATTAAATTTAAAATATATACAAATGATTTTATGAGAGAAGGAATTAGAACTGGGGTGATCAAACAGGTTTCCTAAAGAAGGTTGTATCCAAGTTGTGCATTGAAGTCATGCATATGGAGTCTATGCAGCAGAAGTGAATAGGGAGTACATTCCAGGCATGAGCAACATGTCTGCAAAGATATAGAGGTGGAGAAAAAGGCTGTTTGCAGAAAGTGGTATTTGAGCTGAATATGAAAAGAAGTCATAGAAGTCAGGAAGGGCAGCTAGCTGGCACCAGAGTGCCAAGCCTGGAGAGGAAGGCTAATCTTGAGTTCAAATCTGACCTCAGACACTTACTAGCTGTGTGACCTTGGGCAAGTCACTAACCCTGTATGCCCGAGTTTCCTCATTTATAAAATTAGCTAGAGAAGGAAATGGCAAACCATTCCAGTATCTTTGTTAAGAGAATTCCAAATGGGGTCACAAAGAGTCAGACATGACTGAAGAATGACTGAACAACAGCAGCAACAATGGAAGTCAGTAGGTAAAGATGAGGAGGGAGTGCATTAGAGGTATCAGTAATACCTATTTAAAAGCCAAGGAGTCAGGAGGTACTGTGTCATGTTCTGGGTACAACAAGACGATGTGTAGCTACATTTTAGAGTATATAGAGGGAGAGGGGAGGTATAATCAGACTAAAAAGACAGGAAGGGGTCAGATTTTGAAACTCTTAAATGCAAGAAAGAACACTTTATATTTGATCTTGTAAGTAATTGAAAGCCACTCACATTTATTGAAATGGGTGGGGGGGAAGACTCACATGGTTAAACCTGCACTTTAGGAATATCTCTCTGGCTAGTGAATGGAGTATGGCTTGTAGTGGAGAGAGACTTGTGACAGGGAGATCAAAGAGAAGGCTGCTATAATAGTCTAGATGAGTAGTGATAGAAAGTCTAAATTGAGGTGTTAACTCTGAGTGGAGAGAAAAGGACATAAAGGAGAAATTATAGTAAGATAGAATGATAAGATTTGACAAGAGACACCAAAATGAAGCCTAGGTGACTGGGAGGAGGGTGGTACCTTGGACAGCAACAGGATGGATTGAAGAAGGAAAGGTTTGAAGCAAGGAGACCAATATGATTCAGAGAATTATAAGCTCACAGATTTAGAAATGGAAAGTATCTTTAAGAAGGCTATTACAATACTCTAAGTAAGGAATTCTAGACCTTTTCCTGTCATAGACCTTTTGACAATCTGGTGAAGCCTATACATCTCTTCTCAGAAGAGTATTTTAAAGTACATAGCATAGAATATATATATATATATATATATATATATATATATATATTCTATGCTATGCTATATATATATATATGTTTACAAAACTTATGGACTCCATCTTAATGATCCCTTCTCTTACAGAGATGTGATAACTCATAAACCACCTCAAATAATGAAATGTTATGTATAATGTGGAACTACTGGGATAAGAAGGGAAATAGTAAAATTAGAAGCTAAGCTGAAACAGGATTGGCAAATCTGGCAAAGATAATTGGGCATGATATTGTTATTGCAAATCTTTGAACTCAAGAACCAAGAAGGCAGAGAGTCTAGGAAGGCCCAAAAGATTTAGAACCTCAGTTCTTGGGGTTAGACATCAATATAAGAAATGTGATATAGTGTCTGTTGATTGAATTTGGGTCCCTACAGTTGGAGTCAGAAGACCTATGTTTAAATCCTCATTCCTCACTTAACTGGAAAAATCACTTGCCCACCCTGGGACCCAGTATCTTTATCTGTAAAATGAAGCAGTAGGACTAATTCACCTTTAAACTTTAATCCAACTCAAAACCTTTGATGCTTTGAATCTACTTTATCCTAGAAAAGAGAAGATACAGGGAAGATATAGTTATCTTCATCAAGGTTTTGAAGATTTATTCTTTGGAAGATGGATGGAATTTGTTCTGCATGGCCTCTTAGGGAAGGGCTAAGAGCAATAAGTGGAAGAGGCAGATTTTACCTAACCTATTGAGATTGGATCTGTGATTTCATTGACACAGAGAAATAATGGGTGAGGAGCTCCCTCTACCACTGCAGCTCTGCCATTTGTAGTCTTCAAGGATTGTCTTGTTAACTGAGAGTTTAAATGTCTTATTTGGAGTCTTGCTGCCAATATAGGTCAGAGCTAAGACTTGAATCCAGGTTTTCCTGGCTTTAAGGTTAGTTCACTATGCAACAAGTCACACTCTCCCTATTTAGCCCATTATTGGCTTGATAACATTTCTATCTCCTGGTTTTCCTGACTTCTTTCAAGTCCTAGCTAAAATCCCACCTTCTGCAATAAGCCACTCTTGATTCTCCTTAATGCTAGCTCCTTCCTCCTGTGATTATTTACTATTGATCCTGCATATGTCTTGCTTGTATATATTTGTTTTTGTGTTGTTCTTCCCCATTACACAGTGAGTTCCTTGAGACCAAGGACTATTTTGTGGAGTTTTGCTGTTGTAATATATTTTTGGTTTCTTCCTTTCTTTTTATCCCTAGTGCTTAGCATAGTGTCTGGGCCTTAATAAGTACTTAATAAATGCTTGTTGACTAAATAAAGAAAAACATCCTTAAAAGGAAAAAAAAGCTGTCCAATAAGCTCTATTCAATTTTGTATAAATCCTCTAATAATACTTAGCGGGTCCAAAGTATTAAGGGTCACAGAATCTCAATGTTAGAATGAATCTCAGAGGTCATCTAGCCCAACTTATTCTTTGCCCCTAAACACTTTCTACAACATTACTGATAAAGTGGCCAACAAATCTTTACTTGAAAATCTCTAGGGTGTAACAATTCACTACCATGCAAAGCAAAACATCCCACTTTTGGACATCACTAATAGTGAGGAAGATTCTTTATTTATAATCTTCTTTGGAATATCTTTCCATTATTAGAGGTAGCATGATACACTGAAAAAGTGCTGGATATCTGACCAGTAATGTCTCTGGAGTACTTTATAATATTATAGGTTTATTTATATATTTACATATGCATATATAACATATGACACACACATATAACACACATGTATATCTATTTGTATTTAAATTTTATTTGAAGAAATAATGGTTATTATTTGAATACCTTCTATATGTACATCTTATATGTCATGAAATAGTTTTTAATTTGATCTGTGTTGACTATGTTAGTTGATTGACTCAATGATTGCTAATAAGCCAGAATATTCAGCACTAGGGTCAGGCTGACTGGGGCACAAGATGTTTTGTGGGGAATAAGGGAGGTAGGCATAATGAGAATTTGCACCCTAGAACATTCTGTTCTCTGTGGCCCGAAGAGATTTATTTCATGAAATCATCTACCTCACAGGGAAGGTTCAAAGCACACAGTGAATAGTCTCAAACAAGGGGCTCAGTTTTGAAACCTTGTCCTAGCTTTGTCTTGGGCACTGTGCTCTGGTTTATTTAAACATCCATTTAAGCAAGGGTTCACCATAAACTACTTTTTATATCTACTCTTGTTGGTTGGAATCTGCCTAAAATTGCCTGAGTTCATTATCCTGCTTTAATCAGTACAGTATAATGAATATACTTAAATCTGTCTTTGCTGATTGAAACTCTTACTTGATTCTAGGTCAGGATTCTAAATGCCAGGGTGATCCTTGAAGCTGATTGTTGCTGGAGGTGGAAAGGAGATAGGAGATTGGGCTCTTTCCATTGACCTCTATATAGTCATTGTGAGGTTGTTGCTTTTTTTCTTTAATCCTGATAAAAGATTATTTTCCTGTGATTTATTCCTTTCACTTAAAATTCAAGATGGGTGGGGTGAGAGTTAGACAGGTCAAATAACTCAACAACAATATATATATATATATATATATATATATATATATATATATATATATATATATATATATATATATATTATATATATATATATATAGGACCAAAAGTTGGCATAAACAGTTTAATAGCTTGTTCCACACAATTTCAAAATATTTTCCACAATAGTGAGAATCAATTCATGACTCCATCAACAGTGTGTTAATAAGATTCTCTTCCCATATCTCTTTCAATAATTTACAATTTTTCTCATTTTTCATCCCCCTCCCCATTTCATTGGCATGAGGGGAAACATCAGAATTGTTTTAATTTGAATTTTTCTTATTATATGTAACTTAAATTGGTTTTTCATTCAGTTGCTGTTATTTTTCATGTTGTCATTGGAAAAATTGCTTGGTCATAGACTGCAACCGCTTATTTACTGCTGAATGGCTCATCTATTCATGTGAATTCTCTCTGGCTTTAGACATCCGAATGTTATCTGAGATATTTGATACAAAGATTTTACCCCAACTTGACAAGATCTCTTCTTAATCTAACTGCATTGATTTTAAGCACATTTTCCCTGCCTCTGCAGTGTCTCTGTGAGTTAGCTACAGCAGCTAGTGTTAGTTATTTATCCAACACTTGTTATGGTTCTCACAAGTGCTATGGGCTCAGGGCTTTCTGATTGATGTTCATTGAGAGCATAGCTAATTTTCTCTCAATTAGTTTTATTATTTTTTCCATTGGAAAAGGATTAATCTGTCTTAAGACAAATGGCAAATTCATTCTGTCTTCTGTTATGACAGACTGGACATCATTCACCAGATAAAATGTATCATTTATGACATCTAGAATGATGTGCAGCAGATCATCTAAAGACGGCTCTTTGATTCTTTCTGGTGTTTGACCTTTGGTTATTATTTATGAGACTTATTTTCTTCTCTGCAGTTTCTCCATCCCCCGCATCATCTGTCCTTTACATAAAGCTAATGAAAAGAAGGTTACAGTTTTATAATTGACTGAGACCTTAGGTTAGAAATGCTGTAATATAAAAGGATTTAAGTTTTATAAGAAAAGAAAGAGTCGGTATAATCCACATATTGTCACCCTGACTAGCAGAGGGGTGGATAGAATGCTGGGCTTGGGGTCAAGAAGATCTGAATTTAAATCTCAATTCTGATACACACACACATATACATGTATATATGTGTATATATGTATGTATGTGTGTATAAGTATATACACATATACACATAAACATATACACACACATGCATGTATTCTACAGTGATATCCTTACCCCCAGCTTGCAGGTAGGTTGTGACAGAACTGGATTGCAAGGTGAAATCTACATGATCATAGGATTTAGCAATTGCAAACTCCTTGGGAGTAATGACTGTCTTTTGCTTATTTTTATATCCCCAGAGCTCAACACAGTGTCTGACACATATTGAGTGCTTAACAAATGTTTTGATTGATAAATGGAACCTTAAGAGCCCACCCCACTCCTTTTACATATTAAGGAACTGATACCCAAAGAGATCATGTAATTTTAGAGATAATATGATTCCTTCAATTCTCTGAACTTCAGTTTCTTCATCTGTAAAGTGTCAACAATAACACTCACTCTATCTTATAAGAACATTAGAAGAAAAGTTGGAATTTTAAAATTGTAAAAACCTACACTATGAGTTATTGTTGTTGTTATTGTTTTGGTTTTTTCATGCTACATAAAGTCCAAACTCTTCTTCCTGGCTTTCAGGATCAGATGATATATTCATGATAAAGTCCAGATAGGTAATGATCCAGGGGTGGGAAACCTGTGGCCTTGGGGCAACATGTGAATTTGACTGAATCCAGTGAAAGGGCTGCACTTGAGGACCTAGAGGGCCACATGTGGCCCTGAGGTCAAAGGTCCTCCCCCCAACCGAATGATATAGGCATATTAGAAAGGCAGTAACATAGGTATAATAATATTATTTCATTTGATCCATATAATGGCCTTGCAAGTAGGTACTATTATTTTCTCTACCTTATTTATTATTTGTTATGCCTATTTTAACAATAAGAAAAGAAGCTGAGGGAGGTTAAATGATTTCCCAAGGTCACACATCTAGTAAATATCTAGGACAGAATTTGAACTCAGATCTTCTAAACTCCAATGCCAACACTATTGCTCTTCCTGGTGGCTTGTATGCAAATCATTCTGGAAACCATAAAACACTTAATGCACTTTTATTTTTAATGACAATAACATTATTAAGACAAAACAAACTTCAGCAGACTATTGTAAGTTCAGCCTGAGACAGACCAGCACTTACTCCCTAACCCTGTGATTTATCAGTACTAAAATGGAAGCTTAATTCCTCTCAGGATTAACACTGAAGAGCAGAATTCAGTGCCCCTAACTATACAACACAACCCACAGCCCTATGCCATTTGTCTCAAATCAGTTTTTAAGTACCACACAAACTACCTCCATAACATTTTTTCACATATTGTGATCCCTTTGTGTAATCAATTACATGTATTAGGCAGAGCTCAGATCATATTAAAATTGTAAAGGAAAATAAAGTGAAAGATTGTCTTACTCAAATTCCCAGTGGAGAAAAAAACCAGATTATTCACTCAGTCAACTAGCAATTATTAAATGTCTTGTATGTGCCAAGCACTGGGCTAAGTGCTAGGTTCAGATTCAGATCTTGTTAAACAGCTAAGTTTATATCATCTCATTCTTTATGAAATTATGTTATGGGAAAATTATGTGGTGTTGATGGTTTGAATTCATAGGAGGAGGGGTATCACATTTGTTATGAAAGAGAAATCTAAACTTTGCCTAAAATACCAACTCTACCTCTGTCTGCAGCAATATAACCAGAATGGCTGGATTAAAAAAAAAATCCGACAGCAGAATAAACAACCTCAGCTACTGTATGCTCTAGATTTAAGGTTTATGTAGTTTTTATTTCCAGTGTTTGTTTTGAAACTCCATGAGGTCTGAATAGAACCAATCTTGGATTCCAAAATACATATTTTTGAAACCGTTGCTACAATCGACCGTATTTTGTTACCAGTGAGGAAAATTTTCCATTTTTATGTGAAACAAAAATGGATCCCAGGGGATCATAGGATACAATTAGGGGCAAATAGAATGAGTCAAAGCCAAAGTTTTGTCAAAGATGACAATTCTTTAAGCATCCCTAGACCACTGAGGGCAGATATCCTGCACACCTTGATGGACTAAGAGAATAGTGAAGAGCTCAGAAGGTGGTACCAAAGATGTAGCTGGATGACTTTGTCCTCTACAGTCATCATTATTTAGTTTTTTGGTGTTCTCTTTGTCCATAATTTCAGGCAGGTCACTGCATAGTCCAATGAAAAAGTCTCTTCCATGAACACACACAACAAAGGTGCATACAGACACGCATAGGGGAAGTCACCCATATAACCAGATTCTCCAGAACTGTGCTGAGCTGCCCCCCCCCCCAAAAGCAACACCAAACAAACAAGAAGAAAAAAAAAGTAAAGGAAAAGAAAAGCAATGCTGACATTTAGTTCCTTTATTACGCCTCCTTCTAACGTGCTCAACTTAACCCCAATAATAAAGATTACAATAAGCCAGCCAGACTATGGTCCAGGGCTTCAGGCTCTTCCTGATTTTAACTACTGTTTATGGGAAGTCTTGAAGTGGGAGGGAGGGTGGTGTCCTGATTAGGGATATCAGCAACAGCTGCTGCCATTCTGCCCCCCAGATCAACTGAACTGCCTTCTTGACTATGCTAACCAACTCTTTGGAATGGAATTTACAGAATGTGCAGGGAGTTGAAGGTCCATGCATGAATACATCCCTGCCTATCACTCTTTCCAGTAGTCACCCCAGACCATCTCATACATAACCTTGAAGGGGAGGAGAGAACAAGATAGATGGTGCCTGAAATAGCTGTCATTCTATCCTGAAGAAAATCATGCCAAACTGCAAATCTTCAACATGAAACCTGGTTCAACTAAGTATGAAACTATCCAAATTAAGTAGATTGTCTGAGGGTTTTGTGCATTTACAGCCTTCAGCATCTGAAAGCAGTTTCCCCGGAAAGTCTGACTACTTAAAATTCAAGCACTATGCAACTAAGAAACTCCAAAAAGCGGTAATGAACCATAAATTATTGCCGTTAGATATTTAATACTCAATCAGTATGTGCTCTCTCATGCATATCCCACTGGCATTGCATTCATTCTGACAGTGTGGTACTGGTTCAATTACTTTGCTCATTTACAATAAAAGATTAATGAAAAGAGGTAGATTTTAGTTCACAGAGATTAATTGCATCCCTTACTTTTCCTACACTCGAAATATTCAACCCATAATCCTGATAGCTTTTTCGTCAACAAGTACATGGAAAATTAATAGACTTTCTTCTGCTGGAAACCTCAGAGGATTTTCAGATACAAACATCCAGGGAAAACCAGACCAAAAGTTGGCTCTGGGCTGGAAATGAATTCATTTACCTGCTCCTTTAAATTTGCTCTGGTGACACTCTGAATTAGCCAGTATAAAGATGCCTACACCATAAGCACTTTAAACCAGCATATTTCCTGGCTGGTATTTGCAAAGCTAATTCCCTTCTGAGGTCTAATTCTGCCAGATAGGTACAGCCACGCTTGGTAGACATTCCAAACATTCGAAGAGATGTTGACTGTTAAACATTTCACAGCTTCTCTATGGAGAAAAATAGATGCCAAGTTTACTAGTACATTTATTTTGAATCTTTGTGAGCATAGAGTTATTTACTCTGGGGAACTCTACTTTTCACATTTCAAAGGGCCTTCTTCACCAATGAAAGATTTTGGAGTTGCCTCAAACTCTATGGATATGTTTTCAGTCTTTATCATACTGAAGACAAACAACTTATGAGCCAAGAAGATGACAACTGCCATGTTACAAAGATAGCATGGTACCTGATGTAGGGAGTACCAGACTAAGGCTTAGGAAACCTCTGTAACCTTGAATAAATAACTTAGGCTTCCTGAGTTTATTTTTCCTCATCTGTAAATGGAATGTTTTCGACCAATGTTCTTTTTTTTGCGGGGGCAGGTGGAGGCAATCAGGGTTAAGTTACTTGCCCTAGGGTCACACAGATAGTAAGTGTCTGAGACAAGATTTGAATTCATGTTCTACTGACTCCAGGTCTGCTGCTCTATCCATTGTACCACTTAGCTGCCTCACTGTAGGTCCTTTTCTGATGCCTTGTTTGATCATGGAGATTACAGTAGGCTCCAGAAGACTATACCAAAAGAATTGCAATTTCTTTCAGGTCTGATGAAAAAAGAAGAAAAAAAAAAGAACTGAATTTGGTAGCTGAAGAATTAGCTTCGAGTTCTAGCCTTTTCACTTACTACCTGCGTGACTTTGACGAGGGCACTTAATTCTTATGGGCCTCAGTTTCCTTTTCTGAAAGATAAAGAGTTTGGATGAGATACCTCTAAGGTTCCTTCTAATTTGAAATCTATGATGCTATGGTCCTATGATATATTTTAATCACCTCATTTGATAACTGAAGGAACAATCCCAAAGAGGGAAATTACTTATTCATGAGAAAAGAGTAAACAGCAGACAGAATTTTGAAATTAGGTGCTTTGAACCAAGGTTTCCGCCATTACTTCACCACACTAAGCTATGAACCTAGTAGAGCTTCATGTGCAGAGTTGGGTTGGTCTACTCTAAAGGGTCAACATACCTAAATTGAAAGAGACTCGTTGCCAGAGGATTGGTTACTGAGTATCAAAATGTTTCATCTATGGCAAATCACAAAATGGTCTACCAAGGCATATAAGAGTTTTGCTTAGCATTGGTGGAAGGTGTACCCATAGTGATGGATTCTTGAAATATTGAAGAATATCATAGCCCTTGGGCAGCTAGGTGGCACAATGGACAGAGTGCTGGGCCTGAAGTCAGGAAGACTCATCTTCCTGATTTCAAATCTAGTCTCCAACTCTTATTAGCTCTGTGACCCTGGGCAAGTCACTTAACCCTGGTTGCCTCATCTGTAAAATGAACTAAAAGGGGAAATGGCAACCCACTCTAGTATCTTTGCCAAAAACATCCTAAATGGGATCCATGAAGAGTTGGACATGACTGAAACAACTGAACAACAATCAAAAGACAGCACTTAAACACTTCTGGGATGAGGACATGTAATGATGATTGTGAAAGAGCTGTGAAAAAGTTAGATTTGTTACAAGTGGCCCCTCATATTAGCAATGCATTTATTCTATCTCTTCCTCAAAGAACTGCTATTTTCTTTTAAAACCCAGCTCATATGCACATTCTATAGGAGGATTTTCCTAGAGAACTCTACTTATCAATCTCCCTCTAGAAATTATTTCATATTTTGTTTAGGCTTTATATTTACTATTGCTTGTGGGATAGGACCTTGGTCAGCTAGAGTTAATCCTACTCCCCAACACACTCAAACACACTCTCACATACCACTAAACAGAACTGTGTGAGCTAGATCAATGTGGAACTGATTCAGGGAAGTTTGAGTTAATTTTGCCCCATGTTTGATTGCCCTGAGAGCCCTCTGTGGTCAGTTTGGGCAAGGAGGATTTAAGGACTATTCTGTAGTTCCTGGAGTAGTTACAATTCCTGTGGATTCAAGGGTAGCTCTAATTTCTAGCTCCACTCTGAGCTTGACTACTGCCCAGTTGTACCAGGCTGGCTTTTTGGCATTGCTGCAGAGCTCTGATAGGTGGGTTACTTAGCTACTACTTAGCTACCTACTGACTGGTGAACTTGGAGGGGAAGGCTATATAGTCACTGGGCTGGGCCAGGCAAGTTGCTCAGTTTCCAGGCTCTTCTCAAGACACAGTTAACTCTGCTGGAAGAGTCAATTCAATGAACTCCCTGGGATTGCTCTTCAGTGGGCAGTCGTGATCTCTCACCTCCCTAAGACTGTATGTAGCTTTGGCTGTATGATACAATGTTCTTTTCATCTATTGTTACAGTTCTCTTTTTGGCTGGCATTTTATAATACTCTTTCAACTACAGTAAAAACCTTTGCCCTATGTTTGGCAGAATCCTTGCCTCTTTTTTCCCCCTCATACTTTTAAATCAAGTTTGTCACCTCCAAATAGGAAGATGTCTAGTCTCTTCCCTGTCTGATAACCCTTCCTGGGTTGGGACCAGCTCCCTAAGTCAGGGACTTTTGCTTGGCTTTTGGTGAATGTTTTCTCTCTTCATCTTCACCTCCTGGCTTCCTTCACGTCCTACCTTAAACCTCACCTTCCACAGGATACTTTTTCTGGATTTCTCTTAATTTCTAGTGCCTTTCCTGTTTTTGATTGTTTCCTAGTTATCTGTATATAGCTTTTTATACAGTTACTTGTCTTCCCAGTTAGACTGTGAGCTCCTCACAGGCAGGGCTGTCTTTTGCCTTTCTTTGTATCCCTACTGCTTACTTAGCACAGTGTCTGGAACATAGTAGGCATTTAATAAATGTTTTCTTGGTCAACTGATGATCAGTCTTGGTTCAGCCAATAACACTTCTCTACTTGGACTCTTTTCAGAGTGCTGTGCAGATAAATGGCTAAGTACAAATGTATGAATGCAGTCTGTACCCTAGAGAAAAGCTTATTGTCTGGCTTGCCTCTTCATATTCAATTGAGCTATTCAAGCTTGTCTAAGGGGTGGAATATTTATTTTGCATCCGAAGACCTTCTCCTTTACACTTCAATATCTGCCTTTCCCCCCTTTATATCTTTAGCTTTGCTGAAGTACAACTAGGACACATCTTCATATCTATAATTTGTATTTGCAATTAATAAAAAATAAAAGGGAGCAAGGTGATATCTATACAATCCCCCAAATAATTAGATGTGACTTGTTATTTGAATATGGCTAAATAATTAGTATCATTCTGAGTTTCTATGATTATGAAGTCCTATAGTCGTAAAGTGAAAATGTTTGTTCTCCAAATTTATGTAATCTCTTAACAAAGATTGTCTGGTGTAGATAGTACCCAGTGTATGTTTTACTCTGGTAGTGAGTATTGAGAAATTTCCATCTGCCTTGTTTGGATATTGCCATGACAGAAGCAGATATCAGTGATGCATCTCTTTTTCCAGAAAGCTGCCTAGAAACAGTGACCAAGGAGCAGGTGTTTTTATGTTTGTTTCTGTGTTCAAGGCACTTTTCTTAACATCAGGGGAAAAAAAAAACAACTTGTGGCTCCCTAATGTTTTTATTTGTTTGTTTTTACAAGTAATGACTATCCTTAGATTTCTTATAGAACTCATTATTATAGGGATATCCTTCCTAGCGTAACACCCACCCACACCTGTGTGAAGAGTATGTATTTTAACAGGGGGTATTCAATTGTATTTCTTATCTTTCTATTTACCTGACATTGGTTATATAATTAACCAGCTGTGTAACCTAGGGGAGTCTCTGAATCTCTCTGAGTCTGTTATTTTAATCAGTAAAATGAGGGGGTTGGGCTGGATGAAAATTTTACATTTTTATAGTGCTTTAAGATAGTGAAAGAATTATTTCCACTCCATAGATAAGGTGGATAAGACCCAAGTTAAAAGATTTGCTCTTCATCACAGGGCAGGTAAGTAGAATTCTAAGTTAAGTTCCCTGATTCTAAATTCACATTCCCTTTTTCACTCTCCCCTTCTGCCTTTTAAATGACCTCTAGGTTTATTTTGGTTCAAAATATATGAAACTATCATATCATAAAGGTCATTGTGGAACTTAGACTTTGAAGGACTTTTTGAAATCTAGTCCAAATCTAGTCTTTTTAGAAATTAAGGCAACAGAAAGAGTGCCTTCTTCTAAAGTTACTATTGAATAAATAGAAAAAATTCAGCATGTAAACTTAGGTTGTACCTTAATAAAAGTGAGACAAGATCCCCAAGATTAACTTTAAAAAGTGGATTTTATTACCATGGAACACCGCGGGACTGTCAGGGTACATGGTCACCCAAATCAGACAGCAATTTTGCACAGACGGTGTTCAGGTTTTATAGAGGTTCCATAGCCAGGTTACATAAGCTTGAAACTACAGTGATGTAAGCTGAAACTCCAATGATTGGTCGCTTGAAACTACAATTAGTGATTGGTCAGTATTCTCGCTAGCTCCAAACCCTAGGCTGGGACTCCCACCCACAGATTAATCAAGGGTAAGAAAGGGGTGGAGGTTCTGCCTATTTACAGATTAAGCGAGGTGGAGTTCTCTGTTTTACAAATCAATGAAGGAAAGGTTGGGCTGCCTGTTTTACTATAAGGAAGGGTGAGTGGATTTGTGTCTGACATTCAGGAAGGGCAAAGTGACAAATCTAAGAGGGAAGGGTAGAGTGGAGCTGGGTCCAACACTTGGACTCCAAATCTAGTCTTCTTTACACTATATTATGCTCCCCTTAATTTCTTATATTCAACCAGAATCTGCCTCTTTATAACTTTCATCCTTTGGTCTCTGATCTCCTGTCTATAGTTGCTCAGAAAAAGTATAATCCCTCTACTGCCATATTTTTGATAAGCCTTCAAATTTTTGAATAATTACAATGTTAATTATAAATTAATACACTAATTACTGTTAATTTTGTCTTTGTATATAGTCCCTAAATCAATGCAGTTTGTAAAATCCCCTGAGACTTCATAGTATATGAGAATTGCTCTGGGAGAGAAAACTAATCCCTTCCATTTAAATTGTTTTAAGAAGATTCTGAAGATCACCTAGCAGGTTAAGATACCGTACTGAAGTTCTTTCTCAAGCTAAATTGTCAACCATTCAAATTCTGCTTTGGAGAGCATGACTCCAATGGGCTGACCACATTATTCAAATGCAAAACATATGCTTGCCAAAAAGACTAGTTTTAATGGAGAGCTCACACTGGGTAAGCTGGTCAGAAGAAGCAATACAAGGACATTCTCAAGATCTCTCTTAAGAACTTTGGAATTTATTGTGCGACATGGGAGACACTGGCACAGGACGACCCACCATGGTGTGCCCACATCAGAGAAGGTAATGTGCTTTATGGGCAAAGCAGAATTGAAACAGCTCAAAAGAAATGCAGGATGAACAAATTTAGAGAATCCACTCCAGGTATTCACATGGACTATTTGTACCAGACCTCTAGTAGAGCATTGCAAGATCATATTGGTCTGATCAACCACAGTAGGACACAATGAAACTTGACTCTAGCATACTTATGTCATTTTGGTCCATTTCAAGAAAGAAGAACAATAGCCAACCAGAATATTCTGTACTTTTTCCTAGAAGCAACAGGGAACTTCTCGTAAAATTACCTCTTCTAGCTTCAAGTTATTTTGTAGTAACAATACAAACAATAAAAACTCAGTTTTTTAAGTTCTGGTTTTTTTTTACTTTTCCTTTATAACATATCTCTGACTTGGGTGGTGCCAAGAATTAAGTCAATTTACAAATGATGAAATTGAAGCTTAGAAATAATTTGACCATGGTCAAATTATTAATTTGTGTTTTGATCCAGGACTCAAACCCAAGTTGAAACAAAACCTTGCTATTATCTCAGACTTGTACCACTGATTCTAGCTGGTTTAGTCCATTAGTAATCTGCATAATGTGGTTCATCTGCTTTGAGTATGTTCCATCCTAGGTTTCTATCCCAATAGAATGTCTAAGAATACTCTTGGCTGAGTCATAAGTACCTTTGATTTCAAGATTTTGTCAATAATCCCATGAAGTTTTTGCCTTCATTTCTTGGCTTCTTAACCTAAGGTTCTCAGAAACTCCAACCATCAGGGAAATTGTAATATTTTGACCTGTCTTTCACTGCCTTGCTATTTCTTTTCCAAATCAAAGTTCTTTTATAGTGTTCCCTTATCCATCACTGCCTAGTGTCCTACAATGTGCATTTGGTCACTTAATCAGCTCTGTAATAAGGGCTATTGGGCAACCATTCCTAGCACTGGTTTAAGGAGAATCTTCCCAATTGAAATTGTTTATAATTAATGCTTCATATTCAGACATGATTCCAGCAATTCTTTAGCTAGCTCTCTATCATCTAGCTAAAAAAGAAACATCAGGATCCATTTCCCCAGAATGCTTAGGCATTTAAGACAGAAAACCCCAAATCCCTCTGCTTGTTGAAAGTGCATTGGACAAATGGGTTTTAAATGTATAAATACAGTAAGGTGTGCAGGAGGATGACTAGAGTAAGTTGAATATTTAGAGTTGGTGTCAAGCAACACCAGTTTACAGAGTAAACCCTGCTGGGAAAGTTATTCATTATTTAAATACCTATTTCCATTCTTACTCTTTAAAAAGGAACATGGACTGGTTTACCCAATAATTTCCCTCCTATCTGCACTCTCTGGACATTTTCTTCCCCTTCTCTTTGCCAGCTTCCTTGCCACCCTGGGTAAACTTCTTCACTGTGATTTTGCTCCTCTGGTTTGTAGTTGTTTGTCTAGTCCACTATTTCTGAAGAGTCCCCAGCCATGCACTGCTTTACTCCCAACTCTACTCTCTGAACTTTCCCTCTTTCAGCTAGGGCATCTAAGCAGCACAGTTCATAAAATGCCAGGCTTGGAGTTGGGATAGACCTGAGTTCAAAATCCAGCCACAGACACTTGTGTGACCTGGAAAAATCATTTAACTTCTGTTTGCTTCAGTTTTCTTAACTGTCAAATGAGGATAATAATAGTGGCAGCTAGGTGGCGCACTGAATAGAGTGCCACCCCTGGAGTCAGAAGGACCTGAGTTTGGACCCGGCCTCAGATACTTAACACACAAACCTTGCTTAACCCCAATTGCCCTCCAAAAAGCAAAAATAAATAAATAAATAAATGAGGATAATAATAGCACCTGCCTCCTGGCACATAGTAGGCACCATATTAATAAATGTTAGCTATTTTTATCTTTCTTGCTACTTTGGAGACATAGTAGCCCCCCAGTGTTCTCCTCCCCTGATTGGTAATTGTTTACCTGGTTCATGCAGGTACCACCCCTCCCCCTTTTATGTGTTGTCTTCCCTCATTAGAATGTAAGCACATTGAGATTAGGGACTGTCTTTCTTGCTTATATTTGTATCCCTAAAACTTAGCACAGTGTCTGGCATATAGAAAATGCTTAGTAAATGTTCTTCTTCTTCCTGTCCCTTTTCTTCTCTGTCTCTTTTTCTCTCGGCTTCTTTCTATCTTTGTCTCTCACATTTGAAAGGGAGATGATAGAGAGAGAGAGATTCATCACTGATAAAGAAAAAAATGGATACTAAGTGTATGTCCTTCAGCTGAAGAATGACTGAACAATTGCATCCTATGGATATAATAAAGTAATACTGTGTTGTAAGAAATGAGGAAAAAAGATGATTTTAAGGAAAGATGGAAAAATATGGACTGCTACATACTAAAATGAGGAGGACCAGAACAATTTATACTATGACATCAATATTTTAAAATGACCAATGTAGAGGACTTTTGTCAATTGATGAAGAATGAAAAGAGTTTATACAACAATAACATTCTAAAACTAAACAACTTTTAAATCTGTAAGATTTTGGTTTGACACAGTGACCATCCATAATTCTAAAGGAGTGTTTATGAAATATGGTATTTGCCTCCAAACAGAGAGATATTCGACTCAGCCTGCAGAATGAGCCATAGATCTATGGCAGGGCAATGAGGGAATTTGTTTTGCTTGAATAAGCATATTTATTACAAGGATTTTCTTTCTCTTTTCATTGGAGTAAAAATGGGAGGAAAATAGATTTCTTTAAATTAAAAAAATAAAATTTAATTTAAGAAGTAACATTTAGCAATAATTGATTACTGCCTTTGAAATATTTCCTTTTTTAACATTAAATTGCTTACCAATTTTAAAAATATTATTACCTCCTTTATATAGTTACCCATGTGAGTCAAGGACTTTTTTCAAATAAGTTTCAAACTGGGAGGTAGCAGTATATAGAAAGAGAAATAGATGTTGATTTAGGAAATATAAAGAATTCACTAATATCTTACTACATCACTGGCATTATATTAAACACCTAGAGTACAAATACAAAGGTCCCTGCCCTCAAGTAGTTTACATTTTAATAGTAGTAGACAACTGACATATGAGAGTGGTGACTATGGAAGAGTGTTTTCTTTTGGAAAGTCTTAGGATTATTGAGGGGAGCCCAAGGATAGTCCATGGTCATGCTCTTTCAAAATAAAAAAAGTGATTGCTACTGTTTCCAAAAGAAATATATTGGTGGAAAGCTGGGGGTAAAGGGAAGCATGCACAATGCATGGACAGGAAAATGCCTAGAGGGAAGGGAGGCAGGGGGATCTGGCTAGAGTTAGTACCTGGGACCTGCTAGACTTACTAGGCTCTTATCCACAAGTACAGCCAGGTTCCAGGGCAGGAGTTCCAAAGTCCAGCGTATTAGTACCATGACATGATATTTAGATATACTATTTAGAGGGTTCGTAGTATTATGGAAGAAAGATGGCCAAGGTGGAGCATAGTAGTCAGACTGTCTGGGGTCTGGCTAGATGCAATGAGGTCTTACCAATCAGTACAGAACATCTCCAAGGTGGGAGTTCCACAACTGAGGAGCTTAGTTCCTCTAGGGTATGGCTGGTCTCTAGAGATACTGCTATCAACATACAGCAGCAGCAGTAGCATGACTGTCATGGCAGAGAGATAACCAAGATAATAGTTTCAAATTCTGGCTCTATTACTTAGTAACTATGTGATCCTTTGCTGTTCAATCGTTCAGTCATGTCTGACTCTTCTGATTCCGTATAATAGTGTGCCAGGCACTTTTATCTTCCATTATCTCCCAAAGTCTGTGTACAAGATCATGTTCATTGCTTCAGTGACATTATCCATCCATCTCATTCTTTGCTGCCCTCTTCTTTTGTCTTTCAATCCTGTACAATGTCAAGGATTTTCCCAATGAGTCTTGTCTTCTCATTATGTGGCCAAAGTATTTAAGCTTCAGCCTCGATATTTGACCTATCAAAGAATAGTCTGTATTCATTTCCTTAAGTATTGACTAATTTGATCTCCTTGCTGTGCAAGGGACACCACCACAATTCAGAAGCTTTTATTCTGAGAGTTCAGTTTTTCTTACAGACCAACTCTTATAGCCATACTTTGCTACTTAAAAAAAAAAAAAGACATAGCTTTGACTATAAGGACGTTTGTTGGCAAAATGATGTCTTTTCTTTTTAGTATGCTATCCAGATTTGCCAAAGCTTCCCCTCCAAGGAGCAAGCATCTTTTACTTTCATGACTGCAGTCTCTATCTTCAGTGATCTTTTAGCCCAAGAATATAAAATCTGACGCTGCTTCCATTTCTTCTCCCTTTATTTGCCAGGAAGTGATGGGACCAGTTGCCAAGATCTTAGTTTTTTTGATGTTAAGCTTCAAGCCAGCTTTAACAATTTCCTCTTTCACCCTCATCAAGATGTGTCTTATGTCTTCTTCACTTTCTGTCATCAGATCGGTATCAGCTGCATAATGTCAGATGGCTGATATTTCTCCCAGCAACTGTAATTCTGGCTTTTGATTCATCCAGCCTGGCACTTTGCACAATTTATTCTCCATAAAAGTTAAAACCATAAAGTGACAGTACACTGCCTTATTGTTTCATGTTCAGTTCTAATTGTTGTTTCTTGACTTGCATACAGGTTCCTCAGGAGATAAGTAAGATGATCTCTTACTTCCATATCTTTGCCACATTTTGTGGTGATCCACACAGTCAAAGGCTTTAGTATAGTCAATGAAGCAGAAGTAGATTTTTTTTTTCCTGGAACTCACTTGTTTTCTCCATAATCTGGTAAATGTTGGCACTTGAGTCTCTAGTTCTTTGGCCTCTTTGAAAACCAATCTGCTTTTCTGATAATTCTTGGTTAACATATTCCTGAAACCTAGATTGCAGAATCTTAAGTATAACCTTTCTGGCAAGTAAATTGAGTGTAATTGTTTGGTAATTTGAACATTCTTTGGCATTGCCTTTTTTTAGGATTAGGATGGAAACTGATCTTTTCCAATCCAGTGGGTGGTGTTGAGTTTTCCAAATTTGCTGGGATATTGAGTACAACACTTTAATTAACAGCATTATCTTTAGGATTTTATATAGCTCAACTGGAATTACATCACCTATACTAACCTTATTGTTAGCAATGCTTTCTAAGGCCCATTGGATTTCATTCTTCAGGATGTCTGGCTTTAGGTCAGTAACCATACCATAGTATTGGTGATGTTAAAATTTTTCTTGTATAGTTTTTTTTTTAATATTCTTGCCACCTTTTCTTAAACTCTTCTACCTCTGTTAAGTCCCTCCCATTTTTTATCATGCCCATTTTTGAATGATGCATTCCCTTGATATTTCTAGTTTTCTTGAAGAGATCTCTTGTCTTTCCCATTCTACTGGTTTTTTTTTCTTTGCATTGTTCGTTTAGAAAACAAAACAAAACAAAACAATGTCTTTTCTTGCTATCCTCTGGAATTCTAAATTCAGTTAAATATATCTTTCCTTTTCTCCTTTACCTTTTGCTTTCTTCTTCCTTCGGATACTTGTAAAGCCTCATCAGTCAGCCATTATTCTTTGGGCTGGATTTTTTTGTTTCTGTCTCCTGTACAATATTTTGAACTTCTGTCCCTAGTTCTTGTTACTTTATCTACCATATCTAATACCTTAAATCTATTCATCACTTCTACTTCATATTTATAAGGTCATACCTATATGGTCTGGTGATTTTCTCTACTTTCTTTAATTTGTCTGAATTTTGCTATAAGAAACTTATGATCTGAACTACAGTCAGCTCTTGGTCTTATTTTAACAGACTGAATAGAACTCCCTTTTTGGCTACAAAGTATATAATCAATCTGATTTTTGTATTTTCTATCTGATGATGTCTACATGTAAAGCCACCTTTTGGGTTGTTGAAAAATAGTATTTGCTATTACCAATGAATTATCTTAACAAAACTCTATTAATCTCTGTTATGTTTCATTTTGTACTCCAAGGCCAAACTTATGTACTATTCCAATTATCTTTTGATTTCCTACTTTAGCATTCCAATCCCCTATGATGAATGTGACATCTGTTTTTTGGGGGGGTTATAATTTCTAGGAGATGTAGGTCTTCACAGAACTGATCAACTTTGGCCTCTTCAACATCAGTGGTTGTAGCATAGACTTATATCACCATGATGTTGATTTTCCTTGTATTCAAATAGATATAATTCTGCCATTTTTAAGAATATACCCCAGAACTGCTTTTCTCACCATTGTATTGATTATGAAGGCTATTCCATTTTTTTCAAAGGGATTCTTGCCCACAATAACATATGCAATGACCATTTGAATTAAATTCACCCATTCCCATCCATTTAAGTTCACTGACAAAAAATGTCACTGTTTAATTTTTCCACCTCCTGTTTGACCACATCCAACTTACCTTGGTTCTTAGATCTTACATTCCAGGTTCCTGTGCAATATCGATCTTTACAGCACCAGACTTTGTTTTCATGACCAGACACATCTGTAGCTGAGCTCCTTTTAGCTTTGGCCCAGACACTTCATTCTTTCTGGAACTTTGCCACATTTTGTTGTGATCCACAGTTGTCCTCTGCTCTTCTCCAGTAATGTGTCGGACACCTTACCGACCCGTGGGGCTAATCTTCTTATCATTTTGATACTGTCCTGAAGGTTTTCTTGGCAAAGATGTTAAAACAGTTTGCCATTTCCTTCTCTAGTGGAAAAGAGATTTGTGTTTGGATACCAGTTTTACTATTTAAGTTGCCATTTCACCTGAATGTTTGTGTTGGGTAACCCTGCATGGCATAGCTCATAGTTTCAGTGAGCTGTATAGAACCCCTCCACCATGACAAAGCAGTGATCCAGGACAGGTACGAGCCTTAGGAAAGTCATTTAACCTATCTGAGCCTCTGTTTTCTCATGTTATATGGATGTGAAAATAATTGTGGTACCTTCCTCCTAGGTCTCATGGGAGGCAGAAGAGGAAATAAAAAATATATAGCACCTACTAGGTTTCAGACACTGTACTAAGTTATTTTAAAATTAACTTTTATTCATTTTTTTACAAATTATTAATTTTATGAAATCACCTTTATTATCTTTGTAATATTCTTTATAAATTATTAATTCCTTTTTAAATTTTTATTTATTATTTTGAAAAAAATATTATTTTATTTGATTCTTACAACTCTGACAGGTAGGTGCCATTATTATCCTAATTTTATAGTTGATAAAATTGAGACAGGAAGTGGTTAAGTGACTTGCCAAGGGTCACAGAGCTAGTAAGTGTCTGAGGCCAGATTAAACTCAGGTCTTCCCGATTCCAGGCCCAGCACTCTATCCACTGTGCCACTAGCTGATGGAATGATCAGATGGAGTAAGATTTCTCACTATGTAGAAAGGGAAATTAATCTGGAGCAAGAGTTATGCATTTAGATACTTATTTTACTATTTAAGTTGTTATTTCACCTCTCTGGGACTCAGTTTCTTTTTCTGTAAAATGAGGGCTTAGCACTGGGCTATCCTCTAAAGGAACTCCTATCTCTAAATCCTGGGATACATTAAAACACCAAGCACCACTTTAATGTGTTATTATGTGATTGCTGAGCTTCCTTTAACCACCCATGATTTTGCTTTTAATCAAAACTAGGTGAAAAAAGTTGATAGCTGGAAAAGATAAATTCTTCCATTACAAAAATGATAGATATCCTCATGTCAGTACTTATGGAGATAAACTACTTATTCTTCTCTATCCCACCTTACCTTGTTCATAAGAAATATTGAAAATAAGCCCAAGGTATGGTTAATCAAAATTTCATATACTTTTAATATCACCAAACAGATTAGCATGCTAAAGTCTTTAGAAGTAAAACTCTTCATTATAATATAAAAACCTTTTATACATATCCTCAGACTCAGTATTCTTCACTAGTATTTCAATATATTTATTTCAAGCTTAATCAAATTCTCAGAAAATTGGTTGTGTAGAGTGAGGACTGGTCAAGTTATTCATACAATTGCATTTTATTGTCCTAAGTAAATTTGAAATTGGTCATTTGATCAGACTACACAGAAAGATGACCACTGAAATGAACATATATAATTTCAAGAAGGATTCTATCACTGTTTG
Organism: Gymnobelideus leadbeateri; assembly: GCA_011680675.1. Taxonomy (NCBI): domain Eukaryota; kingdom Metazoa; phylum Chordata; class Mammalia; order Diprotodontia; family Petauridae; genus Gymnobelideus; species Gymnobelideus leadbeateri. The sequence goes on along the minus strand of WOXC01000428.1, from coordinate 387,191 downwards.
TTCCAGAGAATATAGAACAAGACAGACAGGAGAAGGGATTAGGATTGGATTTGGAGGAGCTCAGAAGCATTAATAAAGTCATGTTGGATGCCGTTGATATGTGTGAGAGCTTCTCTGAGGCATGACCTGGTTATGATGCTTTACTCTAAAGCAAACTAATTATAAATATAGGTCATATCATTTCTCCTATGGAGGACCATCCCTTCTGGGATTGTGACTAAGGGATATCCCTAAGTAGTGCCTCAGTCAAATCCCACTGTGATTTGAATTGGACACTATTTGAAATTAATAGCAATTGACTTTGCATTTCATTGTAAATAAAATAAAATTTCTAAGTCCTTAAATGAAATCATTTCTCTATATGCTTTACCTCTGAACTCAATTAAAGTCAGAGGTGATGCAAGTTAAGTGGAAATGCACCCTGAGAAAGGAATATAATAACAAATCTTCCATATGGAAGCAACTAGAGTAATATAGATTAGAAAACACAACTTGATCTATTGAGCTCTGTTAATGACCTGTAGTATTGACATGGAATGTGCCCAGTGTTTGATAAAGAAGAGAGATTTTCATAGTTATTTAATCCTTCTTAGCTCCTGGTAAAACCCTTTCCTTTAACAATATAATCAAAGGTGTATCTGTCTTATCTTTAAGTAGTTAGGCTGAATCATTCCTTTCATTCACTCTGTGAGTTAAGCATTTATCATTCTCTGGAAGGACAAAGCTGCCTTGTTTATTAAAGAAGTTTTTAAGAAAGGAAAGCCTTGTTTGTCAGAAGTGATCAAGAAAGTGAATTAAATGTCATTTAAAATATATATCTTTCTATTACAGCATGTTCTGGAAGAGTTTTTTTAAGAACCTTAGGACTCATTACTGTGAGAAGAAAAGTTGAGGGACAGAACAGGAATCTAATTAAGAATCCAACACTTACTCCTTATACCAATGTAAAAATAATCAGAAAGTGAAATGGTGGTTGTTAAGCTGTATCAAATGCTTTTACAGAAAAAGAAAAATTCAGGCATGCTAAAAGTGTGTGTGTGTATGCATGCGTGCGTGCATGTGGTGGTGTGTTTTTTCCTTTACTGACATGAATTCTGGCAGGTTAGAATTCCAGGTTTCAAGATCTACTTACAAATAATCGTCTAGTCCCTAAATATTTACATAGTATGTAGATCAATGTCTATGCAATCTAACCCAATATTCTAATCCAATAAACATTTTAAGTGCCTACTGTGTGGCAGACACTGTGCTAAGAGCTCTGGGAATACAATTAATAAAAAGAAAGCCAACTTCTGCCTAAAGAGATTACATGTCCAGAAGACAAAACACAAAAGGAAGCAGAAAAATGGAGAGGGGATGGGGACACGATGTGGTACACCTGGGGGTTCAGGGGGCATTTTGTTCCATGGAGTAGAAAACTAGGTTAGACATAATCTAAATGTTCAATGACAACAATTCATCTCAAACACCTTTGACATCATTAATCAACTTTCTTACTAGCTGTGTGACCTTGGGCAAATATCGTAATCTCCATTTGTCTAAAAGTCAACTAGGTGGCTCAATGGATAGAGCCCTGGGTCTGCAGTCAGGAAGAACTGAATTCAACTCCAGTATCAGATATTTACTAGCTGTGTGACCTTGAGCAAATCACTTAACCCCTGTTTATCTCAATTCACTGGAGAAGGAAATGGCAAACCACTCCAGTATCTTTGCCAAGAAAACTTTATGGACAGTATGGTCCATAGGACCACAATGAATTGAACACAACTGAACAAGAACAACAAATGAATAGACAGGCATGCAGTTTCAATTAGGTTTCTTGACCAGATTGAGGTGTGTGTGTGTGTGTGTGTGTGTGGGCATATGTATGTCATTCATTCAGAAGGGTTTAATCTAAAGCCAAACTATTACTTACTTGGTTCTTCCTATATTATAGCATTATAGGATCATAAATGTAGAGCTGAAAGTGACCTTGTAGGATACCATCTATCCCAGTCTCCTTCATTACAAATGAATTTTGGATTTTGTGTGACTTACCCTATAGCACCTAATGAGGAAGTCCACAGAAACAGGATTCAAACCTTCTTCTGACTCCAAATTTAACACTCTTTCCAAAAGAGCAGGCTTCCAGAATGTGAAAGGATCTTAGAGGCTAGCTCTTCTGTAACCTCCCCTTTACCTGTCAGATTATGACGATAAATTGTTTTGATGACCATGGATCTCCTGTAGTAATTCCTCAATAATCAGTCATCCAATCCCTGATTGAGCCAATAGAAGTAGTGAAAAGAATGAGTGCTGGATCTATGGTAGAGAGGACCTAAATCTTACTCTTGGGTAGCTGGATGGCATAGTGATAGAGAACTAGACCTAGAGTAAGGAAGACCTGAGTTCAAATTTAGACTCAGGCATTTACTAGCTCTGTGACCTTGGTCAAGTCACTTAACCTGTATTTGCCTCAGTTTCCTGAACTGTAAAATGGAGATGATAATAGCACCTATCTCTCAATGTTGTTGTGATAATCAAAAGAAATAATAGTTGTGAAGTACTTAGTACAATGCCTGGCACATAGTACTAGTTATGTGTGCCTAAATACTACATTTCGTATATAAATGGAAGCTATTGTTATCGTTTTCTGTGCTAAATATTCCTTTTGACCCTGGGGCCAGGCATTTCGTCTCTCTGGGCCTCAATTTTCTCAAAGGCATAGACTAGCGAATTAACAAGTTCTTCATACCTCCATGTCTATGATCCTATGACCCTGAGAAAGGGAACTCTAACTCTTGCTGAGCAACTACACTCTTGGCCAACTTGAAAACTCAGGAAATTCTTTCTTATGCTCAATTTGATTCAATAAACACTTATGGAGAATTTCGTAGGGGCTAGACACCGAGGATACAAAGACAAAAATCCATAAGTCCCTGCCTTCAAGAAGTTTATGATCTACCTGGGGCTCATGCACACAATTAAGTAAGTACAAAATATATTCAAGCTAAATATGAAACAATTTGAAAGGAGGAGGAGTCCTAAATAACAACCAGCACCCATTAATTTCTATCCACAGATTCTAGTTCTAACTGGCCTAAGAGACAAGAACACAACAGGTTCTAATCTCATTTCTGGAGTTGTGTGGTTCCAGTCAAGGGACTTAATCTTTTGTTGACCCAGGCAACCCCCAAGGACTAGAAGTTGCAGGGTAGATTTTGAATGAAGTTTGTCATTGGGAGCTACTTTCAGGGATGAAATCACTAGGTCAACAATTTGAAAACCCAAATTATATGCTACCATTATTATCTCCCGAAAGCTAAACAGCCTAAAAGGAAGGGAAGGGGGAAGAGAGGGGACAAGCATTTATTAAGTACCTATTATGTGCCAGAAACCATGCTAAGCATTAAAAAAATTATCCTCTTTGATAGTTGGGCTAAAATTTACCAGCATCAACTATTTGAACCATGCAGGGCATGGAATGCCATAATGATGAATAGTTTGAGCTATAAACACAATGGAAAATTGAGAGAAATGCCTGTCCCAATCACCAAATTTAGCAAATAAATGTGAAACCACTTAATCATAGGAGAGAGTGGCAGGATTCAGAGTGAAAAGCTCATGCATGGATTGCATTAAGAGTGCCACCCACATTACTTGGTTAAAAAAAAGATACATTAAATGAGTCATAATCCTAAATTTGCTCTTTTCCTTCTATGGATGTCCATAAATGATGAAATGGGTTATGCTGACCCCATACAGGTTAAATGTCAAAATGAATCCAAAGGAACAATGTGGGGTGTGTGTGTGTGTGTGTGTGTGTGTGTGTGTGTGTGTGTGTGTGTGTGTGTGTTTGTAGACATTAATCTGTGAATTTACTTATTTTTGTTGGAGAAAAGCATTGGTATGACTAATTCAGGTTTGAGGGAGGAATGCCTTTTAGCAAAAGGGACTTGAAAACATTTTGGGAGAACTCTAAGATTATTTAAGAGCTTTTTCAAAAGTTGTCTCATGAGGGAGCTTAGTGCAAGCATGATCATTCCCATTTTATAGGTTGAAAAGCAGAGACTTAGAAATGGTCATAGTTTGCCCAGCACTGCACAGATAGTTATTGTTAAACACAGTTCTCCTGACTCTTTAACATGTATGCAACTTTTTTTTCCTTTGGATAATAATAACTGATCTCTCTGAAATAATTTTGCTTATGACAAAAATGTTAGAATTGAAAGAGAAAGGAAGAACTCTGCTATTCCTTATGGATGGAATTGGGGGAGAGAAGTTTGAGGGGGAATTTATCTACTTGCTAGACTATATTTCCCTGTTTCTTACATGCAATCACATTATTGTTTTCTCTTGACAAGCACTAATAATTTTGGTTCCATGTCACCCATATTTATGGATCTTCCTATATGTCTTCAATATTGAAAGCTCAAAAAAAATGGGCCTGAAATTGATTTTGCTTTCTTCAGTGTTCATGAGAATAGGGTGATTGAATGCCTGGAGAGGGAAATGGATTGATTTCTAATTTCTGAATCTCTAGAGACAGAAATAAAAATATTTATGTCCAAGTCTTTTCTCATGGTTTCCTTTCTCTCTCGTGTAGATTTTAATTCCTGAGAATAACCCAAATTACTTTTCTATGATATAATTTACTGACAATAAATTATTACCTTCAAAATTTAATCAGGCATGATAGAGGTTCCAGAATGACTGGTTCAACAGTGATAGTACTTGTGATGTCTAAAGGCTTGTAGCTTTAACCAAGAGAGAAAGGAAGAAACAGTCTAATGTCATTGCTCTAACTGATATTAAGTATTTAAAACATACTAATATATCTATCTTTTCTAATTTTTATTACTTAGAACTATTATATTCTGTACACAATTCAAACATGTTTCCTTACTATGATTCACAAGCAGCAACTTAGGAAACTTTAGGTGTGTGATGTGTGTTTGGGCAAATGTTTGCAATATGCCCATATTCTGATAACTTTTTATTGTTTCTCTTTACATTTATTTTATATAAGCACGTGTGTACATACATACACATGCATATATACACACATGTATAAGAGTGTAAATGTATATGCACATATATATATATATATTTGTTGTGTCTCCCATTAGAATATAAGATCTTTTTAGGTAGGAATAATTTCAATCATTGTATTTGTATAACCAGCACTCAGCACCATGCCAATCACTAATTAAGTGCCTAACAAATATATACTAATTGATTGATAAATAGTGAGGGGTCAAATGGAAAACTCAAAAGCAAACAAGGAAACTGAAAAATAACATCAATTTGGGCCACTTTATGGCAACCAAAGCTACATCTCAGCAACTTCCCTCAGGATATGACTATAGTAGGGCATAAGATGATCACTTATTATCATATTTATGATCCTGAATCATAATAATACCTCCTTTTTCTATAATACTTCAAAGCTTTCAAAACCCATTCCTCACAACAATCATGTGATGTAAGTAGAGCAAGTATTAACTCTTCCTCTCCCCTCTTTACAGAAAAGGAAACTGAGATCAAGCTTTACTTGATTGCCTTTGTATTAGGCAAGACAGCAGAAAACTGTAGCAGAAACATCTCTGGAATTTAAGCCTTTTGCACTCTGGTAAAAGCATAATGCAATTTGGTACCTTCTATTTGAAGAAGCAAGTGCTAGGGCTGCTCCTTCAGAACCAATTGTTCAATTTTCAGGCTGAGGATTTATGCCTGGTAAATCAGCAAACTACAAATCAAAGCTTAGCAACATTTGTTGATTGATGGAGAAAATGCTTATCTTATATATATTTTTTTGGTGTGTATTTTCCCCCTATAGAACCAGTTGTTAAAAGTTTTCTAGCATACTGCTTATAGGGACTTTATTGTTATGTTTAGAAGTTGTCCTGTGCCTTAAAAAAAATACACACACACAGACAACCCAAATTATTATTAATGTCCATTCACTCATTCAATTCATTGTATAAACATTTATTAACCCTGATTATGTGTTAGGCACAGTGTCAAGCACTAAGGATTCAAAAAGGGACAAAAGAGGTTGCCTGCCCTCAAGAAGCTTACAATCTAATAGGCAAGAAAATATTCAAATAAAGGTATACAAAACAAGCTAAGTACAGGATGAATAGAAAACAATTGAAAGCGAGAAGGCACTGGAATTATGAGGAGTTGGGGCAGGCTTCCTGTAGATGATGGGATTTTAATTGGGACTTCAAGGAAACCAGGGAGGTCAGAGGTAAGGAGGAAGAACCTCTTTAAAGGGCAATCGATTATCAACAAAACACACACATCAAATGCCTTTTTCCCTTTAGAGACCAGATTATTGAGCCTTAACTTTTCCACTTGGAATCTTTCATAGCACTTAACAGTGTCTTTCAAACATCAGAAGTTGAGAAATATCAAAATAATAGAGTATTAGGCAACTTGGCATGTAGAATGTTAGAAAAGGAAGGGCTTTTGAAGATACTTTATGAACATTAACCCTGAAAAGAGCTCATAGATACTCTAACCCAACTTCTATATTTTCATAGATGAGGAAACTGAATATCAGAGATGGCTAGCAACTTGACCAAAGTTATAGAATTTTTTAGTGGCAGAGCCATCCCTGGAACTCAGGTCTCATGACATTCCAAGATTGTGTCCTTTAGACTGCACTTGGTTGATAGATGGGTAGAGAGAAAATGAGAAGAAAATCCAGCCTGGGGAGGTGATGCAGAGCAATCTCCTGAGAAGGATGACATCCCAGCACCTGCAGTACTTTGCAAAAGTCAGTTTGTCAGAATATATTGGCTATGAGGAAAGAAGAAAAGAAAGAAAAAAAATCCTCTAAACTATTTATTCCTAAAGGTTGAGTTTCATCATGAGTTGAGGGGATGGCTATTTATTTCAAGGGACAGCAACGTAAACTAGTAGTAAGTTATCACCACTCACTTATTATTAATGAGACAGAAAACACTGCAGACTGCTTTGTTATGACAGACACATGCCAAGAGATTTATGATGAGGCTTATAATTTCTGCAGGTGTGAGGGCCAGCTGACATTAAAATATCACACTTTTTTCCTGTGGAAAAATGCAGCCCATACAGGATGAGAAAAAGCTTTTCCACTTTTATTTGTTTGAAAGAAAATTTATGTGTATCTACAATGCTTCAGTTCTTCCAGGTACAACTGACGTGGCTAAGTAGGAAAGGCATCAATTCATTGGCCAAATTTCTATGCCTATACTTAGCATGAGGCAAATGGAGTTTTACTCTAGGATATTGGCATGGAATTTTCTTCTCCATCCTAGCTGCTGCCCCACTTCTAAGGGAATCCAACCCTTAAACATGCTCCAGTTCTTCAATTCATACAACTACCATAATCTAATCCTCTCATCTACCCCAGCTATACAAAGGGATGATCATACCCTTGATTTTGTCATCATATACACATATTCCACATTTATATTGTCCTATTAGCCTGCTTATTTCTCACACTCCATGCTTCATTTTTCATATCCATGCCTTTACTCTAGCTGCCACACATTCATGCAATGCTCTTTCTCCTTATCTTGTATAATCCCTTGTTTCTTGTAAGATAAAGTCACCATATTCCATAGGAAGTCATTCATGGCATCTGGAATTACCAATACCTTCCTTTGTAAGACTACCTTTCATTTACTCCTTATCTTGTATATACAGATTTATGTCTATATTGTCTCCTCATTAAAATGTAAGCTCCATGAGAACAGGGACTTTATTAAAAAAAAAAAAAACATTCCCATTGAGAAGAAATTAAAAAAAAGATATGAAAGAAGGTAGCCTATTAGTACCATATTTCAAACTATATTACAAAGCAGTAATCATCACAACAACCTGGTACTGGCTAAGAAATACAGTGGTGAATCAGGGGAATAGGATGCACAATATAAAGTAGTAAATGATCATAGTAATACAGTGTTTGACAAATACAAAGATCAAAGCTTTTGAGTTCAAAACTCATCATTTGACAAAAATTGCTGGGAAAACTGGAAAGCTAATTGGCAGAAGCTAGGAAGAGACCAACATCACATGCCCTATACCAAGATGAGGTCAAAATGGATAAAAGATTGAAGCATAGAGAATGCAGTCATAAGTAAATTAGAGGAGCATGAAAAATGTACCTGTCAGATCTATGGATAAGGGAGAAGTTTATGACCAAACAAGAGATAAAGAGTATCAGAGGAAGTAAAATAGTTGATTTTGATAGTGTGAAATTAAGAAGATTTTGTATAGACAAGGCTAATGCAGCCAAAATTAGAAGAAAAATAGGAAACTAAGAAAAAATACAGCAAGTTTTTTTCTGATAAAGGTCTAATTTCTTAAATATATAGGGAACTGAGTCAAATTTATAAAAAAAATGAGTCATTCTTCAATTGATAGTCAAAGGATACGAACAGGCAATTTTCAGAAGAAGAATAAATCAAAACTATTTATAATTATATTAAAATGCTCTAAATCATTATTGATTAGAGAAATGCAAATTAAAACAACTCTGCTGCACCACCTCACACCTATCAGTTTAGCTGATATGACAGAAGAGGAAAATGACAAATCCTGGAGGGGATGTGGAAAAATTGAGACACTAATGTTCTGTTGGTGGAGTTGTGAACTAGTCTAACCATTCTGAAAAACAATTTGGAACTGTACCCAAAGGGCTATACCATTTGATCCAACAATATCATAATTAGTCTTTATCCCAAAGAGATCATACAAAAGGGAAAAGGACCTACATGTATAAAAATATTTACAGCAGCTTTTTTGTTGTGGCAAAGAATTAGAAAAGAGGGGATGCCATGAATTGGGGTAATGGCTAAACAAGTTGTGATGATATATAATTGTGATGGAATACTATTGTGCTGTGAGAAATGACAATCAGAATGGCTTCAGAAAAACCTCAGAAGCCTTATATGAAATGACATAAAGTGAAGTGAACAGAACCAAGAGAACTTTGTACACAGTAATAAAAACATTGTAAACATGATCAACTAAGATCAACTAAAGAAAGACAATAATCTAAGAAAATTCCAATAGACCCAGTATGAAAAATGCTATCTACCTTCAGGGAGAGAGAACTGGTGAACTCTCAATCCTGATTGAAGCATACATTTTTTCCCCTTTTTTGGAGGGCAATTGGGGTTAAATTACTTGCCCAAAGTCACACGACTAGTAAGTGTCAAGTGTCTGAGGCCGGATTTGAACTCAGGTCCATCTGACTCCAGGGCTGGTGCTCTGCTCTATTCACTGTGCCACCTAGCCACCTCTGAAGCATACTTTTTAAAATTTAATTTTTCTTGTTTGTGTGTATATGTATTTGATTTTGCAACATGGATAATATAGAAATGGGTTTTGCATGATTTCACATTTATAATCTATATATGTCTTGCCTTTTGAAAAAGTAGGAGGGAGAGAGAGAATTTGGAATTCAAATTTTGAAAAAAATTAATGTCAAAAATTTTATAATTTTTAAAATGTAATTGGAATTTAACATGTAATTGGAAAGTAATGAAATCAATAAAAGTGTTTTAAAAAGAAAGAAAACAATATTCCCATTGAATAACACAGTCTGTCTTTGTAATGGTAATGGTAATGGTAATTTGAAGATCTTCCCTGACCCTTAATAAGCCTAAATTGAACTTGAGGACCTTCTCTGATTTGAAAATATACTGTGCCCCCTAATAGTGGTCACATAGAGCCTATGGTGGGAAGAGTTTGTTGAAGGGTGAAGCAGAGCCCACAGGAGAAACTTGCTTTGAGGGAGGCTTGTTTTCCGAGAAGGCATAACTTTTATTACTTTGTAGTCAAGTGGGTCATGAGGGCTGTGATGTTCTCTGACCCTGGAGAAGACTATATATACCTCTGAGGTGAGGTTTTGCTTTGGGGTTCACTTTGGGAATAGTTGTGTAATTTGGCCAGATGAGAGTCTGGACAGCCATTGAGCACCACCCCCTACCTTCCCCGCCCCAGCTTTGAAAACCCAGATGCTGGTGCTTCTCTTTCTGTTGACTAACTACATATGGATGTAATGGTTAGACAGCTAGAAGTCCTGTCTGTTGGTCTGCTAAATTATGTTATTTTCTCTGTCTGTATTTTTGTCTGCTTATAACTTCTTTTTGTATCTTTTGAAGTTCAGGGTGCTGACTTTTTCCCCTGAACTAGGTAAATGATATATGTTTGATTAAACTAAGATTGTTAACCCCTTTTGAGTTGCTTTCCTTTAGAAAAGCAGATCAAAGAATCTGTGCTAGCAGCCATCCTAGGTATGCTAAGTTGCTTACTGCTACACTGTTTCATAATAAATCCTTAATAATTTGTTTGACTGAATGATGGATGCCTTTGGGGAATAAAAATAATTATTTTACTTCCCAGGAATGAGAGCTTCTGTTTTTCCTTAGTGATTACTGTCCTTTAAATCATTCCGCTATTCTGTTGAATCATAGGGTATAAATTCCTAAAGCTACAACTCGAAGTCTACTTGCTTTCACAGCCTTTCTAGATTGTTACCTTGTCCCTATACCCCATCAGATTGAAGGAGCTGGGATTATTTGAGTTGACTCCTCTGGGATTGTCTTTTGCACATTTGGTAATGTTTTCTGGGTTACTATGCCTCATTTCCAATACCCTTGGTAGGAGTACCCTTTGTGCTTTCATCTCCTTCCCTCTCTTCTCTTCTTTCTCTCTGTCTCTATTTCTTTTTCTGTCTCTCTTTTTGTCTCTGTATCTCTGTCTCTCTCTGTCTCTGTTTCTCTGTCTCTGTCTCTCTCTCTCTCTCTCTCTCTCTCTCTCTCTCTCTCACACACACACACACACACACACACACACACACACACACACCACACCCAACTGAAATTTTTGGGGCACAATTTCAGCTAACTACATCTGTTCAGCCTTCATCATCTCTTGCCATGTCTAATACAGTATCTTCCTAATTGATATACCTCTCTCAAATTTCTCCTCTCTTCAACCCATCCTTTACACTGTTGCCAAATTTTTGTTAAGACCAGTTCTAAATATGTCACCTTTAGCTCAAAAAAATTTGAGTGACTTCCTGTTGCCTCAAGTATATAAGTTGACATTTAAAACCCTTAACAATATGGTTCCAAGATATCCTTCCAGAATGACATCATATGATAACCCTTTCTGTCCTCTATGGTCCAGTCAAACTGTTCTACTACCTATTCCCTGAAATCAGCATTCCATCTCCTGACACTGGGAATTCACACAAGTTATCTCCCAAGCTGGCAATATACTTTTTCCTCATTTTTGTCACTTGGAAGCCTTCACTTCCTCCAAAGCTCATACAAGGTGCCACTGACTTCCCATATCCTTTTCTGATGACCGTAATTGTTAATAATAGAGGCTGTTATACCTGTGATTTTTTTTTTTTGGAATAGGTAACTCCTCAGGAAGAAAATTCCCTCTACTAAAGCAAGTAACCACTTTCTCTGCATCTAATAATCTGAGAGAGTTGCCCAGAACCAAAAGCAATTGGTAAATAATTATCAAAATAAATACAACATATAATAATTTAATAATAGATAATATATAATAATATGATAATAAAACATAGATAATTACGGTGTAGTGGATAGAGTACCAGACCAGAAGATTCATCTTTGTGAGTTCAGATCCAGCCTCAGTCATTTACTAGCTGTGTGACCCTGGGCAAGTCATTTGATTGTGTTTTGCTTCAGTTTCCTCATCTGTAAATGTGTTGGAGAAAGAAATAGCAAAGCATTCTAGTATCTTTTTCAAGAAAACCCCAAATGGGGTTATGCAGAGTCACACACAACTGAAAAAACACTAAACAAGTATGTTGTTTTCTAAATCCATATACAAGCAGAGATCCTTAAGTACACTTAATTTTTTTTTCTTTTTCTATTTAAGTTTGACAGAATCAATGTACATCACTGAGTGGTTAAATAATATTCCCACTATCTTTCAGAGTCTGAATTTGAGGGGGAACGTAAGGGAGGAACTAAGTTTTGATTTTACTTTTGTATCTGTAGCAGCAAGCACCCCAGCATCCCCAGGGTGGTTGCCAACACAGGTTCTTAGATCTGCTTTTCTAAAGGAAAACAACTCAAAATGGGTTAACAATCTTGCTTTAAGCAATCAAGCAAACATATTGTTTACCTAGTTAAGGGGGAAAAGATTAGCACCCTGAACTTCAGAGTATACAGACAGAAACATTTTAAGCAGACAGGCCTCCAACTGTCCAACCATTACATCCATACCAAATCACAGTTACCAGAGAGGGAACATCAACATCTGGGTTTTTCAAAGCCAGGGGGCTCTCAAGGGCTGCCCAGAGTCTCATCTGGTCAAATCATACAACACTTCTCAAAGTGAGCCCCAAAACAAAACAAAGTCTCACATCAGGGATTATATAGCCTTCTCCTGGCTCAGAGAACCTTCTTGACCCACTGCCCAATCACAAAGTATCAAGGTGTGGGCTTTCCTGAAAAACAAGCCTCCCACCACAGGCTCCAGGTGTACTTAACCTAGGGGCAGGGAAGATCTTAAAAATTTACATTCCTATAACAGTATCCCGAACTATGCCTTGCCCTGCAGCTTACCAAATTAGGCACAAAATCTAGGCATTGATTTGAAGCCTATGACATGTACACAGTCAGTTAATAGAAAAGCCCTAAACAGAATAAAGTTCTCCTAACTCCTGTTTCCAGTATCTTTGTATGCATCCTTTGAACTGCATAGGTCTTGTTGATGTGGAAACTGAGGCCTAGAGAGAAGAAATGACACAAAGTCACACAGATTTTATCTTTGTATTTCCACGGCTCAGTGCCTTATACATGTTTTGGATTGGATTAAATTGGGTCAGATTGGATTGGATAAAGGACTCAAGATTTGAAGAATAGAAGTCTTTTGCTGCTAAATTGAATGCTAAAGGTTTTATTTGTATTATCATTTTTGGGGGTGGTGGCGGGGATGGATTATTGTTCATAAAACAGAATTATTATAGTAAGCAACAATTCTGTCAACAGTTCTGTTTTCAGGATGATATTTTTTTTTCCCCGTGGATAATATGCATCTAACCACCCCATATGAAAACAGCATCAGATAACGAAAAAAAAAAAAAAGTGGGGATGCAATGAACCAATTAAACCAGCAGGATTAAACCAAAATGTAGTTGCAGCCAGCTTGATTTGTGATGTTTTATTCATCAATCACCTGCATTTCCAAATGTATTATTTCCTCCAAGTTCTATAATAACTTAGAGTTATATAGTGCTTATGCTTCCTCTAGACCCCCTTCAGACTTTCAGGTGCTAGGCAAATTACCTTATTATTCCTTGCATTTAACTTTTTCCAAAAGGAATAAAACATTTACAGGTGTTTTTTTCTCCATAAAATAAAGGAATCCTTGAGAACCTAAACTATATTATTAGAGTATGGTAGGATTCAGCCCTAAATTTATTTTGTTTTTCAAGTCACAAGCTAAACTGCTTCTTGTACCTTACCCTGTCTACACTGTATGTATACACTATAGTGTATACACATTACCTTATAGTTGGAAGAACCTATGGAGTATAGAATGTTAGATCATAAAATGCTAATGTATCACAAGGCTTTAGAACATAGAATGTCAGAGTTGGAAGGGATCTTAGATCTGATCGTTTCTTTCATGTTTCTCTAATTTTGTTTACAATATGATATTTTATTTTAGGTCACTTAGACCTTATCTTAGTATGAAGCATGAGGTATTAGTTGGTCTAAACCTAATGTCTCACATATTATTTTCATGTTTTCCTGGAAGTTTTTTAAGTCAAACATTGAAATCCTATGCCAGTAGTTGGAATCTCTGTTCTTATTGGTTGGCTATTAGGTTTGTTAATTTGTTCCATTTATTGTTCTACTTATTTAACCAATACCAAATTATTATGAGAATTGCTGCTTCCTAGTAAAATTTGAAATATGGCACTACTAGAACAGCTTTGTTCCCACATATAAAAATTATTTTCTTTAAGATTCTTGAGCTTTTGGGGGTGGCTAGGTAGCACAGTGAATAGAGAACTGTCCCTGGAGTCAGGAGGACCTGAGTTCAAATCCAGCCTCAGACACTTAACACAAAAACTAGCTATGTGACCTTGGGCAAGTCACTTAACCCCAATTGCCCTAAAAAAAAAAAAAGCAAAGAAAAATGATTCTTGACCTTTTCTGTTTCTATGTCCAGAATAAAAAATAATTTAGACATTACCAATATAGCAATATGTTTTGCTTGTTTGTGTTTATGTGTCACAGAAGTTCTATATTTGTTTCTTTCTTTTGTTTTTCATTCGTAAAGTGGTAAAAGAGATAAAAAATGAATGTTTATAATTGAAAATGTTTTATAATTGAAAAAAAATTTTAAAGGAAAGGAGCTTAGAAGACAGAATCCTAGGACACAGAACCAAAAATACTGGAGTTGTTAATTAATTTAGAGATGACACAGTCTAAGTCGATCCCACCAATGAGTAAATGCATAAGAATTTCTAAATGATATTTCATCAAATGAGTCATCTATGCATTTCTCTCACTGTAGTGCTAACTAAGAAATAAAGAGGACATTCAATGGAAGGCAGTTACAGGTGGCTGACCCTTTCATAAAGGCTTTGTCTTAAAAAAATAGGCACAGATATTTGGAAGAATAATGGCAACAAGAGAATAATTTTTGTTCATATTCAGATACATGTGCTCACAGACATATGCAACATATCTCCAGACAAATGTTTGTCATGTCGATTGAGCTTCAGTATAAAAACAAGGAAGCAGTATTCTGGCAGAGTAATTGAAACTTCCGAAGGTACCTAGCTCCTTCTTTGAAGTAGCTTATGTTCATAGTTCAAATTAGGTTTTATATATTCAGTGTGGAAATAATAACAATATGGACATAGCCCTTTATGGTTGTAAAGCAATTTAAACACTGTCTCCCACAGAATCTGCATGACAACTCTGTGAGCTTTATAGCCAGGGGACTTTAGGCAAGTATTTCCCACCCAGACTGAGTCAGTTTCTTTTGTAAAGATAATGGTTTGGGCAAGGTAATCTGTAATGTCTCTTCTAGCTCTGTCATTCTGTGATTCCTTATGGCTATCAGAATAGATCTCAGAGACAAATAAAGATCATCTAGTCCAACCCCTTCAAAAGTCCTATCACAGTTAAGATGTTGATGAATGAGAAGTAATGAGGTAAATTTCATTGAACAAGTAAATGCTTCTTCCATTTCTGAAGAGTGAGTAAAGATGTGTCTTTATTTCTTGTCTTTGTTTCCTTTTTTATGATAAATGGATGGATGGATGGGTGAGTGAATGGATAGATAGACTGACAGATAGGTAGATGAAAGAGAGACAGAGACAGAGACACACACAGAGAGACACAGAGAGAGACAGACACAGAGAGAGACAGAGAGACAGAGACAGAGAGAGACAGTGAGACAGAGAGAGACAAAGAGAGGGAGGAAGGGAGAAAGAGAGAGAGAGAGAGAGAGAGAGAGAGAGAGAGAGAGAGAGAGAGAGATAAAGCATTATTAAGTGTTTCATGTTCTCTGCTCTGCTCTAAGCTGGGGACCACATACAAGCAAGTGAGATAGTCTACCCTTAAGAAATATACATTTTATTGGACAAGAAACACGTAAAGGGGACCTGAAAAGCAGGGTAATGAGACAGGTACATGCATAGGGGCAAGGTCAAGGAAAAGTTCGATGATTATAAAGTAAATGGAGCTTGGGCGATGTCTTCCTAAAATGGAGTCTGGGCAGGCAGTCACCAGTCAGTAGAAGGGGCCTAAAAGTGGATGTTTTTCCAGCATGCCAAGCCAGCAAGTCTCATATTCTCAGATTCCATTTATTTACTCTGCTTATGGAAACTAGGTGGAACAGTAGATAGCACACCAAGCCTGGAACCAGGAAGATATGAGTTCAAATCTGGTCTCAGACTCCTAATAACTGTGTGCCACTGGGTAGGTGACTCTGTCTCTGCCTGCTTCATTTTCCACATCTGTAAAATGGGATTAATAATAGCTCCTATATCCCAGGGTTTTTGTGAGGATGAAATGGTATAGCACATTTAAAGCACTTTGAAAACCTCAAACTCTAGCTATATTGTAAATGCTAGTTTATTCCAACTCTCTGGCTACTGGTCAGCTGATTGACAAATAAATTAATACTACAACAATAGGCTCATTAAATAAAAAAGCTAAACTAATATTTAATGTACATGGGAAGAAAAAAGCATTATAAGGAATTTCCAATAGGTAAAATGGCTATAGGTAAGCTAGAAAGATGCCCTAAGTTTTCATTCTACTTCTGACATTAGCTAATTATATTGCATTGTATTGCTTCTTTCTGAGTTTCTGTTTCCTAATGTATAAAATGGGGATAAACCCATACTCCTACCACCCAAGGTTACTATGACGAAACTGCTTTGAAAGTCTTAAAATGTTATAAAAATGTGACGTATAATGACTTGAATTTATATAGCATTTTTTAAAATTTTATTTTATTTTATTTTTTTATTTTTTTTTTAAAGCAATTGGGGTTAAGTAACTTGCTCAAGGTTACAGGGCTAGTCATTTGATTTATGCGTGGGTGCTCATTTTCTGAGGCCGGATCTGATCTCGGGTCATCCAAACTCCGAGGCCGGTGCTCTTACTCACTGCGCCACCTAGCCGCCCCTTTAGGGCAATTGTGGTTAAGTAACTTGCCCAAGGTTACACGGCTAGGTTTTTTTTGTTCATGTGGATTAAGTGTCAGAGGCCAGCTCCGAACTCAGGTCCTTCTGATTCCAGGGCCGGCGCTCTATTCACTGTGCCACCTAGCCGCCCCTATTTTATTTTTTTTTAAAAGCAATTGGGGTTAAGTAACTTGCCCAAGGTTACACGGCTAGGTTTTTTTTGTTCATGTGGATTAAGTGTCAGAGGCCAGCTCCGAACTCAGGTCCTTCTGATTCCAGGGCCGGCGCTCTATTCACTGTGCCACCTAGCCGCCCCTATTTTATTTTTTTTTAAAAGCAATTGGGGTTAAGTAACTTGCCCAAGGTTACACGGCTAGGTTTTTTTTTTTTTTTGTTTGTGTGGATTAAGTGTCAGAGGCTGGCTCCGAACTCAGGTCCTTCTGACTCCAGGGCCGGCGCTCTATTCACTGCGCCACCTAGCTGCCCCTATATAGCATTTTAAGTTTCGCAAAGATTTAGTCCTCACAAAGACCGCATGAGTTAGTTGCTATTTTTATTCCCATTTTATAGAAGAGAAAACTGAGCCTTATATGAAAGAGAAAAGCAAGAAAATATTTCTTTAAATAAATTACAGCATGCATAATTTTCAATTTTTTGCTAGTCAATCAATAAACATTTGTTAAGCACTGCCAGTAGGAAATAGTAAAAGAGAGTATGAGGATAGGGTTGAAGGTGAAACAGGGTAAGTATGTTGATTGGTTAGAAAGAAGGCACTAAAGAAGAGGAACACTGACTTTCTGTTTTATTGAATGACCTTGGGCAAGTCCTTGTCTCTCTTACAGTTCCAGTTTTCCCATTTGTAAATTGAAGGGATTAAACAAGATCACCTTTAAAGGCTCTTCCTACCAACTAGAGTTGATCTGAGATCTCTGGCTGCACCAAATTCAAAATAGAATTCAAAATTCTGTAACACATAACTCAATCTTAAGGGGAAAAAAAGAACTTAACAATAATTATAACCAAAATATCATGAAAACATTCCCTGGAAATAAAGGAGTTTGTTGACAATCTTAGCATCTGGAGGTATATTTTTCCTTCTCTGAATGTGGAGCATGTGAAGATGGCCACTTGGCGTACTTGAAACCTTTCAAACTGTCAGTCCCATCCCCTTCCAAAAACTCTGGAGGTCTGTTTTTCTCAGAAATGTTTGTTTCTCTCAATTTGTAGCACTCGGTAGGTTCCCCTACTCACTGCAGAAAATAAAAAATACCAAGGAAAGTGAATAATCTTACCCAAAATTTATTACAAATAGCAATTTGGAAGGCTCATTATCACAGCATGAATCAAAAAAGAGAAAAAATGGATCAAAAGCAAACAATGTGAAACAAATATTAAAAAGTATGTGTGTGCATCTGCACAATGTTTTTATTTCATGTCGTATTGTTCACACACGAATCAGTAAATAAATTCCACATTCTAACTGTAAAGCACTGGAATTCAGATATAGTTATAAATACTAATTAGAACAAAATCATTAAGAATGAGCTGTTGCCAGCACCCTCAATCAGGTTATTGTAAATGAACGAACTCAAATTGATAGGAATTTATCAATTTTTTTGTTCTATGGTTTTACCAGGAATTTATAAGACAAAAGTATGAAAAGGAAAAAAAAGGTCCCCAGGCTTCAAGAGACTATAAAATCTCATTGAAGTTGGTTTCCTGCAAGTCAAATAAAAAGGAAAAAGCCCCTTGGTACTCATGCACTGCTGAGTTGGTCGAATTGAGCCAATTCTAATTTTTCAGGGTTGTTGAACCCACTAGGGAGGCCATCAGCAGACAGATGAAGTACAGCGGGTACTAGATACAGCGGCTTCAGCAGAATCGAAGTGATTTCCTGCATGGAATTTTTTTTTCCTTCTAGATCTGAGCACTCTTTAGCACACTCTAGTACCTGTTATTCTTTCAGGGGTCTACTCCCTGCTTCCCTAATCAGATAATGTAATAAACCAACCCCTCTCTAGGACTTGAACAATCGTATGAACAATCCAATGCTTCAGAAGGCATTTAACTGCACAGAGAGTAGTTCCATGGTGGAGTTAATAAATCATGGCAGTTGGAGCTGAAAGACACTTTAGAAGTCTAGTAGATTCGTAATTTTATAAGTGAAGATATTGTCACAGAGAGAAGTGACTAAACCAAAGACACACGGTTAATAATTAGCAAATCTGAATTTCAAGTCACTGAATCATAGATTTAGTTCTGGAAGGGACTTTAGAAAAAATCTACAGCAGTTTGAACTCCTTATTTTATAGAAGAAAAAACAAAGTCCGGGGAGGTGGAGTGCCTTACCTAAGAATATGCACCACTAGAAAGTAATGTTGAAACAAGGATTCAAAATTCGTTTCTCTGCTTACAGAGCTAGCATTTTTTTTTTTAATTGTACAATGAGGTCCACTGTCTCTAGATCCATTATTGTTTTCACCAAGCCCACAATGATCCAAAGGGCACCTTTGGAGAGTCTCAGAAATAATAATAGCTTATTTTCCTCATCATCTTTTCATTTGATCTTCAGAACAGCCTTTGAGCAGAGATAGAAGTGTTATTAACTTCATTTTACAGATGAAAAAAATTGAAACCATTTCAGTGACTTACTCAAGATCATATGCTTAGAAAATGGTAGAAGGAGGCCATGATGCTGGAGCCAGCTCTCACCAGTTTGTGAGAATTCAATGATTAAATTTTCAGTGCGAGCATTTAAACTTTTGCTGTTTCTTGTTCAGTCATTTCAGCTGTGCTTGACTCTTGGTGACCCCGTTTGGAGTTTTCTTGGCAAAGATAGTGAAGTGGTTTGCCATTTCCTTATACAGCTCATTTTACAGATGAGAAAACTGAAACAAACAGGGTTAAGTGACTTGTCCAAGGTCATACAGTGAGGCCAAATTTGAACTCAGTAAGATGAGTCTTCCTGACTTCAGACCTGGTACTCTAACCACTGTACCACCTTAGCTGCTTTGGAAATTCATAAATGCTACAAATTAGAGTTTGATTCTGTTTTGTTTTGTTGATTATCTATACTTTAAGAAAATGATAGAAAAGTGTTAATGCAGATTGAACATAAAAGTGTGTCAAGGTTTGTTTGTTTGTTTTTTTCAGAGAGCAGATTGTTAAATATTTGCTGGCACACGACTAGAAGGAAAACACATGTAGAGATTTTCTTAGATTCTTTTTTCCCCCACTATACTATACTGTATCCAATGGTATCTCTGTGCTGGTGGAATGGTGTAAGGTTCTGGTTGGGATTCATACAGCAAAAGGAAATAGACAATAAAGGGTACATGTACATTATTCAGGGAAAAATAAATGTTTCTATGAAAATTTTAACCTCTGTTTTGTCTTTAATTCTCCATTTTAATATCCACGGGGACACAACCTAAACTTCATATTAATATTCACAGAATCATTGGATATTACAATTGGAAAGAACCTTGGTGATCTAAATACATTCATTCAGTCAGTCAGTCAGTCCCCAAACATGTCTTATATGTAAGAGAGATTTTGGAGGTGATACTTGAAAACATTTGTAGTTTTCCAAGGAAGAGTATAAATAAGGCATAGTGGTATTCCAAGGAATGAGTCTTACAATTATTTGGACAAAACATTCCCATCTTCCAGCTCTTGCCATATCTCCTATCTGTCTTCACCTCCATCTTCTCCTGTCCCTGGTTTTTTTTTTTTTGCTTTTTTTTTTTTTTTTGCTTTATGTTGTAACTCTAAATTTCACCTCCTATAATATAAGAATCCACTCTTAATCCCCCACGATGGCAGTGCCTTTCTTTTATTGATTATCTCCAATTTATCCTGTATATTTTTCTTCTGTACATGGTTGCTGGCATGTTGTCTCTACCATTAGAATATAAGCTTCTTGAAAAAAGGGACTGATTTTTGGTCTTTCTACCTCCAGTGCTTAGCACACTACAGAAGGGATGCTTACTGATTGATTAAGTTTGGAGGAAATTTATTAAATGTTTACTATATGCAGGCACTAGAATATAAAGACAAAAATGAAACTGCCCCTGCCTTCAAGGAATGTGCATTCTAACTTGGAAGAAAGAAGTATGTATATATACGTATATAAACGTGAGTGTGTGTGTGTGTGTGTGTGTGTGTATACATATATATGTGTGCACATATAAAGTATATATCTATGTATACATATATACTTATATGTATATATATATGTTTGTGTGTGTGTGTGTGTGTATGTATATAAATGTAAGCATGGAGGTTTATTGAATAGCCCCCACCTCCATTTAAGATGCTTCCGCCAATGTCTTTATCAGCTTATTGATTCAACTTATATTGAGTCAATCAATAGAAGACATTGAATGAGATGTGAAACATTCTTTGCATTTGGAAGGATTAAAAACCAGTGCATAAAAGAAAATAGTCCGACAAAAGAAGTTTGTTGAGATTGGTTGAGTAGACTTGGTTATGCCCAGTGGGCACTTGTATAAAATTGGAATTAAATCCCAAAACTGGGCATCCTTTTTTCTTGCCATCCAACAGGAGAGAGCAGTATAGCCAAACTCCTTACATAGAATTCATGGTGGGAGCTAAGATGATGGAATAGAAGAAGGAAGTGAACCCTTTCAACATTCCCCTCTAAACATCTTTAAATAGTGGTCAAATAGAAATCTGGAGAGGCAGAGCCAAGCAAAGGTTAAGGTGAGACATTTTTCCAGCTCAAGAGAATTTAGGAAGTTGGAAGGAGAGATTTGTGATATGGGGGTTGAGAGTGGCCTGGAGCCCATGTGGATGTAACATCAGTGGTGGATCTAAGTGGTGGTGACAGCACCAGCATCAGGAATTCTAAAGCCAGAGATGGTAAGGAAACTTAGCAATGGGTCAGAAAGAGCTTACATTGGGCCCCTGTGCTACACTGGATTCAGGGTAAGGTATTTGACAACTTAATTGCCTATACCTACTTCTGTGTCACAAATCAAAGCTGAAGAGGAGCACTTTAGGGGCCCTGAGGAACAGGAATTGTAGTTGCAAAAGATCTGGGACCTTTCCTAGGTAAAGACCAGAGCAAAGTTTAAGAAATCAATGTTTAAAATTGTTTTACATGTAATTGGGAAACACTTAGTAAAATAAAAAATATATATTAAAAAAAACAAAGTCCATCTGGCTAAATTATATAATCTTATCATTAATGGGGTAACACACACTGGGAGGAACTCATGATCCTTAAAAATGCATCCCTACAATGCTGAAGGAAAAAGTAGCTTCTGGGTAACCAACTTGCCAGTGCAGATAGGAGTCTGGTGAGTAGCTCACAGATACATAGCCTGAATTACATACTAAATATATGCAAAGTAAAATTGCAGTGACTGGGGAGAAGGTTACTGGGAACTTAGGGGAATCAGAAAGGACTTCCTAAAGAAAGAGGGCACTTGAGTTTTGAAGGGAAGAATGGATCCTAAGAACATGAAGGACTGGCATTGAAAAAGGGCAGAGATCTTAGATGGAGTGGTTTCATAAGGAAAGTCAAGAAAGACAGTTTGACTATGAGGGGGAATGAATGATGGGGAATAATGTATACGTCTAGAAACAGATTGGGGAGAAATCATAAAAGGTTTTAATAGTCAGAGGAGCTCATATTTGATTCTCAAGGACAATAGTAGATAATGAAGAAGATAAACTAATATTTTTATAATAAGAAATATTATGTACACAAGAAAATCCAGGATTCAGAGTTGGTAAGAAACAAATATGATGTTATCTGGATAAACTAGAAACCACCTGGACAGAAAGAGGAAATAGATTGGAAGGCTGAGAAACAAATCAAAATCCTGGCAAAGAGGGTTGGTGTTTTAGTAATTGGGGAGTTAAATTATTCCAACATTTGCCCAAAACAGAAACTAACTTTCTGAATGGTTTTCATGATAATTCCATACTTCAAAGGTAGAGGAACTGAGGAGGGAATATTCTGTTTTGGATGTTCTTTACCGGTAAGGAGGTTACTATGGTAGAAATAATTGGGAAGATGGGGAGAGTGTATACTGCATTTGAGATTTTATGATAGAAAAAAGAGAAAATTTGGGGAAAATCTAGCATGTATCTTAGATTTTTGAAGAACATATTTCTAAGAGTTCAGAGGGAGGATACATAGTATTCTTTGGTCTAAAGTCTCCAAGGGAAATCACATCAAGAGGAATCAAGAAGCTCTGAATAATCAAATTCCAAAGACATGAAAAGAAATCATTCCAATAAAGAGGAAAAAAGAGAAGTATCTATAGAGACTGATGTGACTTCATAAGGAATTCAACAACAAACTTGGATTTTTAAAAAGGCATCTGGAAGCAAGGACAAATAAAGAATAAACACACAACTATGGCACAGTTCAGTAAGAAAAGAGCCAAGAACTCTAAAACTCATCATTATGAGCCAACGCTGCTGGGGAAAGCTAAAGATAATAGAGATTTCCACCCTAAATTTCCTGGGAGATGATGATAACTGATGGAAAGAAGGTAGAGCTCTCATTTCACCTCTATTTTCTTTTCCTAAGAGAATGACCTTTGAATTGGAAAGGACAAATAAGTTAATAAGGAACATATATTCAAGGTAAGTAAAGTAATACTAAGACAGCACCTGGTTTCTCCTGATGAGTTTAATCACCAGGCCCAGATGAACATGAACACCATCATAAGATACTAGAAGAAGTAGCGTATATGTTTGCCAAGACACATAGTGATTGCTGAAAGAACATGTAGAACTGAATTGTTACAATAGCATTGGAAAAGGTCAAATGTCCTGATTTTCAAAGAAGGAAAAGAGTAAAATCTGCAAACTATAGGCCATTGAGAGTGCCTTTAATTCCTGGTAAAATTTAAAATCAGTTACTAAAAAAAGAAATAATGATAAAGAGCTAGCAAGGCTTCCTCAGTAACAAGTTATGCTGGACTAATCTCATTTATTCTTTGATAAAGTTACTAGACTGACAGATCAGGGGAATCTTCAATTTTTAGTAAAAGATTTAATTAAATCTCTCTTGTTCTTCTTGTGGAAAATATGGTAAAAATGGACTAAACACAAGGGCTTGTTAAATGTACATCATGGATTGGAATTCATGGATTTGGCCAGACAAATAGAATAGCAATTAATGTTTTAGCATCAGCTTAGAAAGAAGTCTCCAGTGGAGTGCTCTGGGGATCTATATTTGGCTCTGCACTACTTAACATTTTCATTAATAACTCAGATAAAATTACTGGCATGTATATCAAATTAGTAAGTAACAGAAATCTGGGAAGGATAACTAACACCTTAGTTGGCAGAATCTGTATTCTGACAAGTTTTGGTAGGCTAGAACAATGGGACAAATTTGCATATCTTTCATTTAATTGCTTTGTATCTAGCCTGTATATATTTACCTATTCATTTGTTTTCCTATAAGAATGTAAGTTCCTGATGTATAGATAGAATTTCCTTCTTGGTATTTTTATCCCTAATAGTTCATAGTACATTGCATCCAATAAAAACTTAGTAAATTATTATTGATTATGTAGGAGTAATGTAAAATCTCACATTTTGGTTTTTAGAAATCTACACTGCAAATACACGTTGGGTTAGGCACAGATAGATAGCATGAAAAACAAAAGATCTGAAATTTTAGTGAATTCCAAATTCAATATGAGTCGCCCAGAAAACTTAGGGGAGACGCATAGTATTAGGACCAAGCAGCTAGCAGTTCTGTTGTATTTTGCCTGGGCCAGCCAACACTTGCAACATTTTATTAATACTCCAGTTCAGACCTAGTCTTCTAGTTCTTGCCCTTGGGCTGTGAGCTCCTGACTGGTCAGATCTGGCTCACCATATTTAGCTAATCGCCTAGCATTTTCCCACCATGCTGCTACTTCCCTGCACCCATCACAATCTCTCCCTATAACATGAAATTACTGGGAAGAATAATCAAATAAGTGTTACCATTGCTGAAAATAGAGGTTCAGTCAATTGTCTTATAATTTCATTCTGCATCCCTGTAGTTTCCCAGATCCAAACAAGTCTCTTTGGAACCACTCCCCTACATGTGTTCTCTTTGACTATTGGGGGGAAAACACTTTTGAGGGCAAGGGATGTGTTGTATGGTTATATTTCTAGCCCTTTGCTTATCACACTGCTTGATATAGTAAATACTTAGCATCATTTTTTTTCCTTTTTCATTCATTGATTGAGATTTGTGCACCACACTTTAGGAAAGACATTGATGAACTTATTCAGTGATCAGAATGTAACCCAATCAGGATTCATGTCATATGATTTGATTAATTCAAGTAAATTCAATAGGTCCTTACTATGTAAAAGACACTGTTCTAGGAACTAGGGATATAAAAATACAATGACCAACAAACAGTACTCGTCTTCAATCAGCTTAGAATCTACCGGGATGTATATATCATTTACATAAATAAGTAAATAGAAGATCATTTTGAGGCAGATAATGATAAGTCACTGACAACTGGGAGTAGGAAACTAGCTATGATTAATCAGCAGATTTATTGGAGACATAATTGCTGTCTTCATTTGTAGGGGGTGTTACATGGAAAAGGGAATAGACTTATTTTCCTAAGCTGCAGAGAATAGAATCAGGAGCAATCATTAAAAGTTGTAAGAAAGCAACTTCAGAACTGAGGTAAGAAAACAAACACAACTTCCCAACAGAAATTCCCAAAAGTAAAATGAGTCACCTCAGGAAGGAGTAGATTCTCTGCCATTGTAGATTTCCTGGCAAAGACTACATGACCATTAGACAAGCTTGATTCTTATTCAGATTTTGGTTTAAGTAGAAGGCTTCTTGGGTTCCTTCCATCTCTGAGAATCTGTGAATGGTTAACACTAATGGGAAATGCAGGAAGACACCCTTTATTGTGTGTGTCTCTGAGGTCAACAAAGCAGAAAAGTAGAAGGCAGAGAAAGTGAATATTGCTGAATTCCAGTTAAGGAGAATGAAGACTGAGAGGAGGTAATAGAATTTAATGACCAGATATCATGACAAACTTTGAGAGTGTATTTTAGGGGGCAGAGTTATTCTAGAAGCTAAGTTACAGCAGGTAAAAGAGGAAAGGGTTATTAATCAATCAATCAATTAATTAACTTGTTTATTTATCTATTCATTCATTCATCTATTTATTCATATAATTATCTATCTAGCTATCTATTTATTTATTCATTAATTAATTTATTTCGCTAGTACAGTCTCCAGGAGGGGAGATATTGTCCTGCCTTTTAGGAAAAGAATATTCTAGCTAGCAAAATACACAGAAGAACTGGGAGATGCATATGAGCAGCATATGGAAAACACAGGAGAACCAAATACAAAATGTATTTACAAAGTCTGAGGAACTGAAGAGATCAGAGTTAGGGATCATATTTACTAGGCCTTGTAACAAGTCATACACCAGATGTGCTCATGGACTTCTAGTAATTTACTTTCTAAGGGAAATGACATTAGAAAGGGATCTTTTCTTCCCACTTCTTCCATATTCCTTTTTAGTTGCCTCAGACACAATGGAGAAATAAGAGAAAAAAACTTTTGTTGATAATGAGGTATCATGACCATGAAAAGAGGTATGCAACGCTGTGTAGTATAAGACATTCAGGTCAAGAAGGAAGACTGAGGTGGTATGATAGTTTCTGATGATCAGATATCATGGTAAAATGGGAGAGAATGATTTTGGAGTTCATGTGAGAGCATCAGAAGTCAGGCTGCAGCAGGTTAAAGAGACTTCTGAGCCAAAATCAGAGAATGGAAGTTCAGATCCTGTCTCTGCTATTTGCTTTTTATGGGACCGTTGTCATACTATTTAACTCTCTCGGCTTCAGTTTATGTATCTATAAAAGTAACAAGAGGGAGGAAGGAATATAGACTGTATTCTTTCCTACCTTGAATCTGAAGAGTCTTAGCTTGACTGGGAATCTACTTTGCATATATTTTTGAAATCCTAGATGTAGAGATTATTTAGTCACTCCCCTTGATTTTATGGGTGAGGATATTGAAGCCCAGAGAGGCAAAGGGATTCTTCTAGGATTTGACATGGGAAGAAAAATCTAGATTTCCTAACTTCCAGTTCAATGCTCTTTTTTATTAAATTTTACCTCCTCACAATCTGTTCTAACTCTGATCAATGGAAGCAACTGGATGTGTTTAGCCTGGAGAAAAGAAGATGCAGGGGGTTCATCAAGAGCTGTCCTCAAGTATTTGAAGGGCTGTTATGTAGAAGAGAGATTGGACTTGTGTTTGACTTCATGGGGACAAAGTAGGAACGATTATTAGAAGATGAAAAGAGGCAAATTAAGCCTTGATTTCAGGAGAAAATATTACCAACTATTAGAACTATCTAATAGTGGAATGACTGCCCCCAAGAGGTGGCGAATTCCCTCCTCTTGGAGGTTTTCATAAGCAGAGGCTGGATGTTCATTTAAAAGGTATGTTACCGTGGGGATTACTTTTATGTATGATTTGGACTCAGTGGTTGCCAAGTTCCTTTCCAAGTGTTAAATTCTGTGAAATTGATTCCACTTGAGACATAGTGAAGGTGAATTTTTAAATGACCTAGAAAAAGAAAAAGAATCAATGTATAGTGCCAGAATGGTGTATTCAGAGGAGAAAGCAGGCCAGCTATGGCTAAAATAATAAAAAAATAAAATAAGTGGACTCTGGATCAAGAAGTCAAGAAGCTGATAGCAATATAGGATTTGGAGGAAAAAAAGAAATAAGAGGCAATGAAGGTTAATGTGGTCATTTGGCAAGCCACGGCCCTAACTAGTTCAGCTTTGATATTCAGCCAATGATGAGATGAATTGAGCAGTATGAAGCTAGGCAAGTATGGTCCCAACAGCAGTGACCATAACATATAAAAGGGATTTGAGATGTTTTGGACAAGGAAGATCTGAGCGAGGGTGTGGAGAAACATACAACCTTCATTTGAATTGCACCCTCAATGAATTTCAAGAGCTTCTGGAACAAGTTTTAAGAAAATCTGGGCTTAGTTTCAAATGCTATTTCCATTTATAGTTTGAGGGGAGACCACAGGAGGCTAAGGCACTCTGGCTGAGATTCACTTTGAGTTTCAGATTTGGAAAATCAAGGAATTCAAAGTTAAATTTATGTGGTGCCAACTATCTGAACTGTGACAAAAATTAAAAGGCTTTCAGAAGATCTTGAAAAATTATTCTCCTTAATGGCAAATATAGTTTAGAATGACTTTAATAACAATAAAATGTCTATTTTGTATAAACTTAATTGTACATTTTAACTTCTAACAAACCCTAACCTATCCTATAACCTTAGCTATTATACTTGTAGATTGTAGTTTCCATGAGAACACAAATTGATTGATATATGTGTAAAGACAGAGATTAATATCTATAGACAGTAATTAATATAGCTATGAAGTAATAGATATATCTTAATATCTATCTATCTAGTTTATTTATGTCCAAAGCAGTTTTCTATCCTCATCAGATAGCAAAGTGCTTCACAAATAGAAAGGCTTTACATGTTTGTTGAATTTGGAAATGACTTCAAGCTGGAAAAAGATCCCACAATCAATGTGTCAGTTTTCATCATAAGATTATAATTTTGGAGATGAAAGGCGCCTTATGGGGCATGTAGTCCCAACTTCTCAACTTACAGATGAGGAAATTGAAGATTTCTGTTAAGTAAACTGTTAAGACAATTTAAGCAACTTCCCAAGGGTTTACAGGTAGCATACATGGTTTTGAACCCAAATTTTCTGACTTAAAATACAATATTCTTTCCAAGTAATGTTCAGTCTTGATAATATGTCCCTTTGTATTGATGAACACACTATTAATACCCATTTTTTGATGGTAAACATTGAGTTTTTTCAACCATAGGGATAACCACTAAAATTAGAACTCTGAAAGGAAAAGCAATATCAGTCACATAAGAAAAATATCTCCATACTTACAAAAATCCAAGTTTTCTCCCTGGTCTAGGGAGTCATTCCAATAGCAAAGAGCACACACCTTCTACATCTGTGTAGATTGACTTTGTTGATCATTGTGCTCAAAATGTCTTCCCCAGTGACTAGTTGTTAGTGATAAGGCACTCTAAAAGTTGGTCATTAGACAATGAACATGTAGTGCACCAATTGGACCCATGCCCCAAAGTTTTTCTGGTCTGGGAAGATTTATAAGTGCTTAGCTAAGCCTGAACAAAAAAGATTACTTCCAGGTGTGGCTAAGTGGCACAGTGAATAGAGCACTGGCCCTGGAGTCAGGAGAACTTGAGTTTAAATCTGGCCTCAGACACTTAAGACAAAAACTAGCCATGTGACCTTGGGCAAGTCTCTTAACCCCAATTGCCCTCCAAAAAGCAATAAATAAATGGAAGCTATATATATAAAGATTACTTCCACACTACCATCAGACATTGAAATGGGCCAAAAAGAAGCCTTGTCCCTGTCACACATGACAACCTTTCGAAATATTTCATGATAGCTATCATGCCCCCATCCCTGAATTTTCTTTTCTTTGGGCTATATATGCCCAGTTCTTTAAGCTGATCCATGAATTGCATTAATGAATTATTGCCATTTTTCCTCATGATTGTGTGTTCCTTTCTCCGTAGTGACCTTTTTTTTTTTTTCAAATGCTTTATTAACTTCTGGTTTACATCATTCATTTCCCCCAGATTTTGAGTTATATTTTCCCCCCATTTTGCCCCTACCCACCACCCCAGAATAGCAGTCCCACTAGATATCCC
This sequence comes from Gymnobelideus leadbeateri, assembly GCA_011680675.1. Taxonomy (NCBI): domain Eukaryota; kingdom Metazoa; phylum Chordata; class Mammalia; order Diprotodontia; family Petauridae; genus Gymnobelideus; species Gymnobelideus leadbeateri. The sequence goes on along the minus strand of WOXC01000428.1, from coordinate 357,720 downwards.
CTCATCCAATCTCCTCTCTCCCATATCTTCTCCCATATCCCCTTTGACTTTCCAGTAGTGCAAGGTGAATCTCTGTGCCCCAATGCCTATATATCTTATTTCCCAATTATATGTAAAATATTATTAATAATAGTGTTTATATATGTTTAAAACATTTTATTTTAAAACTTCTAATTCCAGATTCATTCCCTTCCTCCCTTGTCACCCACTCTTGCTGGGAAAATAAGCAATTAAGTATATGTTGTACATGTATAGCTATGCAAAACATTACCATAGTAGATATATTGTAAAAGACTGCTTATATTTCCCTCCCACCTATCCCACCCCCCCCCCCTTGGTCCATTCCTTACTTTGATCCTGTCCCTCTTCAAAAGTGGGTACTTCCAACCTCCCCTCCCCCAAGAATACCCTCCCCTCCATTATCCCCCCTCTTATCCCCCTTCCCCCTACTCTCCTGCAGGGTGAGATATCCCATTTAGTATGTATGTAATTCTCTCCCTGAGCCAAATTCAATGAGAATATGGTTTTGCCTTTTTGCCTTCCTATTCTTCCCCTCCCCTGCAACCACTCCCCCTTGCTTCTTCTACATGAGATAGTGTACCCTACCCTGTCTCTCCCCATCTCCTCTTGCCACTTTCCTCTCTCACCTCTTAACTTCACCTCTTAAGTATCATCCCTTCCCATCAAATTCAACCTGTGCCCTCTATCCATGTATACCTGTAAACATATATACATACATTCACTTATGTATTCATTTGCCCATACACCCTTCTTCAATTATTTTCATAATAAGAAAGGCTTCATCAGTCACAATTATTGTTTTTCCATGTAGGAATGTAAATAGTTCAACTTTGATAAGTTCCTTTTGATTTCTTTTCCCTGATTACCTTCTCAAGCATCTCTTGCTTCTTGTGTCTGAATGTCAAATTTTCTATTCAACTCTGGTTTTTTCCTCAAGAATGCTTGAAAGTCCTCTATTCCACTGAATGACCATATTTTCCCCTGAAACAAAATACTCAGTTTTGCTGGGTAGGTGACCCTTGGGTTCAATCCCAGCTCTATTGCCCTCTGGAATATCATATTCCATGCCCTTCGATCCCTCAGTGTAGAAGCTGCCAGGTCCTGTGCTATTCTGATTGTGTTCCCACAATATTGAAATTGTTTCTTCCTGGCCGCTTGTAGTATTTTCTCCTTGATCTGGGGATTCTGGAACCTGGCTATAATATTCCTGGGAGTTTTCTTTTTGGGATCTTTTTCAGGAGGTGATTGGTGGATTCTTTCAACCTCTATTTTGCCCTCTGGGTCTAAAACATCAGAGCAATTTTCCTTGAGAATTTCTGAGGGCGGCTAGGTGGCACAGTGAATAGAGTGCCGGCCCCTGAGTCAGAAGGACCTGAGTTCGGATCCGGCCTCAGACACTTAACACACACAAACCAAAACTTAGCCGAGTGACCTTGGGCAAGTTACTTAACCCCAATGGCCCTCCAAAAAAGAATGGATAAAGAATTTCTTGAAGGATGATTTCTAGGTTCTTTCTTTGATCATGGCTTTCAGGAAGTCCAATAATTTTAAAATTATCTCTCCTGGATCTATTTTCCAGGTCGGTGGTTTTTCCCATGAGATACTTCACATTGCCTTCTATTCTTTCATTTGTTTGGATCTGCTTAACAGCATCTTGATTTCTCATAAAGTCACTAGCTTCCATTTGCTCCAGTCTAACTCTGAAGGAATGAATCTCCTCAGTGAGCTTTTAAGATTCTTTTTCCATCTGGCAAATTTGGCTTTTTAAGGCATTCTTCTCCTCATTGCCTTTTTGAGCCTCTTTTGCCATTTGAGTTAGTCTATTTTTTAAGGTGTTATTTTCCTCAGTCATACTATTGACTCTCATGTCATACTTTTCATGCATCTTTCTCATTTGTCTTCCCAATTTTTCCCCCAGTTCTCTTATCTGCTTCTTAAAGTCCTCTATGGCCTGTAACAAGCTTGTATTTTCATTTGGGGGTTTTGGTGCAGGAGTTCTGACCTCACAGTCTTCCTCCTGTTCCACGCTTTGATCCTCTTTGCCCCCAAAATAGGAGTCTAATGTTAAATTTTTCTGTTTATTTTGTTTCCTTTGCCTAGGCATGTTGCCACTCAATTACTTGACTTTTCGGCTTGTTGCCACAGTAGGAATCTGACACTAGCCAGGGGAACTTCTGTCCTAAACACTGAGGTTTCTCAGCTGCTGGAGGTATTAGTTGGGTGCCTTCTCTGAAGCCCCCACACACTCTGGCAAGCTGGTCACACATCCCAAGACCTCCACCCCATACCAGAATCCAGATCCAAGGAGTTAAAGCAAGAGTGCTTACCATCTTCCCCCCCCTCCCTTGATGGATTGCCAGATCCCCCTCCAGTCCACAGGCCAGGAGATGAAGCTGCAATTGAAGCTACAAAATGGCGGCTGCTCTGCAGTTTCTCAGTGGCTTCTTGCCCCCAGGGGAAGAAGCTGACACACTCTCCCAACCAGTCCCAAAGTCCATAGGGCACTGACCTCTCACTTTGTCTTAGGCATCTGTGTTTTGATAATTCTGGAAACACCACATTTGCTGGTGTTCTGGGGTCCCTGCAGCTGGCTGCTGGTCTGGCCACCTTGGAGCTAAAACCTCAGACTCAGGACTCAAGTGGGCCTGGGCTCTACTCCCAGAGCACTGTGCTGGCCATTCCCTGCTGGGCTGCCAGGCTGCAGGGCTGTCCTCAGTGGGAAGTTAGCTTCTCTGTGTCATTTTGTGGGTTCTGGAGCTCCAGAGGTTTTTCAGAGTCCCCATTTATATATATTGGAAATAGTCTGGGCAGGAGCACCACTGAAGTAATGTTTCTACTTGGCCATCTTGGCTCCGCCCCCTATAGTGCCCTTCTTCTTAAGATGTAGTACCTAGAGCTGATAATCTGATCTGATTTCTCTCAAATATATTAAATTCCCACATTCTGCAAAATTTCTCTCCCTGTCCGCTTAATGCCAGTGGCTTCCCTGTAAGGTTTCCTTACATTTGACCTGCATATTTCTTGCATGTTCACAATCTGCATATAGTTTTTCCTATAAGAATATAAGCTCTTTGAGGACAGTGACTGTTTTTGTCTGTCTTTGTAACCTCAATGTTTAACACAGTGCTTAGCATATTAAAAAAATCTTCTTGGTAAATGTATGTTGATTGATTGACTGGTAGATTGTATTGACTGTAGATTGATTGACCCACTATCATTCTGTTAACATAACTTCAAATTTTCCCTGCTCTCCAGTCACCTTCTCTACAGACTCTTTACCAACCACATAGCTGCCCACATCAGATACCATGCCCTATAGAAACTTTCACCTTGGGGTCTCATTCACCTGACTGATGACTGCCTCTCCCCCACACTATTTTAGGAAACTCAAGCCATGCTTCACTGAACTCCACCTTCTCTAGCCATCTTCTTCACCACACTTTATCAAATTCTTTACCAGTCCTTAACTCTCTTCCCTCTAAAAACAAGTATAGAATTTCAGACTACACTATAAATTTTGATTTTATTAGATTTGACTCATCATTTTGGCTTTCAAAGTAATGTTAAGTCTTAGTTATGTCATTCATTCAACATGGTAATTCCCCCTCATAGATTTTAGTCACCTTCAATTTGATAGGTCTGCCATTTGTATTTTAAGCAAAACTATTGGTAAATTGAAGTGATTTCCAAGAAGGGCAATCAGGATGTTCAAAAGCCTTAAACTCTTGCCATATGAGAATTGGTTGAAGGAACTGACCATGTTTACCTAGGGAAGAGAAATCCCAGGGAGGATATGATAGCAATTTTCAAGTACTTGAAAGGTTTGTAAGTGGAAAGGGGATTAAACTTGTTCTAGTATTCCCCGGTGACTAGAAGCAGGAGCAATGTGTGGAAGTTATGAAAGAGGAAAGAGGCTTGGGCTATGGAAAACTTCCTAACAATTAGAACTATGAAAAAATGAATAAAATGCTTTGGGAAAGAATAGATCTCTCTTCACTAGAGGTCATAGGGAAAAGTTTGGTCAAGTATTTATTGCATTTGTTATAGTGGGGGTTTTTTTGGAAGATATGCTTCAGACTGGATGATAGTTAAGGAAATTTTCAATTTTGAAAGTCTATGATTCTGTCATTCAGTGATTGATAAAATGGTTGAACAGAATAAGACCACATATAGAGTTCCTTGGCACTTTGTTAAAGATCTCAACAAGACAGATTTGTGGATAAAAGTGGGTCCTATATTCAACTACAGGTTTCTTCAATTAATGCACTTAGGGGTCCATGATGTGGATTTGAAAAATGGATGTCAGTAAAAGCGAAATAACCAAAATAATAATCTATGTCTCTGTAATTCTTTAAAGCTCTTTATTCACAATAGTCCTAGGATTTAGGGAATGAAAATGTTATTGCCGTGTTTTGGATGGGGACACTTACAAACATAAAGGCCTGAACTCATACATCTATTAAAATTCATGGGTCCAGGACTCAAATTCAGTTCTTTTGAATACAAGTCTAGAGATTTTTCAAGTACATCAAAATCTCCCTTGGCTGCCTGATAATAAAAGCTGTTGCCTTAATCAGTTAAGAAGGAGTATTTACTAAGCACCCACTTGTCAGAGGCAGGTAGGTGGCACAGTGGATAAAATGGTGGGCCTGGAGTCAGGGAGATTACTTTCCTGAGTTCAAATCTGGTCTCAGACACTTACTTTCTGTGTGAATTTGGCCAAGTTACTTAACCCTGTTTGCCTCAGTTTCCTAATCTGTAAAATAAGCTAAAGAAGGAAATGGCAAACCACTCCAGTATTTTTGCCAAGAAAATCCCAAATTGGGTCACAGAGTTGGACACAATTGAAAACAACTGAATAAAGCCATGTACCAATATGAGATTAATAAACTCCTGTGGCTTTTTATTGCTTCCAGGAGTGAAGACAACATACTCTGGCATTCAAAAAATCCTTTATAATTTAACCCCCTCCTACTTTTTCAGTCTTGAACTTTGCTCTCCAACACATATTCTTCAAGGCAGTGACACTGGCTTCCTGGCTGCTCCATGAACAAGACACTCTATTTCTTAGCCACCAAGCATTTTCTTTGGCTATGTCTCAGGTCTGGAATGCTCCCTGTACTCTTCTGACTACTGACCTCCCTGGCTTTGTTTAAGTTCCAACTAAAATCCTACTTTCTACAGGAAGCCTTCCCCAACTCTCTTAATTCCACTGCTTTACCTCTTTGAAGTATTTCCTAATTTATTCTGTATATAACTTGCTTTGTATATATTTGTTTCATGTTGTTTACATTAGATTGTAAACTCTTTGGGAGTAGGGACTCTCTTTTGTCTCTTTTTGTATCCTCAATGCTTAGCACAGTGTTTGGCAGCTAGTAGGTGCTTAATAAATGTTTATTGGATTGAAATGTCATTCTCTATGCTAGGTGGTAGGGATAAAAATACAAAGATCAGAATCCCTGTCCTCAAGAAATGTACCCTGTCTTATTACCTTCAGAACTAACCATCACCAATTTTCTAATATCAATTTGCAAAATCATAGCCTTTAAATAGGGAGATTTTATTAAAAAATATTGACTGCTAAGTGCAAGCCACCATATCACCAGAGTACCATGAACAAAGCAAAGTTGGACTCTGCTCTAAGTTCTGACTTTCCTTCTCCTCCTTAAACCAAAACTTTCTTGTACTCACATGTTCTAACTTCTCTGTCCCTTTCTTGGTACAGCAGTTGTGGCTGGTTATTTTAGATAATTCCATTCAAAATTAAAGAGTTTTATAAGTGCTGATGGTGTTCTTATCTATATGACCTTAAACACGTCATTTTTCCTTACCTAGATCTTAGTTCCTGACAACAGAAGATAAGTTTGTTAGTCTATATTATACCTAAGGTCTGAAAATTCATGGTATATTTGGGGAACAGTGAGTAGTTCAGTTTGGTTATAAAGTAGGGTGTGTGAAGGGTATTTATAGAAAATAAGATAGAAAAGTGGTCTAGCAAGATTATGGAAGCCCTTAATGTCAGCTTAAGGAATTTGAATTTTACTCGGTAGGCAATGGGGAGTCAGTGAAGGTATTTAAGTGAATAGAATTATATGGTCAGAATTGAGCATTTAGATCTGTTTTTTTTCTGGATTGGAGAGAAAAAGACTGAAAGCAAAAGGCTCCAATTAAACATCCATTTTAATAGTCTCTGTTAGAAATAACAAGGGTGTGGAGTAGGATACCAGCAGGAAGTTTCTCAGGCCCATTTCCAGTCCCCTGAATCATATTAGGTGGATATTATTCAGTTCTGAAAGATCTCTACTGATTCTTCAGAAGTTCCCTTTATCTTTGTACATCTGCCAGTTCAACTCCATCCATCGAGACTTCCCAGGAGCGAGGCTTCCTCTTGCTTTCTAGTCTCTCTCTTTCTCTCTCATCCCTGACTTATTTTGGGTGCTGTCTCTCAGCTGCTCATGCATAGTTTAATGAGCACATTTTCAGTTCCTATGGAGAACAGCCCATGTTATGTATTTGGCATATGTGCTGTTCATTCCCTTGCATTGAGCCAGAAAGTGACGGTTTCTTTTGTTCCCTTGCATTTTCTTCATTCTTTTTTTTTTGCCTCTACTCATTTCATTTTGACACCAAGAACAATTCAGTCTTCTGACCTTTGACTTCTTAGTCATCTTAACTGCTGAGGGTCACTCTGTATTATGTCATTATTGCCCTGATATTCTTGACTTTTTCAAAATTTAAAAACATTTCCCTCTAGAGCAAGACTCCTTCTAATAAGGAGAAAAGAGATGTGTTTACTTAAGGGAGAAAGTATCCCTGGCAAAGATTGCCTTATCAAATAATCAGCAAATATTTATTAAGTACTTTCTGTGTACAAAGCACTGAATTAAGTAAGAAATACAAAACTGAGATAAAATGAAACTTCTGTTCTCAAGGAGCTTAAAGTTTAGAAGAGGATATAAGCCTCTAATATAGATGCTTTGATTACAATACCTCAGTGGATGTAAATTGTCAGCATGAAGGTAATCCCTTCAGTGCTGCAGATTGCCACTCAGGCCATTTCACACTGTTTAATTCTTGTAGAGAACTTCCACTAAATTCTACATTGAAGTGGGGGTCAGAGAAATAATAACCATTCATTAAGTACCTATTATATGTCAAGTACTATGCTAAACACTACAAATACTTTACAAATATATGATCCTCACAATAACTCTAGGAGGTAAGTGCTATTATGATTCTCATTTTACAATTTAGGAAACTGAGGTAGATATAGGTTAAGTGACTTGCCCAGGGTCATAGAACTAGTTAGAGGTTGAGGCTGGTTTTGAACTCACATCTTCCTGACTCTAGGTTGGGAACTTTATTCACCATGCCAACTAGCTGTCTCATAGAGGCTCTAGGCTAGACAATGAATGTAGGAGGCTTCCTTTAAGTCTTAAACATTCTCTGTGTATTGCAATGCATTGTATTTTTAAAACTTTCACATGCTTTTGAGGTCTTTTTCTGTCTCTCATAACCAGCTCACCCTTAGTAATATGCTGAGACTTTCTAATACTCATCATGCTTCTCTTAATCATCCTAATGAGAGGTAACCCACAAGTTGGCATTTAAAACTCTTGACCATCTGGTTCCAAGATATATTTCAGACTAGTTTCATATTCATCTTGCTCATATACTTCCAGCCAAACTGATGTAACTGATATTTTCCAAAAGGGTCCTTCCTAGTCCCACACCTAGAATTCTCTCTTTCTACTACTGGGCATTTAAAATTCCTGGCTTACCTCAGGGCTCAGATAAAATGTTTTTTCATTGCAGTAGGCATTTCTGCATTTCTCCAGTTGTTAGTACTCCACTCAAAGTGAATTTCTATTTAATTTATCTATGATTTATACTTTCTTACCTGTATACATTTTATTTAATGTAAAGTCATGTCTAATTCCTTTGTAGGATGCACAGATATCCTCTATCCAGATCTCAGCTCTTCATCCAGAATACTTATTCCAGCCCTGGAATTCCCACACTGTAAATAATCCCAGATCCTCCAACCTCTCTCTCTAATTGGATGCTTCATCCCATGACCTCCATTTAATGAGGACCCTCCGGTCAGTCATATGTCATTCCTCTCCAGGTTTTGCTCCAGACTTTCTCTACAGTACCCCTGCCTGGTACCTTTGTTTCTCTGATTGCCCTTTCAATTTCCTTTTATATGTTTTCTTCTCCCCTTAGTATGAAAGCTCCTGAAGGGCAGGGGTTATCATCTTTCCTAATGGCATTTGTATTACCGGTGCTTAGCAGAGCGCCTAGTACATAGTTTGTTTTTAATAAATGCATGTTGTTCTTTGAACAGAAAGTAAATTCCTGGAGTGCAGGGACTGTAATATTTTTATCTTAGCATTGTCAGTATTAAGGCACAGTACTTGGTACATAATGAGGGCTTAATGATTCTATGCCAAATTGAATTGGATCAATTCTTTGAAAATTCTAGCGTTCCATCATTTGTAACAGTAATATACAACATTGAATTATAAGTGCATTAAAGATCTATAAAACCAAGTCATCTAAACAGGGATGCATTTCCAATAGAGAAAATCAGGGAAGAACTTTTAGAGTATGGTAACATTTGAGTTGGGCTTTGTTAAGGGAGGAATTTGAAAGAAGTGGGAAAAAGACAATTCATCTTAAGAGTTTTGAAAGCAGGAGTATCTAACGACTGTACAGTGAAGTAAATATAAGACTTTTATCTTGAGGGCAGGAACTTTTTTGTCTTTTTTGTATCCCCATTTGTTAGCACCATGCCTGCCCTATAGCATTTGATGAATTCTTATTGACTGACAGACTGGTGAACTAATCAGAGGTACACCAGTTGGTAATGACATGGGCTTCCATTGGATGGCAGACCTTTGATTTGAACAGAGTAACATCAGTGTGATTAAGGGATTCTTATCTTTGAGGAAAGAGTTTTGAATAATATACCTTGCCAAGTAAAAAGTAAGGAGAATTGTGGGAAGGTGATAGAATGAGAAGATTCTTTCCTTACTACACCAAATTATATAAATTTTGTTGTTGTTGAGTTGTTTTAGTCATGCCCAACTCTTTGTGATCCCATTTGGGGTTTTATTGGCAAATGTAATGGAATGGTTTGACATTTCTTTCTCCAGATCATTTTGTAGTTGAGGAAACTGAGGCAAACAGGGTTAAGTGCCTTGTCCAGGATCACACAGTGAGTGTCTGAAGCCAGATTTGAACTTAGGAAGATTAGTCTTCCTGACTCTAGACCAGGCATTCTATCCACTGTGCCACATGGCTGCCAAGAGCCTTTCTGCTTCCCCTTTCCCCTATTAAATATTGAAATGTTAGCAATGACAGGAAGAGGAAAAAGAAAGAACTTGTCACGAGGTAATTCTTAGCACCAAAAATGAAAGAAAAACTAAAGATCAAATCACAAACTCCTTTCTTCTTTCTGGTCTGCCTTTGTAGCTTATGCCCTTGGTTTTTCCACACCACCATTATTCAAGATCAGTCCAGATTTGTGACCTCACTAGTTCTGTCAATTTTAAGTAATAATTTTTGGAATTAACCACTTTGCAGTCTTGAAGGAGACCACAACTAGGATGAATTAAAGCCCAAGAATCAGACAAAACCCCAGGATCCAGTGTAAGGAATAAGGACACTGAGCTAACATTTTAAAGGAGAAGAAAATATGCAAACAATTTTGTACGTTCAATATATGAATAGAGTAGTTGCAAGGTAATATATATCAAAGGGATAGCTACTAGGGATGGGAAAAGGAGCTGAAAAGGCCCTTTGCAGAAGATAGGATTCAAGCTGAGTCTTGAAGGAAGCCAATAGGTAGAGGTAATGAGGGAGAGGATTCTAAGCATGCAAGATAGGCAGTAAAAAGGCATAGTGTCAGAAGATACAGACCCATGTTAGAGGAAAAGCCAGAGTGCTAGTGACCAGGGTAGAATACATGGAAGGGAATAAAGAGTAAGAAGATGAGAAAGTTAGAAAAGGGCAACATTGTAAAGGGTTTTAAATATCAAACAGAGTATTTTGCATGTGATCCTGAGCCACTAGAATTTAAAGAATAGCAAAGTATCATAGTAAGACCTGTGCTGTTATAAAATCACTTTGGTAGCTGAGAGGATGATTGAAGTGGAGAGAGACTTGAGGCAGGGGGGAGATCAACAGAAGATCATTGCAGTAGTCCAAGTGTAAAATGATAAAGGCCTGTGCCAGGATGGTGAGTGATGAGGAGATATGTATATTTATATATGTGTGTGTATTTTTAATATATGTATATGTATATATCTATAGATAGATATAGACATACATATGCAATCTGTGTATTTATATATATACATATATATGCATATGTACATTAATATGTTTGTGTGTTTATATATGTATATTTATGTGTATATTATTATATATGCACATGTGTATTTATATATGCATGTGTTTATATATGTACATACATATATGTATGTGTGTTTACATGTGTGTTTATGTGTATACACATAAATATACACACCTGTGTGTATATTCATAAATATGCATGCATGTATGTATGTATATGTGTGAACATTTATATATGTATGTGTATATCTATCTATACATACATATATACATCTGTGTGCACGTATTTTATATATGTGTGTGTATTGATATATTTGTGTGTGTATTTATATATATGCATATGTGTATACTTTTATATGTTTGTGTATTTACATATGTGTATTTATATTTGTATGTGTGTATTTATATATGTGTGTGTATTTATGTGTACACATATATCTGTGTATTTATATGTATTGTGTATTTATATATATATGTATATACACACATACATATACATACCTGTGTGTCTTTTTCTATGTGTGTTGTGTATTTATATATGTGTGTGCATTCATATATGTACATATAAACAAACACATACACATCTGTGTGTGTGTGTGTGTGTGTGTGTGTGTGTGTGTGTGTGTGTGTGTGTGTATAACATGAAGGGAGAAATGATGAGACTTGGCACAGGCTCATATGTGGTGTGAGTGTGAGACAGGAATAGAAGACGACCCTTGGCGGATAGTAGTGTCCTCAGCAATCATGGGGAACTTGGATGAAAGGAGGTTTTAGAGAGAAAGATAAAGAGCTCTGTTTTGGACATGTTGCATTCCTTATGCCTATGGGACACCTCGTTTGAGATTTCTGAAAGTTGGTCACTGTAAGAGTGGAGGTGAGCAGAGTCTGGAGCTAAATAGGGAATCATCTGCATACTTGATGTTCATTTTCTTCATCTGAAAGTAGGGGTAATAATAACCCTATCTCCCAGGTAATTGGTTGTTTAATGTTGAAAAGGCAAAGAGAATTGCAATGGAGTAAAGAATGTAAAAAGTAAGCAGTATCATGGGGAAAATAATAAGAAGAAATGAAATAATCTTTCAGAACAAAGTATCTCATCCCTTCATTTGTATCAAAATATTATAGATGGCAGAATAATACAAAGGAATGGCTCAGATGTGGACCCTTAAGTACTTGAAAGGATAAGGCTTTCAGAGATGATGAGAGGCTTTCAGTTTCTTTCCCTGCTTTTGGGGTTGAGAGAGTGAATATAGAATGTTGGGTGATGGGGAAGATCCTGGAGAGAGAGAAGGGTGCTTTGGGGTATATCCCTAAATCCATGTCTGATAATATTAGTCCTCTGTTCAATTAAATTAATTGGCTTTTTATTTCTTTTAAGATCCAGTTTTCTCCTCTGTTTGGCAAACAGAGCCCTATACAACTTGACTCCAATCTATCTTTTCAGCCTGTACAACAAAGTACGTTACAAACCTTCATACATTCTTTAGTTCCACCAAACTATTTTCTTTCTCCTCACATACAATATTCAATCTCCCATCTCTGTACTTTTGCCCAGATTTTGTTCATCCTGAAAGACACTGACTTTCTCACGTTTGTTTTCCAAAATCTCTAGTTTCCTTCAATGATGAGCTCACATGCTATATTAACAATGCAATATTCACAATACCTATGGCAATTATAAATAGGCTTACGTGGTTATTAATCACAAAATATACCAGGCTTTCTATATGGGGAATAAAGCCAGAACATTTATTAAAACACCAAATAACTGAGTCCCAAAACCAGAAAGTCAAAGCCATCAGAGTAGTTATGAAATTGGCACACGTAGTTAATGTAGTAAACAACCACATTCTTAAGCCTTCAAAACAGAACAGGCTACCTCAGGCAAAGGTCCTTCTATCTCCACTCACAGCAACTGCTCAGTGTCCAGGAAGCGTGCTCACAACAGCTCCAGCCCCGCGCAGTTATGGTTTCTGGCAATCCCCAGAGAGAGTCCTTAGCAGAAATTTTGGCTGGCTCAAAGAGGGGTTTGTGCCTCAACCTCTACCTTGCCACTACCTCTACTGCTGCCACCAGTCACCACCAGAACTCTAGCTTTGCTTCAGCTTCCTCTTGTCCCACCCCTTCCTGCTATGTCAGTGAGTCCAGTGGGGCATGGAAGATCTTTAAATCCCATACCCTTACACATGATTCCTCTAAGTTAAGTATTTCCTTGTCATCCCCAAGTGCTAGTACTTCTTGTAAAAAAAAAAAAAAGACTTTTTATTTATAGTATCATGTATTCATCATTTTTGATGCATATAATTCACATACTATTTGGATTCCCAATAGAATTTAATACCATTAACACTAGGGACCATTTTATTGATGTTTTTGTTTCTTCTTCTGTGTCTGACATAAGCAAGTGCATAATAAATGTTTGCTGAAAGTATGTGTGTGTGTCAAGAACAGTATGGCAATATCACTAGATGTAGAAATGAGATATGACCCTAAAAGATGAGGGTTTGGTGGAGAAAAAGGTAGGGATCTAGACACTTTCGAATAAGAGCTACTATAACAGGTTTACTTGTTTGAGTACTAACTCCAGTGAGAGTGGAGATGCTATTAGGACCCCAGGAAGGAATGGCTGGGAGTTGCATAGAGGGATATAAGTTCATAAAGAGCTGGCTTGGCATAAAAAGAGATAAATAATAAGGAAAAAAAAACAAAGAACAGTATTGGATTTTCTATATGAGAGTTGTAGAATACTTCTGATTGTGCCCTGCTGCTTCCAACAAGAAAAAGCATTAGTTGGGATAGATTGTAGAGTTAAATGTTTATTAAGCACTTTCTGTGTGCCAGGCATTGTTCTAGGAACCAGGCACATCAAGAAAGCTGCAAGCATGCTCTTTGCCCTAAGAAACCTCCTCTTATTCTCCTTTCTCTGTTGCTGCAAAGGGCAGAATGCAAATCATAATGTTAGATGAGGTAACAAGAAAATCTGATAAATTCAAGAGAAATAAATAAGGAACTAATACCATACTTAAAGGCACCTTAGTTAATACAAACAGCAATACAAAATCTTTATGTCCTAAATGGCATAGTGGCTAAGTTCTTATAGAAAAAGCTAGCTAAACTATTGAAAAATGATATTAATGCAAATGTAGTACTTTTTAGGACTTTAAATAATAGTTCATAGGACTTCAATATTTCTTTCTTAGAGCTGATGAAGTTGGATAGAAAATAAAACAAGTTAGAAAATGCAAAACTAACTAATTGGATAAACAAAATTTGGTGTGTTATCAATTCTTTTTTTTATGTAGTCATGCATCATCTTTATTAAAACACACAAACTGAAGAAAACATGTACTCCACTTTTCGTCCAACCATTTTTTTATATATATATTTGAAACATTTAATTTTAAAACTTCAAATTTCAGATCCATTCCCTTCCTCCCTTGTCACCCACTCCCTCTGGGAAGATAAGCAATTCAGTTTGTGTTGTACATGTATAGCTATGCAAAACATTATCATAGTAGATATGTTGTAAAAGAGTGCTTATATTTCCCTCCCACCCATCCCACCCCCTACCTGATTCATTCCCTACTTTGATCCTGTCCCTCTTCAAAAGTGGGTACTTCCCACCTCCCCTCTCCCCAGAATGCCCTCCCCTCGATCATCTCCCCTCTTATCCCCCTTCCCCTTACTCTCATGCAGGGTGAGATATCCCATTTAGTATGTATGTCATTCTCTCCCTGAGCCAAATTCAATAAGAATATGGTTTTGTCTTTTTGCCTTCCTGTTCTTCCCCTCCCCTGCAACCACTTCCCCTTGCTTCTTCTACATGAGATAGTTTACCCTACCCTGTCTCTCCCCATCTCCTCTTGCCACTTTTCTCTCTTACCTCTTAACTTCACCTCTTAAGTATCATCCCTTCACATCAAATTCAACCTGTGCCCTCTATCCATGTATACCTGTAAACATATATACACACATTCACATATGTATTCATTTGCCCATACACCCTTCTTCAATTATTTTCATAATAAGAAAGGTTTCATCAGTCACAATTATTGTTTTTCCATGTAGGAATGTAAATAGTTCAACTTTGATAAGTTCCTTTTGATTTCTTTTCCCTGATTGCCTTCTCAAGCATCTCTTGCTTCTTGTGTCTGAATGTCAAATTTTCTATTCAACTCTGGTTTTTTCCTCAAGAATGCTTGAAAGTCCACTATTCCACTAAATGATGATATTTTCCCCTGAAACAAAATACTCAGTTTTGCTGGGTAGGTGATTCTTGGTTTTAATCCCAGCTCTATTGCCCTCTGGAATATCATATTCCATGCCCTTTGATACCTCAATGTAGAAGCTGCCAGGTCTTGTGCTATTCTGATTGTGTTCCCACAATATTGAAATTGTTTCTTCCTGCTGCTTGTAGTATTTTCTTCTTGATCTGGGACTTTGGGAACCTGGCTATAATATTCCTAGGAGTTTTCTTTTTAGGATCTTTTTCAGGAGGTGATTGGTAGATTCTTTCAACCTCTACTTTGCCCTCTGGGTCTAAAACATCAGAGCAATTTTCCTTAAGAATTTCTTGAAGGATGATTTCTAGGTTCTTTCTTTGATCATGGCTTTCAGGCAGTCCAATAATTTTTAAATTATCTCTCCTGGATCTATTTTCCAGGTTGGTGGTTTTTCCCATGAGATATTTCACTTTGCCTTCTATTCTTTCATTTGTTTGGATCTGCTTAACAGCATCTTGATTTCTCATAAAATCACTAGCTTCCATTTGCTGCAGTCTAATTCTGAAGGAATGAATCTCCTCAGTAAGCTTTTGAGATTCTTTTTCCATCTGGCAAATTCGGCTTTTTAAGGCATTCTTCTCCTCATTGCCCTTTTGAGCCTCCTTTGCCATTTGAGTTAGTCTATTTTTTAAGGTGTTATTTTCCTCAGTCAGGCTTTTGACTCTCATTTCATACTTTTCCTGCATCATTCTCATTTCTCTTCCCAATTTTTCCTCCACTTCTCTTATTTGGTTTTTAAAATCCTTCTTAAGGTCCTCTATGGCCTGTAACACACTCGTATTTTCATTTGGGGCTTTTGGAGCAGGATTTCTGACCTCACAGTCCTCCTCCTGTTCCATGCTTCGATCCTCTTTGCCCCCAAAATAGGAGTCTCATGTTGCATTTTTCTGTTTATTTTGTTTCCTTTGCCTAGGCATGTTGCCACTTAATTACTTGAATTTTGGCCTTGTTGCCATAGTAGGACTCTGCCACCAGACAGGGGAGCTTCCATCCCTAACGGGGTCTTCACAACTTCCAGAGGTATTAGTTGGGTGGCATCTGTAAAGCTTCCATAGGCTCTGGCAAGCTGGATACCTTCCCTAGACCTCAACCCCAGACAGCTATCCAGATCCAGGGAGGTTAAAGCAAGAGCGGTTACCCCCCCCGAGACTGATTGCTGGATCTCCCTACAGTTTGCAGACCAGGAGCTGAAGCTGCAACTGAAGCTGCAAAATGGAGTCTGTGCCCTGGCTCCTCAGCCACTTCTTGCCCCCAGGGGAAGAAGCCTGACACATTCCCCAAATACTGGTCCCAAAGTCCAAAGGGCACTAACCTCTCACTTTGTCCTAGGCATATCTGTGTTGATAATTCTGGAATTGCCACAGCTGCTGGTGTTCTGGGGTCCCTCCAGCCAGCTGCTGGCCCAGTTGCCCTGGGGCTAAATCCTCAGCTCACTTGGGCCTGGGCTCAGCTACCAGAGCGTTGTGCTGGCCGCTTCCAGAGCACTGCGCTGGCCACTCCCTGTAGGGCTGCTGGACTGTCCTCATTGGGAGGTTAGCTTCTCTGTGTCATTCTTTGGGTGCTGGGGCTTCAGAAGTTATTCGTAGTCCACCTTTTACATTGTTTGGAAGTGGTGTGGGGGAGAGCACCTTGGAAGTGCTGTTTCTACTCTGCCATCTTGGCTCCACCCTGGTGTAATCAATTCTTAATGGGAATATTAAAAAAATATTCCTGGGGCAGCTCGATGGTCCATTAGATAGAGCACTGACCCTGGAGTCAGTAGGACCTGAATTCAAATCTTGCCTCAGACACTTACTAGCTGTGTGACTTGTAAGTCACTTAACCCTAATTTCCTTACCTGGTTCCTACCCCATCCAAATTTTCAGTATCCATGATACTTTTATAAAATCATAACAACAACAAACAAACAAACAACTATATACATGGTAGTACATAGTCATCATTAACAAATGTAAATATAAAAGATAGATGTAAGAAAGACATCCTTTCTTTTAAAAAAAATAATTTTTAGTTTTCAACATTATTTTAAGTATCATAATTCTCTTCTCCTTCCCCTTTCCCCTCCTCAAGATGGCATGCAATCTGATAGAGGATATACATGTATAATCATATTAAACATATTTCCACTGTATATAAATATATAAATATTAATTCATATAATATAAATATTAATTTATATAATGTACATATTATATAAACATTTTTCCACATTGTGAAAGAAGAATCAGAACAAAAGAGAAAAGACTTGAGAAAAAAAAAGAAAATAGTATGCTTTGATCTGAAGTCAGACTCCATAGTTCTTCCTCTGGATGTGTATAGCATATTCCATCATGAGTCTTTTATAATTGTTATTGTATTGCTGAGAAGAGCTAAGTCTATCAGAGTTGGTCACTGCACAATGTTGCTGTTACTGTGTACAATTTTCTCCTAGTTCTGCTCATTTCACTCAGCATCAGTTTATGTAAGTCGTTCTGAAATCTTCCTGCTCATTATTTCTTATAGCACAATAATATTCTATTATATTCATATACCACAACTTGTTTAACCATTCCCCAATTAGTGGGCATCCCCTCAATTTCCAATTCTTTGCCACTACAAAGAGCTATAATAAATATTTTTGTGCATGTGGGTCCTTTTCCCTTTTTTATGATCTCTTTGGGATACAGACCTAGCAGTGCTATTGCTGGATTAAAAGGTATGCACAGTTTCCTAGCCCTTTGGCTATAGCTCCAGATTGCTCTCCAAAATGGTTGGATCAGTTCACAACTCCAACAATGCATTAGTGTTCCTTAAATGCATCCTTTCTAGATTATATAGTAACATAATAATAGATATAGCAAATATAAATAGATAATATAGATTTAAATGATGAAAAGGAAATTCTTAACGACTGGGTTAAACATTAAGTCCTAGAAACAATAAATAATTCATTAAAGAATATGAGAACAACAAAACAATATGCCTTCACATACCACTACAGCAGTCCTCAAAAGAAGATTTATATCTGCCCACCCGAGACCTTGGAATTGTCAAATGGTTCAATAGTAGAAGCAGAAATGGCTTTATCAATTCCAACAAGGAAGATACACTATCATCCTTTTTGCTACTACAACCCTTTAAGGGTTATAGGGCTCTTCTATCTAATTTGTAGCTCAAATCTTTTGTATATTTTTTCCTCCTATATCAAACTATAAACTCTTTCTTAACAACAGGGTCTGTTCTGCTTTTAAATTTGTATCCCCAACCCATGGAACAGTTCTTTGAACTTAGTAAGTATGTAAATGCTCTTCATTTACATTATAAAAATAGAAATGAGATCAATTAATTAAGTATGCAATTAAAAAATTTAGAAAACCAATTAACATCCCAAAATAATTGTTCAGAAATCTTGGAATTTAGAGAAATGTAGAATCTTGATGATAAAAACTATAAATGGAAGTAAGAGCTATTTTTGAATAAAGTTGACAGATTAAGAATCGAAAAAACTAAGAAAAATAACAAACCATTAACTAGCATGATGAAGAAAAAGAATGATAAAAATTAATTCACTAACTCACTTTTAAGACTACAGTGAATTTGAAAAATAGAAAATTTAAAAAAAATTATCATGTAATATACTTTATTATATACCAGCAAATCTGTGAATCTGAAAGTCAACAGTATCTACATACATGTAAAATAGCCAAACTAACTAAACAATTCTTATTCCAATCTCTAAAAAAAGCAAGTGATCAAGCCAAAAGTGAACTTCCAAATGGGGCTGAGCACTCTGAACTAGATTAATTTTCAAATAAACTCCATAAAAATTTTAAAGAATCTATGCTAAAAATCCAAAAACAAAGACATAAGTTAATCTATAAAATTTCCTTTTTTTAAAAATGAGGCAAATCTATAAGAATACAAGTTGTTCCCCAACTGATAAATGGTCAAAGGATATGAACAGGCAGTTTTCAGAGAAAGAAATTAAAGATATCTATAAGCATATGAAGAAATGCTCTAAATCACTATTGATCAGAGAAATGCAAATCAAAACAACTCTGAGGTACCATATCTCACCAGTCAGATTGGCTAAGATGACAAAACAGGAAAATGCTGGAGAGGATGTGGGCAAATTGGAACAGGAATGCATTGCTGGTGGAGTTGTGAACTTATCCAACCATTCTGGGGAGCAATCTGGAATTATTCCCAAAGGGCTATAAATAATTTCATACCCTTTGACCCAGCAATACCACTTCTAGGGTTATATCCCAAAGAGATCATAGAAGTAGGAGGAAGACCCATATGTACAAAAATATTTATAGCAGCTCTTTTCGTGATTGCAAAGAATTGGAAATTAAGGGGGTGCCCATCAATTGGGGAATGGCTAAACAAGTTGTGGTATATGCATGTAATGGAATATTATTGTACTATAAGAAACGAAGAGGAGAAGGACTTCATATTTACCTGAAGAGGCTTATACAAACTGATGCTGAGTGAGAAGTGTAGAACCAGGAGAAATTTGTATACAATAACAGACTCAACATATGTGTGATGACCAACTATGACAGACTGGACTCTTCTCAGCAATGCAGTGATATGTCAATCCCAAAAGACTCACGATGGAGAGAGATGCCTACATCCAGAGAAATAACTGAAAGAACTGAGTTTGAATCCTAAAGGAAGGAAACTACTTGATCTTTTTCTTTTCATTATTTGGTTTTATTTCCTCTTTACCATTTTTCATTCCGTCTAGTACAATGCACCTTTGTAACCTGAGTAATGTCTAATGTGAAAGTATTTGCAGATCCTATGCTGGACTATATGCTGTTGTGGGGGGTGGGGGAAGGGAGGGAAGGGAAATTTGAAATTCAAGAAACTATGGAATTGAATCTTGTAAACTAAAAATAAACAAATTAATAAAAAAAAGAAAAGAGGCAGTCCTGATACCCAAACCAAAATAAAAGAAAAAGCATAAAATGAAAGCCATAGTTCACTATCCCTGAGCATTGATGTGAAAAATTAAAATAAGATCCTCATAAAAGGACTGTAGCAATATATATTGAAAATAATTTATATGACTAAGATGTAATTATCATAAGAATGTAAAATAGTTCAGCATTAAGAAAACAATTAGGTTAATAAATTTTATAAGTAACAGAGATAAAAGAAGCTCATATGTTTGCTTCTAAATATGTAGAAAAAAAATTTAGAAAAGCATAAATCTCATTCATATTGAAAATCCTGAAGATCACAAGCATGGAAAGACACTTAATATTTTTGAAAGTATATATTTAAAATCCAGAGCTATCATGTGTGAAATGGAGAAATACCAGAAACTTTCCTGGTATAAACATGAATAAAGCAAGGATGCTCACTCTTCACTCTTAATAGAATTACTGCTTAATAGAAATAGAGAAAACAATAACAAAATATTGATCTGGAAAAAACATCTTATAGTTAGTATCTCAAGGGAAATAATAAGAAAACAACTGAATGAAGATGGCATAGTATTATCAGACTTTGTAATATATTAAAAAGGAGCAGTCATCAAAAGTATTTGGTACTGAATATAGAACAGAAATATAATTCAATGGAATATCTTCGATAAGAAGAAAACAAAAGTAATTAAAAGCAGTATGATTTGTTTGACCTAAAAATAAAAATACTGGAGGAAGTATTTTTTTGACAAATACAACCCAGAAAACAGGAAAGCAGTTTGGCAGAAATTAGGTTTAGATGAGGATTTTGTAGCATATACCATATTAATTTCAAAGATGGATGAATGAACAGAATATACATGGATAAACAAGACTAACTCTCAAAACTATGGCTAGGTAGCGAATGATTAACTTAACAAGGGATAGAGATAATCATAGAAGATAAAGTATTTTGAGTATGCTAAACCATATTGATGAGTTATAGGCTTTGGGAACCCTTGAATTTTCCCACTGATTCTGACTTTTTTATGCCCAAATCTGATATGCTTAACCTAACCAAGCCCTCCATTTCCCATTATCTCTGGATTGCCTTCAGCTGCTTCCCACCCTTTATCTCATCAAAATCCCATTCTCTTGGTTCCTAGGAATCTGACCTCTAGTTACCCCAGACTCATCAACATCCTCCTTAGACCCCTCCTTTACTCACCCCAGACTACTTGACTACCCCTTGATCCCTCCCACAGTCTTTCTGTATATAAGATCTATCTTGTCTCCATAAAGGTACTCTGATTCCATCTAGCTGAGATTCAATCTGACCCATTTGTCAATACAAGTGTCACAAAAGCTTAGGCTCCTTAAGACTCTACCCAATATGGTGAATCTTCAAAAAACTTTATTTTACTTTGGTTGAAAGAAGACTTAGATCGAATTCATTTGGGCAGGACCCAGTGTGTGGGTATTTTGGGGTCCTGAGCACCTCCTAAGCTCCCCAACATTTTAACCCCCAGCAGTATTAATAAAGCTACAAAAATATAATTAATAAAACTATGAAAATATAATTAGAACAATTGTAGAATAAAAATTATTTGCATCAAATATCACTGATAAAAGTCCAATATTTACAATTTGTGAAACAGCTACAAATGCATAATACTAAAAGATATTCTCCAGCAAATAAATTGCCAGAGGATAGGAATTAACATTTAAAAAAAATAATTGCAAATTTTCTCATTTGAAAGTATGCTCTAAGTCACTAATGGCAAGAAAAATGCAGATTAAAGCAATTCTAAGGCTTCACCTCACATCAGTCAAGTTGACCAAGATTACAAGATATGGGGATAATCCATGTTGAATGATTGTGGGGTTCGGGTGTGTTGATATATTCTTGCTGTTGTATATTAATTTGGAATTACGGACAACAAATGAAATCTTAGTCTTCTAACTTTGCCTCACACAAACCACTCTATCTTTCATTTCTGTGTCTTAACAATGGTAATGTCCCATGACTGGAATGAATTCTCTCATCTCTTCTTTGAAGAATTCCTCTGTTCCTATAAGAGAAGAATAATTAATATGTGGCCTTTACTGACCCTTTTACTACCTTGTATTTGTTTTATACATTATCTTTAATTTTTCTTTAATTTTTCCTTTTTGTCTTTATTTTTTTATATACTTATGTGTGTCCTTGTCTCTCCCATTACAATGTAAACTCCCTGAGAGTAGGGATTATTTTATTCTTTGTAGTAACCTCATAGCCTGGCACACAGTAGGCACCTACTTATTGATTGCCTGAACTGTTCCTTTTTTTTTTTTTTGAGGGGGGAAGGCTGGGAAGTTAGGGTTAAGTAACTTGCCCAAGGTCACATGGCTAGTAAATGTTAAGTGTCTAAGGCCAGATTTGATCTCAGATCCTCCTGACTCCAGGGTTGGTGCTCTATTCACTGCACCATTAGCTGCCCAAACTGTACCTTCTCTTTTTTTTTTCTTTCAGGTCAATTGGGGTTAAGTAACTTGCCCAAGGTCACATGGCTAGGTTTTTGTCTGTGTGTGCGTTAAGTGTCTGAGGCCAGATCCGAACTCAGGTCCTTCTGAGTCCAGGGCCGACGCTCTACACACTGCACCACCTAGCCGCCCCAACTGTACCTTCTCTTAACCTAATGATGTAAAATGATCTATTACTCAAATCTCTTTGAGGACTTGCCCCATTGAAGAGGTTACCATAAAATGATGAGGTTTAGGGTAGGGGTGCTCAAGACCCCAAAATACCAATACACCAGGTGCTGCCAAATGAATTCAACTCAAGTTTTCTCTCAGCCAAAGAAAAGCAAAGTTTATTAAGAGTTTGCTTGTATTGGACACAGAGTAAGTCTGTGCTAGAAAATTCTATGGTACTTTCACACCACATGGAGACAAGTTGGGGTCTTATATACAGAAAGGTTGTGGGAGGAGTCTAGGGATGATCTAGTGGAGGAGTTTGGGGAGGGTCTTCAGGAGGAAGGTAGGAAGGAGGAAGATACCTTAATGAGGTCATGTAACAGCTGATTTGAGTATAGATATTTTGATAGGCTCAAGGATGGGAAGTAGATGGACAAGTAACAAAGGTTTGGGCAGAGCCACACTGAAAGCCTTATGGCCTCAGGCAAATGCCTCATCAAATGGGAGGATTCAATCGGAGTTCAAGGGGGTTCCCAGAGCCTGCACCTCATCACCATTTTCTTGTGATCCACACAGTCAAAAACTTTAGTGTAGTCAAAAAGATGTTTTTCTTGCACTCTCTTACATTCTCCATAATTCAGTGAATGTTGTCAATTTGGTATCTAGTTCCTCTGCTTCTTCAAAAACCATCCTGCTCTTATCAAAATATACATAATAGCATTCTATGAGGTAGTGATGGGGTATGTGATCTGGACCCCAAAATACAACTCAACCCCTGAACTTTCCCAAATATCCCCACCTGGATACTCAATAATCCTTTCAACTGTCCTTTTATTATGGCCCTGACTCAACCCAATCCTCCATTCTCTGTTACCCCCAACCCAGAACAACCCTTCATTGTCTGTTAGCTCCAGAACATCCCAAGCTACTTCCCACCCTTTAATCCCATCTAGATTCCTTCTTTATTACCTTTGGATCACCTCAGGCTGTTCCATCCCATCCAAATCTTCCCACAAGCTTTTTTTCTCTATAAAAAAATCCAGTGTTGGGGCGGCTAGGTGGCGCAGTGAGTAAGAGTGCCGGCCTCAGAGTTGGGATGACCCGAGATCGAATCCGGCCTCAGAAAACGAGCACCCACAAATAAATAATGACTAGCTGTGTAACCTTGAGCAAGTTACTTAACCCCAATTGCTTTAAAAAAAAAATCCAATGTTGTCCCTACCAAATTAGCAGATTTACTGTGTCACCCACCCCAATTGGTGTGTTAATAAATTACTTGGACTGAATAAAGGCTTGAGTGTTTGAGTTCTTTTGAGGTAGACCTATGCCCTTTGCCTTTGTATTTCGGGATTCCCAAGACCCCTAGACTACAACAGAAGTGAAGAACTAAAGCCAAAGTGGATGCCCATCGATGAGAGAAATGACTGGGGGGAAAAACCTATGGCATGTGAATGTAATTCAGTATGATATGCAGGAATATGAGGAATTGAATTGTTAATGTATTTTTGCTTAGTGGGAATATTTTTCCCATCCATTAATGAGCTAATGTGACACATGAGTCGGTAGTGGGAGAAGCTTGCTGAACAAGTGGAGCAGGGAAGGTGGAGCAGAGCCCAGAAGAAGTTGGTCAGAGCAGTTAGAACTGAGGGAGAGAGAGGAAGCATGCAGAGAACTGTGAGTGTTCATTTGTGCAGGAGGAAGACTTGGGAATGGCAGTACCCTCTGCATTGATATTGTGTATAGATTTTTTTGTAGCTATAATAGATTTGGCATTCTGGTGTTGAGATTTGACTTCCTGCTGTTTGAATAAATGTTTTGCTTCTATCTTCAATTTGAAGAGTCTGTTATATTTTGTGATTCAGAATTATGCCAACATATTTATAATCTCTGCAGGTCCTGTGAATATTATGATAACACTACAGAAATTTAGAGAAACATTGGAGATTTATATGAACTTATATAAAGAGAATAAGCAAATCTGAAAGAACAACATATCCAATGACTATAATAATGCAAATCAAAAAAATTACTAAAAGAGAACCAACTTTTGAATAATTAAGTGAGATAAATATGAGCAAAATGAGGTAGCATTTAAAAAGTGTTTAGCACCACTCCTGGAACATTTGTGCTTAATAAATTCCAGTTCTCTTTTCTACTTAAAAATGAGTTAATGTCATGAAGAACAGATAATATAACATATTTCTTCCCTCACGGTAAGGAGATAACAGACTAATAGGATACAATATTGCAAACTATATCTAATATTATATATTCAATATATATCAAATGCAGTTAATGTAAGGGTTTTTTTTTTTTTTTTGGCTTCATTTTTATCTCTGTAACTAAGGAGGGTACCAGCTAGAAGAGATGTTTGGAATTACTGTGAAGTAAGGGAATTGGACCTGTGATTTCACTGGTATAGGGAACTCTTAGATGAGGAAATTCCTTTTACTACTGTAGGTCAATGCCTTCTCTAAAAGATATATTCTTAGAGAGTTGCCTCAGGCCTTGAAAAGATGTGATTAACCCAAAGTCACAAAGCCAGTATGTGTCAGAAATAGTACTTGAAGTGACATCCTCATGGCTACAAGGCAAGGTCTCCATGTACTATATCTTGTTGCCTCACAATAAATTGCACTTCAAGAATAATAATAAATAAGTTCATGCACTTGCCAGACTTCAGGAAAAGATACATTTGACTAATGTCATTGTGAATGACTTGAGAATTTGACCCCCATTTGGAGAGAAGAGTTTGGGAAAAATGTACATTTTTGTCCTGGAGGATTATTCCTTCAGTATGGAATACCTCGGGAGGAAGGTTTGGATTATGGCATATATTTTTGAGTAAGACAGAAGATCTGGTCTTCTCTTTGAAAACAGGAACCTCTATGTTCAATGAATATTCAAATAAGTATTTTGTTTCCTTGAAACTGTCTTGGAAGCTTTTCTTTAATTTCAAAGGATCCAGGATTTATTCAGTGTGGGAGATATTTCCTTTATACATAAATAACATTATAAATCTTAGTAGATGGTTTTATTAGTTACTCTTAACTTCCCCCAATTACTCCCCCTCCCCAAATAAGTTTTTATCATCTTTTGGTTATCCTTTCTGTTAGGATCCTATCTGAACTTAGGAAGACTTGCCATAAAACAATAGATATGTAGCTCATCACCTGGCCCCTAATTAAAGTTTCTCTACTTGGGTTAAACATGTCAAATTTTATGTCTTAACTGTGGAGAACACAGGAACACCTCTGCACCAGAAAGTGGACTTTAGTGAAGGATGGGAAACTCACTACTTCCTGAGGCAGTCCATTTTGTAGAGCTCTACTTGCTAGGATTTATCTAGTGGTGATATCTAAGACTGATTGGAAGAAAGATAGAGTGCATCCATAAATTGGGTATAGGAGTACCTGCAAAGTGTAATCCCTGAGGCTTTTTTTTTTAGTCATACTCTAGATCAGGGGTGGGAAACCTGAGGCCTCAAGGCCACACATGGCTCTCTATGTCCTTAAATGTGGCTTTTTGACTGAATCCAAACTCTGTTTGGGGGGCTGTACTTGAGGGCCCTAGAGGGCCATATGTGGTTTTGAGGCTGCAGTTCCCTACCCCTGTTGTATCTATTCCAGGAGTAAGAAAAAGGGATTTGATTTATTCAGGGTTCCTGGAAGAGTATATGTACTAGAATTTTCAAAATAAGATGACCTGAATATTTTAAGTGGACCGAATAATTGAGCAACTCTATGGTTTTCATATTGATATGGATCTATCTCTCTCTTTTCCTATTACCTCTTTTAACTCTATGCTTCATTTTCTTCTTAATATTTCCTTTATTATAAGTATTTCTTCATTATGTTTCTTCTATGTCATCTCCTATAATAAATTCTGAAGTTTCTATTATTATATACCAACTTACCTTGTTGGAAATTGGAATCATGCTTTATTGGGTTTCATTTGGGAAGAAAATCCAAATAATTCTTATTTTTAAAGAATATTGCATTTTAATTTCTATTTTGTGAATTGCTGAGATGGAGACTTAAAATCAAAAAATTTATGAAACAATATATTACACCCTTCTCAAGATGTTTAATATTGGTTACAGTGAATGTTACTTTGTGAAGTGAAAGTCTGATATCTTTGTATTTTATCAATTATTTAGAAATGATGGTAATTTTTCAATATTTATTATCAATCAAACATATTTCTAATATGTGTTCATATTTATATTTTATCTCAGAAGAGAGAATTTACATGTAACCAATGAGTGGAGGTCATTTTATTAAATAACAATGAAGAAAGTCAAAGGATTATTAGAATTTAAGGACTAGTAGAATCTCAGAATCATCTAATTTAGCTTTCCTTATTATGGACGAGGAAACTGAGTCTCAGAAAGGGCAAATAACCTGCCCAATGTCATCCAGCTAATTGATGTTAAAGGTTGGATTGGAATATATCTTTCAATTCCCATTTCAATGAATCTTTTTTCTGCTTTAATATCCGGAGAATCTGTGATTACTTGAGTATGTTTAATCCCTTTACCAGCACCAATAGTGTTGCTTTGGCACATTGACAGACTATTTGGGGGACTTACCTAAACTGGAAAAAAATCATAACTGTGGAGTAATGAACTCATCCACACTTAACTAGACTTTTCCTCAGACAGTCTTCAATTTGGTCTGTAACGGAAGCCTGTTAAACATGGGAGATCTGGGCAAACAAAATCTGCACTCTGCTGACATAGCCTATATAATCATAGGGTTACCTTGAAACAAAGATGACCTATGAAGGTCTATCCAACCACAGTATTTAAAAAAAAAAAAACAAGGGGAAATATATGTAAATTTCAACATCTTGCTATATTTGCTTCATTAAGAAAAAAGGAAGAACTTTTTTTTAAATAGGTTCTAAGCACATGTAATATGTACATTTATATGAAATTGTTCTCCCAAATAGGATGCTAAATTAGGATTCTTGGAAGGCATCTTAAATAAAAATAACTATTCATGTTTACTTGCTAGTTCTTATTCCTCATACATATATTATCTCATTTTATTCTTACAATAATTCCAAAATGTAGGTAAATGTAAGAAGGACTATCTCCGCATCGTAAATGATGAAACCAAGACAATGAGAGATTCGATAGAGTGCTGGATATCACATAGTGAGCCAACTTCTTGTTGGTCAGTTGTTTATTATGTATTTGTCATTTATAGTTTCCAATTACGTTATTTATAATATCTCTTTTGCTTCTTAATGAACCTTAATGTGCGGTTTATTTTTCTCTTTATTATTCTGAAAGTTGCTACCATATAGGTAGAGAGGAATCAGGAACAGCTAAGTTCAAAAACAGCCTCTGGCCCTTACTAGTTTTGTGACTCTGGACAAGTCTTTTAACCTAGAGGCAGTTAGGTGGTGCAGTGAATAGAATATTAGACCTAAAATCTACATAGACGTAGGTTCAAACCCTGCCTCAGAAACTTGCCATCTATGTGGCCCTCTCTCGGTACCATTTTTTTCATCATCAAAAAGGGGAAGGTAGGGGCGGCTAGGTGGCGCAGTGAGTAGAGCGTCGGCCCTGGAGTCAGAAGGACCTGAGTTCGGATCCGGCCTCAGACACTTAACACACACAAACAAAACCTAGCCGTGTGACCTTGGGCAAGTTACTTAACCTCAATTGCCCTCCAAAAATAAAAAAAAGCAAAAAAAAAAAGGGGGGAAGGTAATAACACCTATTTAAAAATATATATTTATTGTAAATTTCTGGAATAAAACAAACATTTCCATGACACAGTATGATAAAAAGATGATTGTACATGAAACTGCAAATCTATTATGTATAACTTGCTACTCCATTTAATTATATAATAAAGCTTTCATGTAAATTTATTTTTTCTTCCTTTTTTCCCCAAGCCTAAAGATGGCTACCATTACACACACACACACACACACACACACACACACACACACACACACACACACGTAGAATCATTCTATACTTTCTTCTATTTATCAGTTCTTTCTCTGGATGTAGATATTGTCTTCCTTCATTTGGGTATTTGTAATAGTCAAAATGATTTATTTCCTCAAAGTTGTTCTTAAAAACAACTATTAGCTCCTATTCTCCAGGATTGTTGTGAGTACCAAATGACATAATACTTTGTAAACTGTTTTGCAAACCTTAAAGTTCTAAATATGCTAGCTAATCTCTCCTTGCCTTAGTTTTCTCATCTTTAAAATAGAAATAATAGTGTCTACCTCCCGGAGTTGAACCCAGCTCTTCCTGATTCCAGACCCTGTACTCTATCCATTATAGCACCTAGCTGCCTATAGATGAACTTCACTGTGTTTAATTATTCCATCCTTCCAGAATACTGAAGAATCCTTTATCTGGGGATAGAGGGAAAATAGAATGAGTGTATAGGAAAAAGGCCTAGATTTAAAGTCAGGGCACCTACCTTCTAATCCCAGCTCTAGTGCTTATCAGCTGTACAGCTAGACACACATTATCTTCCTTCCCTGAGACTTAGCTTCTTTATCTGTAAAGAGAAAAGGGCTAGAGGTCTGGTCAACTTTTTATTCCTCTGGTTTTAAGAAAGAGGAAAGGTAGTGTGGTAGGTAGAGTGTAAAGAATACCAGATTTGTTATCAGAAAACCTGCTTTTGAATCCTGGCTTTCTAGGTATAAGACCTTGAACAAGTCACTCATTTGCTACTCCAAGACTTGGTTTCACCACAAATATATATGTATATGTATGTGTGTATATGTGTATGTGTATATATGTACATACATACATACATACATATATACACATACACAAATACATACTATATATGTATACATATACATGTGTGTATATATATATATATTTGTGTATGTGTGTGCGTGTGTGTGTGTGTATAGTTGAAGTAGATGATTTCTGGGCTGACTCCTAGCTCTTGATTCAGTGGTTGGGTAGTTGTTATTGACAGAGGATTTCAGCCTGTTCCATGACCATATCAGCTTCAAGTTGAATTGGTCCATCATTGAAGAGAAGAGCTGACCAAGGGAAAGCATTATTGAGTCTGGAAGGGCATAGCTATATATCTACGTGGCTACCCTTGGCAGGAAGATAGCAGTTTATACCCTTATATAGTTGTAATTCTATACTCCATCACTATTATGATCCCCTGAGAAGATAACCAGGTGTCTTTGGGTAGTCCATGTTATATTTTTGCTTTAATATTTGCCCTCTTCCCCACCCTCAAGGGATCTTGTGCATTGTGATTTTTCTTATTTATCCATTCAAGAGTAGAGGTTCCATTCCCTGGAAAGATAAGTCTGTGATAACAGGATAATTCAGACATAGCCAATGTTGAGCAGATGCAAAAATCATAGATCTATTGACAGTGTCTATAGCATTGATGGTTGAATGGAAATAGTTTCAGAAGCACAGGTGATACCTGGAATATTTTATTTAGCTCTGGGTGCCAGGATTTAAGAGAGATACCGAAAAGCTGAAGAAAACACCCAGAAGAATAATCAGGAAGGTGATACTCTTTGAGTTCATGCCATGTGAGCATCAGTTGAAGGAACTCTGGGTGTTTAGCCTGTAGAAAAGAAGACTCAGGGGATATCATGAGTATTTGAAGTATTTAAGCTGTCATTGAGTGTTTGAAGGTCTGTTGTGTGGTAGGAGGATTTGATATTTTTTTGTTTTTCCTCTGAGAGCAGAACCAGAATTTGATAGAAGTTTCAAGGAGGCACATTTAGGCTTTACGTCAGGAAACAATTTCCAACAACTGTAGGTATTTCATTGCAGGATGGATGGTTTACCTTGGGAATCTGGGAATTCTATTCATGGAATGTATTCCAGCAAAGGCTGAATGACCACTTGTTTTTTTTTTTTTTTAAGCAATTGGGGTTAAGTAACTTGCTCAAGGTTACACAGCTAGTCATTTGATTTATGCGTGGGTGCTCATTTTCAGAGGCCGGATCTGATCTCGGGTCATCCAAACTCCGAGGCCGGCACTCTTACTCACTGCGCCACCTAGCCGCCCCTTTCGGGCAATTGGGGTTAAGTAACTTGCCCAAGGTTACACGGCTAGGTTTTTTTGTTTGTGCGCGTTAAGTGTCGGAAGCCGGCTCCGAACTCAGGTCCTTCTGATTCCAGGGCCGGCGCTCTATTCACTGCGCCACCTAGCCGCCCCTGACCACTTGTTTATGTTGCAGTGAGGATTATTTAGGGAGTATGCCTTAGAATGGCTACTGGGGTCACTTCCAACTTTAAAATTCTGGAATTGTGTGAAGTGCTAAGCTTTCCTGTTAAGCTAAACTGTTCTTAAGCCATTGGTCACTTCGAGCACACTACAGTATGAGTCTTCATTTTCACTGGAGAGACAATGGTAAA
The DNA here is from genome assembly GCA_011680675.1 of Gymnobelideus leadbeateri. Lineage (NCBI taxonomy): Eukaryota > Metazoa > Chordata > Mammalia > Diprotodontia > Petauridae > Gymnobelideus > Gymnobelideus leadbeateri. The sequence goes on along the minus strand of WOXC01000428.1, from coordinate 327,100 downwards.
AACATTTATTTTGGAATGAATCATTTGCGGTCTCATTTCTGTCACTTTATATGTAGTTCCCCTGAAAAAATATATTTCACATCTCTGAATCTTAGTTTCCTCATTTGTAAAAGCATATGTACAACTGACCTCAAAGGTTTGTTTTCCAGAAAGCACTTAATAAGCTTTAAGGCACTGTACATATTAGTTATTATTAATAACTAGGACTTTCATTTTATGTAATCACAATTACAGCTGGGTTGATTCATCATAAGATATTGGGGAAGATTGGCTTCACTCTGTCTTAGTATGTGAGCATGCTAAATGAAGTTCAAATCACTGGAGCAGATGCTCAACCTCAAGTCATTGGGATGGTATGATTTGCCAACATCTATCATTGTCTTGAGCCAAGTGTTTATTCTAGTCTGCTGAGATCAGATACATGAGTGTTTGGGAAGCAGCAAAAGGAAAAATGGAAGATTCCTAGATTCAGTAGAGAAAGGATAGCCTATGTATAAATTTATATATATACATACACACACACATATATGTGTGTGTTTGTATATACACATATATATATAATTTTAAATAGACTTACATTATTTTTGCATAAAAATTTTAAGCATCTATGTGGAAATGTCTAAATTAAAATTTTTATATTAATAAGGTACCTCCACCCCACACCCCATGGCTCCTGTGTAGGTTCATCCAGGACAGAAAATGGTTCCAATTGGTCATCTTTTAAAATCAATCACAATTTCTACCACAAAACAACAATTGTTCACATTCTGATTGATTTCTGTGTCTCTTTAAAATTTATAAAATTCTTTCTTCTTATTAACCCTATTAAAAATGTAGTATGGTTCCAAATATTCTCCTTGTATAGTGATGAAAACTGAGCATTAGTAATTTCTATTCCTCAGCTAAAGGCCAGTTCAAATGACAAATTCTTTAAAGTTCTTACCTGACACCTGATTTTCTTTAAATACTAATGCATATATCTTCACAAAAATACTTTAGTTTTCAACTATCTAAAGCATTTATAATATGTCATTTTGAATCACAGTGGCCATCTATATTTGTTTCTTATTTCATTATGAGACTTCACTTTATGAGGACAGGCAGTGTATTTTATACAAATTTTGTGTCCTACCCAGTACCTGGCACAGAAGTATAATATATTAGGAAGTAAATCTTTATTGAACATTGAATGATTGGGTGATTTTCCCATTTTTATGCAGCTAGTATATGTCAGAGTCAGGAATTATATCTAAATATTCAGATTTTTCTTAGGTTATCTTCTATTAACTACCCAATTTAAGAAACTAGTTAGTATAAGATGTAGTAATAACAGTTCATAATTTATTTTAAAAATAAACCAAGAATAAATTAAATGTTCTCCTTTGACTCAGAAATGTCAGAGATGGAGGAATCTTAGAGATTATTTGATCTAGGGCCTCTAAAATGGGGATCTCATTCCCTCAGTGGCTGTGGTATGACCTTTAAGGGTAAATCAATCAGAGGATGGGAAGATGAGTTACATTGCAGCCTTGCCAGGAGCTTGTCTCCAATACAATCCCATGCTCTCTTCACTTATTATTGATTAACCCTCCCCTTATTGACAACTGAACTGAAAGATCTTATGACACAGTAGATGCATAAACAGGAGTTCTGTACCCACCCTCTGAAGGTCCTGGCTGCTACTAGGTTGGATCTGACGGGTGCAATGGAAAGAATCTATAGCAACTGCTCTAGCATTCTTGTTGAAGATACCTTCCAACAAAAGGATTACCCTAAGTCTGGCCCATTTTACCAGAAGATATGGACCAGAATTCATTGGATAATGTGAAAACCAAGATGAAATGTACAATTACTAATGACTAAAATAAATTGCATTATGTTCCTGAGAAATTTAAATCTCAGACTCCTGGGAGGCTACAATAGAAGTTTTAAAATAAGTTACTGAATATTGTTGTATGTTTTTCTCTCAGAGTTCATCAGTTCTCTTTGGAGGTGTTTTGCACTTTTTTCATCATGGAATTATCTTAGATCACTGTATTGATCACAGTGGCCAAGTCTTTCATAGTTGATCATCATTACAACATTGCTGTTACTGTGCACAATTATCTCCTGATTTTTCTCACTTCATTTGCCTCAGTTCATATAGGCCTTATTATGTTTTTCTGGAACCACTGACTTTGTCAATTCTTATAACACAATAGGATTCCATCACAATCATATGCCACAACTTGTTCAGTCATTTCCCAATTGATGAGAATCTCCTCTATTTCCAATTCTTTCCCATCACAAAAAGTACTGCTATAAATAATTTTTTTGTATAAATGAATCTTTTCTTTTTCCTTTTTCTGTGATCTCTTTGGGATACAGACCCATGAGTCATATTGCTGGGTCAAAGGGTATGCATAGTTTTATAGCTGTTTGTGCCTAGTTCTAAATTGTTCTCCAGAATTGTAGGACCATTTCAGTACCCCAGTAACAGTTTATTAGTGCACCTACTTTCTCTCATCTCCTCCAGCATTTGTCATTTCTGTTAGATATGGGGTGGTAACTCTGAGTTCTCTTAATTTGCATTTCTCTAATCAACAGTGATTTATTTATATGACTATATATTTATTATATTATATATTTATTATATATGACTATATATAGCTTTGGTTTTTTTTCTTCTCAAAACTTCTTGCTGATACCCTTTGAACATTTACCTAAGTTGTCAAAGGCCAGAAAAATGTCTCACACTGAACTTTTTTTGACTCTGCCAATCCAAAATTTGATTTGAGGTGTTATTTTAAAGTTCTTCAGATGGGAATATTGAGAGAGTTCAGCTGGGTTGCTATCTCCAATCTGCCATCTTGGTTCTATCCCCAGATTAGATTTTAATGAGGTATTTTAGCTATGTTAAATTTGCTTCTGTTTCAACTCACTCTCTGGACTTCACTATTTCCTTGCCAGCTGCATACTCTGGCCAGCGTACTCTTTTCAGTGGCAACTCCTTAACCTAGACCGCTCTCTTTCTCTCTCTGTCTCTATCTCTCTCTGTCTCTTTCTCTGTCTCTGTCTCTCTCTTTCTCTCGCTCTCTCTCCTCCCTCCCAAAGAAGTATGAGATCTATACTCACTTCCTTTCTGCTAAAAATTCTTTGAGTCTTTAAGTTGATAATTTGAAGACATTTCTAACATTCTGTTCTGATTCTTTAATAGTTAATGCATTTCAACAAGTTTTATTAATCAACTACTATGTGTTAATTAATATATAATGGTAGTGAAGGAAGATATATGGAATTATATGCTTATGCCTATATGTGTGAATATATAAAATCACAGTCAATTAATCAAAAAGGATGGATTCAGCACTTATTACGCACAAGTCACTGTCCTAGGTACTGGAGATAGAGACAAAACCAAAACACTTCCTATTGTGCACAAGTCAGTGTCCTAGGTACTGGAGATAGAGAAAAAAACCAAAACACTTCCTGTCCTCAAGAAGCTTACATTCTATAAGGGGATAATTGTGTATGAGGCATTAACAGTTAGTCAGAGCAGGAAATCCTTCCTTAGGAGGTTGTGTTTGAATTGAGAACTCTGAGCGAAACTTGAGATTCTAAAAGGAACAGGTATAAAGAGAATGCATCCCAGGTTGGGAGATAGACTTTACAAAGGCATGGAGATAGGAGATGAAATGCCATATGTGAGGAACAGGGCCAACATTTTAGCAGAGTGATATGGCACATTGAGAAATATATAGGATATAAAGCAATGTGTATGCATTAGAAAATTGCAAAACACATTTTTGGTATGAAGAAGGGTGCTATCCATTACCAGTTAGGGAGATCAGGGGAGACATTTTGAAAGAGGTTGCCTCTGAGTTAAAAAAGAATGGAAAGAAATTCAATAGGAAGAGAGAGATGGAAATGAATACCAAGCATAAATAACAGTGTGATCAAAAACATGGGGGGCAGAAAAGGTGAGGGACTAGCATAGGAGACGGCAAATAATTCAGTTTGCCTGCAATAAAGAATATGAAGTCAAGGAATGGCATGAGATAAGGATAGGAAGGCAGGGTAGACATAGACTGTGTTATTTATTGAATCCCAGGCTCAAGAATCTGAACTTTATTTGTCAGGTGATAGGGAGCCACTGAGAGGTTTTTGATTAGAGGGGTGACATGGCCTGAGGAGTGACATGACCTGAATCTTTGTACAATATCATTCTAACAAAATCTTTAATGCCTTGATTTAGTTGGTTTTGCCATTCACTGTACTGAGGTTTTCAAAAGGCCCTTCTTGTGCTTTCTAGCAGTCTTGTTTATTACTGTCTGCTCAATAGTTTAGTGGCTTTTGGAATTATAAGTACCAGATTTTGAGCTAAAACATCTGAATGTAAAAATGGGATGTGACCTTAGAAGACCTTACAGTAGAAAAAAACATTGACTCAAAAGATAAAAGTTGTTGTTAAGTTGTTTCAGTCATGTCTGAATTTTTTGTGACCCCTTTTGGCGTTTTCTTTCCAAAGATGCTTGAATGGTTTGCCATTTATTTCTCTACCTCATTTTACAGATGAGGAAACTGAGGCAAATAGGATTAAATGACTTGCCCAGGGTCACACAGTTATTAAGTGTCTGAGGCTGGAATTGAACTCAGGTCTTCTGGACTTTAGACCTGACACTCTATCTGCTGTACCATCTAAGTGTCCTAGATACAGAAGACCTTTCTTCAAATCCCACCTCTGACAGCTTGCTACTTGTGTGATCTTGTACAAGGCACCTACTCTCCCTGGACTTCAGTTTCCTCACTAGTGAAATGAGATGGTTGGATTAGATAGCATTTGAAGTCCCTTACAAATCTAAATCTATATATCTTATTATCCTCTCTGGACCTCAGTTTCCTCATCTGTAAAACTAAGGGGATGGCTTAAATAATCATCTAAGATACTTTCTAAGCTTTAAATCTATGATCCCGGGACAAACTCATACTTTAATATGACGACGGATATTTTATCTAATCAATGCATTTAATATTTCTACCAGTTCAGACAAAAATTCATCTATTTGCCTTTATCCTATATTGTGATCCTTATACTAAGTAATATTAGAAAATAAAAAGCAGGGTTTTTTTTGGAAAAAACAAAACAAAACAATGCTGTGGTTCACTGAAAGAGTTTTGAGGTCTGTGAGTTTATGAACATCCCCTGATCAAAAGCACTTGCATTTTACTGAATCTGGTCTGGTTATCTCTAACACAAATAAGGTTTGTTAAAATGTAATCTTGCTTAAGCTCTATCAAGCCTTTCATTTACAGCATCTAGAAAGGCTGCTATTTTCCCTAATATTTATTAAGAAATGTTATCTATATTTTAAAAGAAATGTTCTGTAGTCATATACACAGTGAGCACTAACAATGTGATAAGGTCATGGTAGATTAGTTAGGATTTAATGTAATTTGATGTTTGACAATGATAATGTAATGTTAAGTATTGGGACACTGCTTATTAAACAAAGGATTTCTTTTTTTTAATTTGGAAAGGTTTATTAAAAAACAAATACAGCGGTAAACTATAAAATAAGGATGGTGAATATTAAGCATCCTGGGTTTAAAAAACAAAGCAAAAACAAAACACTTCAATATTTTTATATAGATACTTGTTAACTCTGTATATACTTTTAATCATAAGTCATTGGTACGGCTAGTTGACACAGTGGATACAGTGACAGATTTGGAATCAGGAAGACCAGAGTTCAAATCTACCCTCAGAAACTTACTTGCTGTGTAACTCTGGGCAAATTACTTTCTTTTAGCCTAACTTTCTTTGTCTTTAAAATGGAGATAGTAATGGTTGTTGTTCTTTATTCTCAAAGAGCACCAAAATTACACTACTGTGTTGGACATGATATAGTGTGTTGTACTGTGGCAGATCAGACTAGTAAGAGCTTGGAAGGCTCTACCAGAGGTCAGGCCCAAATAGTCCAGATGAACATTGGAATGGAGATGTCTCTAAATTTGCACATTTCCACCACAGGGTGGGATCCCTGTCTGCCACAGTAAGCTGGCCAGGATTGGATAAAGTAGATAATTTTTAGGCCACCATTTCTATCCCCTTCCTCACCCTAGGAAGGGAGCAGTGGGACCTTGAAAAAGGCTCCTCAGATACCCAGAGGGCTGCTGAATTCCACTGCTGCTTCCAGTGAAAAGATACTCTAAGATTTGGTCTGCCTATGTATAGGGTTGTGACTTTTAGCCCCCAGTATATCTTTCTTTGCTGCTTCATCACTTACCTGTTGCCATAAGACTTTGCGAAAGGTAAAAATGGTAAAATGGTATGGGGGATGTCTTTTGGTTCACACATAAATTGGATTTAAGTGAAGCAGAGTTGGGTTGGCCTCACTCTCCCAGAGTCATCCAAGTCCAGTGGCAAGACAAAGTCAAGGTGACTGGTAATGGCTTGGGATGCAATGGATGGCCTTGGCATCTTTGATTTCTGACCAAGTTCTAAGTGTTCCACATTGCCTACTTCAGCCACCTCCATGGTGATTGAAACAAATCATATTCACCCACCCATTCTGCCAGTGGAAATCTTCACATGCTTGAGGTAGACACCCCCTAATGCACTGTAGGGTTTGAGACCTCTCAGTTGCCCTCAATCTGGTCTGCCAGATTGGCTGGTTTGCCAAAAAGGAAATGGTTTACTAAGGCATGGCCACTATGCATACTACAGCTTCTTGGAGCCACAGATGAGAGTTGGATGAATCAAGTAGACATCAAAGGTAGATAGGAGCCCTATAAAGGGGTACTAGTCTTCCCTGAACATATTTTACACCCCTGGGATAGTAATAACACCTATATTTAAGGGTTGTTGTGAGGGAAAAATAATATATTTGGAAAATGATTTGCAAGACTTAAAAGCTCTATACAAATGCTTGATAATAAATATTGCATCATGGTATCCAAGAATTGAAAAGGACTTTATAACCCATCAACTCAAACCCTTCTATAACAACAGGACCATCAAGTAAGCATCTAACATTTTCTTGAACATCATAAGTGGTGGAATCTGGGTGTTTATATTGAGAAAAACTCAGAAGATACATGCTATGTTTCTTCAAAAAGTTGAAGGACTATCTGTAGCAGCAAGTACCCTAAACATACCCAGGATGGCTAGCACAAGTTCTTAGATCTGATTTTCTAAAGGAAAGCAATTCAAAATGGGTTAACAATCTTACTTTAATCAATCAAACACATATCATTTACCTAGTTCAGGGGAAAAAAGTCAGCACCCTGAACTTCAGAGAATACAAATAGAGGTTACAACAGAAAATAACACAATTCAGCAGACAGGGCTTCTGGCTGTCTGACAATTACATTCATACTTAGTTACCAGAGAGGGAAGCACCAACATCTAGGTTTTCAAAGCAGGGGATGGGAGGGGGCTCAATGGCTGCCCAGAGTTTCATTTGGCCACATCACACAACTCTTCCCAAAGGGAGCTCCAAGGCAAAACCTCACATCAGGGTATATATAGCCTTCTCCTGGCTCAGTGAATGTCACAACCCTCTTGACCCACTGCCTGATCACAAAGTAACAAGGTGTGGGCATTCCTGAAAACCAAGTCTCCTGCCAAAGGCTCCATGTGACCACATTCAGCCTATTAGGGGGCAGAGTATATTTTCAATTCAGGGAAGGTTCTCAGAGTCACTTAAGCCTATCAAGGGGCCAAGGAGCAGGGAAGATCTTAAATTCCCATTACCATTACACTATCATATGAAAGAGGGGTCTGCTATCTTTTGTTTGAATTCAGAAATAGAAGTAGGAGCAATAGGTGGAAGATGTAGAACCAGAAACTTTCAAGCCTAACCCTAACCCTGATTTCAGACTTGGTGTGAGGAAATAATTTGTAATAATTAGAGCTACTCAAGGTGAAAAAAGTTTACCATGGAATAAGTCTATCCCTCACCTCTAGCAGAGGTTATTAAACCAATGCTGAATGGTTATTCTCTTAAAGAAAAGGTTCTATTAAGGCCATTGGTTGAAAATAGCAACATTTCCCTTTGGACTCCGAAAGAGTGGGATTTTGGTGATTTTTGTAGGAACCTGACTCTCTTCCCTTCAACTCATTCAATTTTTATAATTTACTTGTGGAAAATTTATTTTTCCCCTTGTCTCTTCTAGGTATTATCTTGAAATTTCTCACTCCTTTTGTTCTTTTAAGGGATTTATAGATGTATTATATATGTTTGTTTGATTGGGTTTTTTTACTAGTTAATGTATTTTAATTTTCAATATATTTATATATCTTTCTACAATTAATTCTTGAACTGTGGTTTTGTGCCAGAGTCAAGTCCTGTCCCCAGTGCATTATTTTGGTGGGATAGTTGACCTTGCCTTGTTCACCCTGAGTCTCCACTACGTCTTGGGTTTAGGTATCTGTACACCTTTAAAGTCCAGAGTTCTGTAACTAGAGGTCCCACTGTGGTGTCTCAGAACAAAGTATTAGGGAACTCAGAGATTCTGACCCTTGTGTGTCATGCTCTGATTAGTGGGGTACCATTCTGGTTGCTACTTGATGTATGATTCCATTACCAGGGGTTTTCTAGACACCCACCCTTGAGTTTTCTAATCACCTAGTACTTTCTTGGAGAGCCTTTTAATATTTCAACATTCAGAAAGAGAGCCTTGGAGACTATATGCAACCCTGACCTAACTCTGAGTCCATGGTGGGGGGGAAATTCTGGACTGGGGTGGGGGGAGCGGTTCTCTGTATTGGTATCGGTTTTCCTAGAGGCCCCATTTCTTATTACCTTCAAGTATCTTGGCTAACCTCTTGTGCAATTATGGGTATAAGAAGCCATTTACTGTAGTTTATTATTAGATTTCTTGATCATTTGTGGTCTTGCGAAGTTTTTGCTGGAGTAGGTTTGTTGGAGTTACTTGATCTGCCTCTTTCAAGTAGCCATCTTGGCCAGCAGTCCAACACTATTAACTCCTAAATATGAAACATATACTAGAGGAGAAAGAAAAGCAACATTAATTCCAACCTTGGTTTCTTCAAGACAGCAGAATGAGTAGAAACAGAACAGTCCTGCTTTCTCATAACTATTCTAACCAGGATTTTTTTTTAAGTGTACAACAGACAAATGACTGAGAAATCTAAAGAGAAACTAAAAGTTCATTTTCTCCTTTCCACATCCATACAATTAGATAACCACACATTTGTGGGCCTTAGAGGAGGTCAGACAAAAACCTGTTCTGAGAGTGTTATTTGTAGAAGCTTTCTTTCTCAAGGACCAGTAAATGAAAGAAACCAAGAACCTGAAATTTTGTATTAGGAGAAAAGATATGGAAGCCCAGACTAGATTCTATCCAAGAATGTCTGGTGGATCCATAAAGGATTCCATATTTGGGTTCAAAATCAGATAAAGAATACAGTCAAAAAGAAAGAATTAGGAATAATACTGCCCATGATGGCATAGATTGACTTTTGTAAACTTTCCTGGAGCAGACCACCTGCTAGACTGCCCTTAAGTACTATTGTTAGATTCTGGTGGTCTTTGAAGAATATAATACTTGATATCCCAGACTCAAATAATGTAGATAAGTATAGAAAACTACAGAATTTGGTCCCAACACAAAGTTTAATCCAATAAGTAAGCAATAGAAATGAGTAAATAAAAGCAAAGTCCAATGGTAGAGAAATATAGAAACAGAAACTGATACACACCCAGAAGAAGAGAATAATCCTTTATCATTTATAAGTAAAGTCTCAAAAGCAATCACAGATTTGAAACAATTTTTCCTAGAATTCTTGATAAAAATGACAATATAAATTAAATGATATCTCTAGAAGAAAAAAAATCAAAGTAAATGAGGGCTCTAGAGCTAAGTATTAGAAGAAGAAGAGTCAGTACAGAAAGTGCAAAACCTAATTTAAATTCCATGAAAACGAATTTGGAACTTAGAGACACCAATAACTCCATGATATAAAAATAATACTAGAACAAAATCAAAAGTCTACGAAAAAAGACAATATGACGTATATCTTATAGAAAATAACGTACATGTGAAATAGGTTAACAGGAGAGAATTGAAAAATCTACACATTTTTTCAAGAAATAATGGATGAAAACTTTTCTGACCTATCAGAATTATAGCAAAAGTAAGAGTAGATAGAATCCATTAGTCACAATTTGAATGAAGTCCCACTTTTTATATCAAAGATAGAATTCTTCCTGAAGCCAGAAAGAATTCAAGTACCATGGAACCATAAACTTGCTCACAAAAGACATGACAATGACCACTACAAGAGAACTTGGAATACAATGTTCTGGAAGGCAAAAGATAAAATTTTATAAAAAAATATAAAATTTTCCACAGAGATCTGCACAGAGATGTGTAGATTCTATGAAATTAAAATACAACAGTCAAGAGAAATATTGAAAGAAAATTTCATATGAGCAACTGGAAGGGATACATGTATAATGATAAAGTGTTTATATTCCAATAAGGAAGGAAGAAGCAAGTAGTTGCTCAGAATCCTAAAATCTTCAATGGTCATAGATGGAATAAGACAGAAGTCCAGGGAGAAATTTTGATAAGCTTAGATGATCTTAAAAGAGTAAAGAAAAGAAAAAACCCAAAAAATACACTAGGGACAAAAGAGATGTTGATATAAATTACTATCTCCTATAGTATGAGAAACTGAGAAGACTATTTATTATACAAACATGGAAGAAGGGGGTTGTCAGAACAGTGTAATCACAAACTTCATTTTTGTCTGAACTGGACAGAGAAGTGCTGAATACACACATGCACACACGCACACATACACACACACACACACACACACAGAGGCACATGCCAACCCTAAATTAGTGTAGAAATACATTAATTTCAGTAGGGAATATGTCAAGTACAGGGAGGAGATTCAGGAAAAATTAGTTGTAAACAAAACATAATCCCTCTTTGGAACAGGAGAAATGAAAGGAGAAATAAAAGTAAAATAAAAATCTAAAATTTTGGGATAGAGGACTGGGCAAGATAAGAAAAATATAGATAGTGGAATGGAAGTAAATTGTAGTAAATATAGATTACTAGTGTTACATGAAATCTTTTCTTCCAACACTTTCTTCTCTACAAAAAGGGAAGGAGGAGAAATGTACAATTAAAAATCATGACGATTAATATGATTGACATTAATCTTAAAAGGGAAGAAGGTATAAGAACAGCCTAAAAGCAGAATCCAACAATTTGTTGCTTAAAAGAAACACATTGGAAACAGCAATGTTCATACCTGGTTAAAACAAGGGGTTATGGCAAAATTTATTATGCTTCAAGAAAGTTCAAAGAAGCAAATGTGATAGGCAAGATATCAGATAAAGCCATAAAATAGACAAGACAAACCAGGAAATTGTATTATGCTTAAAGACACCTTAAACAATATTAAATACATACATATGTATGTGTGTACATAAATAGAAAGATAAATAGACATTGAATGATATAAGATGTAAATAATTAAAAGAAAATTTAATCAATTTAAAGAAAGGAATAGACAGTAAAACTTAATAGTTGTAGATTTCAAATTATCCCATTCTCACCTAGAAAAGTCTAACCAAAAGATAAATCAAAAGGATATAAAAAACCTAAATAGAATTTTAGAAATGTTCTTGTATGATTTATTTTAGGTAGTTAATGAATGGGACAAAAAATTATTGCATATATTTCTTAGCTATGCATTGCATCTATATAAAATGATATATTAGGGTACTAAAATTCTCACAAATACAGACTACATATTAGAAATATTAAAAATATTCTTTACTGAAAAGAGCAAATAAAAATCATTAAGGGGCCTTTGGAGAAAGGATTAAAATCATTTTTAGATAAAACAATATTAAAATATTCAAGAATCAAAGAAGAGATACAATTGAAGTTTTATCAAAGAAAAATTAGTTGTACAACCTATCAACCTATTAGTTGATACAACTATCAACATTTTTAGGAAGTATCAAAAGTCCTAAGGATAAATTTTTCTTTGTAAAGAATTTTATCAACAAACCCCCCCAAACACAGATTAATAAAGTGATCACATTAAAAAAAAACAACAAATAAAAAAAACTTTAGAAAACTAACTTTGAAAAAAATCCCAAAATAGAAATTTTGAAAATCAAATGAGACATTATTATAATTGAATGAAAATAATCAATTGAATTGATAAGTAAAAAAGGCTTTTAAAAAGTTAAAGTGGATAAACTATTAGATAGTTTGATTTAAATAGAATATGAAACCGAATTATCAGTATCAAAATAATAAAAAAACTCACAACAAATAAAAAGCAATAAATAAAAATTTTATAGACCATTTAAAAATTTCAAATCATATACAACACACAATTTAAATGAAATTGATGAATATCTACAAAATTATGAAATATGCCACATCAAAAAAAGAAAAAATATTTTTATTTATATAATTTAATCAGAAAAAGAAATGGCACAAGCCATATAAAAGGAAGTCACAGTGGGGGAAAGAATGACTAATACCATTCACACATTAGTACTAGTAAAAAGTAAGTAAAAAATTAATTAAATATTTGTCTGACCAAAAAAAAATTTAATTTCTAACAAAATTGCAATTTCTGTGATGGGGAAAAACAAATCATAGAAAGAAAATTACATAGCTCAACAGCAGTCATTAGTATTAGTACAAAAATAAATTATTAGCAAAATCAATGAAGCAACATATAAAAATAATTTGCATTAGTATTAGTAAAACCAGAAATATTGTTGATCAAACTAATTAATAAGAAACATAATCAAAACATATGATTCAGAGGATTCAGTTAAAGGAAACTGACAAAATAAAGGGAACCTTTCTGTTACAAACACTAAAAAGCAAAATTAATGGACCTTTTGTTATTATAATAAACAATACCTATCTAACACTGAAACCTAGCATTTTGTATAAGGAAAATTAATTATTTTTCATTCCAGTAAGATCAGAGTAAAAACAAAGACATAAAGAAATGCATTATCACCTCTATTGTTTGATATAGTTCTTAAAATTCTTGCTGTAGCAGTAAATTTAGAAAAATAAATAAATTGATGGAATAAGTATAGGCAAAGAGGAAACCAAATCCTTTTTTTTTCCAGATGATATGATATGCATATAGAGCTAAACAGAATCAAATGAAAAATTACATGAAGCAATAATTTCAGCAAAAGAGCAAGGTATAATCCCTCAAAAATTATTACCTATTGTACACATCACCATAAAAAAATCTAGGAGAAAGAAATCAAAGAAAAAATTGCACTAAAATAATTATAGGATATATAAAATACTTGGGGCAGGCAGGTATTGCAACAGATACAGTGCCAGACCTTGAGTCAGTAAGGCTCATCTTCCTGATTTCAAATATGGCCTTAGATAGCTGTGTGACCCTGGAAAATTCACTTAACTCTATTTGCCTCAGTTTTCCCATCTGTAAAATGAGCTGGAGAAGGAAATAGCAAACCACTCCAGTATCTTTGCCAAGAAAATTCCAAATGGTATTACAAAAAGGTGGACATAACTGAACAACAAAAATAAAATACTTAGGTGTTCATATATCAAGATATATACCAGACATATTTGAACATGACTACAAAATACATTTTATAGAAAGAAAAACAGAGCTAAAAATTGGAGTCATATTAATTTTTCATGATTAGGTTGTGCCAATCTAAAAAAAATGTGGATACTATCTAAATTACAATACTTATTTAGTGCCAGGGTAGGTGGAGTACTCATGTAGGACTAGTACCTCTGATGTGAAGGCAAGCACTTATCTGGGCTGCTTATCCACCTTTGGTGTCCACCTTTCATCTACTTCTTTCCTGAGGCTCCAAGAAGCTGTAGAATGAAGGCATAGCAGCCATACTCTGGTAAAACCATATTGGCAAATGAGCTAAACCAGGTTGAGGGTAACCAGTGGTCAGCAAACTCATTGGTGAGTTAGGGAGATGTTTACCCCAAGCATGTGAAGGCTTTCCCTGGCATATGAAAACAATTTATTCCAATGAAGGCAGTTAAAGCAGGTGCCGTGGAGTTCTTAAAGCTTAGACATCAAAGACACCAAGATCATTCTCTCCATTTCAGGCCATGGCCAGTCATCTTGACTTTTGTCCAGTCCCCGTCTTTGATGACTCTGGAAGAGAGAGTGAGGCTGATGACATTGTGCAACTTGCCTCACTTAAATCCAATTCACCTGAAATTCAAGACCAACTGTGATATCACTGGTGTGAAAATGATGGATGAACAACAATAACAGCATATAGCAAAACAACTACTATACCAGAAAGAGAAGAGAAAAAGGACCCATATATGTTAAAATATTTGTAGCAACTCTTTTTGCTGTAGCAAAAAATAATTGGAAATGAAGAGTGCCTATTAACTGAGGAATGATTGAGCCAATTATGGAATGTGGAAGATGGATTATGAAGCATGTCCTACTGAGAGAAATGATGGACTCAGCTTGTAGAATAAGACATATATTTTTGGATATGGCAAATATGAAATTTTGATTTTCTTGATTATGCTTATTTGTCACAAGGATTTTGAGAGATGATAGGGCATGGAGGAGATTAGAGATAGTGCTAGTATTACCAAAAATAATAAAAAAAGAAGCAAAAGAAATTCATTGGAGAATTTTTTAGGCATACAAATGAAGAAGGGAACATAGACAAGAAGCTTTAAATGTACCATGCTGAATTTAATATAGATTTTTTAAAAGTTGTGCCTAATAATAGTTTCATCAATAATTCTCTTTTTCTGCTCTGTTTTGTTTATGGGAATGTTCTTTTTCAGAAAATAAAATATATATCAAAAGAAAACAATATTTATTTAATAGATGGCAAAAGCCTGAATAGAATAGTCTTCTTGTAAAACTATGTCATACTCTCTCAACAATACACAATCTTTAAGTAAAAATTTCTGTGTGGACATACACAAATGTTTAGTAGTGAGGTATATGAGTCAGCTTAGTTATTGTGACCTGGACAATTCATGATTCTGGATTATAGGTTGTCTGTGGTCTCTTTAGGGAACAGTTTATGCCACTCATAATATGATTGGTAAGATCTTTATTTGTCTAAAACTGTTCTCCTTCTGGGTGAAATCACTTATGTGCTTCTCTTAAAAGTACTGAAATAGCATCAAGCTCTTTTAACTAATGACAACTTTAAGCCCAGGTTCCATAGGTTTTCTTAAATCTGCATCATTGGATAGGTTTTTAAATAGCATTACAATCTTTCCCTTTAGTCCTGAACACCTATTTATGTGTTGCTCTCTTTAGATTTTAAGTGAATTTTTTTCCATTTTGTATCATGAAGCTGTTCTCTTTCAAACAGTAGAGAACAAACAGCAGATTTTCCTTTCCTGCAATCAGTTCTTTCAAATAGCAGAAATTTTCCCCAATCAGATCAGTCCCCAATCATCCTTTTAGGTGTAGGTGCTGGTTAGAAGATTCTTGCTCAGATAAAGGAAATACTGTGTGACCTTTGAGGACTTTTGAAACTCTTAATCTAATTCTATAATTCTTATCCTGAAATTTCTGTGATTCTGGGGGCCATGATTTTAGTTAATTTAGATGACAGAGAAGATCAGTCATTGATTTCATAGTTTGCCCACTCAAAATTTTTGATAATTGTTAACCACAGGGAAAGAGGTAGTTGAATGCTGTTGTGACAATGTATAAGATGCTGCCAAAGGCACCAGTGTCTCTTCCAATACAGGGGCTGACTATAGCCAGAACATAAATGCAGTGAATGTGTTATAGAATTGCCTGTTTATCTACCACAGCAAAGCTTATTGTCTTCAAAGAGGTAGCCAGATGGTACAGTGGATAGAATGATGTATCTGTAGCCAGGAAGCCCTGAGTTCAAATCTAACCTCAGCCATTTACTAGCTGTGTGATGTGAGAGAATCACTTAACCTCACTCTGCCTCAGTTTCCTCGGTAGTAAAATCTGGAATAATAATAGTACTCATTACCCAGGATTGTTCTGAAAATCAAATGAAGTACTATATAAATCCTAATTATGATGATGGTGATGATGATAATGAAAGAACCATATAAATTATCACTTTAGCAGACCAGTGTGTTTGTGGATACCAATGGTGTCTATGTGAGTTTACTTGTTTGCTTCCAATAGGCAATGTTTTGAAGAAAGCTTGGGATATCATCAGGAGACCGGGTTTCAGATTTTAACTTTAACAATTCATTGCTATGTTACTTTGAGAAAAAAAAATAATTTCCACCTTCTCACCCTCAGTTTCTTGATCTACAAAATGGGGGTAAAAATATTTGAACTATCTACTTCAAATGAGATATGGCACACAGAGTTCTTAGCACACTTTAAAGTATGAGTGAGTCCAATATGGCTTAAACTGGCTCACAAGAGCCACTTATGGAATTTTCAGTTTGATCATTTATGCCTTGGTAATCATCATACACTCCAAATCAGGGCCCAATTGTTTTGTTGATTGTCTAAAGTTTAAAAAGTGATAGAGAAAATGTTAATAATGAAAATTAAACTTAAAGGTTTGTCATGGGTAATTCCCACCCCCCCCACCTCCCCACCCCACCCCCCCCGCCCCGATATACTGTTTAACATTTACCAGCACAGTGCTGCCTTTAAGGCATGAATGTTAGTTATTATTATTGTTTTTTTTTCCTTACAGAATTGTTATGAGGAAAGTACTTGGTAAACCTTAAGACATCATGTAATTGTGAGTTTGTGCTATTATTACCTTTATTGCCCAGTGTTGTGTTTTGAATATCCCTTAGGAAGTAGCTTTTTGTTAGGTTGGTGTTTTTGCAGCAAGTCATGCTGCTGAGTTGCTGGAACTTTGATTGCTGGAGATGTCCATGTATTTGTCAGTGATGATGCTGGCACAAGGTCAGGGAGAGAAGTGTCTTGGATAGCACCTTCTGAGTTTTCCATATTTCCTCACGTGTGTTTCTCTTTGTGTCTGTGGGACCCTAGAAGACCACATTTTCTAGACCATTACTATAATGTTATTCACTCCTAATTAAAAAAGAATTCTTTTTCAAAGAAGACAATGAAAGAAGCAAAGTTAGTTACTAGTCATTGTCCTTCTACTAGTACCTATTCTCAAGGTAATTGAGTTTTATTGTGGTTGGAGATACCTGTGGTTAAGAAAGGATATTTTATAGAGATTAGCAGGCAATAAACTGGCTTCTACTTGGGACTTCTAACTGATAACATCCCTATTGAATCTAAAATCCCACTGTGTAGAATCTCTATTTCTGGATATATTCTCAATTAAAGGCAATATCCAAGAAGTGGGTTTTGGGGAGCACAAATCTGCCATTGCATAAAAGGCATTCTCCTGGAATTCCTTGTCAGAGGGAAAGAATAAGAGAAGACAAAAGTCCAGAAAGCAAGAATATTTAACTTCAGTTTTTGCCACCTATATGTCCTTTACTCCAAAATTATAATTAACTCCTGGAAAATAGGAACTTTTTTGGGTAACATGTTGCCTGTTGTTTGTGCTTTATAGAGAAAGTGTAAAATCTTGGAAAGTACACTCAACAGGGAACCAGGCAGAGCCCCTAGATTGAATTAGGCAAAGAGTCAAATCTGGGGAGAAAAGAAAAGGGATGAAGGAGAAGAGTTGTCTGGAATAAGCAGACATCAGTGAGGAGACTTGGTTAGTCCTATACCTGTAGAGAAAAGAATATTTGCTTTGTCCTCCTAATGGATATGGGAGGTTCACAGGTAGTCAGTTGCCTTTTGGAAGTGTGAAGGTGACTTTTGTATTTGATTAAGTCAGAGACAAGTATTTTAGGGCTGTCTGATGTCATCCTTTTTGAAGGAAATAGATGAGAGAATAATGCATGTAATTTCTATAACTTAAAGAACTCTATGTGTATAATTATAATTGGAAAATTATTTCTCAATTTGATGCCCTAAAATCTACTTTGATAAATGTACCACATAAAAGGAGGAAAATATCATCTCTAGTTGCAGACCATAATTTCCATCTCTGAAGATTTTGAAATTCTCTGCCTTCCCTCAACCATATAGCACTTCATATATACTGAAAGTTTGAATTACTTTTCAACTCATGAATTTTCTGATATACCCAGAATAAAAAAGCAATATAGGCTGAGACTGAGACAAAAACTTAAAAAGAAATGCATCTTTGATTCAGAAGAAGTTTTGGCAGGCACCCTCATATAGTTGCATAACACCACTCTGATCCCCTAACTTAATTCCTCATTCCAAAGAAGCAAAGATCATCCACTGTAGTTAAAGTTCTGATATGAGTGACTCAATTCACTTCTGCTCTTTTTCACAGTAGAGAAGTTCTCAAATTAGGGTTAGAGTTCCAATTCAATTCAATTGTCCAAGGTGCTGTGCTGGCAATAAGAATAAATAGACTAGTTTCTGAGAGAAGTTGTTTCTTCCAGGGGAAGAAAGGGAGTATATGTGTGTGTGTGTGTGTGTGTGTGTGTGTGTGTGTGTGTGTGTGTGTGTGTATGAAGAGTGAGAATAGTGTTCCAAATGTGTCATTATTTTGGTTGAAGATTGAGATTTTTATTAGAAAAAAATCATTGTTGATTTTCATATAAATATACCCAAATCATGTTTTAAAAATGTTTTTACTTCTCTTTCAAATAATTCTTAACAATTTCTCAAAAAGACATATTCCTTTTTTGCATGTACACTGACAGGTTGGGAGTTAAACCAAAAAGTATTCAAATTATACAAAGCTATTTTAGTCTCGAATGAGGTAGATTTTCTGTGGATATTAAAATTCAGCAAACATTTATTAAGCATATACTAAAGTATAAAGAAGAGTTTTAGGTACTAGGAATGAAAAAGACCTAAAAAAAAAAAAAGAGACAGTCCTTACCTTCAAGGAACTCACATTCTCCTGTTGGTGTTAGTGAGACTGAGGATACAACATATATGCACTTAAGTAAATGCAAGGTAATTTGAAGAAGGAGAGAGCACTATCAACTGGGCGTAGGGAGGATCAGAGACAATTTAACAGAGAAGGTGAAATTAGGGCTCATCCATGAAGGCACACAAGGATTCTGAGAAGTAGAAATTTGAAAATAGTGTATTCCAAGCATAGAAGATAACTTATGTGATTACATGGAAATTGAAGAGAGAATGTCAGGTGCAGGTAGCAGCTAGAACCCATTCTATGGGAATGGAGCTGAAAAGGCATGGATGAGTAATGGATACAATCCCAACCCCTTCTCTCTATTCACCTCCAAACCTGGTTTAGACCTTTTTCACTTCTGACCTTGATCATTGTTCACAGTTTCCTAAATGGTTTCCCTGTTTCAAGGCCCTTTGTATTCCAAATAGAAATCAAAAGTATCAAATTATTCATTCTCCTCATCTTCACTGTCTTCTTTAGACTCACTGTCCTCATTCTTCATATTCTTTCCATTTTTTTTTGCCACTTTGGTCAGAAGTGCTATTGCTTTCACTGGGGTGGCTATCACTTTGCTGGAGTGGCTTCCTTCTTGACTGGTATGATGACAGATCTGTCTGGAGTAGTCACCCTCTTGGAGGGGGTCATGGTTGTGTTCTTGCCAAGAGTCACAGCTGCTTTCTTGACAGGCATGGTGGCAAAAACAGCTTTTTTGACTGGTGTATCCTCAGTGCTGGTGTAGCCACAGGATTCTTACCCTTCTTCTTAGGGACCACAACATCTTTTCCATTGCTTTCATTTTCATCTTCTGACATGTCTTCTCACTGTCTTCTATCTCCTTTGGGGGAGGGGTCATTTTCTTTGGCACATCTTGATTTTTAGCAGCCTTCCCGAGATTCACAATAGTGTTGCTATGTGACTAGGATGAGGGAGGGTACAGAGCCACAGGAAGAGGCCTAGCAAAGTTGGTGGCATCAGAGAGCCACCATGAATAACCATTTATGGCCAAGACTGAGATGAAAAACTCAGTGACAAGGAATCTTGAGACAAATTCAGAAGAAAAGAATGACTCCAAAATGTCTACAAACAATGGCTCAAAGAAAAACAAAATTTGGGTATAAGTTCAATTTAAATTTCTAGAAAAGATTAAATAAGAATTTAAAGAGTTAATTTTTATAAATGAAATGAGAATATCAGAGGAAAATTCAAAAATAAATTATTGTAATGAAAGAAAGTGTTTGAAAGGGATTTAACAACTTGCCACAGAGTCACAAAACATTGGCAAGGAAAACTCCCTGAATATTAGAATGGACTGAATAGAAACTAATAATTCCAACCATGACCCTCTCCAGGAAGGTGACTACTCCAGACAGATCTGTCATCACACCAGTACAATATGGGAAAATAAGAAATATTAAAACAAAGTCAAAAGAAAGAAAAAAATAGAAGAGAACATAAGGTATCTCATTACAAACAACAATAACAAAAATAGTAACAACAAGAACAAAACCAATTGACCTAGAAAAACAGACATGTGATAGATAATTTAAAAATCACATGGAAGCCACAACTAAAAAAAGAGTCTAAATATCATATATCAAGAAATCATAAAAGAAAACTACCTAGCCATCTTAAAATCAGAGGGTAAAATAGAAATAGAAAGCATCTACTGGTCAACTCTGGAAAGAAACATCAAAGCAAAAGAAAGGTTATCACTAAAATCCAGAGTTGTCAAATCACAGTGAAATACTCCAAGCAGCCAGAAAGAGGTTTTTATTAAAGCAATTGAGGTTAAGTAACTTGCCCAAGGTTACACAGCCAGTTATTTTTGTGTGGATGTTAAGTATCTGAGGCCAGAACAGATCCCGGGTCCTCCTGACTCCGAGGCCAGCACCCTTACTCACTGCACCATCTCGCCGCCCCAGAAAGAATACTTTCAGTTGCCAAGTAGCCATGTTCAGGATTACACACAATAGAGCAGTCACTACCATAAATAAGCAGAGAGCTTGGAATATGATATTCTAGAAGGCAAAGAATATAGACTTGCAACTAATAATACATTACCCAGTAAAACTGGTATGATGCTACAGGGGAATAAAATAGTTCTTTAATGAAATAAATGATTTCCAAAAATTCCTGATGAAAAGACCAGAGCTGCCAAGAAAGTTTGAAATGCTAACACAGGAGTTAAGAGAAACAGAAAAAGGTGAATATGTGTGAATATGCATAAAGGACTAAACAAGATTAAACTGTGTGCATTCTAATACTGGGAGGCAATACAGTTGTCTCCTCAGAATCATCATCAAGGGTCATAGAGGGTCTCTAATTATACAGAGGGTATGGGGAAGGGTTTTGCTATATCTTAATGATATTAAAATAAAAATGAAAAGCGAACAGAAAGACACAGTAGGGAAGGGAGAGGAAAAATAGGGTAATTATCTCACATTTAATGTGCAACATTTATGCAAACAAGGAGGAAGGGAGTGTGAGCTGGTGACACCCAAATCTCACTCCCATCTGGACTGGCTGAAGAAGATAAGAATAGATATGCACACAAGGTTGGGTACAAAAATACATTTTAACAAGGCAATAGGAAGAAAAAGGAGAGAAAAGAAAAGGAGTCATAAGAGGGAGGATAGATTAAAAGAGGGATTAGTTCTAAGTAAATCAATACTAACCAAAGAAGTAGGAAAAAATATCTTTTTATCACTGGTAAAGAACTGGAAACTTCAGGGGTGCCCATCACCTGGGGAATAGCTCAATAAATTATGGTATGTAAATTTGATTTAATATTATTTTAATAAAATATTAATTTTTATCATTAATTTAAAATAGAAATGTAATAGGGTTAAGCTAGTAAGGTATAAATGTCTTCATCACCCCATCCCATCATGTTGTGGATCTGCAATCTAGCCACAGGACCCTCTGGCTCTCTTTCCAACCTTTCCTGCATCTCTTGAAAAGGGATTGGTTACTATTGAACTATCAGAAATGATGAAGGATTTCAGAAAAAAACTTGGGGACATTTGCATGAGCTGGTACAGAGTGAAGTGAGCAGAGCCAGGGAAAAATTATACAATGGAAACAATATTGTAAGGACATAAACCTTTCAAAGACTTTGGAAATCTGATCACATTAATGATCGATCACAATTCTAGAACATTCATGATGAAATATTATCTATTTTCTGATGAAAAGTTGAATGTGGTTTTCATATAAATCTACCCAAATCATCTTTTAAAATGTTTTTTCTTCTCATTTAAGCAATTCCTAACAATTTCTTGAAAGGACATCACTAGGGTGGAGAGGGAGAAAAGAAAAAAGGGGAAAAAATGAAATTTACATAGCTTTGTTGTATTTGAAGGAAATAGCAAGTTGAATGTAGTAGATTTGTAGTTTCATGTGCAATCATATTTTTAATTGTACTGTGTTATGGAAATTCTTGTTTTATTCCCTGAATTGAAAATATTTTTTAAATGAAATTTGAAGGACTTGGGAGTACAGAATGCGACTTTTTTTGGGACATGACTAATGTAAGAATTTGTTTTGCTCGACTACAAATGTTTGTAGCAATGTTTTTGTTTTTGTTTCTTTATCAGTTGAGGAAGTGGGAGAAGGTGAGAGGGAGAGAAGGCAGATTTTTGGTGACTGAAAAATATACAACTTAATCAAAAATTTAAAAGATGAGGGTCCTATAGCTATATTGCAGATCCACAACAAGATGGGGTGGGGTGGTGAAGACATTTATACCTTACCAGCTTAACCCTATTACAATAAATTATTTAGACAAAATAGAATCATTGAGAAATATTTTTCCATCTAGGGGCATCTAAAAACTTAGAGGTTCTTTGGGGTTAAATAACTTATTGGCATGTAGATAATACTGTGATTGCCTTATGTAGCATCTGTTTATGGGCTTTTATGGGACCTATGCATGTGAGCCCTATATATACATCTATACATTATATTCCAAGTTCTCTGCTTCTTTTTGGTAATGGCTGCTATATTGGGTCTGGGGGTGTTTGTTTTCTGATCTGTTTCATTTTGTCCTTAGTTTCAGGTGGCAGAAGTCATCTCCACTGGACTTTCACTCAGTGTGCTTTTTAGTTCAACAAAGAGTGTTTTATACCTTTTCTCCATACTCCCCCACACCCAGAAAAAAAAAAAAGGTTTAAGAGGCCCAGTAACACACTGCTTTTTTGATGGCCATGGAGAAACAGAAACTGAAACCAGACCAGTGAAAGGTAGCAAATATTCTAAGGGTCCTGTAGATCATGACAAAGGATTCGCTGAAGTAACTGGCAATGTTTAGCCTGATGAAGGAGACTTTTTTTTGGTGGAGGAATAGGGTTTAAGTCCCTGCAGGACATGTGGAAGAAGGATTAGACTAGTTCAGCTTAACCTTAGAAAGCAGAGTTAGAAAAATGTGTAAAAGTTGCAGAGGCCAATTTCAGCTACATGTAAGGAAGAACTTTCTAACAATGAGAACTATCAAAAAGTTGAATAAGCTGCCATGGTTGGTAGTTTCCACTCACTTGAGGTCTTAAAGTAAAGGTTGAATAAACATTTGACTAGTATGCATGTATATTGTGAC
The DNA here is from genome assembly GCA_011680675.1 of Gymnobelideus leadbeateri. Classification (NCBI taxonomy): domain Eukaryota; kingdom Metazoa; phylum Chordata; class Mammalia; order Diprotodontia; family Petauridae; genus Gymnobelideus; species Gymnobelideus leadbeateri. The sequence continues at coordinate 303,568 of WOXC01000428.1, read as the reverse complement.
AGACATTTCTCTGTCCAAAGGCTGGAATGGGTGGCCTCTAAAGTCCCTTTCTTTGCTGAAGTCATAGAAATCTATGAGTTAATTAGGTCTTTTACTGACTAAAAAGTTGGTCATGTACACTTAGTTGCTGTGGTCCAAAATTTGAGTGCCTACAACATGCAACAATTTAACAATAAGAGTCAGCATGATGGAGAGATCCTGCCTGGAACAGAGGAATAGCTGACTTCTAGGGGAGCTTCTGATTCATATTGGTGATGTGACTCTGGGCAGGTCACTTAATTTCTCGATGATGTAGGCAGTTATCCAAAACAATATCTTGAGTAGAAGATGCCAACCTGCACTGGTAGAGGGAGTGTCCTCATCCAAGAGTTTCCTATACAGTGAAATTATAGTTCCAGTTCTTATCTTGCAAAATTCTTGACATTTTATAGTATACATGCAACATTTTCTACAAATTACATATTATTATTGAGTGTCTGTTAAATCCGTAGAATGACATATTCACTAATATTTTGCACTATTCAGTGTAGAAGTAAGGGAAAAAATCATTACCTTTGTAACCTGGCTTTTGAGCATGCTCAATTTGCCTAACATAGAGCCAAGCTGCATCCTTTACCAAAGGAATGGGATAGAACTGTTGATTGGTTGCCTACATCTTTAAAACTGATGTGACCCAGTTGAACCTGTTTTTCCACCATCTTTTCAGCTATGCTAGCTGCTGCTCCCAGTATGGATGCCATGAACTGGACCTGGGAGAGGGGAAGAGACTGGCCTTCCTCTTTTTACTCTTTTTACCTCAGCTCTTTTAACCCCAGCTCTGAGAAGTGGGTCTAGAGTGTTTGTTTCCTGGTCTGCTTCATTTTGTTTCTCAGTTTCATTCCCACTGGACTCCCACTTTGAATTCCCACTGGGGCCAGAACTGCAGGTGAGGGTGCTGCTATAACAGCCAGTCATCTCAGCATGGTTCCCCTGAAAATCCAGGGTGCCTGGGGCTTAAGCCCTAAAATGTTTGGGATTGGAAATTGGGACTGTGCTTTATGGGGACTGAGCCTAACTCTGAATCTACTCCCTTTCCCCTCCCTAAAGACTGAAGTGTTATTGTCAGAGATTATACCTCCCACATGTTGGTGCAGTATGTTTGGATACTTATGTTTATGCTTAGGAAGACAACAAGATGTCTCAGTGTATAGAGTGCTGGGCCTGGAGTCAGTAAGACCTGAGTTCAAATGTGGCCTCAGACAGTGCATGACCCTGGGCAAGTCTACTGAAGAAGGAAATGACAAAACTCCCCAAAAAGGTCATGAAAGTCAGATTATGACTAAGCAACAACAAAGCTTTCTGATGTAGATTTTTTTTTAAATGTTCTACTGTGTTATATGTTAAGTTTTTGAGATAAAATTGAGTCCTTTGCTTTTATGAAGATCCCTAGAGAGAGATTCTCTGATCAGGACTTTTGACTTTTGATTTTGACAACCCAAGGAATGGAGTCCTAGATCTCACCCAAGGGGAAACTCCCTGAAATTTCTAGTGTAGCACACTGGGGATAGGGACATGATAGGGACTGCTGTCTCCTCTCATGTCATCCTAAAGTCTTTTCCTTTGGAAACCTGAGGTGGGTTGGCCTCTTCTATTTTCCTTTTCAAATCTAGGAGCCAGAAGCACCTGAAACTACTCAAAGCTTGAAGAATGTGTGAAAAAAACAGAATCTCTCTTGTGCTTGCCAATTCCACCCTGACCCTCACACAGGACAGGACCTTTATCTACAATAATGAGGAGAGAATCCCATGCCAATGGACTCTAGGACAGCAGTTATGTTTTTTATAAGATCCTACCTATTTTTGCCCTTTTTTTCCCACTTCTAACATTTATATGCTGACGTCAAACTTACCTCTCCAGCCACCTCTACGACTCTCCTATTGCCTTCCACTATTCTTGTCACCCCACTACGACCCTCGGAGAGTTCCTTTCCCGGTTGCCCCACTACAACCTCTGGTTCGCCCCCATGAACCTCTCCGGGGAGCCTGCTCCTACTGAACAAAGGAACCCTGACACCAAGATGTAATGTATCTTGCCGTTTAATCTCTTTCTCGTTCACAATCCCCTCATCTCTCTCTCCTCCCCTCCTCCACCTCACCTCCCTCCTTTCATCTCCTTTTCCCCTGACTCTCTTCCTCCAAGTGCCTTAGCAGCAGGCTTCTCACAGGAGGGGAGTGCTCCCCTGTTAGCAGCACATGCTCAATACCCCGCAGTCATGGGGCAGGACACACACTCAGGTGCCTCTAACCCAGCCTGAGTTGCTCTGTCATTTGCCTGAGTTTTCCGTGAGTTCTCAGAGTTCGGGTGAAGTCTTAAAGGGCCCTAACAATATGCTGCTTTAAGGTCTGCAAAATGCTTAACAAATATTAACTCATTTGATCTTAACAAAACTCCTAGGAATTAGGTGCTATTATTATCCTCATTTTACAGGTGAAACAAATGAAGTTAAGTGACTTGCCCATGGTCACATAGCTACTAAATGTCTTTGGTTGAATTTGAACTCAGGTCCAACCTATCTCTATGCCCAGCACTCTGTCTAATGCACCACTTAGTTTCTTCCAGAGAAACATATAAAAGTAAAATCCTGACACTCTAGCTAATCCTTGAACTCTGGGCCAGCCTAATTTAAATTCATCAAGCATTTGTTAAGCATCTATCATGATAAATGCAATGTTCCAAGCTCCAGAGGGCACAGTGAAAAGTCTGGATTCAAAGACGGAACTACATTAAAATCACAGGATTTAGATTGGGGAAAGAGTTCCTTATAAAGCAGAGTAGATGCCATTTAGGTGAATTTACTTGGTCAAGGTCACACAGATAGCAAGGCCAAGATCTCAACCCATGTCCTCTGACTACATTTTGTATTCAGATCCAAAGTTCTCCCCATTGCTCTGTGGTGGCACCGAAGTGCTCTGCTGACATCTAACACCACCTGTCTCGTAACTGCTTCCAGCAGTTCTCAGGCCCCTGTAAATGCCACAGGTTGCTGCTCCCTGCTGATCTGTTCTCAGCCATCATGTGTAGAATGCTATACACACTGCATCTTTCTATAGCTCAGAATGTGATGCCAACTGTTACCTCCCACAGGTCACTTCACCTTCAGTCCCTCTTTGTATCAGCTCCCAGAATACATTATGGGCTGTCCTCTTGCTCTGGGAACCAGATTTCCATCCTGGGTCCATGGGGGAAGTGCATAATGAAGCACTCATGTTAAAAAAAAAAAAAAGCATATTCACAGCTTACAATGAAACTCCAGACTAGGGTACCTCCATTTGTCTGAAACTTTCCCTTCTATGATGTTCATGTGATCTTGGGCCTCACAAAAACTGTCTCAGATGTCAGAAACTGCCCCTTACAATCAAAACATCAATCAACTAACAAACATTTATTAAATCCCAATCATGTGTTATGAACTGTGCCAGATATTAGAGATATAAAAATGACATGAAACAGTCTCTCATGTCAAGAAGTTTACATTCTATCAGGAAAGATAGTGTGTATGTAGATGTATTTGTATTTACATGTACATTTATACACCACATGTGTATATGTGTTTGTGTATATATGAATGAGTATGCACGTATGTATATTCTTTATACATATATATGAATAAATACAAGATAGTTTAGGGAAGAAGACACACTAACAATTTGGGGTATCAGAAATGGCTTCACTTAGAAGATGACACAGGGATTGAGTCTTAAAGTAAATAATGGATTTATGAAATACTGCTATGTTTGTGTTACGAATATCATGTTGGCTCCAGATGAATTTGCATTTTGATGTCCTGTGTTTGCTTATCACTTGATTCTGTGCCCACTGCCCATGTCAGCACTTCCCATAGGTCTAGAAACTTGGAAGAATCTGCCAGTTTCTCCCTAACTTTTACAAGATACTCTCTGATGCAGGGTGTCACCTAACAATTAAAAACTGCTACTAGACCCAAAGGGCTATGATGCTGTACTTTCTCCTTTCCACTAAAAGACCTTTCTTGGATTTGGACCCATGCATGTAAATGGACTAAGCTCAGTCTTTAGGAGACCTAACCACCTAAATGAAGGGGTTAGAATTCTTTTCTCAGAATTTTGACTCATTACCCTCTTGTTTCAGCACACCATAGAAAAATTACTTAATGCTTAGGGTTTAGCTAATATCTAGGAATCCTGTATGGGACAGCTATTTATTATCTAGAAATAAAAGACAAAAGGCTCTCACAAGAATACATTGTTCTGACTTAAGCAATGAATGGTATCTAACTTTTAAATACACAATATAATACAAAATACATAATATATATGAATATAAAATATTCTAGTAGATTGAGCTTTAAATATTAGAACATTGAGCTATTTACTAGATTGTTTAATATAGGTATTTTACATTATACTGTTTAAACCGCCCCCCTTCAGGTAGATGTTTTCTGGCTAACCATATCAAGAAGTTGAGGTCCTTCTCCCTTTAGTGATATACCATCCAATGTAAGAGCACTGTTTTCACCCACTCAGGTAACAACCACATGACCCAACATCTCCAATACCTCAAACTCACAAGGTTTTCTCCCAGACCAGAAATGCTTCTCCTCATTATTGTTTAGTCACCTCTATTCAGGAAAGGAAACAAAAGAGAAAACAGGGGTGGGGGTTTGGGGAATGGGGATTGTGTAAAAGAGCTCAGGCTCAATTTGCCTAGCTAACCACTTGCTTTCGAAGCCATGTGGGAACAATCTCCATTTTTCCCAATGGTGCAAAATAGGGTGGCACTTCTATTCCTCATCTGTCCAGGGATTGCTACAATGACATGATCTGTAGCCACGAATAGCAACAAAGGTCAGGTCACTCCCTTTTAAAGGTCCACTGAGCCATTAGCCCTTTCTGCTCAGTGCCCAGTAAAGAAATTTTTTCATCATCACAGAAGCATCTGAGTTATTCAGTACTGAATCACACATGGCTTCAAGGGAGCATCCCGGGTCTTTGTTATTTCTGAAGCACCTTACCACTGAGCTGACATAAGTCTTCAACTAGTAGCAGGTACTCAGCATATGTTCAGAATGCAGGGCTACTCTGCATATGACCTGTCACACAAAAATTACCCAGGACTGTTCTAGAAAAAAAGATGGGTAGGTGAGGACCATTTCCTCTCCCCCTTCTCTCTCTCTCTCTCTCTCTCTCTCTCTCTCTCTTGGGGGGAAGGCAGGGCAATTGGGGATAAGTGACTTGACCAAGATCATAGAGCTAGTAAGTGTTAAGTGTCTGAGGCTAAATTTGAACACAGATCCTCCTGACTCCAGGGCTGGTGCTCTACTAACTATGCCACCTAGCTGCCTCTCTATCTGTCTCTTTCACATATATACACACCCCCACCCACCACACCCCTTTTAGCTTTGTCAATCACAGGGAAACCAGATACTTCAAATTCCTATTACATTAAAAAAAATTCTTAGACTTTGTATAGCCTCCAATAGAACTACTCAAAAATGTTGAAATTCTGGGGGGGCGGAGCCAAGATGGCGGAGTAGAAACAGCTCGTCCAAGCCTCTCTGCCCCTAGATTCTCCACAAACTATGTAAAAAAGGACTCTGAAAATCTTCTGGAGCCCCAGCACCCACAGAACGACACAGAGAAGCTAACCTCCCGCTGAGGACAGCCCAGCACCCTGCAGGAAGGACCAGCGCAGGGGTCTGGGAGCCGGCAGCGCACAGAGCGCAGGAGCCGAGCCGAGCCCAGGTCCACGTGAGCCGAGGTTTTAGCCCCAGGGCGGCAGGGCCAGCAGCCGGCTAGAGGAACCCCAGAACACCAGGAACTGTGGAGACGCCAGAATTATCAACATAGACTTGCCTAGGACAAAGTAAGAGGTTAGTGTCCTATGGACTTTGGGACCCGTATTTGGGGAATGCGTCAGCTCCCTCCCCTGGGGGCTAGAAGCCGCTGAGGAGACACGCCATTTTGTAGTTTTCAGAGGCATCTCTGGCTCCCAGCCTACAAATCGTGGGGAGATCCAGTGATCAGTCTTGGGGGGTAATCGCTCTTGCTTTAACCTCCCTGGATCTGGATTGTGATCTAGGGTGGAAGTTGTGGGTGGGTTTACAGCTTGCCAGAAACGGAAGTTGCCCCCCACACGTTCGGGACGAAAATTCCTCTATCTGGCCTTAAAGCCATAGTGTGGCAACAAGCCCAAAGTCAAGCAATTAAGTGGCAACATGCCAAGGCAAAGGAAACAGAAAAATGCAACCCTAGACTCCTATTTTGGGGGCATAGAGCGTGAAAAGGACTGTGAGGTCAGAAGTCCTGCTCCAAAAGCCCCAGGGGAAAACATGAGTGGGTTGCAGGCCATAGAGGACCTTAAGAAGGACTTTTAAAATCAAATAAGAGAAGTGGAGGAAAAATTAGAAAGAGAAATGAGAAGGATGCAGGAAAAGTATGAAATGAGGGTCAACAGCCTGACTGAGGAAAACAACACCTTAAAAAATAGACTAGCTCAAATGGCATAGGAGGCCCAAAAGGGCAATGAGGAGAAGAATGCCTTAAAAAGTCGAATTTGCCAGATGGAAAAGAATCTCAAAAGTTCACTGAGGAGATTCATTCCTTCAGAGTTAGACTGGAGCAAATGGAAGCTAATGACTTTATGAGAAATCAAGATGTTGTTAAGCAGATCCAAACAAATGAAAGATTAGAAGGCAATGTGAAATATCTCATGGGAAAAACCACTGACCTGAAAAATAGATCCAGGAGAGACAATTTAAAAATCATTGGACTACCTGAAAGCCATGACCAAAGAAAGAACCTAGAAATCACCCTTCAAGAAATTCTCAAGGAAAATTGCCCTGATGTTTTAGATCCAGAGGGCAAAATAGAGGTTGAAAGAATCCACAGATCACCTCCTGAAAAAGATCCCAAAAGAAAACTCCCAGGAATATTATAGCCAGGTTCCAGAATCCCCAGATCAAGGAGAAAATACTACAAGCAGCCAGGAAGAAACAATTTCAATATTGTGGAAACACAATCAGAATAGCCCAGGACCTGGCAGCTTCTACACTGAGGATCGAAGGGCATGGAATATGATATTCCAGAGGGCAAAAGAACTGGGAATGAACCTAAGGGTCACCTACCCAGCAAAACTGAGTATTTTGTTTCAGGGGAAAATATGGTCATTCAGTGGAATAGAGGACTTTCAAGCATTCTTGAGGAAAAACCAGAGTTGAATAGAAAATTTGACATCCAGACACAAGAAGGAAGAGATGCCTGAGAAGGTAATCAGGGAAAAGAAATCAAAAAGGAACTTATCAAAGTTGAACTATTTACATTCCTATATGGAAAAGCAATAACTGTGACTGATGATATCTTTCTCACTATGAAAATAATGGAAGAAGGGGGTGTGGTCATATGAATACATGTGAATGTGTGTGTATATGGTTACAGTTATATATGGATAGAGGGCATAGGTTGAATTTGTTGGGAAGGGAGAATACTCAAGGGATGAAATTATGAGGAGAGAGAGGAAAGTGGCAAGAGGAGATGGGGAGAGACAGGGTAGGGTAAACTATCCCATGTAGAAGAAGCAAGGGGAAGTGGTTGCAAAGGAGGGGGAGAATAAGGAAGGCTAAAAGGCAAAACCACATTCACATTGAATTTGGTTCAGGGAGAAAATGACATACAAACTAAATGGGATATCTCAACCTGCAGCAGGATAGGGGAAGGGGGATGGGAGGAGGGATGATGGATGGGAGGGCATCCTTGGGGGGAGGGGAGGTTGGAAGTACCCACTATAGAAGAGAGACAGGATCATGTAGGGAATGGACCAGGTGGGGAGTGGGATGAGTGGGAGGGAACTATAAGCAGCCTTGTACAATATATCTACTATGATAATGTTTTGCATAGCTAGACATGTACAACATATACTGAATTACTTATCTCCCCAGAGGGAATGGGTGACAAGGGAGGAAGGAAATGGATCTGAAATTCGAGGTCTTAACATTAAATGTTTCAAATATATATATAAATACTATTATTAATACTCTTTTGCCTATAATTGGGAGATAAGATGTGCAGGCATTGGGACACAAAGATTCATCTTCCTTTAATGGAAAAGTTGATGGGGGTATGGGAGAAGGTATGGGAGAGAGCAGATTGGAGGAAGCGATATCTTGTGGGACTGCTATTCTGGGAGGTTGGGTAGGGGAATAATGGGGGGAAAATGATTGTAACTCAAAATCTGGCAGAAATGAATGATGTAAAACAGAAGTTAATAAAGTATTTGTTTAAAAAAAAATGTTGAAATTCCTAGGGATAGTTTACATAGGACCCAGTCCTCCACTTTACCTCTGCTATCCATAGAGATGATAGCAATGTCACCATCTCACCATCACCCACAAGTATTCTAATTTCACCATCAAAAACTTCAAAATTCTTGTATCAGATCATAGCTTCCTGTCATCCAACTCTCCCTATACCTTATCCCTCCTAATCCTATTCTTCATACTTACTAGGGCCTTTAATCCCACAATCCTTCCATTCCTTTCTCAATCCATCATCCCTGATCTAACGTCTCTTTCCTCTCTTGGGAAGTAGAGGAAGAAGGACCGCAGTCAAATGGTCTCCTTGATTGTTGTGGCAAAATCTTTTGCTATAGCAAATGTAGCTCCTTTGATTAAAAAAAAAATGCCTCTCAGAAATTACTTCCTTGTTTTTCCTTTTTAAACAAATGCTGTATTAGCACCAGTTAACCTAAGAATTGGTCATATTTATTAAATAACTGTAAGCAAAATAGCCTAAGGAAAACTATGGATTTTGTACCAATTAACAACAAAAAAACAAAGCAGTGCCTTCGTAGGATGAATATGATGTAATTTGATGTACTTTATTCAATGGCATTAGAGGTTCAGGAAATTCAATTGATTATGATGTAGTCAATTAAGTTAGGCTTTTTTTTTTTTGGTTAATTGTTTGACTCATCCACCATAATTCTTAGTTGGCACACCAAGATATAGCAAAAAAAACAAGATCACTGGATTTGCATTCAAGAAACCTAATTTCAAATCCTAGGTCAGCTATGTATTAGTTGTATAACTTTAGGCAAATCATTTTCCCTTTATAAGACTCAATTTCCTTTTATCTAAAATGGGGATAATCTTTACCTGGGCTGACTCACAAGGTCATTGCGAGGAATTAATGAGAAAACCAGTATAAAGTGTATAGTAAGATAAAAAATGATATACATGGTGGAAAGAGTCCCATAGGCCTCATCTAGAAGACCTGGGTTAGAATCTAGGTGTCACTAACTTAAGGTGGACATTATTGCTACCAGCTGTCTGAATCCGGGGCATCGCCTTATTGCTTCTGAGGCTCAGATTACTCATCTGTAAATTGAAAGGTTTGGATTTAGAGGTTTCTATTCCAATGTTAATATTTTGTTTCTATATAACTATGAGCTTCTAGTTAATCTTTTTCTTTTATTCTGCCATAGTAAAAACAACATCGATATTTCTTGCAGATTACATTGACATAAGAAAAATGACCCTAGGGGCAATACTCAGGGACCCTGGAACCAATGTTTTCTAAACTATCTCAGGTCTGGTCATCTGGGGGCTTGAAATACATTGCCCAAACTCGCAAAGAGTTGCCTAGCAGATCTGTTGTGTGTCATAAAGTGGTATTTAAGGAAACTTTGGAGCAAAATTGAGAAAGTGCACCTTTTAATCCAAAAATATTTTTTGGTACAGAGTGTGATAGTGTCATGTAGTGAATTGAGAGATGACTTTGGAATTAGAAAGACATTATCTTGAAAAGCAATGTCAGCTGACTGTCCTACTTACTGTTCCATCTATTATTTCTTTTGCTTCTTAGATGAAAGCCCTCCTCCCTAGTCACCACTTCCCTATGTGTGTGGTTTCCTCCATTAGAAGAGTTCCTTGAGGGCAGGTATTATCTCTCTTTTCTATTTGTATCTCCAGAGTTTAGCATAGTGCCTGACAAATGGAAAATGCTTAATACATGCTCTTTTTATTCAGTCATGTCATGCATTCACTCCCAATTATCTGGTTAATAAATATTAGAGCCACACTTTAAACCAAAGTTATTTTTGTTGCACCATAGGCATTTTGTATTTTCAAATGTTACAGGAAGGATGGGAGGGATGCATAACCCAGCAGACAGTTTAGAAATGGAGCTATATACATTATAGCAAGAGGGAAAGGAATACTTCATATGTCCAAGTATGAAGTCACTTGGGATTAGAAAAGGTAGAGATAATGACTTCACTTCTCTGAGACCCAGTTTCTTCTTTTATAAAATGGGGTTTATGATCCTTGTACTTTTCCCTCATAGGGTAGAAATGAAGTCTTTATAAACATTACTTTCCAATGCTATGAAGTTATAACTATTGTTGTTATGAAGAGGCTGAGGTCATCAGGGAAAGGTTCATAGAGGATGTGAGTTGTGAGTTGGATCTTAATGGATGAATGAAATAGGTAATACAGAAAAAAGGTCAGGGCACTTTTCTGAACAAATTCAAGTCAATAGCATCAATTAAATACTCGAATATATTACTCAGTGCTGGATTATGCAGGATTTTTTTAATCCCTGTCCTCAAAGAATTTATATTCTATAGAGGTAGGGTATGGTGGAGGGGGATGGAGGATATACTATATAGTGATAATTAAAGTCATGATAATTTGAGAAGGGAGAGAGAATAAGCCACAACATCCCCACAGCTCTGGGCCTCAGTTTCCTCATTGATAAATAAGAGCATAGAACTAGATAATTTCTAAGCTCAGTTCCATGTATAATTCTAAGACACTGATGTTAAATTAAAAAAAAAATTAGACTAATGGAGGAGATAATCCATCGGAGGAGGGGTACAGAAAAAAAAGGCAAGAGTCAGTACTGAAGAGAAAAATCAGATGGATTCGACAATGGCAGACTCTGCAAGAATGTCAGCCTTTGGACAGACTCAGGCAGCTTGGCAACTACACTTCCCTTAAGTTCTTTAAGGAGCAATGGCCCATTAATTCCCACGCTGCTGAACAGTTCCCTGGACTAAATAGCATTAAGATATTCTCAATCCAGAAGTTTTATTTATTTCTACTAAATTCTTTCTTATCAGCTGCTTAATTGTTTTCATGTCTAACAAATTTATTTTAAGCTCAAAGGTTTCAGGACTCATGTTAAACTTCATAGATTTTTGTAAGAGGACAATTTTTTTTTGGCCACTCTTAAAAATTCAAGAAACACCAAACCACATACAAAGCTGCAACAAAGCGTGTAAGAATTGATTGATGATATTATCAGTGCACTTAAACATAGGCTATAAAAGTGAGAGCCTGATGAATGAAAAATAGTTTAAAATGCTGTTCCCCTTATACCATTCAAAAAAGTTGATGTTATTTCATTTTTCCCCCCTGTGCTTTAAAAATACTCATGCTGAGATACTGAGATTGTATTCAGCTTGTGAAATTAGCCACACAATGCTACTCCAGCCACCCCTATTATCTAGCACAAAGGCTTTAAAGTAGAATTGAAATCCTATTATATATATTTCATTAAATTGGCTTCCAGCAGGGCATCTTAATTAAGATGTGCTTATTACCTGGGTCCAGATTAAGTGGCATGGACTGTATCACAGTCTTTCTAATCAGACAGAAAGCATGGGTTAGGCCAGACCCTTATTCTGCTAATGAAGGCTAATGGCCCATGGCCTTCATGGTACAACTGTGGTAGAAGGACTTGGTAATGGCATCCTGACTTTTTTCATTTAAATGCTGAAAATGAGGCTGATCCCATTACCCTGCCTCAAGTAAATACTTGTACTTTTGGGATCACATATTTGCCCATGCTTCCATTAAAGACCTACCATGGTGCTTCTTCTCGGCCTTTAGTTGACCCTTCTCATTTGAACATTATGTCAATGGATGATGTGTATTAGTGAGTATAGGTTGGCTAGGTGAAAAAGTGACTAGATTGTTGGACTTGGAGTAGGTAAGTTCAAATTTGGGTTCAGATGTTGAGTTTCTATGTGATTCTAGGCAATGTACTTAACTTTTCTCATCTTCAATTTCCTTGATGGTAACAGAAAAATAATAATAGCATCCAACTTGCAGGATCATTGTGAGACAGATAACATATTAAAGTGCTTTGCAAATTTGAAGTGTTATGTAAGTTATTATTATTATTATTACTTTATTTTTAGCCCCAGCATTTTGGAAAGTATCCGGCACATGACCTGTTGTCCTGTTGTTTAGTTGCATCTGACGCTTTGTGATCCAGTAGACCATAACTTGCCAATATTGTCCAAGGTTTTTTGTGTTTTTTGGGGGGGCAACTGTAAAGCCAAGCACTAGCAGCTTTCCAGAGGATGGCTGCTATGAACAGCTTTTCAAGGTTCTGATTACACAGTATAGTGAACACTCTACTTATTCAATAACAAACCTGAGCAAAACATTCACAGAAAATCAAGGTGCATCATTCACAATGTTACAACCTATCACAGAAAATCAAAATACGGCATTCACAACAGCTTACCACTAAAATGGCCACATAGTTTTCACCACAGAGGTCACAAAGTTTTGAACAAAGAACAACCATTTAGTAACTCAATCATTCAATCATCCTTAAGAGTCACAAAAGACCAAAGTCAAAGTCCTCCACTCATGGAGCACACTAAGATACAAATTAATTTCTATTCAGTCATCATTCATCATTCAGTATTCAATCATCAGAAAATACACAAGCCCTCTACCCCTAGGTCACTAGTAAATTACAATCTTCTCAGTCAGTACACAGTATCCAAGTAAAGTCTTCTTTCAGCTTGACTAGGGGTGGTGTCTCAGATTCCTTGGATCCCCTTCCATGGTCCCAGTTTCTACCTTGGTTCACCAAACTGTCACCTGGGTTCAAAGGCAGATAGCTCCCAGGTTCTTGTCCAGCTTTCCATTCTCTTCCTGTTCCACGCTGAAGCTCACAGCATCCAGTCTATCTTAAATCTTTCACAGTCTCTGTTCCTGGGAAGCTAAGGCTTAACAAAGCCACAAACAGGTTTGTGCAAGGTACCAGCATCACAGTCACACTTCCTCAGTCTTTGAGCTTCAGGTGGCCCTTGGATGTCTCCAGTAGCTCCCAGAAGCTCCGGCTGGCCCTTGGACTCAGCAGCTCCTCAGTAGAAGCTCCAGCTATTTCCCAGAATCAAAATCACTTCACTCAAGTTCCCAAAATCAAAATCATTCTCTCCAGCCTGGAGGGGAGGAGCTTTCCTCTTCAGCCTCCCTGGGGGCAGCAGCTTCTGCCTCCATGAAGCTTGCTTCAAGAAGGGACTTCTCGTTCTATACACACACAGTATTAGCTCCTTCCTATTTCAGCCAACACCTTCCTGTTACTCAGCAATAGGGGTTCATACCTTCTGTTTCTTTAATAGAGGCTTGATTAATTACTAAGTGATAAGTACCTCTCAGCTTAGCAATACAAAAGAAACTTCAAATTTCATTACTATTACAGCAACCTGGCACTAAGTGTCTAATGATTGAATGATTTATTATTATTATTAAATCCCACCATGATAGAAAAGTTCTGAGAAGTGGCCTGATGAGATTTTATGTCTATAAAGACTAGATTAGTGGATCAGATAAGTGTGGAGAAGTTCATCACTGGAAAATTGCCCACCAGCCTTGTTTACTTCACTGGACCTAGCAATTTACTAAGAAATGTTTTTTTGGTAGTGTGGGGAGGTTATAATATGTGCTGGGGAAAGGAGTCCACACAATGATGAAATATTAGATCCTTGAAGGTTTGAAGGATTGGCGTATTGTATTCCCATTACTGACTCATTATAATTCCACAAGAGATACTTGTTAGGGTTTGTCATTGGTCTGCTGATATGTACACCAAACTGGTTTGGGATACCTATTCTCCATGCTTGGAGGCCCTTTAGTAGACCATTCATATCTTAAGATTCACTCCTTGATATCCAAGTTTCTCACCATGCTGAGGCACTGGGTTTCTAAAGAAGCACCCTACAGCAAAGATTCAGCCATGCTTTTAGGTGAGACCACAGTTCTCCCCCTGTGGCTCCAGGAATAAGTAAAATTCAGTTTTAAAGTATCTAGTCAGACAAGATGGCAGAGTACAGGCAGTAATCCAGTTGAATCCCAATATTCCCCTCTAAACAACTTTAAAATAACTCTTCAAATAAAATTTTGGAGCACCTGACCCAAGAAAAGGTCAGACTGAGGCATTTTTTCCAGCCTAAGACAACTTAGGTGTACAGGAAAGGTCTGAGAAACCAGTGTGGGAGCAGCCTGGAACAATGTGGTAGCACAAATGGTGGGCCTTAGAAGAAGCTGCAACAGCAGCAGCCGTTGCAGCAGACAGCATCGACATTAGATAATATTAACTCCAGAAACTTTTAGCCCAGAGACGGTAAGGAAGTTAGACAACATGATAGAAAGAAATGACCGGGGACCCTTTGCTGGTGCTGGGTGCAGCTGGCAGTTTCCATAAGCAATTCTGTGTCACAGTTCTAGGACAGAGAAGAGCACTTGTGTTCAATCACAAGGGAACAGGGGACATGCATACATTTCCAGGGCCAAGAAGATTTTAGTTCCAGGAGAGCAGGAGACCGAATCACGGGTCCAGTGCCAAAAGGATCACTAGGGCTTGAAGCTGCAAAGGAGCAGTAGCCCTTCATGGGTAAAGAGTAGAGCACAGAACAGGAGAGCAGTGACCACTTTCCCCATATCAAACTACTTTAGAAGCACAAAAACATTTTATACCCCCAGAATTAGATCTGGGGTTATAAACAGCAGCACAAAAAATATTAAAGCATGGGACAGTACTTTCCCATACCCAGGTGAGTAGAGCTCAAAGTAAACATAAAGTTCAAAGTAAAAATGAACATTAATAATAAGAAGAAGAAGGAGGAGGAGGAGGAGCACAAAAACTACAATGGTGGCAGGGAAAACCAAGATACAAACTCAGAAGATGTAACGGCAAGCAAAGAAGTAGTTAACAACTTGTTTCAGCTATGTAATTATTTAGCACATTGTTTCAAGTTGAGCCTTGCCCTTGATTAATTCAAGTCTTTTGTTAAGAAACAGAATTTGTGAACTCCCTGTTGCTGATGCAACAGGAAGGGGAAGAACAGGGAGGAGCATAATGGTCATATATAAAGAGAGGTCCAGGCTGGTAAAGAGCAGAACTGAGAGAGCATTTGTGGTGGCAGATTTTGAAAAGGGAACATCTGTGGTAGTGGTACTCTGTTTGTCCTTTCTGTCTGTGTTATTTATTTTTGTGATGTGTGTTGAGTTCTCAGACCTTGTTGGTGGGTCTGTGTTGATTTCACAGGCAAATAGTGAATTGATTATGATGCCTGCAATATGTATAAATGTTATTGTGGCTCTTTTAAGTTTTGTCTTCCCAGAAACTGTGAAGGACTTGAGGTGGACTGGACACTGTGAGCTTCAGTATGGAAAGGGAACTGGACAAAGAACTGGATGAAGAACTGGACAAGGAACTGGGCAAGGAACTGAGAGCTGCCTGCCCTTTAATCCAGGTGACAATTGGGGTAGATTCAGGCAGGAGCTGAGACCATGGAAGAAGAACCATGGCATCTGAGAGCCAGCCTCAGGTCAAGATGAAAAGACCTCTCCTTGGGTATTTAATGCAAATTGAGAAGATCATGATTTACTGTGGCCTACAGGTGGGAGGACTTTGTAATCTGTATCCAGTACCTCTTCAGGATGATTGAATTAAGGATGATTAGAAACTAATATACAAGTAAGAAGAAAGAAGACTTTTTGACTGTGAGATTAAGACAATGTGACCTAGGGATGGAGAACTTTGACCTTTGTACTTTGTGTCCCTTAAGGAGGCTTGTTTCTTAAGGATGACTGAGTTAAGGGCTTACTGAATGATTATACTTTGTGTCCCTTAAAGAGGCTTGCTCCCTAAGGATGATTGAGTTAAGGACTTACTGAATGATATCTTTTGTTTAAAACTATGTGGCCACTTTGGTGAAAACTATGTGGTCACTTTAGTGATAACTTATCATGCTATAACATTGTGAATGCTGTACTTTAGTTTCTATCAATGTTTTGTTAGTTTGTTACTGAATAAAGAGTTCACTATACTATGTAATCGGAATCTTGAAGTTGTTTACAGCAGCAGTCCTCTGGAAAGCTGCTCATGTTTGGCTTTACAGAAAATAGCAACAATGTAAAAAACAGTTACAAGCAAGCCTTAAAGACAAAATGTTAATTGAATACAAGAGCAAGAGGAATTCCCAAAAGAGTTAAAGAAAGACATAAAAGTAATAAAGAAAAAAATGAACCTTTATAGACAAAAATAATCATAGCAGGTCTTTTAGTGGTGTCAAAGAATTGGAAATTGAGGGTGTGCTCATCTATTGGGGAATGGCTGAACAAGCTGTTACATATGACTGGATGGAGTAGTATTGTGCCATTTAAAAAAATTGTGAGGAGAATGATTTTAGGCAAAAAAAAAATGGCAAGACCTATGTGAAATGATCCAAAGTGAAATAAGAACTCGGAGATCATTGTGTATAGTAATAGCATTGTTGAAATCATGATCAACTGTGAAAGACTTGGCTAATCTGATCGATACAATGATCCAAGCCAATTCCAAAGAATTCATAATGAAAAAAGTGTTATCCACTTTCAGAGAGAGAAGTGATGAACTCTGAGTACAAATTGAAGTATAATGTTCTCATTTTATTTTTTCAAGCAATTGGGGTTAAGTAACATGCTCAAGGTTACATGGCTAGTCATTATTTATGTGTGGGTGCTCATTTTCTGAGGTTGGGACCAATCGCAGGTCATCCTGATTCTGGGGCCAGCACTCTTACTCACTATGCCACCTAGCCGCCTCTCACTTTATTTTTTTTTTTACCTTTTCCCAATGTAGCTGATGTAGAAATATGTTTTGCTTGATTTCATTTGTATAATTGATGTCATTTTGCTTGTCTTCTCAGTGGGTGAGAGAGGGGTGGGAGGGAGAGAAATAATTTGGGACTTAAAATTTAAAAAGAAAAAAAAAACATCAAAAATAAACAAATAATAAATCTAACTTAAAAATACCTAGTAATTATTTCTGTTCGCTTTGAGATATCATAATGATACAGTAGCCTTGTTTTCTTATGTTAAGGGAAATATAGTCTTCTTGCCAAGACTCTGATGTCCTGACATAATCTCATCTCCCAACCTGTAGCCTTGAGGCCACATGTGGCCCTCTAGGTCCTCAAGCATGGCCTTTGACTGAATCCAATCTTTATGGAACAAATGCCCTTGGTAAAAGGATTTGTTCTGCAAAACTTGGACTCAGTCACAAAGGTTGTACCCAAGGACCTAGAAGGCCACATGTGTCCTTGAGGCCACAGGTTCCCCACCCTTGATATAGAACTTGACTGGATAGGCTATGGGTAGGGAGAAGCAGTTATGAAAAGAAATAGTTTTTTTTTTTTTTCCCAGTTCTTTGAAGGGATAGGTAGGGGTACATAAACTGAACTTGGGATGAAAGTAATATTTTGAACTCTATTATAACTAAGTTGTTTGCCTTGCATTTTATTATGTCTTTATGATATGTAATTAAACTATTGTTTTATAATGATGATGGCACTTAGTGGAGGTAACCAAAATTTCAGAAATATATGGGGAAAAAAAGGCATAAGACTAAGTAATTAAACTCAAGTCTGAGTTTGAGTAACACAAAATCCAAATAAGAGTCTCAAAGTGGTAGGAGTTGAGTTTAGGTGATTATCTGTTCTATGTTCTATCAATAACATTACATGACCTTGAGCATTACATTTGTTACATTCTGAATTCCAAATCAGTACATGTCCTGACAAAGGATTTATTTTCTTCTGGTTCCTTTTCCCCAAAGTGTGAAAATTGTTCAAGCAATTATGTTTCAATACTTGGGACAGCAGTTATTATTTTAGAGACTATAATTTTCATGGCCAATGGTCATCACTGAGGCACCTACCCAAAGGTACAATATGTATAAATACACAGCTTTAAATATATAGAACACAGATTAGCAGGACACTATTTTCACAAGTAATCATCATGTTTTCTGTCTTTTCTAACTCTCATTTTTTAACATGCATAATACAAATTTTAATGCTTACTCGACTAATTCTGTTGCTATTTGCCAAAATATTAGAATTTCTAGTACATTTGATGGCTTGTGGGGACCACAGGGCAGAATATTCATTTCATTACTATTTTCTAAACATTAGAATTTTTGGCTGAAGAAGAGAAAAAAAAGTCAGTGAGTGACACAGTAAATGAAAGAGAAACAGAAAGAGATACAGAGACAGAGAGAGACATAGAGACAAGGAGACAAGAGAGAGACAGAAAGACAATAGTAAAAAATAAAAGACAAAGGCAGAAAGATGAACAGAAACAGAAATAGAGGGATAGACAGAGGCAGAATCACTAATGAAGACAAATAGAAAAAGTATCAGATTTGCAGAATCATAGTATCACAAAGTAACAAGGGACCTTTGGGGCAATCTTGTCCATACCTGAACAAGAATTGCCTCAATAACATCTACAATAAGTGGTCATCCAGCCTCCACTCAAAGGTCTCTAGTCAGTGGAAGAAGAGGGGGAATCTTTATATACAGAGAGAGTCCATTCCAGTTGGGGATAGCTCTAATTTTTAGAAAGATCTTCCTGTTATTTAACCTAAATCCTCTCTTCTATTTTTTCCACCATTTGATTATAACTCTACTCTATAGATCCAGAAAGAACCCATGACACACAGACCAGCTTCTTAACCTCAACCTCCTGATCTCGTACCTTTTCCCCTTCTAACCTCCTTAATAATCTTATTTCTTTAATCATATATGCCTCTTCATGCAAACCCCTAGAAATAGGGGGCATAATTGTGCATACTCTCAGACAGCAGAGAAACAAGCAGGAAATGGTTAACCAGATAGAATCCATTTCATTCATTCTCACTGATGTCATGTACAAAAAGTATCCCAAGCATTTCAAATTGCCATCACTCCTAGGTGCAGCTGAGAAACACTCATTCAAATTAAATATTCAGTTGGGCAGTAAGGATGCAACCAAATGATCTGTCACTAAACCTCTCTATCACCACCACAGTTGGCAAAGACTATGTCTTACATAAATATTTGATGATCAGGAGTCAGTCATTAGCATTGCAGTAGTTATCCCAATTGGAATGGTCAGTCTCGACATCAGTGATACCCTTCAGAGGAAATGGCATTACATACTTAGTTCCCAGAGAATAATAACTGAATTAACGTAGCACTGACACTTGGCAAGCTAATATCTCCCAGCCTGGGCTCACTTGGCAATCAGAATAGTAAGGAACCACAGTGTACACACACTTTTGGCTGCTGTTCAGCTGCCAGAGTATCAGAGAAAATTTGGCATTTAATGATATGCAAAGTGTTGTTGCTGTTTGATTGTAGTGTATACGACATAGGCTTTGGAGCATGACTTGAAGTAATTTAACAACTGGAATAACAGGCATTTGGGAAGGAACTAATTTCATAGGAAGGCAGATCACAGACACCAGACTTGTTCACAAAAATGTTACCTTGTTGTGTAATACAGACTTAGAGATCAAGCTATAAGAAAGTTGGTTGTAAGGAAATGGTTCCCCTCTTCAAGTTATATAGAATCCATCTACAATGGCAGCATCATTACTTTTGATGGAGTTTTAGACACTTTGGACAGCCATTCCACTGCTCATCCTCCAAAGAGGAGAAAGCCTTTTGCTGTGTCAGAAGATCATAGATATAGCTCTTAAATGAACCTGTAAGGTCATTTGGTCCAACCCCTTCATTTTATAGATGATAAGACTGGAACCTAGAGAGTTTCGTTGACTTGCCCAAAGTCATAGAGGTAATTTGTTGGCAAAGTTAATGTTGTAGACCAGCAACTCTAAGTTCAGCTTGAATGCTCTCTTCAATCTTCTATGCTGGAAATAAGTTCTAGCCAAGACTTCTCAAAGGTGGTAGGAAAACACTCTCTTACCTGTCACTTTCTTTTCTTAGATGTGGGATGGTATATATGGATTGGAACTAGAGTCAATGACTTGAATTTCCAGTTTGCTGCTTATTCCCTCTGGAATCTTGGGGATTTAACCTCTCTCCTCTTCATTTATAAAGTTGGAATTTTATAGCAGTTCGATAGCTTACATTTGGAGAAAAAAAATTATAGGTTGGGGCCTCAACGCTGGTTTTTACCAATGGAAGTCACTGTTGGTCCTAGAGAACTACAAGGTCAGTATGAGTCAACAGAGTGACAAAGTAGACGAAAGAGCAAGTATTAGCTTGGGGTACATTGAGAAGCATAATGTCCAGAATGAGGGGGGTGGTGCTACTTCTTCATTTCCCACCAGTAACTCTGCTTGGACTTCTCAAAAAAGTCACGCTTTCTCCAGAATAAGCTCATCACCAGAAATCTCATCATCATGGAGATTGTTTCTGTTTTGATACTCAATGTTTGATACTCAATACCCTTCTCCTCCCTTCTGATTAGAGGACTGGAGTGTGGAGCAAACCTCCTCTCAAAGCCTCCTTTTATACAGGGCTCAGAATTTTGCAGCCAATTCATTTCCCACCAGCTGCTCTGCTTGGTTATAACTTGACAAACATCATGTCCTCTGGCATCTCCCACTACTACCCGCCCCCCAGCTTCCTTTTATATCTTGTCTTCCAGTCTTGGGGGCAGGAACTGTCTTTCTTCTTATTTTTATCCTTAGGGCTTAGCATAATGTCTGGCACATAGTAGGTGCTAGATAAATGTTTCTTGACTATGACTATATTTTATCTTACTATAGTTTGTCCTTAGTCAGACCACACCTTTATTGTTGTGTTATTTCTGATAGTTGTATTTTTAAAAAGGATATTGACAAAATTCGGGAGAATATGCTTTCCTCTCACCCACTTCCTGCCTAACCCTGAGAGAGAGAGAGAGAGAGAGAGAGAGAGAGAGAGAGAGAGAGAGAAGAAGAAGAAGAAGAAGAAGAAGAAGAAGAAGAAGAAAAAGAAGAAGAAGAAGAAGAAGAAGAAGAAGAAGAAGAATATGGCCCAAACAGAAAGAATGCTGGAAGCAATGGCAAATACAGAACTGTTTTGTGTGTGTGTGTGTGTGTGTGTGTGTGCATGCTTACACTCATATGTGTGTTGGAAGTGGTCAAAGAACAATAATAGCTGTTTTCAAAAAACTGAATATTATCACAAGGAGAAGGCAGCATGGTATAATAGAGAGCACTGGTTCTGAAGTTGGAAGATCTCGATTCAAATGTCGCTCCTGACATTAGCTCTGTGATCTTGAGCAAGTAATGTAACTTTGCTGGACTTCAGATTCTATACCTCTAAAATGAAAAGGATGGGCTATGTGACTTCTGTGGTATATTATAGTTCTATATTTATGATTTAAAGAATAGGGAGGGGTGGCTAGGTGGCATATTGAATAGAACACTGTCTCTGGAGTCAGGAGGACCTGAGTTCAAATCTGGTCAGACACTTAACACTTACTGGCCGTGTGACCTTGGGCAAGTCACTTAACTCCAATTGCCCTGCCTTCCCCCTCCAAAAAAAAGAATATGGTTATATTTTCTTTTTCTGTTTGAACCTGTAAGATCACTAGGAGCAATGGGTAGACGTCTTAGGAAAACATATTTTGACTTGGTAAAAGGAATCACTTCCTAATAATCACTAATATCTAAAAGTGAAACAGACTGTTTTCCCTTACTGGACATCATAAAAATGATTCCTATTCACATATTTTTCAAATACTGGTGGCAAGTAAGTGGCAAAGTGTTTAGAGTATGAGGACATGAATCCAGGAAGTCCTGAGTTCAAATCCAACTTGAGACACTTATAAGCTGAATATTCCTGGGTTAGTCATTTAAGACCTGCCTGCCTCCGTTTCCTCATCTATAAAATTTAGATAATAATTATATCTACCTCTACATGTGCCTCTAAGAGTTATTATGAGGTTCAAATGAGATAATCTTTGTAAAGCACTTGAAACACAGCCTGGCACATAGTAAGTGCTATATAAATGTTAGCTAAAGTTATTATTAAATGCTAACTATTATTGTTATCAGTGAGTCCAAGTTGGATTGAATGAACACTGAGATCCTTTCTGACTCTGAGACACAATGATTTACAGTTACAGAATATATAACAAACTTTCCTCTCAGTAGTCTCATAAAGGAGGTACATTTGGCAAAACTTTAAAGCCAAATTTTACAGATTGGTACATAGTTGATGCTCTAGCCAAAGTTCCCCTTTACTGTCCTTTGTATTCTCCTGTATTTTATTTACCTAGTTTTTTAAACTGTTGCTTCTGCCTGGAAGGTCACTCCTCCTTCTTCCCTTTTTCCCACATTTAAGACTAGTTCAAGTGTCATCTCTTCCTCAAAGATTTCCTTGATTTCCCTCAAACACACATAGTCCCTTATAATACTTTTATGAAATTATATAATATAATATATAATATATTACAGTTATTACTGTTGGTATCATAGCTAGATTGTAAACTCCATGAGGACAGGGGGATTTACTTATTCAGTAACTGATTAGTGCCTAGTATAGAAGTTTATACACACTAGATGCTTAATAAACATTTATTACATGGTTATTTATAAGAGTGAGTTTGCTTTAGAGAGAAAATGCAAAGCAGATGCAAATCCAAGAATTAACAAACCCCTTGCTAGATTATTTGGTTCAGTTTAATCCCATTTGTGGGTGTTATTCCAATATTTTTCTCCAAATGCCAGGGAACAATTCATTTTGGCATTACTAGGCAAAACAGAGTCCAGAGGGCATTTCTTACATTTGCAGGAGAACCTTTCTCTGTCTTCCCAACCTGATTGTAAGCCACTTGAGGGCAGGGCCCAACTGCATGACTAATTTGTTGATGAATATGCTGAGCACATAGCCCAGGGTAAATAAAATACTGTTGACTCTATCAGGCAATAATTCTGATGGCCTTGTACCTAGATGTCTCTGGCTTTAAGTGAAGTATACAACAGAAGTATCATCTATAAGTTTAACAATGAATTCCCTATTATTTATACTTATCTGGATTCATGACAAGGTCCTTACGTGGTAGGCAATTTGATTCAACAATGCTTTTTATGCATCTATTTACAATATGTAAAAATTTACTACTATGTACAAGCAAGTGGGGGTACACAGACAAAAAAAATAGACAATCCCTGCTCTCAGGGAAATTACATTCCCTTAGGAGATACAAAATATAAACATTTAATTAAATACAAGATAATTTGGAGAAGGACAAAACTGTAAGACAGAAAAACTTTGACCTAGAGAAGGTACCAGAAATGAATCTTGAAGGAAGCTAAAGATACTAAAAGGCAGAAAGGAGGACAGGTTGCATTCCAATTATAAGGGACAATTTGTGTAAAGGTAAAGCAGTGGGAGGTGTCTGTGGTCAGGCAATAATAGACTAATTTGGTGAAAAAAAATGTGTTGTGTGAAGGAAAATAATGTACAATAATTGTAGAAAGGTAGTCTGGGGAGAGATGACAACTTTAGGAGATTATATTCCATTCTTGAGGAAATAGTGAGACAATTAAAGAATGTTAGCTGGCATGGGACAAGGTCAGATCTGTACTTCAGAAAAAGTGTTTCACCAGCTGTGTGGAGAATGGATTGGAGAGAGGGTTGGGAGTGGACAGAGACTGGAAGGAGGTGACCAGTTGAGAGGATTTTTTGGTTATCCTGGTAATAAAAGATTAGGGTCTGAATTAGGAAGGTGTATATGTAAGTGGAAAAAGCAGATGTAATACTTGAAAATATGGGTCGTTCTAAAAGTCTTTATTGCCATTTTAAATGCCTAAAAGTTTAAAACTGCACTAAGACCTTTGGGACATGATATATTCCCCCCCTTGCCCCCTTTAGTATTCTTGTATCTTTATAGTCTTCCCTTTATGACCACCCTTAGTGTCTTTAAGCCTGAACAGTAGATATGGGCTTTGTTTGAAGACTTTGATACTTAAAAGTCATGGGATAAAGAATATTTCTGCCATTAGAAATGTATATATTTTTGAAAAAGCAAAACTAAGGAGGCATGTGGTAAGATAGTAAAATAACTCTCTGGTACTCTCCAAAATTCCCCTCCAAACAACTTTAAAGAAATATCTCAAAATGAATTATAGAGTGGAAAAAACAACAAAAGGGTGACACAAAACAATTTTCTAGCCCAGGACAATTTACGAGGTCCTCAGGTTAGGTTTGTCTCACTGGGGTGATAGTGGAATACAGTCCAGTACATGTTCTGCCAGTACAGGCCATACTTCAGCAAGCCAGCAACTGGCCCTGGGTGTGACTGAATCATCTGTGGCTTGTGGAGCTCTCAGAACACAGATGGTAAGGGGATTACAGGAAACACTTTTCTGAACTGGGTGCACAAATCTGTTGCATTGCCCATTTCCAGTTCTGGGTTGAAGTTCCAGGGCAAGAAGGAGCACTGGCACATTACAGCATGTTGCTGCAGGAGTATAGGGGCTCCAGTCACAATTCTAGGGTGTCACTAGGGAGAAGGTGTCTCCAGTCACATTCTAGAAAAAAATGCTTATGGTCACTCACTGACCAGAGCACAGGTCAGGAGAGCAGTGACCACACTTCTCCATAGATCATATCACCTTGGAAGAATTAAAAATTTCCAGGCCCCCAGAACTAACTCTGAAAACAGTAGCATAAAAAATCTGAAGCTTGGGACAGTGCCTCTCCCTACTCCAGGAATAGAGCCCAAATTTGACATCAAGTTAAAAGTTAATAAATAGGCTGGAAAATGAGCAAAGAACAACAAAATAACCTGATCATAGAAAGTTACTATGGTGGAGCAGCTAGGTGGTGCAATGAGTAGAGTGTCGGCCCTGGAGTCAGAAGGACCTGAGTTCGGATCTGGCCTCAGACACTTAATGCACACACAAACAAAAACCTAGCCATGTGACCTTGGGCAAGTTACTTAACCCCAAATTGCCCTCCAAAAAGCAAAAAAAAAAAAAAGTTACTATGGTGACAGGGAAGATCAAAACACAAACTCAGAAAAAGGAATCTAAGTCACAACAGCTACATGTAAAGCTTCAAAAAATACGAATTGGTCTCAATTCTCCCATATACCCCTAAATATTGCTAGAAGAGCTCAGAAGGGATTTTAAAAATCAAGAAAGAGAGGTAAAGGAAAAATTAGCAAAATAAATGAGAGTGATGTAGGAAAATAATAAAAAAGAGAGTCCAGAGCTTGGTAAATGAAGCACAAAAATATACTCAAGAAAATAACACCTTAAAAAACAGACAAGGCCAATGTCAAAAGAGGCACAAAAATCCCCTGAATAGAAGAACATTTTAAAAAGTAGTACTGGCCAAATGGAAAAGAAGGTACAAAAATTCCCTGAAGAGAACTCATTAAAAATTAGAATTGGGCAATGGGAAGCTAATGACTCTATAAGACATTAAAAAACAATAAAACAAAATCAAAAGAATGAAAAAAAGAGAAGAAAATATGACATAGGTCTTTGGGAAAATATCTAACTTGGAAAATAGATCCAGGAGTGATCATTTAAGTTTATTGAATTACCTAAAAGTCATGATTTACAAAGGAGTCTAGGCATCATCTTTTAAAATAGAGTTATGCACTGGGAGAAGGGAAAAAGAAAAGGTAGAATGGGGTAAATTATCTCACATGAAAGGGGCACAAAAGAGATTTCACAGTGGAAGGGAAGATGGGGGGTGGGGGCAAGCATCACTTGAACATTACTCTCATTGGGATTGGCTTAAAGAAGGAATAACATACACTCAGTTGAGTATAGAAATCTATCTTACCTTATAAGGAGTGTGCCATATTAAGTTGTCCTAATCTATGTCTTGTCACTGGACCTAGATATCTCCGGAGGAGAAAGTGATGTGGTGATCTTGAACAGGCCTCCCTCACTTAAGTCTATTTCACTTGCAAGTCATGGCATCATCTTTCTGATGTCATGGTCATTTTTGAGAATGAAGGATAAACAGAAGCAAATCTATAGGGAAGTAGAGAAAGCGGATAAGAGAAGTAAGGGGCTGATAGATAGGAGGGTAGATAGGAGGGCAACTGGGGTTAAGTAACTTGCCCAAGGTCACATGGCTAGGTTTTTATTTGTGTGTGCGTTAAGTGTCTGAGGCCAGATCCGAACTCAGGTCCTTCTGACTCCAGGGCCCGACGCTCTACTCACTGCGCCACCTAGCTGCCCCCAAAGCAAAACACTTTTGAGGAGGCTCAGAATGAAAGGAGAAAAGGATTAACAGAAGAAAAATGGGATGGAGGGAAATACACAGTATTTATAAGTGTGAAAAATATTTTACAGTAAATTTTTCTAATAAAGGCCTCATTTCTAAAATATATAGAGAATGGAGTCAAATTTATAACAATAGAAATCATTTCCCAACTGGCAAATGGTCAAAGGACATGCACAGGTAGTTTTCAGATGAAGAAATCAAAGTTTATGTATGTATATATATATATATATATATATATATACATACATACATATATTAAAAATGCTCTAAATCACTATTGATTAGAGCAATGTAAATTAAAACAACATGACAAAAAAGGCAGATGACAAATGTTGGAGGGGATTTGAGAAATTTGGGACACTGATGTACCTGTTAGTGAAGTTGTAAACTGAACTGACCATTCTGTAGAACAATATGGAACTATGTCAAAAGGGCTATAAAACCATGCATACCCTTTGACCCAGAAAGACCACTACTAAATATGTATCCCAAAGAGATTTTTTTTAAAGCAGAAGGACCTACATGTACAAAAATATTTAACTGACTTTTATTGTGGTGGCGAAGAACTGGACATTGAATTCAGCCCATCAACTGGCAGATAGCTGAACAATTTATGATATATGATTGTGATGGAGTACTATTGTGCTAAAAGAAATGATGAGCAGGATGCTTTTAAAATAACCTGGAAAGACTTACATGAACTGATACAAAGTGAAGTGAGCAGAATCAGGAGAAGAGTATATACAATAACAGTGATATTGTACAATAATCAATTGTGAATGGCTTAGCTATGCTCAGCAATACAACCATTCAAGACAATTCTATAGGACATGATAAAAAAGGCTATCTACCTCTAGAAGAAGAATAGATGGAGTCTGAATGCAGATGAAAGCATTTTTTTTACTTTCTTTTTGTAGTTTATGTTTTCTTTCACAACATGACTAATAAGGAAATTTGTTTTATATAACCTACATCAAGTGCCTTCTCAACAAAGCTGGAGGAAGGGAGGAATGGATAGATAGAATTTTGAACTAAAAAAAAGAATGTTAAAAATTGCTTTCCCATGTATTTGGGAAAAACAAAATGTTTTAAAAAGTATAACTTTCAGATATCCTTTTTTGGTTCCCTCTTAAGTGATTGTCTATCTTGTTAGGTGATACAGCAGATAGAACAGTGGACTGGTAGTCAGGAAGTTCTGAGTTCAAATCCATCCTCAAATAATTATTAGACATGTGACTCTGGACAGGTCATACCTGTCTGCTTTGATTTCCTCAACTATAAAATGGGGGTTATAATAACTACCTATCTCACAGGGTTATTGTAAAGCTCAAATGAGATATTTGTAAAGCAATGCCTGACACAGAGTAGGTGCTTAATAAATGCTTGCTCCCTTTTCTCCTCCCCTTTCCCCCATTCCATAAGTCTCTGCATTCATACATGGTGATTACTTATTTAAACATTTACTTATTACACAAAATTTTGGTATTATAATGATTCTTTATACTCCAGGAAAAAAAATGAGGGAGAGCAGAGTCCCTATATCAAATTCAGGAAAAGTCCATTCCCCAACTAAACTTCATAAAACCCTGATTTTCTACCACCATCTGGTGGCAGCATACCTAAATTGTAGAAGTAGTCTTCACAAGGTCACAACTCCATGGCTGTTGAAATTGTAAATCCACAATACAGAGATATAAGTATTGGGACATTCACTTTCATTTTACCACAGAAGCAAGAAATCAAATGTGAGGAGCTCCAAAGACAGCAGAAAAATTCACTGGATATGGAAAGTGATGCTTAGAGTGGGGGAAGGAGAGGCTTAAGAAATTAATTACTAAAGAAAAAAAGAGAAAAAGGGCTCAGGACTAAAAAAGGAATTTGTTTAATTCTTACATTAATTTAATTCAACCGACTTTTATTAAGCAAGTAAAATTGTAATACATTGTTCTAGGTGCTGAAAATTCAAATACCACAATAAAACAGTCCCTGCCCTTCAGGATCTATTAAAAGAATGAGGTAGAGAGAAAGAAGGAGCAATAAAAGTTGACAAAAGAGTCATCTGAGATATGAGGACAAGGTTTACAAGATTTGATCATTTTACAAAATCATGACTGCTGAGGAGATCCAGAAGAAGAGGGTGGCTGGTGATATTAGAACCTGGGCACAGGCAAAGAAAGAACTTTGTTTCCCTATCAGCTCCAGATCTTATTGGCATTTCCATGGCTTCAGTTCCCTTAAGGCAGCGTGTACATGGTAATGCACACTGTTCAGAAGAATGAAGAACTGTGAGAGAGTGGTGGCAGTCAAGAGCCTAGGAGTGCTGAGGTGTTCTGAGTCCACAGAACAGAAGAGATGACTTCTAATTACTGAGAGTTGAATTAGAGCAGCTTGATGCTGGCAGATGGGGTATTTAAGAAAATATGTTTACATTTAAGGACACATCTACCTAAGTCTGGAGACAGAGAGAGAGGCAGAGAGAAAGAGAGACAGAGAGAGACAGAAGGCAGAGAGACAGAGAGAGGCAGAGAAAGAGAGAGAGACAGAGACAGAGAGACAGAGACAGAGAGACACAGAGAGAGAAAAACAGAGACAGAGAGATAGAGACATACAGAGAGACAGACAGAGACAGAGAAAAAGAGAGACAGAGACAAAGAAGCAGAGAGAAAAAAGAGAGAGGCGAGTCAGAGAGAAAAGACAGAAAGGAGAGACAGAGAGAGAGAGAAACAGAGACAAAAAGAGAGAGATGGAAAGAGACAGAGAGACAGACAGAGACAGAGAGAGACAGAGATAGAAAGAAAGACAGAAAGGTAGGCTGATAAATAGGCAGAGGTACAGAGAGATAGGGCCTGCTAGAAATAGAAAGAGATCAAGAGATAAGAGAGAACCAGAAACAGAGATGGGAAGGGAAAGAGAGAGAGTTTTTTTTTTTCAGTTTTATGCATTTCAGGAGCCTGAGTCTTGAATAGATTGTTTCCTATACTATTGGTCTGGGAATGAGGCTTTAATCCCTAGAGTGTGCAGAGATTGTTTTCCCAATTCCTTTGCTAATTTAGTCCCGATTAAATGTTTTACTTTTAAAATGCATGTTCATTGTCTGGTCTGCTAGCCTGGTGCAAAATGAGTTTAGATGATCTTAGAGATTCCCAGTGGAACTAGGATGGGGGCTTAATCCAAATGAGATCCATTAATCATTCACAGAAATCCATGTGGATATGGAGTTGACTGTCACATGTGAGCCAGTATCAAACACTGAAGAGATTAAAGGAGAGATGCCATGGGCTATGGTGTAGTGGGAAGACTAGTTCTGGTTCTGTATACCTCCCATCAGAAGATAAATCTAGATGAGTCTATAGAGGATCATCTCTAGGTGGGCCACAAAAATGCATGAATATTATCTATCAAAGTGGAGAGAAGGTAGAAATCTGTGTTGCCTACATATGAAATCACACATCTTTGAATTATTGAAATATTGGAATAGGTGGTTTCACACATAAAAAAGGCAGAAACCAGATCAGAGGGGTTAAAAATTTCTATAAACATGAAAAGTCAAATAAGGAACTTGAAAAGCACAGAACTAAACCTGCCTTATAGACCTGCCACCAAGCAATTTTCATGAGTCATCATTCAATCTACACAGAGTTGTGTCATTTAAGTAGACCTATCTATATCAAATATTTGAATATTCTGGATCAAAAACTTTCTCTCTTTCTCAAGCACCTTTCTATGGCCCATTAATTCTACTTCTGACACCTGGAAATAAGATACGAAATCAAGATGTCTACTGTTTCTACCCTCGTCATTTTATCTTTCAAATGATTGATGATGAGGTGAAGTTTTTCACATTTTTCTTGCAGAAATTTGTACCTTATTCCATGCAATAAAGGTTTGCAGGCCAAGTGGGTCAAGGTGGGGTGGGTATATGGGAGTAAAGTACTTCAGTGGGAGTAAAGGTGCTGAAAGGGATACTTATGAACAGAAAAAGAAAAACAACAAAAAACACATAACACTGAAGAGAGAATTCACAAATGACTTGGGAAAGAATGTTAATAGAAGAGAGAGCTTGGCACTTTGTAAATTGGAGGTTGCTGATCCTTTGCTAGTGTCCTGAGACTTTTACAGCCAAAACTATTTATACTGAAGAACAGTGCCTTGCTCATTTGTAACTGTGAAAAGGAAAAGAGTCCCATCCTACATTTGTATAGCACTAAGCATTTTATTATCTTGCTGATACCTTCTTTTAGCTTTTTAAAAACTGCGTGCTGATACAGGCTGACAGATGCACTAACAGAGATGGATGCGGCATTACATTCTGAGTTGTGTTGTACTTGCCAGTTGGGGGGAATATTAACTGAGAGTTCTATGTGACTGATACCCTGACACATTAGAATTTAATGCTCTAATGAAACTCACAGTAAGTTATGCCCAAGTTCATTTCATATGGGTTTATTTTATTCCCTTTTGCACAGATAACATCACATGGGAAACATTTTGGCTGATCTTACAATAATAGCTGACATTTATACCTTGCAATAGGTTTACAAAGCACTTCAGATATATCACCACATTTGTTTCTCATAGTAACCCAGTGAATAGGTAGTGCACAAGTTTGTCTGTTTGTTATACAAATGAGGAAACTGAGTCTTGGAGAAATAAATTTGTCATTTACTACATAACTAAGATTAGAGGCAGTATTGGAAATCAGTCTGCTGATCCCAAACCAAAGAAGCAAAGTATAATGGAAAGGGTATTGTTACAGGCTATCTTACCTGGAGTCAGGAGACCTGAGTTCAAATCCTATTGCTAATGCATCTTCTAAATGTATGACAATAGGCAAGTCAATTTTTCTGAGACTCAGCTAACTCATATCTGAAATGCAGAGAATGTGTGTGGGAACTATCCCATAGGGCTAGTAAGAGAACAACATACTGGAACCTCAAAAACATTACAGTCATGTGAGATAGTGTTATTTCTACTACCCTTTGGCTATATCTGCAGTTATATTATAGATTAATGTACTAGTTATTCATACTTTTACAAACCAAATTCCATATCAACCCTTGTGACAAATTTGTTTGAGGTTTTTTTCTGATTTGGAGATTTTTTTTCCATGTAATGAAACTACAAGTCTTTTAAGGAGATGGAAAGGGAGAAATATGCTAATCTTTGGTAAAAACAAACAAACAAACCCAAAACTACTTTTTTTTTTAATTGTGGCATCAAAATTGTGGCATCAAAAATTTACAGATTCATATTTGCCCAGTATCAGATAACATGAGCGTGACTTTAGAGAACAGTGCACTGAGCTGGAAGAAAGATATTGTTTTAGCAATGTAAATAATATACACTGGAATCTACTACCCTTAGTTTTCTTTTGGAAGTGAAATCAGCTTCTTACTCCTTTATGAGATTGTTGTGATGGCAGACTGTAATAAAAATAAGTGAATTATATGTAATTGCAATAAATCTTGCAATAGATTTCAATAAAAATAATAGTTAAATATATACGCACATATATAATTTTCAATAAAAATGGAGCAATGACAGCCATTCAAGCAAATCTTATATGCATCTATTTGCTTTTTCTTAAGTGATATCTACAATCAAGTGGTTTCTTCCAAATATATCAAATGCTATCTGACCTGTGTATCAATTCTTTCATTCAATAATAATAAGCTAATCACTAATTATATATATATGACTAAAGGAAATACATAAAGTTTAGAGAAGAGACATATTCTACCCACAAAGACCTAAGAGGGCAATAACATTTAAAAATAAATGATCAATATCAAATTATTAATGATAAAAATCTCAGAAGAATGAAAGAGAAGTGTTATGTGAAGTCAAGGAGGTCAATAATGTCTGAAGGTAGTAAGGAAATTTTCATGAAGAAAGCAATACTTGAATTCAACCACAACAAGCAAAGGGAAGGGACAAAGGACATTCCAAGCACAGAGAATGTTGTGAACAAAGTCATAGTCTTATAATAAGGCACATATATTTAGGTGCAATTTCCCTAGATCATAGGACATTGTGGAGAATGTTGTGAGGTAAAGCTAGGAAGGTAGGTTGGTACCACATTATAGAAGGCCTTGAATTCCTGATTTAGGAGTTTGTATCCGCCCAATGGGCATCCATGGTTTGATTTTGGGCAGAGGATGGATGTGAGCAAATATGCATTTTGTTGTCTCCCCTAAAAGAACATATGCTTCTTGAGGGCAAGAGTTATTTAACTTTGTAACCCAGTAGAAAAGTGCCTGGCATAGGAAAGGTGCTTAATAAATGCTTATCAATTGATTGATAGATTGCCTATGCATAAAAAGATTTATCTGGCAATAGTGTAACATGTGGGTAAATAGGGATTAAATATTTTTCCATTTTCATTTTTTTTTGCCCTATTCTGCCTTTATAGGATCAATGAAGCTAGAAGTGACAGTTACAACATTTGCAAAGTAATGAGGCAAATGGAAAGACTATTAAGCTGAGTCAAATGCTCAAAGTTTCAGTCACAGCTGTCCCACTAATTTACTATATGAAGACTAATCTTTCTGCGTTCAAATCTGGGCCCTATGTGACCCTGGGCAAGTCACTTAATCCTATTTACCTCAGTTTCCTCATCTGTAAATTGAGTTAGAGAAGGAAATGGCAAAATACTCCAGTATCTTTGCCAAGAAAACCTCAAATGGGGTCATGAAGAGTCAGACATGACTGAACAACAATAATGTTTTTTGGGGGGGTGTCTAACATTCTGTGATTTTATAGCATTTCATGTGGCTCTTATTCACAAACCACATTCTCATTTGTTTTGTACTTATTTATTTTATGAACATAATTATTTATGTCCATATCTTCTTTCTCTTACAAAACTATAAACTCCTTGAGATCAGGGACGGTATCTAATATTCATCTTTATATCTCCCACAATACTTAACAGAAGGTCTTCTATATATAAAGTACTTAATAAGTATCTGATAAATTAATATATTATTTTTAAAATTTATTTATTTATTTTTTAGTTTTTAACATTCATTTCCACAAGATTTTGTGTTACGCATTTTCCTCCCGTCTTTCCCCTACTTCCCCCAAGATTGCAAGCCTACTGAATACTCCTTCCCCCAATCTGTTCTCTCTTATCTACTCCCCCACTCCCTCTTAAATTTCTAGCAGGGCAAGATGGATTTCTATACCCCAGTGCCTTTATATCTTATTTCCCAGTTGCATGTAAAAAAGAAATTTTTAAAAATTCACATTTGTTTTTAAAACTTTGATTTCCAGATTCTTTCCCTTCTTCCCTCCTCACCCACCCCCACTGCGGAGACAAGCAATTCAATATAGGTTGTATACATGTAGTTACACAAAACGTTTCCATAGTAGTTATAGTGAAAGACTATATATCCCTCCATCCTATCCTGGCCCCCACTTGTTCTGTTCTCTACTTTGACCCTGTCCCTTTTCAAAAGTGTTTGCTTCTAACGACCCTCTCCCCCAATCTGCCCTCCCTTCTATCATCCCCCCTCTTATCCCCTTCCCCCCTATTTTCCTGTAGGGTAAGTTATCCAATTGAGTGTGTATGTTATTCCCTCCTTAAGCCAAATTCAATGAGAGTAAGGTTGCCCCATTCCTTTTCACTTTCCTGCTCTTCCCCTCCATTGTAACTGTTTTTTCTTGCCTCTTTTATATGAGATAATTTTCCCTATTCTATCTTTCCCTTTCTCCTTCTCCTAATGTATTTCCTCTCTCACCTCTTAATTTTATTTTTTAGATATCATCCCTTCATATTCACCTTATCCTGTGCCCTCTATGTATACATGTATACTCATATATACACACACACATATATACAAACACACCCTCCTATACATACAAATTTGTATGTATACATATATATATATACATATATATTCCCTTCAACAATCCTCATGCTGAGTATGAATGTTTTTTGATTTTAAAAAACAACACTGTATTCAAAATTATAAAAATTTATAAATACCAATGTTTTCACTTCTGCTTGCAATTTTTTTTTTTTTAGGATCAACATTGGCAGGTTATACAGCATACGAGGTGCTCGAGATAGCAAGAAATTATAGACCAAACATTGATGAATGAGTCAAAGGAAGCCTGAGGAAGCGAATACCTAACGGCAGGCATATCCACAGTCTACAAACATTTGAGAGACTCATTTGAGACAATGATTTTACTTGTTCTGTTTGACATCAGAAGACTGAACTAAGAGGAATGACTGAAAGGTATGGAGGAGCAATTTTGGCTTGATTTAAGGAAAATCAAAGTAACAAATAGACCCTAACCATCTTCTGAATAATTTGAGCCATACTAGAATTCCATCCTGATGAATCACATCAGGAAATAATGAGTTGCCCATTGCTGAATATAGAAAATCAGATGCTGAATAACTGTTTGTCAGGGACATGGCAAAGGGGATTCTTATTCAAGTACAAAGTTTTTTTTTTAATCTTTCAGGAGACAAATATTTATTAAATGGTTACTATGTGCCAAGCACTGTGCTACTCACCCAAATATAAGAGGAAAAATAGCTCTTGCCCTCAAGGATCTCACACTCATAGTCTCATGTGGGAGACAACATGCAAACCAAAAACAACAGCCACCCTGTACATATGACATAGAATATAAATGGAAGATAATCTTGGAGAGAAGGTATTAATAAGGGAGGGAAGAGGTTGGGGAAAAGAGATTGAAAAAGGTCTCATGCATAATATGGCCTTTAAATTGGATTCAGTGGTCTCCAAATTTACATTCTTTGATTTTTTATGGATAACTTTGTGTTTCCACCTAAAGTATTCCAAAGAAATTAACTCTTGCATTCATTATTATACATTTGCTACAATAACTAGGGGGGTACTAAAAGCTAAGTGGAATGTTAAAGGTTAAACTATTAATTGTGATATCAACCCTGAGAGGTTGTTACTGAGAAAGCAGTATTGCTGATTTGGGGGACAAATGACTTGACCTACCAAACCCTAGAATTCACTGTAGGAATTGGGTAAGTCATCTTATTTCTCTTCAGACCATTTGCCACTTCTTTGAATAGTAGCAGTTAAATGGTGCAGAGTACTGGATCCAGAGACCAGATCTGAACTTGGATCATCCTGGTTTAGTAAACTCTAAAAACTGCTTTTTAAACACATTCACTTATTCATTCATTCTCAAGTTTGCAGAAAAGTTACTAATCTTTTTTTTTAGTTGTGTATATTCTCAATAATGCAGCAATCTCCATATTTTCTCCAAGTTCTCAGCACTCTACCAATGAGGGCACCATATGGTCTTATTTTTTTTTAACTTTTGTTTAGTTAAGAATTTTTTAAAAGCAGAGTAGTAATTACCATGCTTTCAAAATTCATAAG
Source organism: Gymnobelideus leadbeateri (assembly GCA_011680675.1). NCBI lineage: Eukaryota > Metazoa > Chordata > Mammalia > Diprotodontia > Petauridae > Gymnobelideus > Gymnobelideus leadbeateri. The sequence continues at coordinate 267,857 of WOXC01000428.1, read as the reverse complement.
ATCTGTGATTTTATGAATGTAGGTGATCTCTCCCCACCAATGGAGATGATAATTCCTCCACACATAGATATTTCAGAGATGATGGGTGTCAAAGAAATTCGTCTCTCTATGGTCCAGCTTCTCCCAATGAGCCTATCCACCCAGACCTAGAGGAACTCAGATGGCAGACAGAGAAACTTGTTATTAGGTCTTGGATCCTATCCAGTGTAGTAGAAACTGCCAAGATTTGTTCTTTACTAGTATTTTTCTGAGAACTCAGGGGCCTTTCCTCTCAAATAAGGACCATAGAGAAGGATTAATTAATACTAATTGTTCATGTTAATATAGCATTTTAAAGTACACTAATTTTCATATACATTTTCTCATTTGATCCTCGCAACAAACTTGTGCTATTATTATTCCTTTTATATAATAGTTTGAGAAGATAAGTGACCCACTCAGGGTCACACAGATAATTAGAGTCTGAGGTGAGATCTGAACTCATGCCTCCCTGACTCTATTGTGCCATGCATTGTAGTCACATTGCTTCTTAATTTTCATTAAGTACCTAAGGGGTAAATAGCCAATGGAAGCTATATAATACACATACTTATAGCCATGTATTTTAAATTGACTATTTCCATGTATAAGAATACATTTCCATATATGAGTATGCATATATATGTATGTGTGTAATACACTATGTATATTCACACACACACATATATATACACATAGGTATGTGTATAGGTGTAATACATGTATATGTGTATTCATATATACACATAACACACATATATGTATATATACATGTACATATCTTCACATATAAGGACACCCATAGTAAAAAATTCAAAATGCAAAGCAAAGGAGACAAATAGCTCCTCATTACTGTCATCTCAATAGATGTTTCCTCCCTTCTTGAAGCATCCTGTTCCTTCTGTCAACCTCAGCTGAAGCATCTATCCCCATCAATTGTCTGTCATATTTAAATGTCATCCTAAGAAAGACTAGCTATAGAAGACTAAACTTTCTGAGTGACATTGGTCCTTTTAGGTCATTTGCATTTCTGGCACAGTGGAAATTATTCTAGAAAAGTTCTGCCTCTGCAGGGGTTCTTTGAGGACTAATTGCCTGGATTGTCACTTGATCTGTACACTTTTTATGTGCAGGTCAGAAAGTAAGCCTTTATTAGTACCAGGAATATTTTGTTTTATCATGCATGATCAAATAATCTCTCAAACTCAGTCTACTTTGCATTAGTTGAATTAGGTTGAGGGGACTTTTACTGTCAACATACACTGGCTCATTTAAATATTCCCAGGTTCCATGAATTCATCAGAGTGGTTGGCCTTGCTTTTTACACAATTTATAGCCCTTATACAGCTAAATAGATGGTTTCAGGAGTTTCTTCAGTCAAGACATTCACTCCCTTCCTCTCTCCACACCCTCATGCCAATCTTCAGATGATGAGTATCTCTACACCATAGGTAATACCATCCTTGGGTGTTCAACATAGCCTTTTTTCAGGGCTTCTTGGCACTGGTCAGAACTTGCAACCACATCTCCAGTGATGCATTAGGGGTAGACTTTAGTGGAGAAACCTCTCCTCAGTGACACTGTCCAAGAGAAGAGTTGGTATGACATACCATAATATAAGTTGACCTTCATGAGACCCTGTGTCTAAATAAACAAAATTGTGTTCATAATAAGAAGAATACAAATAACTCACTGTTATATAATCCTTTGACAGAGATTAACAGAGGGCTCTCAGACTAACAATACCCTAAAGAAAATAGTACAAGTAGGATTATCACCATTTTATAGATAAGAAGACTGAAACACAAGAAACTGATTTGTCTTACATAACTAGTAACTGCTAGGTCCAGTACTCAAACCTAGGTCTTCTGTTTTCAGATTCAGTGTTCTTGCCAACACAGAACTGCCTTTTATAGTTCAAATTAATCAATCAGCAAATCAGTAAGTGTTTATTAGGTGTTTTTCAGTAGTCAGTCTCTAGGTGACTCAGTGGATAGAGTGTTAGGCCTGGAGTCACAATGACTTGAATTCAAATTTGGCCTCAGTCACTTACTAGATGTGGATCCTGGGCAAATCATTTCATCTCTGTTTGCCTTAATTCACTGAAGAAAGAAATGGCAAACCATTCCGGTATTTTTTACCAACAAAACACCATGGGAAGTATGGTCCCTGGGGTCACGAAGAGTCAGACATGATTAAATAACTGAACAGCAATAACATAGTGCCGTTAGAATAGTACCTGCACTATGTTGTTGCTGTTCAGTTATTCAGTCATGTCTGACTAATATAAATACAGTGCCCTTGCCTGCAAGGAACTCACATTCTAACGAGAGAAACACCATACAAATAACAAACTAAATTCAGAGAAGGAATAGATGGAAGCACCTTGAGAATGAAAGACATTAGCATCTGGGGGGGGGGGGACCAGAATAGGCCTCCTGAAAATGGTGGGGTTTGAGCTGAATTTTAAAGGATATTAGAGAAAGTAAAAGGTAGAAGGGAAGGTACAGAATCTTCTAGGTTGGAGGACAGTATCTACAAAGATGTAGAGAGTCATGTTCAAGGAACTACAATTAGTCCAGTACTTCTGGAAAGTCAAGTTTGTGGGGGATAGTGTGGTACAAAATAATTAGAAAGGTTGGAAGGGATCAAGTAAAGGATTTTTAATGCTACACCAAAAAATTTCTATTTGATCTTAGAGGTAATAGGGAATCATTACAGTTTACTAAGTAGGAAGTGGCATGGTTAGACCCTATACTTTAGGGGAAAAAATAGCTTAAAAGCTCAATACAGGATAGACTGGATTGGGAAAAGATGAGTTTGGGAAATCAACCAGAAGGCTATTGCAATAGTCCAGGTGAGAGGTGATAAGGGCCTGAACTAATGTTCTTTTTTTTTTTTTTTGGAGGGCAATTTGGGTTAAGTGACTTGCCCAAAATCACACGGCTAGTAAGTATATCAAGTGTCTGAGGTCAGATTTGAACTCAGGTGCTCTTGATTCCAGGGCTGGTGCTCTATTCACTGTGCCACGTAGCCACCCCCTGAATTAATGTTCTTATTGTACGAATACAAAGACAGCAGTATCATAGAAACCAAGGGAGGAGAAGACATACAGAAAGAGAAAGTGTCAAAAGACTGCAGAAAAGTCAAGAAGGATCAGGTTTGAGAAAATACTTTAAGAGTTGGCAATTAAGCAGTTTCAGTCACGGTACAAATTGCAGAGAGTTTAGAAGAGAGGAAAGAGAACAAGTGGAAATACCTGGTGTGGACACTTTTTCTCAAGGATTTTAGCTCCGAAGTCAGTGTTTTGGATGATAACTAAAACCAGTTAGTGCTAGAACTATGCTACAATAGAATGTCAGCTTCCTGAAGGCAGGGTTTTTCATTTCGGTCTTTGTGTCCCCAGATCCTGACACAACACAAACACCTAATAAATGGTGATTGGTTTTATGACCAGGGAGGCAGAATGATTTAGAATGATTCAAAGTGATTCAGAATGAGTTCTGAATCTGGAGATGGAGGTTCTTGGGTTGGAATGACCACAATAATCAGTACCTACATTGTACTTTAAGGCTTATTTTGAGCCTCATGACAATCTTGGATGATAAGTACTGTGACTTTCTCCATTTTACTGGTGGGAGGTTCAGGTTATGTTGCCCAGGGTCATAGAGCCAATGTGTATCAGAGGCAGAAATTGAACTCAGATTCTGGTGTCTCCAAATCCAGTGCCCTATCCACTGTCATGAGCTCACTGTCTAGCTCTGACAGTAACTCCCTTGCATAAACTCTCTGGACCTCAGTTTCGTTAGTTAAAAATAAGGAGATTAGACCAGATGATTTGAAAAGCCCTTTCTGGCTCTGCACCTATGATACCAGACTCTCTACTGAGGGATGAGCCTGCTTTCTGCAATGTAAAAAATACTAGGCCTCGAGTAATAAAAATTTTCTCATTTCCCACTCCGATGACTTGATTGTATATAAAACCTGGGCTGAGTTTCTTCTCTCTCACTCTCAGTTTACTTATTTATCAGGTAAGAGGAATTGGCAAGAGGTTTTCTAGGGATCTGGGGTGAAGCAGCAGTTTAGCAGATTGGATTGCACACCGTAATGCTAATGGTAATTTGAAGATCTTCCCTGCCCCTTAATAAGCCTAAGGGAATTTGAAGACCTTCCCTGCTTTGAAGATTTTCCCTACCCCCTAATAGCCTGTGGAGCCTATGGTGGGAGGAGTTTGCTGAAGGGTGGAGCAGAGCCCATAGGAAGCTGGGAGTCAGAACAGTTAGAGATGAAAGGAGGAGACAACACAACCAGGGAGATAGCTAAGCTCATGTGTGTTGGTTTGTGGGAAGGCTAAAAGATGGTATGACCCTCTGCTGCATTGTGGTGTATTAACTTCTATGTTGCTATGATAGATTTGGTTTCCTGGTGTTGGGATTTGATTTTCTGGTGTCTGAATAAATGTTTTGCTTCTGTCTTCTCTATGGAGAGTCTGTCATATTTTGTGATTGAGCACTATGCCAGCATATTCACAGTCGAAGTTGGTGCTGTGAATATTGCATTGGCACTACACATACTAGATAAGAAGTCAGGAGAGGATGGACTTTTGCCTATAATGCTTGCAAGCTTTGTGACCATGTGTAAGCTCCTTCACTTTTCTGAGCCTTAGTTTGCTCATCTGTAAAATGGAGATAAAATCAGACCTAAAGGATCACTCAAATAGGAGTGGTGATTGACTCACATTAAGCAAAATTCTCTGCAAGCCTCAAACCTTAAAGTACTGTATGAATGCCAGCCACTAGAAGCAATATCATAAGTATAAGGATCTGTGGATGCACGTTTAGTTAGCAGTTTGTCTTAAAACAAAATAAAACAAAAAATAAAACTAGAAGTTTTAGTGGCCTCGTATAAGCTCAACATGAGTCAGCACTGTGATTTTGCAGCCAAAAAAGCTAATGAGATCTTGAGATGCATGAAGAATATTGCAGTTTCCAGGAAGAAGGAGGCAATAGTCCTTTTGTATTCTGCCCTGGTCAGCCCATATCTAGAGAATCACACTGAATTCTAGGAATCCTCTTTAAGAAAGGCATTGATAAGTTGGAAAGTATTACAACACAAGCACAATGGTGAAGAGATTTGAGTCCAAGTTGTCTACAGACTGACTGAAGGAGCTAGAGGGTTTTGTTTTTGTTTTTGGAAGAAAAAAGAAAAATTCTTTTGATGAGAAAGGGAAGCATGATAGATGCATTTAAGTATTTGGGGCTGTTATATCTTGCTTGTACCCAGTAGGCACAGCTAAGAGCAGTGGGTAGATGTTAAAAGAGGCATATTTAAGCTTTGTGTAAGGAAAAAAATCCTCTCCCCCTTACAAACTCCCAAACGATTAGAGCTACCACAAACTGAAATGGAGTAGAGGCCATTTGGTGGGTCTCCTCATTGGACATCTTTAAGTAGAGGCAGAAATCCTTTGTGGATGATAGGTTGGACTATATAGCTTCTTGGATCCTTTCCAACTATAAGTATGTGATTTTGTCTTTATTATATCCAGCCCTCACTTTCTGTAGCCTTTGGAAGGCAGATCCCATCCCTAACTGCAGCCATTGAAGTTATCAAATGAGCTACCTCTAAAATGTGGAGATAGCTTTGAGATTAATTTCTATTAAAGCAAACTCGAGTTAGCTTTTCTATTGATGTTGTGAAAAAGAAAATAGTCTTCCTTGCGGTCGATAAAGAATTGAAAAGTGTGGTTAATAATAAACGGAGAATTAGGAGCTCCTTTCATGATGATATGTCATGTGCTAGCCTATAGAATAAATAGCAATTATCACATTGGAGAAATGAGTTTCTAAGAATTCACATTGTTCCTGACAGCTACATCTATATATCATGCCCTCCCGGACAATTCACTTTATTCCTCTTATTGAACAATGAAACTCAGCAAGATTCCCCACCCAGGTGCATCTGGTAGAGCACGTTTTGTCTAAAATTTAAAGGAAGGGAACAAATGTTAGAAATTATGCTATTGTAATTCAGTTGGACATTATGCTAATTTCTTAGCCAATAATGTAATTCTTAAGTCACAAGCCACTAAACTAGCATCATGCTCTAATAAGAATGACCCCCTCCCCCCCCAAAGCTGTAAGAAAGTCCCAGTGTAGGCAGCTGAGGTGGTAGAGTGGATAGAGTGCTGGTCCTGGAGTTAGGAATACCTGAATTCAAATCTGATATCAGATACTTACTAGTTGTGTGACCCTGGGCAAGTCATTTATCATCTGTTGGCCCCAGTTTCCTCGACAGTAAAATGGGGATAATAACAACACCCACCTTGTAGCATTGTTGTGAGGATTAAAGGACATAATATTTATAAAGCACTTTGCACAGTGCCTGAACATAATAGATGCCTAAAAACTGGCCGTTCCCTTCACTAGTGTAGGAGCTCGTAGATCTTAAGACAGAAAGGGATTATCTGCTCCATCTCTCGCATTTTACAGAACTGAGTCCCAGCCCACCGATATTCAAACATATCCTCTGATGCCCAGTCCGGTGTATTCTGAGGCAGCTTGGTGGTACAGTGGATAGGCTGCTAGGTCTGGAGCCAAGAAGCCAGGCTCATCTTCCTGAGTTCAAATGTGGCCTCAGACATTTACTTGTTGTGTGACCCTGGGCAAGTCACTTAACCTTCTTTGCCTCAGGTTTCCCCTCTGTGTAAAAATGAGATGGAGAAAGGAATAGCAAATCACTCTAGTAATTTTCTTTTTTTGCCAAGAAAACCTTGAATGGGGTCAGAAAAATTAGGAAATGGCCAAGAAAGGCTGAACAACAATAGCAACAAATCAGTGCATTCTACTATCCCATGCTGCCTGTGGTGGAAAAGATATTGAACCGGGGAAGCAGAAAACTTGGCTTTTAGTGCCTACCATTCCCTAACACTGCTTCTTCATTTATAAAACAGAAATTATATATTTCCTAGACACTTTTCAAGATGCTTATAAGGATCAAATAAGTACTGCATGGGACTACTTTGCAACAATAAAATTCTATATAAATGCCATCTATTCAAAATATTCTTATTAAATACACAAAGAATGCTTAAATTATTTAGTACCTCAATGCAGGCATATCCATATTTTCACCAAGTTCTCAGCATTCTTCAGCCAGTAGCACCATATGTTTCATTTTTTAAAACTTCTGTTCTATTTAGTTAAGGTGTTTTTTTTTTCTTTTTAGCAGAGTAGTAATTACCATCCTTCAAAAGATCTGTGATTTCAACTATTAAAGTGCACTCTCTGCTAATATATCCTACGATCCCTCCAGGTCTTAGTAAATGAATTTCTTGAGTTATAGTGAGTCACAAGAGTAGGATTTTTGGTGGAGAATTAGAATAATACAATCATAAAAGCATAAAATGTTAGATTTGGTTGAGACTTTCAGACACAGAATGTCAGGACCAGAAGGGATTTTTCAAATCCTTTAATCTAACTCTATCATTAAGCAGATGAGAATAATGAGGATCAGCATGGTTAAGTGACCTACCTAAGGTCACAATCCAGCTCACAGGAGGGCCAGAATTAGAATGATGAGATCTCTATACTCAGTCCTATTTTCCCTACTACACTAAAGTTTTCTCCCAAATTATAATTGCTACTATTTTTATATGATACCTGACATTGTCAGGAACCCCCTACCTGAAGGTCTTTATATAAAGGCTAAATAAACACCTGTTGGGTCAGTGTTAAAGCAGATTTCTTTTAAGGCACATGTCAGGCTAAAATTGCCTCTTCTAATCTTGACATTCTTGGATTCTCTGCAACATGTTTGTGGGCAGTTAGGCTTTCTAGAACAATAAAATAGCCCTTTCTTTCAAGGAACTTAGCTTCTAATAGGGGGAGACAACACATAGAATAAGATTCAGTGTGTGGTTTTGGGTGTGGGGGGGTGGTAATCATTTTATTTGTGATTTTTTCCCTTACCATGAGCCATTCTCTATCCAGTGCCATGGAGGTCCTATCTTCAAACTGCAGAAATTTGCCCAGGCCTCTATTCCCAACTCCATGGAGGTACTCTGTCCTATAACAGACCTCTGCAAGAGAGTGAAGGAACAGAGGAAAAGGAAATAGAACATGTGTCTGGGCTTATAATAGAGCTCACCCCTATACCCCAACTCCCTTCTTCTTTTCCCAATACCTCAGAAGTCCAAACTTCAAATAATAGAAATCAACTCAGGTTTCAATAGCACCACCATGGCCACACTAAATTGCCAGGCCAGAGAATTGATGAATAGAGGAAATGAAATAAGATATTGGGGTGGGGGTGGGGGACTATTTGGCATTCCACTAAACCTGAGGGAAAGATCCCAACTTCCAAATGGGGCCAGTTATTTTCCCCGAAACATCACTTATAGGGCAGAGACTTAGGTTGGTAAACCATGAATTGCTTAGCATGAGAGAAAGCAAAGATGCCTTGAGATCTAACCTTCAGGGAAACCATTATCAGGGGGAAAAATCTGAAAATAAGCATTAAGGTAAATAAGGAAATAAAAAAGAATAAAATGATCAAAAACATCAAGAAGGAAAATAAAAACCCTTAAAGACATTGAATACAAGCAGATAAACTAAGAGAGAAAACATTAACAGTAGAAGGAAATGTGGCTTCCAGATCTAGTAAATAGATTCAGGAATCTATGAATAAATACTGCATAAAAGACAGTGCCAGGGACTTTAGTTGTAAGAACTTTACTTTCTTTTCTAGTTCTTTAGTAGCTGTGGCTGCAGCATCTATAGAGGACATGGCTAGGTTGAAACTATACTTAGTTAATTGCCATGGACAGATTCTCTGAAGTTTAGAAGTGTGTGAATATGAGGCACCTTCCTCAGGGTTCCCTGATCTAGGATCCAGGGATGTCTCCACTGGCTATTAAAGGGAGATATGGGTTGAGACAATTTGAATAATTTGCCTCCTGTCTCTTTTATGATCCATTGCTGCTTTGATTAGGTTGGCTTGTCTACTGGTCAGTGGCAATTGACAAAATTGCCCAGTATATTTTTAGGTAAAAGCAGTCTCCTATTTTACTTTGTTGCTCTAAATTACTGCTCCAGTCAGGCATATAGGGAAAATAGTGGAATGTGGCTAGAGGGTCCCAATAATTAGTGGTAATTAACAGAGTTAGAGAGAAAGAAACTTCCAACAGAGAGAATATACCATAAAGGGAGAGAAAAAGATGCCATTCCAGATAACCAAAACCAAGAGACTATTAGGAAATGGGAAAAGTGTTCATAGAATCATTGATGTAGAATAAAACTCAGGGGTCATCTAATTTAACTCCCTCATTTTACAAGTGAAATCAGAGAAGTTAAATGACTTGCCCAAAGTCATTTAATACAGTAATATGTAGATATCAGCAAATGATCATCCGTATCATATAAAAATATTACTATCAATTTTTATACTCAGGACAAGTGGCAACAGTGTGAAATTGGGAGGGTAGGATCACTTAGGGCCATAGCCATGTGGGAATGAAGCATTTTGGGAAACTACAAGGTATATACCCTATCATAAAGAGGAGAAAACCCTTCAAAATGTGACTTCTGTGACCACAAGAATGGGGCCTGGAAAGGAAGAAAATGTTCCCATAATGGTGCTATTAGCCACCTGTAAATTTTATGCCTTAGGAAAATCTCTATTGCCTTATTATACTTATGGCATCAATTTCACACAATTTTTCTGAATGAGGCAGGGATACACACACGCACACACATACACACATATACACACACAAGTACATACATACATATATATACATATATATATATAGTGTGTGTATATGCAAATATATAGTTCTTTATTTAATTTATTCTATTTTCAAGTAACCAGCACTAATTTTCTCTCCTTCCCCCAGCCTCCTCCCCCAGCCAAATGGAAGACAACAAATCAACCAATCAATTAAAAAAAAAACCCTTCATAACAAATAGGTATAGTCAAGCAAAGTATATTTCTTCTGCCATTTCCAAAAATGAACATAATCTTTGCCCTCACTATATGCCCAGTCTACCTTCTTTTCCCATCATAAATTTCCTTGAAGACATCCTGTTCTTCTTTAAGATTCCTCAGCAGTTATATATTGCAGCTAAGTACACTCATCATATATCCCTCTCCATTGTGTTCTGTATGATACTAAGTTCTTAATTTTTCCAAAACTACCATGCCTCACAGCCATACAGCAACATTCCGACTTGTCCTTTGGTGCCCAGAACTAAAAACTGGCTACAGATTTGGATTGACCAGGGCAGACAACAATGATAGTTTTTCATTCCTCCTTCTGAACCTTACTACACTAATCCATCCTAAGATATGGTTAGCTTCAGGAAGAAATGATAGATGTCTGGACAAATAAAATAAAAATTCAGATTCATTTGCTTTATTGAGCCTCAATTTCATTTCATCCTTTAATTAGTTATAATAATGTCATGAAAAAATTTGATAGAATTTCAAACCTGGAAAGATTAGCTTTACATCTAGCTCTAGTCCTTCCCAAATCAAGCATTTTGCCCTCATAGAATCATAGAATTTCAGATCTCAGAAGACATCTCATCCAATGGACACCTGAGCATGAATCCAGCCCATAACTTTTGCCCTTAAGTTCCACCACAACCTGAAGGACAGAGAGGTCAGATGACTGAACAAAAGTGCTCTGAAGAAAATATTTTGTAATTCTGATTTGTAATGTTTAACCATTGCCTCTCCTTTCTTCCCAAAGGGACAATTTTCCTTTCAGTAGGATCCTTTGGTGGATGGGTGAAGAGATTTTTTTTGGTAAGTTTTGTTTTTCAGTTAAGAAACATTTGTTTTCTCTACCTCCCCCCTGCAAAAAAAAAAGAAAAAAAAAGCAAAGAAAAAAGAAAGAAGAAAAGGAAGAAGAAAAGAAAGAGTAAACAAGTCATTTAATAAATATGTGTAGTCAAGCAAAACAAGTCCCTATTTTGCCTATTTTCCTATTTAAATCACTAGCCTTTTCAAATATTGACTTGAAAATATATCAGGAAAAGAAATTAAAAGGGTCCTGAACATGGAGTGAGAAGAACTATGTTCAAGCCCTCCCTTTTACTGTACCCTCTGTGTGACCTTAGGCAAGTCACTTAACATCCTTAGGTCTTGGTTTCCCCACCTGTCAAATTAGAGATTGAACTTCTTTTTGTGGTTCAGTTGTGACTAACCCTTTTTGACCCTGTGGGACCATAGCACATCAGTCCTGTCCATGGGGTTTTCTTGGCAAAGATTTTGGAATGATTTGCTATGTCTTTCTCAAGATAAAGACAAACAGAGGTTAGGTGAACTGTTCAGGGTCACACAACTAGTGTCTGAAAGAAGTTTTAACTCAGATCTGCCTGACTCCAGCTCTACCCGCTGAGCCACCTAGCTGCCCTAGAGATCAGATTAGATTCATCTAAATTCATCTTCCAGTTCTAAATCTATCTGCCCAAGGTTACACGGCTAGTTTGTGTGTGTGTGTGTGCGTGTGCGTGTGTGTGTGTGTGTGTGTGTGTGTGTGTGTGTGTGTGTGTGTTGTGTCTGAGTCTGGATCTCAACTCAGGTCCTCCTGACTCCAGGGCTGGTACTTTACTCACTGTGCCACCTAGCCTCCCCAAAGAAACACCAAATCTATCATCTTTTGAAACTTCTGATATTGGTCTATTGAAATCATACTGGCTTATGGAGTAGTAGATATAGTCTTGAACATGGAATTAACAATCCCAAGTTTGAGCCTACCTCTGATGTTTACTATGTAACCTTGAGTAAGCCACCTAGCTTTTCTCAGCCTCAGTTTCCTCATCTGTAAAATTAGGATAATAATAGTGTCTATATCATGCCTAAGAATATTAAATAAGATATTACACACATATAAATACATACATATGTATATACTTGTGTATATGTACGTATATATGTACATATATATATATATATCATAGATAGACAATAGGTAGGCAAATAGTTAGTGCTTTGCAACCCTTAAAGAAATCTATATAAAAATTAGTTATTCTTGGGGTAGCTAGGTGGCACAGTGAGTAAGAGCGCTGGCCCCGGAGTTGGGATGACCGGGGATCAGTTCCAGCCTTACTACTTAGCACCCACACATAAATAACTAGCCATGTAACCTTGAACAAGTTACTTAACCTCAATTGCTTTAAAAAAAATTAGCTATTCTGAAACTTGGCTTGTTGTTTGTATGTCTTTGGGTTTTTTTTCTCATAAACTGAGATGATGTGGTTTGTTTTTGCTCTGAAACATGCTTATTATGAGTAGCATAATTCCACTATAGTGGAAATGTGCATCTCCTTTCAGAAATGCTTTGAACTGAGTAAGTCAAAGCAATAATCCAGAGAACAGTGGTACTGCCCTGGTACATTTCCATTCTTGTTATGTTTCAAACTTATTTATCATAGTCTCCTTAAAAAATCCTCAAATTGGTCTTGGAACTTCATGTTACCGTAGAGTAGGGGCAGGGTGTTTAACAATCTCTTTGAATTTGATCTTGTGCTGAACCAGTGTAAGGCAAATGAAAAATTCTCTGAGAAGAAAATGCTCCTATTAACTCGTTTAGACTTATTCATCACTGACATGGAAAGATACTGGGATGGAAGGTCAGAGAACTAGGTTCTTTCCTTAGCTCTGTATCTAACCATTTGAGTGACTGTCTGATTGTTAGGTTCTCCCTCTGTAAAATGAAAGGTATGGATTATAATATTTCTAGAGTTTGTTGTGTATGAAAGATTCTATAATTCTGTTTGTGTCCATATTTACCAACCTACATATTCCATCTAATCCCTACCCACCCCCTACTTGAAGTTTTAGCTGTTATGTCCTTATATGTTAAGGTCCTAGGAGGGTATAGACTATATTCCCCATGACCAAAAAATATTTGCTGAGTGCCCATGATATGCTCAACACTAGATTCTGGGAGGCTTAAAGAGAAGAAAGGAAGACTGGTAAGATGGAAAGGGTTTGAAGCTGGAAATCACAGAAAGTCTATGCTAGAAGGTACCTTAGAGATTGTCTTGTATTACCTCTTCATTTTATTGGTAGTTCCTACTTAAAGGAATGTTATTTGTTATGAATGACTGAGCCAGGACTAGGAATCAAGTCTAGGCAGCCAAGTTAATGCTCTCAACATGACACTAAAATAAAACTATGGATTTTCCTCTTTACCCAATGAAGTATGTGGCTTTGTACAATCCACTTCTCTCTGAGATTCGGTTTGATCAGCTATAAAATAAGAGGTTAGGACAGTATGATCACAAGTTGTTTGTTTTTTTTTTTAAAGACTGTGCTATAGGGGTAGGAGTCCTGGTCCTGGGTCAGGCTATCTTAACTTATAACCCAAATCTCTGACTGTGAACAAATCATTTAACCTCTGTTTCCTCATCATTAAATAAACATCTTATTTCCACTAATTACCTCAAAGGCTGTTTGAGGGGAAGGCACTTTATAATTCTCAAAGTATTTTAGGGATGTGAGAAATTGTTCTGATGCCCAATATTTTGTTTCAGTTTTGGTTCAAGTATGATCCATATCTTCACAGTGGAACCTATATTTAAAATGAAATATTTGCTCCTAGAATTATCAAATCATAAAATGTAGCAAAAGAGGGGTGGCTAGGTGGCGCAGTGAGTATAGTGTCAGCTCTGGAGTCAGAAGGTCCTGAGTTCGGATCCAGCCTCAGACACTTAACACACACACAAATAAAAACCTAGCCGTGTGGCCTTGGGCAAGTTACTTAACCCCAATTGCCCTCCAAAAAGCAAAAAAAAAAAAAATGTAGCAAAAGAGATTTTAGAGTACTTTTAACCTGACACATTTTACAGATGAAAAAATTTCCATGTTTTTGAACTCATGTTCAAAACTGAACTCATTATATTGGGTCAATTAGGGATAGAATACTGAGTCTGGAGCTGGGAAGACCTGCGTTCAAATCTAGCCTCAGACACTTATTAGCTGTGTGACATTTGGCAAATCACTTAGACTTTGTTTCAATGTCCTTATCTGTAAAATTGGGATAATAGCACCTTCCTCCCAGGGTTGTTGTGAAGATCAAATGAAATAATTTATTATAAAGTCTAACTGGATCTGACTAGTTGGTCACCACAAGGGCAGATACTTCTACTCACAAACTGTTGTTCTTACAGAGGACTGATTATGTCAAGTTGGTGATTTATTTCAAGTGAATTGGATTTAGCTGAGGCAGAGTCATCAGCCTCACTGTCTCCTCCAGAGTCATTAGAGTACCGTGGTAAGACATAGATCAGGACAACTTGAGATGGCTCTGGATACCGTGGGAGACTTGGACTTTTTAAGCCAAGGTCTTTCCTGGGTCTCAGTTTGTCTGAGGAAATACCCATTCATTAATTAAAGATTAGGTAAGAATAGAGGGAAAAGATGGCCTAGTTTGCCTTCACAGAAGCAGAGGACAGCAGAGGATGAGATGGATAGATGGAATCACAGAAACAACGCAGCTATTTTCTCCTCTTGCTCTTCTTCCTTCTTTTCCTATTCTTCCTTCTCTTCCCCTTCTCCTTAAGTGTGTGGAGTCACACCCTTACACGTGGGTTGTCTGCCCAAAGTAATATAAATTTTGATTGCTTTTACTTCGAAAGTTATCTTGGGGCTTGGGGGCTAGTTCTGAAATAATATTCTCAAAGAAGTTGAGTCTCATTGAAGGGTCTGGACAATTTACATGAAGATGTGACTACTAAAAATGGACAGTCCATATGAAAACATGATCAAGACTAGGACTATTTTGAAACTTATCCAGTTAGAGTATTCATGGGACATGGGGGCCATCACCAGTCATCCTGACTTATGTTTTACCACTGGACTCCAATGACTCTGGAGGAGAGAGTGAGGCTGATAACTTTGCACAACTCGGTCTCACTTAAATCCAACACATTTGCAAGTCATGACATCAACAAACTTTGAGAAAGAATTTAGTATTTAAATAGAGCTACTTGACTATGCCTTTATACTCAAGCACTCTAGCTCCCACTGATTGGTCAGTAATAGTTCCCAAGCCAAGCCTAACTTTTTTTTTTTTAATGTCTCAAAGAGAGTGTAAATAGCAACTGTTTCTGTTCTGGCCAGAAATCCCTGAGGGTCTTGCCCTCCCAGATTAATCCTTTCCTGAAGGCAAACTAGGGTCATATTTTGCCTAAATTCTTACCTAGCCTTTAATCACTGAATGGGTGTTGCCTTAGGCAAACTGAGATCCAGGAAAGACCTTGGCTTAAAAAGACCAAAGTCTCCCACTGTATCCTGGGCTATCACCAGTCATCCTGACTTATGTCTTACCACTGGACTCCAATGACTTTGGAGGAAAGAATGAGGCTGACGACTTTGCCCAGCTCTGCCTCACTTAAATCTAATTCACTTTCAGGACAAGACATCACTGTCCTGATGCCATTGGTCCTCTTTGAGAACAAAGAATGATCAAAAACCACATTGTAAAGAACATAGCACAGTGTCTGACACTGTGTTATATAAAAGTTATTATTATCATATTTTCTCTAAAATCCATTCCTCCTCTAAATTTCTCATTTCTATATATGAACACCACCCTTCTCATGACCCAGATTTCCAACAATCACCTACTCTTTGATTTTTCTCTTTCCCTCAATCCCATTACAAAATGAGTTGTCAAATCTTGTCAGTGACACAGCTTTTCTACTTGCTCTCTCTCTCCACTTATTCTCCTCTTCCCCAGTTCAGGCCCTCAACAGCTGTCTCCTGGACTTAATATTATTGCTTCCAAATTGGTCTTTCTTCTCCCATGGTCTGCTTTCTAATATAATAACTGCTTTCTAATTGCTATGCATTCTTCAAGTCTTTTTCCCCTCCAATCCATCCTTCAAGCAGTTGCCAAACTGATATTCTAAAAAACATACATTTGACCATTTCACTTACTACAATATATTCAATGAGTCCAATTTGTTTCTAGCATAAAATATGTCTTTCATATTATCTTTAAAGTAACCCACAGTCTGGCTCCTGCCTATGTTTCCAATTTTATTTATATTATTCCTATACACATATAATATTCTAGTCAAGTTAACCTGCTACCCATACTCATACTTAACACTCCATTTACCTATTTCTTGTAATCAGAACATAGTCAGGTACAGGGCAGTTCCTGACCACTTAAGTTATTAGTGTTTTCTTTCTTTTAAATTGATTTTTTGGGGTTTTTTTGTATATGACCCCTGTGTACCCAGCAAGTGATACCTGGGGCATGTAACCAAATGTGAACGAAGTGATACCTGGGCAATGTAACCAAATCAGCTAGTTTGTTGCCTTGCAACATAAGGAAGCCTGTAGGGTGGCAGCTTGTCACTTGAATTAAGTATCTAGCAAGAAAGTGTAATATCTAAGTCATTTACTCAATCAATAAAATTCTCCATAATTCCCCCCACCCCAGTGGCCATTTCAGTGTCTCCTTGGGTAATACACAGAATAGCTGTACAAAGGATTGAGGTATTCCCTCATTGGTCAGCCTGCCAATGCTTAGGTTATTTACATTTCTCCTTAGCTCCCATGTACCTTCAAGCTGCATTAAGCTGTTTAATCCTATATTATAAGAATTTGGAATTAGGCTAAGGGAGTATAGTAGCAGGAATATCTATGAGAATCCCTATCCACGAGGAATAGGCTAATTATTTTTTTTTTCTTGAAATAACATCAAAACTGTCCTTGAGGCTTAACTGGCTTAGGAGACTGAAGGTTGCTGCTGGAATCACTTGGTTGGATGAGTACAAAAAGCCAAGAGGAGCCCTAGCTAGGGCTTGAAACTTGACCTTTGAGTTACAATGGACAACATAGAAATAGGGAAGCTTCATTCAACTGAATCAATATTCTATTCTTTGATGAATATCCTTTTCCTCCTCTGAATATCCTTCCCCAGCTATAGTGAAGTAAACCTTTTGTTAACCATTAGATGGGCTATGAAGGCATCATTTTGTTCTAGGCTCAAATATGAGATGCTAGTCTAGCCTGGTCATTTCTAGCCTATTAAAGGGACTATAAGGAATGTCATGAAAAATACTTTGCTCCTTTGGCTGGGTATGTATTCAGTGCCAATTTGGGGAAACAGACAGTCTGGGAGCAGGCAGAATGCAGAACCAGCAAAGAGAACATCTTTGTAAACTACTGGTGATAAAGGATGTGGGCATGGGCAAGACTAGCATCATCAAGTGTTATATGTAGCAGAACTTCTTTTTGTGTGACCTGGTTATTATTAGGGTAGATTTCACCTTGAAAGTGTTTTACTAGGACCTAAAGATCATGGTATGCCTTAAGTACCTGGATTTCACAAGTCAAGAAGCCAAGGAAGTATATAGACTTTGATATTACCAGGCCAGCCACATCCAATACAGTGACCAAGTAGGAAAATGATTTGGATTCCACTTTAACTCTCCCCATCAATGGCAAACCAGTGTTAACAGTTGTGTGAGCCAAAAAAAAAACTGTGGCCATAAGATGTATGAATTCCTGAAAATGGACATAAAGTGGACCATTGTACAAGGAAAATGTTTTGGTAGGATGGTTTGAAACAAGAGCAAAGGAAAATATAAACATTCATGCCTGATGAAACACATACTTGGAAAATAAGAATGATCTACTTCCTATCAAAATGGATATTTTGAAGCTACATCTTCCTTTATCCAGAAGCATCAGCTGTTGTAGTTGTTCCAAATGGTAGGTGGGTTATTTATGACAACCTAGTAAAAATGATTTCATGGCTCTGTCATCTTTCTCTGGATATGTGTTGTTTATGCTGAATGCCAGGATAGGGACAAGAATATGGTCTGCACAGAGACCTACCCTAATTTCCTGCAAAGGGAAAACAAAACAAAAATATAATAAAAACAACAACAACAAGACATTTTTGGAATATTGAATTTGTTACCATTTCCCATCCCCTAATAGTCATAACTGCATACCAAGTTTTGGAGGACACTCAGAGCCTGAGCCCACTGGTTCTTTACCTAAAAATATAACTAAAAGCTTTTTTCAAAGGGAATTCCGGAGAGTTGGGAAGGATAGTGATAGAACCATATTGATACAATCTTTCCATGTTTCAGGACGTTGGCTGATTGATAGGGCTTTGGAATGATGTCAAGGTCTCTCAGAGATATCTTTACCCAACACAGGGATAGAGTCCTTTTTGATTTAACTCTTCAGAAACACATACCAAGTGAATGCAGCACTGGCCCTGGAGTCAGGAGGACCTGAGTTCAAATCACTTAAAACTTACTAGTCATGTGACCTTGGGCAAGTCACTTAAGACGAATTGTCCTGCCCTCCCCCTTCCAAAAAGAAAAAAGAAAGAAAAAAAAAAAAACACAAACCACATAATGTTTAGCTGCTAACATCAAAAGGTTAATTATCTGTTCTTGCCCCTTCTCCCCCTCCCTATGATCAGTAGCTTGTTTTAACTGTTGATATCCAAAGTATGATCAAACATATATCCCCATTTAGTGCCTAAATGCTTCTCCTAACCAAAGTGATGTGACTCATATATACTTGGAATACATATCCATATCCATATATAGATAGAGACAGAGATAGATATATAGATAGATATAGAAATAGATATAGATAGATACATGAATGGCCATGTGAACATGTTTGTACATGTGTACATGCATGTTTTTCTGGAGTGAAAATTAATATATGGAAAGATATGATTGTAGTGTCAATGCAATATTTACAGTGCCCACAATCACTATAAATATACCTGCACGGTGCTAAATCACAAAATATAACAGATTCTCCATATAGAAAACGGAAGCAAAACATTTATTCAGACACCAGAAAACCAAATCCCAACACCAGGAACCTGAATCTATCACAGCAACATAAAAATTAATGCACCACCACATAGCAGAGAGACACACCCTCCTTTAGCCTTTACACAAACCAATATTTGACCAATATTTACTCACAAGCCTATCTGTTTCCTTCGGAAACAAACTCTCCTCCCAACCCTCCAGCAGGCTCTGATTCCCAGCTTCCTGTGGGCTCTGCTCCACCCTTCAAACTCCTCCCACCATAGGCTCAATGCGATTACATTCAGTCTATTAGGGGAAAGAGTTTATTTTCAAAGCAGGGAAGGTCTTCAAATTCTCTTAGGCTTATTAAGGGGCAGGGAAGATATTCAAATTCCTGTTATCATTACAGCAATTTCTCCAACACAGTCAATCCACTGATCCTGATAGTATTACTCATGCCAATCAAGAATTACAAAGCTTAAGAGCACTAGAAAGGAGAGTAAAGCATCCAGGCCTGGATGGCAGCTTTAGTTCTCTCGATGGCCTCATTTTATCCTCTAGCTACATAGATTTCAGCTGCAAGCTTGTACAATTTCCAGGTTTCTCACTAATTCTGTTTCCTTCTGTGGGGATTTTTGGGTCCCTCAGGTCCTCAAAGTGGTGGAATGGTGCTTCAGAAATATATGCTAGCAGTATGCAGTTTGTATTTACTTATATGGGAACATGCTATATGAATATTAGTTCTCTGAGGAGAGAGATGATTTCTTTTGTTTGTTTGATTGTTTGTTTTTGTACCACCAAGCATGTTTCTATAAAGTCCATAGTCAATATCTGTTGAATGAGTCAATGAACGAAAAATGGAATGAAAGGTTATGGTTCCCTTTCCCACCAGATATGCTGATGGACCCTTCCTCTTTACAGGTAGCAGAGAACAGCCCAGAAGGCAAGAGAAGGTCTTGTCAATATTTCCAAAGAATGCCTTGGACATTCAATTCTCCACCCTGAGAGTTCTGAGTTTTGTCCTTCTAGTTCTCCCCTTTCCCTTGCTACCAATATAAGAATCCAGTCTACCAACTAATTCCCCTTCCATTCCATTATTCATTCTTACCTCCATAAATCACCTAGAAATGAACTTGTTCTGTGTGAATTCAGGCATCTGGGGTCATGGGCTATATCTACTGGAGTTTGGCTAGACTATTCTCTATCACACTCTCAAGATCTGACTCTGGGCTTACAACCAACTTTGTGTGTGACTGCTTATGTCAAAGGAGATGTGATTTCTAATAAGATAGTGTAGAGAAAAGGTGTGAAAGTCAAATAGAAACATTTCGTGCCAGTCATATATCAGAAAACCACAAACTAAAAATGCCTATATTGTATTGTATTTGCATTTTTGTTAAACATTTCCTGATTACATTTTAATCCATTCAAGCCCACTCAGGAGTTTGCCAGCCTAAAGTTTGACACCTGTGGTGTAGAGAATGCTGATGCCATACTGTGTTCTTGAAACAAGGATGGAGTTGGTGCCAGAGCTTCTTCAGAGAGGCAGATGTGGTTTCAGAGACTCTTTGGGAGAGACATGTGGAGAGAGGAGCTGCCAACATTCTGCAAAGTCTTCATAATACAAGGGTGGTATTTTAATTTTTTAAGTGAACTAGTGACGAATTTAAGCAGCATTTAAATATAGAATTTATAGAGGGAGTAGGTCATTTGAAATGATGATAGACAGTGACCTTGGCAAAGAAGAGGGCTGTCTTTATGTCTATTTTGAATCATCACATAAAGAATAGTAGTGCTGGAATGCACTTTAAAATATAGAACAGAAAATGTTTTAGCTGGAAGAAACCATAGAAGGTTATTTGCTCCAGCTTCATTCTTTTATAAAGGAGGAAACTGAGTTATGGACATGTGACATGGAATATACAAACCTGGCTAGGTGTCAGAAGCAAGACTGGATTCCAAACCATCTGAGTCTTAATCAGTTAGATGAAGTAGGTATTTGTTCACCTAAACAAAATAAACTGAGATTGAATGAATTATTTTTTCTGGTGATTGAATTGTTTATGATTTGCTTTTTTTTTAGCTACAGTACCAGTTATTAAGTTCTCCTATTTACTAAAACTCTATGCAAAAGCATTATTAATACCAGGATAAAAGCCTAGAGTTTTATCCCTACCTATGTTAGATGTGATTGTCTGGTTCTATAGCAGTATTAATTAATCTAGGTAGAGGGTGGGACATTGCTAGCATGTTTCATTGTAAAAGGCCACTGTTTTGGGTGGAAACTTGCACATGACACACTATAATTGTTAACTGCATGAGGTCCTGCATGTTTTCCTGACCTGATCTTTACCAACATCCCTATGGCCTTTGACCTCTTCTCTGGCCTTTTTTTAACCACTCCTACCAAGCCCTCCAGATTTATTTACCTCATTGAAGTCCTTAGTTTAACCTTTCTATAATGCTCAATTTATCCATTGGAATCATTCCTTGAAACATGTTCTTTTCTGCCTAGGCAGGTTCTCTCTTTGTTAATTAGCCCTAATCACTGGCAAGTGTCAGACCCAACCCTATAGAGAGTAGATGCCTGACAATATCCTGGATGTATTCTATGTTTCTCAAAAAGGTGTGGACATGTGTGATTTTAATTTAATTCAATAACAACCAAAAATTAATTATGCACCTAATTTGTACAAGGAACTGTGTTACTTTGGCCCCTGGATGCAAAGTCTTATGAAACTGATAGGAATCAGGACAGTGTGAATAATGATTATAGGGAGACCTTGAGGCATAGAAAGGGCAGTTGAGGGAGGACACGATTCCACAAAATTTAACAAACATACAGTAAGGACCTACTGTGTCTATGGCTTGGTATAAGGCAATAGGAATATAAAGACAAGAAAATGAAAATGACTCTACCCTGAAAAAGCTTATATTCTACCCAGAGGAATAAAGGAATTGTGTGTGTGTGTGTGTGTGTGTGTGTGTGTGTGTGTGTGTGTGTGTGTATGTGTATATATGTGTGTGTGTATGTATGTGTGTATATGTATATACATATATATGTGTGTGTAAAAGAAAATAATGATAAAATAAACCCAAAGTCATATAAAGTATTTGTAAGAGGTAGAGAACATGAATGATTGGAGTTAAGGGTGGGTGACTAGGAAGGGGAGTTGGCACCTAAGCTAAGCTTTGAAAGAAGCTAAGAATCCTCCAAGGCAGGAGTGAGGAGAGAATGTATTCAAGATATTGGGCACCACTTGTAGAAAGGGATGCAGGCAGAAGATAAAAAGTAAGGTGTAATAGGAATGTTAATCTGAAGATCTTCCCTGCCCCTTAATAGGCCTAGGGGGAATTTGAAAACCTTCCCCTGATTTGAAAGTAAATCCTGCCCCCTAATAGGCTGAATGTGATCACATGGAGCCTGTGATGGGAGGAGTTTGCTAAAGGGTGGCGTAGAGCCCACAGGAAGCTGGAAGTCAGAGCTAGAGAGATGGTGAGAGAGAGAGAGAGGAGGCTCGGGCAAGGATTTAGTCAGGTTTGTGAGTAAATATTGATCTTGTATTGGTTTGTGGGAGGACCAATGGAAGGCAAGGCTCTCTGCTAAATTTTTGTGTGTTAACTTTTATGTTGCTTTGATGGATTCAGTTTCCTGGTGTCTAAATAAATGCTTTGCTTCTGTCCTCTATATGGAGAATTTGTTATATTTTGAGCATCATGTAATATTTATAGTCATGGTCTTTATTGTGATTGTGGGCACTGTAAATAATACACTGGTACTACATGAGGTTACCTGTTGAAAGAGGAAGGTTAGGGCTTGACCTGAAGACAAAACGAATAAATTTGAGGACAGATGAGGTGTGGGATTGCTATCCTCCTCACGAGAGTGTGATTGATACCTTTTGTTTCTCAGCTGAGAGTTTTGCCCATTTAGTCACTTATTCTAAAATAGATCTGACTTAATAACACTTACAATGTAACCTGGAATAATCATCATATTCAGAAACATGGGGATCAGAGGAGCTTGTATAAAAATATATAATATCCAATTACCCATGACCATATTGGTTGGGTTTTTGTGTGTTTGTTTAGATAAAGGACTTCAAAATATGGTTCCTTGGGGAATCACATGAGCCAAATTAGAGGATACATGTGTGCCTACATATGTATGTATACATATATACTATATATGCACACACATATACATACATACATACATACACACATATACATACATATGTATAAACTGCCAACACACTGGGGAAATCATTTGTGGCTACTTTATGGGAGGATATAGACAATAGTAGTAGAAGATGGATAGGTGTGGATAAGTTATAATATGTACAACTAGAGGGAATATTACAATAAAACAGGTTGCAAATCCATCTGATAGTATCAATGATTGATAGAAAATAGCATAAGGCCAAATTAACTAAAATGGAATTTAAAACTGATAAATGTAGGTCTTCCTCTTTGGTTCAAAAATGACCTTCACAAGTACAAGATGGAAAAAACACAGATTGACTGAAAAAGATATGAGCAGGGAGTGCAGGTCTGGGGAAGATTGAAAGCTTATGCTATTAACAGTAGGAATGGTAGTAGGAGGAGGAGGAGGAGGAAGAGGAGGAGAAGGAGGAGAAGGAAAAGGAGGAAGATGAGAAAGAGGAGGATGAGGAGGAGTAATAGACAACAAGGTATTTTACATGTGTTATGTCACTTCTTACAATAGTCCTGCTAGGTAGATGCTATGTTTTTCCTTAATAGGTTTTTTTTTTTTAATTACAAGTAAAGATAGTTTTCAACATTCATTTTCATAAATTTTTGATTTATAAATTTTTCTGTCTCCCTCTCTTCCCTTCTCCCTCCCCCAAGATAACAAGCAAATCAATATAGGTTATACATTTACAATTATGTTAAACATATTTCTACATTAGCCATGTTGTGAAAGAAGAATCAGAACAAAAGGAAAAAATCACTAGAAAGGAAAAAAACAACAAAGTGAAAGTAGTAGTTTTCTTTGATCTGCATTCAGACTCCATAATTCTTTCTCTTAACATTTTCCATCACGAGTCTTTCAGAATTGTGTTGGATCACTGTACTGCTGAGAAGAGCTAAGTCTATCATAATCATTGCACAATGTTGCTTTTCCTGTGTATAATGTTCTCCTGGTTTTGCTCACTTCAATCAGCATCAGTTCATATAAGTCTTTCCAAGTTTTTTTTCTGAAATCTACCTACTCATTATTTCTTATAGTACAACAGTATTCCATTACATTCATATACCACAACTTGTTTATCCATTCCCCAATTTATGGGCATCACCTCAATTTCCACATCTTTGCCACCACAAAAAGAGCTGCTATAAATATTTTTTCTGCAAGTGGGTCCTTTCCCCTTTTTTTATGATCTCTATAAGAAACAGAGCCTAGTAATGGCATTGCTGGATCAAAGGCTAGCCCAGTTAGGTGCCTTTTGGACATAGTTCCAAATTGTTCTCCATAATTGTTGGATCAGTTCCTAACTCCACCAACAATACATTATTGTTCCAATTTTCCCACATCTTTTCCAACATTTATCATTTTACTCTTCTGCCATATTAGCCAGTCTTATAGGTATGTATCTCAGAGTTGTTTTAATTTGCATTTCCCTAAACAATAGTGATTTAGAGCATTTATTCATATGATTATAGATTGCTTCAATTCCTTCTTCTGAAAACTATTTGTATCCTTTGACCACTTATCAATTGGGGAATTACTTGTATTCTTAGAAATTTGACTCAGTTCTCTATAGATTTAAGAAATGAGGCCTTTATCAGAGACATTGACTATAAAAATTGTTCCCCGCCTTTCTGCTTTTCTTCTAACCTTGGTTGCATTAGTTTTATTTGTGCAAAACCTTTGCAATTTAATGTAATAAAAATTATTCATTTTGCATTTCATAACGTTCTCTATCTCTTGTTTGGTCACAAGTTCCTCACTTCTCCATAGATCTGACAGGCAAACTATTCCTTACTCTTCTAATTTTCTTATGGTATCATCCCATACATCTGAATCATGTATCCATTTTGATCTTATTGCAGTATAGGGTGTGAGATACTGGTCTATGCCCAGCTTCTGTCATACTATTTTCCAATTTTCCCAGCAATTTTGTCAATAGCAGAAGCTGGGAGTTGTAGCTTGTAGTTAAAAAAAAGAAAAATACAAAAAACTGAAGGGGTCACAAGTAGAAGAAATTTCAGAAGCTCTCTTTATTTCATTTCCCCCCATTGATTCCCTTGATATCCTTGAGCTATTGTTTTTTTTCCAGATGAATCTTGCTATAACTTTTTCTAACTCTATAAGATAATTTTTGATAGTTTGGTATGGCACTGAATAAATAGATTAATTAAGGTAGAATTATTATTTTATTGTATTGACTTGGTCTATCCATGAACAATTCATGTTTTTCCAATTATATATACCTGACTTTATTTATGTGAAAAGTGTTTTATAGTTATGTTGATATAGCTCCTGGGTTTGTCTTGGCAGGTAGACTGCCAAGTATTTTCTATTGCCTACATCTATTTTAAAAGGAATTTCTCTTTCTACCTCTTGCTGCTTGACTTTTTTGGTAATATATAGAAATGCTGATGATTTATGTGGATGTATTTTATATCCTGCAATTTGCTAACGTTGCTAATAATTTCAAGGAGATTTTAGTTGATTCTCTAGAATTTCCCAAGTATAGTATCATATCATATGCAAAGAGTGATAGTTTTGTTTCCTCGTTATCTATTCTATTTCTTTTATTTTTTTTTCTTCTCTCATTGCTATAACTAACATATCTCATACAATATTAAATAATAAAGGTGATAATGGGCATCCTTGCTTCACTCTTGATTGTATTGGGAAGGCTTCTAGCTTTTCCCCATTACCCATAATTCTTACTGATGGATTCAGATAAATATTTATTTGAAGGTAAGCTGCCTTTATTCCTATGCTCTATAATGTTTTTAATAGGAATGGGTGCTGCATTTTGTCAAAGGCTTTTTCTGAATCTATTGACATAATCATATGATTTCTGTTAGTTTTGTTAGTGACATGATCAATTATGTTGATAGTTTTCCTAATACTGAACCAGTTCTGCATTCCTGTTATAAATTCTACTTGGTCATAGCATATTTTCTTGGTGATAAATTGCTGTAATCTCTATGCTAATATTTTAATTTAAAATTTTTTTGCATCAATATTCATTAGGGAAATTGGTCCATAGTCTTCTTTCTCTTTTTTGACTCTTCCTGGTTTAGGTATCAGCACCATCTTGTGTCATAAAAGGAATTTGGTAGGACTCTTCCTTTGCCTATTTTTAAAAATAGTTTATATAGTATTGGAATTAATTGTTCTTTAAATGTTTGTTAAAATTCATTTGTAAATCCATCTGCCCTGGAGATTTTTTTCTTAGGGAGTTTATTGATGACTTGTTAAATTTCTTTTTCTAAAATGGGGTTAAATATTTTCTCTTCTACTAATCAGGGTAATTTATATATTTTTGTAAATATGTATTTCACTTAAATTGTTGACTTTATTGGCATGCAATTGGGCAAAATAACTCCTATTTATTGCTTTAGCTTCCTCTTTGTTGGTAGTGAAGTCACCCTTTTCATTTTTGATACTGGTAAATTGACTTTCTTCTTTCTTTGTTTTAAAACAAATTAACCAAATTAACCATTTTTTCCCATAAAACCAGCTCTTAGTTCTATTTATTACTTCAATAGTTTTATTACTTTTAATTTTATTAATCTCTCTTGATTTTCAGATTTTCTAATTTGGTATTTAATTGGGGGGTTTTAATTTGTTCTTTGTTGAGGTTTTTTAGTTGCATGCCCAATTCTTTGATTTCTTCTTTCTCTATTTTATGCATGTAAGCACTCAGGGATATGAAAATTCCCCTAAGAACTACCTTGGCTGCATCCCATACATTTTTGTATGTCATCTTTCTTTTGTTATTCACTTTGATGAAAATATTGATTGTTTCTCTTGTTTGCTGTTTGACCCACTCATTCTTTAGAATTAGATTATTTAGTTTCCAATTAGTTTTTAGACGCTTTCCTTTCTTGGTTGTAATCCAAACTCCTTTGCCTTCTAGAATATCATATTTCAAACCCTCTGATCCTTTAAAGTAGAAGCTTCTAAGTCCTGTGTAATCCTGACTGTGGCTCTTTGATGTTTGAATTCTTTTTGGCTGCTGTCAGTATTTTTTCCTTGACCTGATAATTCTGGAATTTGGCTACAATATTCCTTGGAGTTCTCATTTGGGGATCTTTAAAGGAGGTGATTGGTAGACTCTTTCAATGACTACCCTCTACTTCTAGGATATCAGGACAATTTTTTGATAATTTCATGAAAGATCCTGTCCAGGCTCTTTTTTTTTTTATCATGGACTTCAGGCAGTCCAATAATTGTTAAATTATCTCTATTGGATCTGTTTTCCAGGCCATTTGTTTTTCCAAAGAAATATTTTACATTTTCTTCTATTTTTTCATTCTTTTGATTTTTTAAATTGATTTTTGATGTCTCATAGAGTCATTAGCTTCCACTTGCCCAATTTTAATTTTCAAGGAATTATTTTCTTCAGTTAGTTTTTTTACACCCTTTTCCATTTGGCCAATTCTATTTTAAATTAGTTATTTTTTCAGTAGATTTTACAAAATATTTGTGCTTCTTTTTCCTAGCTGATTATGTTTTTTTTTCCACAATTTTCCTTCATAACTCTCTTTTTTCCCAAATGTTTTTCTGCCTCTCTTACTTGGTTTTAAAGATCCTTTATGAGCTTTTTCAAGAGCACTTTTTGACCTTGAGACCAGTTCATCTTCTCCTTTGAGGCTTCACGTGGAGGCAAGTTGATGCTGTCTTCTTCTGATCTTCCCTGTCACCATAGTAGCTTTGTGTGGTCAGGGACTTCTCATTCATTATGTATTTCTCAGCCTATTTTGTGATGTTTAAAGTTGAACTCTGCTCCTGGAGCACAGGGGATACTATCCCATGTTTCTTATGCTGGGAGTCAGGGCCTCATGTGCTTGCAGCTTGCCCACTGAGCTGGGAGTGATCTGCCCTAGTCATGCCTATTGTAATTTGCCTTATGCACTGAGGCTGGAGGTCTCACTGCTGGCCTGCTGAGCCTGGACTGTGGGGCCTCAGTTGCTGATCTGTACTGTGGCTAAGAGCTTCCCACTGGCTTTCTGGGACACCATCTGGCTGTTGTCTGGCTGCTCCTCTTAATCCATGAGACAGGCCTTTCCAGAAGACCTTCTAAATTATCTTAAGCTGGAAAGGTATTTCACTCCATCATTCTGTGGATTCTGTCACTCCAGAATCCATACTAATGCTTACTTTAATATTGTTTCTGAGGGAAATTGGGGAGGCAATTTACTGGCTTCTCTCCTCCATCTGGATACACCCCTAGTAGTTTCTATTATTGTCCCAATTTTGTAGATGAGGAAACTGAAGAAAACAGAAGTCAAGTATTCTTTACTACAAGTCCAATGATCCATCCACTACACCACCTAGCTTTCTGGACACTAAATCAGGAAAACCTGTGTTAAGAAGCTGCCTTGTACACTTAACTGTCTAGGTGACCATGGACAAGTTCATTAATTTCTCTGACTCATAAAAAAAATTAAATAACTAATTTAGTTGTCTACTGAGTAGAGATTATAAAAGCTTTAGCATTTACCTTGTGATGAGGATTACATGGGAGTATATTTAGTCTCCCATAATAAATTGCTTTGCAAACTTCAAAGTACAACATAAATGCTAATTGCTATTATTTGTATCAGTCCATAATAGCCAAGAAAGCTAATTCGATAAAGAAAGGCACAGTATTCAGGATTAAAGCAGTAACAACCCTATTGAGTATAGTATTCAGTTCTGGCTGCCACATTTTAGAAAGCATATTGATGAATTGGAAAGCATGACAGGAGAAGGATGAGAAGAAGAGGGAGGGTCTTGGGTTGCATGACATATGAGGATACATTGAAATTACTTATTAAATATTTCAAACTGGACATCTCAGAGATGATTTAGACTCATAATGGCTAAAACAGAACTATTTTTTAGTTTCATTTTTTTCCTTACAAGACTCACTTTTTTTTCTTACAAAAACTTTCTTACAAAACACTTCTCCCAAGCTTCCTACTTCTGTCAAAAGCACCACCAATCCATGCTTTCTTAGGTTTGGAACCTAAATCTCATTTTTCCTTGATTCCTCATTCTCTCTCCCCCACATATCCAATCTTTTGTAAAATCATTCCATTTCTAGTAACACCTCTATCCTATCTGCTCCCTTCATACAGCTATCACCTTAGTTCTGGCTTTTATCACCTCTTACCTAAATTACTGCAACAGCTTCCCAATTGGTATCCATTTCTCCAATCCCTCCTTACATCAATCCATTCTACCTCTACTGCTGGCAAAGTAATATTCCTTAAGCACATATCTGACCATGTGATCCCCCACTACCACCAATAAACTCCAATAGCATCCTATTATCTCTAAGATATAAACTCCTTTCTTTAGTTCAAGACCCTATGTTACCTTCCCCAAACTTATCTTTTCAGTCTCATTGAGACTTCCCCTCTTACCATTGTATAATCCATCTAAAGTAGCTTTATCTGATCTTCACCCAAAATATTCCATCTCTCTGCCTTTCCAATATCTATCCCACATACATAGAATGCACTTCAGACTTACTTCTGCCTCAGAGATTTTCTCTTTTCTTTTTTAAGATGCCACTCAAGCTGCTAGAGCCTTCTCTCCCAAACTCTCTTATATTTAACTATTTGGGAATATTCACTATGCTGTATTTATTTTAATATGTATTTTTAGTATACCTCCATTAGAATGTAAGCTCCATGCAAGAAAGAATACTTTTTCTCTTTATACTGGTATCCCCAGTTCCTAGCACATTGCTGGGCACATAAATATTGATCAGTTAAAAGAACAGAACATATTTTGTCACGTGGATTAGAGAAGACTTAAGGCTAGATGTGATAACTGTCTTCAAGTATTTGAAGTGCTGTCATCTGGAGAAGGGATTCTAATTGTTTTGTTTGGCCCTAGAAATAGGAGCAATGACAGAATATTGCAAAGAGTTGAATATAGACTCAATGCAAAGAAAAACTTCCTAAGAATTAGAATACACAAAAATGGAATAAGATTCATTCTCATTGTAGGTTTTTGAGTAAAAGCTGTAGGAACATTTGTTGAGTGTATGAAAGCTTTCTTTTCCAGGTATTTATCCTCAGATTTACAGGTTACTTCTGACTGTGGGCATTCTTAACTTCTGGCCATATACTGTTCAGACTAATTTGCCCCTGAACTCCCTTTCTGACTCTGCCATTCATTTATTCTATAATTGGATGAGCACTGGCTTCAAGGCTTTGATTTAACACACTATATCCTATATAACTATATAACTACTCAAAATACAAAAGTTTTTATGGATTTTTTTTAAATGACATTATTGAAAGCACTACCTCTCCTTTCCTTCTCTTAAACAATTACTTTAAAAAAAAGTATTAATTCATTTATTTTTAGTTTTCAACAGTCACTTCCAAAAGTTTTACATTTTCTCCTCCTCCCTGCACTACCCTTCCCCAAGATGGCATACAATATGATATGGTTCTACACATACATTTCTATTAAGCACATTTTCACATTAGTCATTATAATGGTAATGATAATTTGAAGATCTTCCCTGCCCCTTAATAGGCCAAATGTAATCACATGGAGCCTGTGATGGGAGGAGTTTGTTGAATGATTGGAGCAGAGGGCAGAGGAAGCTGGGAGTCAGAGCAGTTAGAATGGAAGGAGGAGAGAGGATGCAGGCAAAATGATAGCTACACTTGTGAATGTTTGTGGAAAGGCTTTGGGATGGTATTGCTCTCTGCAGTGTTACTGTGTATAGATTTCTTTGTTGCTATGATGAATTTTGTTCTCTGGTGTTGGGATTTGGTTTTCTGGTGTCTGAATAAATGTTTTTCTTCTCTCTTCTATATGGAAAGTCTGTTGTATTTTGTGATTAAGAACTATGCCAGCATATTCATAGTCGCTGTTGGTGCTATGAATATCACATTGGCACTACAATCATGTTACATAGATGAATTATAATGAAGACTTGAGAGACTATGGGACATAGTCTTGAGAGACATAGGGAAAGACTATGAGAAAGAAGAAATAAAACAAAAAAGAAAATAGTCTGCTTCACTCTGCATTCCAACTCCATAGGCCTTCCTCTGGATGTGGATGGCATTTACTATGAATCCTTTGGAACTATCAAAATACAAAAGTTTCTTCAGTCTCCCATTCCTTCTTTGAAAATACAGATATAAAAACATTTTCCCCTACCTCAGAGTGGTGATATGCATTACAATGGATCTTATGTTCTGAAATTATTCACAGAAGCCTTGACAGAGATCAACATATAACAGCCCTTTAAGAGATGATATGGAAATAAATCAATAAATACTTTAAGACAAAAGCAGCTTATTTGTTTTATATCTCAAAAGCTACATATTTACTATCTTGATTGATTCTAATAACAACCTTATGAAGTGACCAAAAATAGTATTATTATCCCTATTTTACACAAGAGAAAACTGAGGCTCAAAGTCATTAAACATTTGCCGAAGCTCATTGATCTGGATGGCAGGAATGAAAATAAACTGCTGGTTCAAAGTTTTTTGTTCTTCTCACTATAATAATTGAAAAGGAAAGTAATTAGTATTTCTGATTTACAGAGAAAGGGAAGCAAAGTTTCAAGTGAAGTGAATTGATTTGCCCAGGGTCATCCATTACTCAAATCCAGGTTTTTGGAAATTAAGTCTTGCCTTTGACAAGTAAGAAAGGAAAAGATCATCCTAGTTATCTTCCCATTCCTGTATTCCTCCCACAGGGATGATTTGCATTGACTTCATAGGCCCAGCAGAGGAATAAAATCCAGTCTGTTTGGTACTGTCTGTGCATAAGTAGTCAATGCTCACCTTTACTTGAATCTACTCACTTTTTCAAATAAATACTCAATGTGTTAAAAATGTATTTTATAAACCCACCTATTTTCCTTTGAGTGCTATCATTGCAGGCCAATTTCTTTGAAAGTGCTTTCTAAAAGAACATTTACCACCTCATTAATAGGGATCTGCCCATCAATAGCCAAAATCCCATGCTAGCTACTTACTAATACCACCAACATACACCAAGTATGAACTCTGTTGGAGTCTGGCTATTCTTATTCCCTAAAATAACTACAGTACACGTGTTACCATAGTTCCTTATCCATAGATTTTCTTTTTAGATAAGAATGACTAATAATTCTTTTGTTCCAGAAAAAAACTCTCTTCTGGTTGGCTTTATTATATGATCAAGGCATTTTATCCACTGCCTCCCACCTACCTCCTCCCAACTCCTATCATTCTCGTTCTCATAACAGCTAGCATTTACAATTCAGTTTAACGATTACATATATTATCTCATTTGATTGTCACAACAACCCTGTGAGGCAGGTGCTACAGTTGCCTCTATTTTATAGATATAGAAACTGAAGCTAAAAAAAGGCTATGACTTTTGCAGGATCACACAACTAGTAAGCTTCCAAGATTATATTCAAATTTAAGTCTTCCTGACTTCAAGTCCAATAGTTTCTTTTCTGTACAACCTAATACTTAATTATAATAATGATATTTTACTTGTTTAATTTAATTCACTTTAAGATTTATGAACTCTAATGATAAAAACAATAGAAATCATATGATTATCTCAATAGATGCAGAAAAAGGCTTCTGACAAAGTACAGAATTCATTCCTATTATAAACACTAGAAAGCATAGGAGTAAATGGAGGTTTCCTTAGATGATAAGTACTATCTATCTAAAACTATAAGCAAACATTATCTTTAATGAGAATAATCTAGAAACCTTCCCAATAAGATCAGGGATAAAGCAAAAATGCCCATTATCACCACTATTCCATGATATTGCACTAGAAAGGCTAGCTATAGCAATAAGAGAAGAAAAACAAATTGAAGGAATTTGAATAGGCAATAAGGAAATAAAACTCTCACTCTTTGCAGATGGCATGATGCCACACTTAGATAATCCTAGAGAAGGAATTAAAAATTAGTTGAAATAACATCATCAAAGTTGCAGAATATAAAATAAATCATCAGCATTTCTATATGTTCCTAACAAAATCCAGCAGGAAGAGATAGAAGGAGCAATTCCATTTAAAATAACCATAGACAATATAAAATATTTGGGTGTCCACCTGCCAAGACAAACTCAGAAAGTATATGAACACAATTACAAAACACTTTTCATACAATAAAGTCAGATCTAAACAGTTGGAGAAATATTAATTACTCATGGGTAGGCCAAACCAATACAGTAAAAATGACAATTCTACCTGAATTAATTTATTTATTCAGTGTCATATCAATCAAACCACTAAAATATTATTTTGTAGAACTAAAAAAAAAAAATAGCATAATTCATCCAGAAGAAGAAAAGGTCAAGAATATTAAGAAAACCAATGGAGCTCGGAGGCAGCAGCAGCAGGAGTACCTGAAGCCTCACCATGCCCCCCAAGAACAATAATAAGAAAGATGCTGGCAAGTTATCCAAGAAGGACAAAGATCCTGTGAATAAGTCTGGGGGCAGGGCTAAAAAGAAGAAGTGGTTCAAGGGAAAAGTTCAAGACAAGCTCAACAATCTGGTTCTATTTGACAATATACAACAAACTCTGCAAGGAGGTCCCCAACTATAAACTTATCACCCCTGCAGTAATCCCAGAGAGACTGAAGATCCAGGGTTCTCTAGCCCGAGCAGCTCTCTAAGAACTGCTTAGTCTGATTAAGCTGGTTTCCAAACACAGAGCACAAGTGATATATACCAGGAACACCCAGGGTGGAGATGCTCCAGCTGCTGAAGATGCATGAAATGGTTCAACATTTCTGTGTAGATTTTCAAAAATAAACTTACTGGACTAAGAAAAAAAAAGAAAGAAAAATCAATGAAAAAATGTGAAGGAAGGTGGCCTAGGTGCACCCAATCACAAATTGTATTATAACATAGTAATCATCAAAACAATCTCATACTGGCTAAGAAAGAGAGGAGTTGATTAGTGGAATAGATTAGGTAGAAAATATTTAATGGTAAATGATCATAGTAATCTAGCATTTGATAAATGCAAAGAGGCAAGAGCTTAGGACAAGAATTTACTATTTGACAAAAAAAAATTGCTGGGAGAACTTGAAAGTAGTTTAGCAGAAACTAAGTATAGACCAGCTCCTCACATCATATACCAAGATAAAGTCAAAATGGGTACATGATTTATACATAAAGCATAATATCATAAGGAAATTAGGGAAGCATGGGATATTTTACTCATCAGATGTATAGATAAGAAATGAATCTATAACCAAATAAAAGAGAGTGAGCATTACAGGATATGAAATACATCATTTTGATCCCATTAAATTAAAAAAAATTGCACAAACAAAACCAGTGTAGCCAAAATCAGGAAACTGGAGAAAATATATTTTACAGCAAGTTTCTCTTATAAAGACCTCATTTTTTAAATATATGGAGAACATAGTCAAATTTATAAGAATATGAGTAATTCTCCAATTTGATAGTTAAAGGATATGAAGTCAGTCTTCAGAAAAAATAAATCAAAGTTACTTATAGTCACATGACAAAAATGCTCTAAATCATTATTGATTAGAGAAATACAAATTTAAAAATTCTGAGTTACCATCTCATACCTATCAGGTTGGCTAATATGAAAGAAAAGGAAAATGACAAATATTGGAAGAGATGTGGAAAAAATGGGACACTAATGTTCTGTTGGTGGAGTTGTGAATGGACAGTAATTTGGAATTATACCCAAAGATCTGTGAAACTCTGTACACCTTTTGACCCAGCAATACCACTGCTAGATCTATATCTCCAAAAGATTGAAAAAAAAGGAATATGATCTATATGCACACAAAAAATTTATAGCAGCTCTTTTTGTGGTGCAAAGAATTGGAAATTGGGGGATGCTGTTAATCACAGGATAGTTGAACAAGATGTGGTATATGATTGTGATGGAATACTCTTGTACTATAAAAATGATGAACAGAATGGTTTCAGAAAAATCTAGGAAGACTTATGAACTGATGCAAAGTGAAGTGAGTAGAACCAGGAGAACATTATACACCGTAACAGCAACACTGTATGATGATCATCTGTGAATGACTTAGCAATACAATGATCTAAGACAATTCTGGAGGACCTATGAAAAATGCTGTCCACTTCCAGAGAAAGAACTGATGGAGTCTGGATGCAGATCAAAACATGGTTTTAATTTTCTTTTTGTTTTTTATCTGTGTTTTCTTTTATAAGGTTACACTAATATAGAAATATCTTTTGCATGCTGCATGTGTATAATCTATATCACAGTGTTCACCTTCTCAAGGAAGGGGACGGGAAAGAAGGGAAGGAAAGAATTTGGAACTCAAAATTTTTAAAAATGTTAAAAATTGTTATTACATGAAATTGGAAAAATGTGAAAAAATTTAATATGGTTTATGAATACTTTTACATAATCTCATTTGTTCTTAACCACAAGCTTATATAACAGGTACTTTATTAATTATATTTTGCATATTAGGAAACTGAGACATATAGGGTTAAGTGACACAGTCACATACTACATAAACATCTGCATGGAGATTTACAGACAGTTCTTTCTGACTCTAGGTCCAGTGCTCTATCTGCAAAAAGAAAGTACCTTTCACAGGTAAGGATTAAGAGTAGCCCTTGATAATGTGAAGACTTTAAGCAAATCTTGTCATTTGAGTAGCCTAAAAAACCAAAATCCCTATCAAAGTCACCTTTTCCTTGACAAAGATGCTGTTGGGAAAAGGAAATGGGTCAGAAATCACTGTCAAGATGGATATTTATGGCTATCTTTGTGATACACTCCTCTATGCCCCACACCATGCAATTTGACAGCATGGTCTGTTCTAGCACACAAGACTAAGTACCTAAGAATGCTCAGAACATAGGAAAAACAAATCCTCAAAAATAATGTTATAAGAAAAGCACAGCACTAGGATTTAGGAAACCTGAGTGGAGGCTCTGGTTTTGGTCTTGGCTTACTGAAAGATCTTGGATGAGTTACTTCACCTCTCTATGACTTTTTTTGGAAAATGATGAGGTTGGAATAGATCAGCTCAAGTTCCCTTTTCTTTCTGGTATTCTATAGCACACAGAAGAAAAAACATGTAGAAACACTGGAAATTCTGATCCTATATAAGGAATTCCCACATGTATCCTCTCTCCCTCTTCCAAAATAATAGAGTTATTTACCAATATCATGGTGAGGTTATACATTAACAACCACAGTGTTGACCTTATTTCTTTCTGATTTTATGTGCTGTCTACAGATACTCCTCCCTTCCTCCCCATCTGACAGTGACCTTCTTTAGGACTATAACCTAAATCTGTGCCTGGCTTAGCCCATATATTACCTGCCCTCCCTTCCTCAGTGTCCTAACATCATAAACTCAGAATTTTCCCTATATAACTTTGACACCACTTCAGATTCTGGCCCACATGGGCCAGAGTATGGGCCGGGCTTAGTGTTAACACAGCTGTTTATATGTCCTCAATATCACTACATTTTCATTTTGATTGATTTTTCCACTATACTTCTGAACTTTCTCTCTTGGAGATAAATCAGACTTCTCACTGACCACTTGATCTTAAAGAAAATACTTAGCATTTGATCTTAAGAGAAAATTGGATCCGTGATAAGACTATTTCTAGTTAATATCGGGTGGTTAAAACTTTTAAATGTCTGCTTTCCTTAAAATTCATCAATTATAATAGCTTTTGGTTGGTGTAAATCACAGACCTTCCCCTATTTAAATTCCCTGCATAAGATTGCAAATACTGATTTATAATTAACAATATTAAGCCAACAAATTAACAGAGTAAAAACAACTTTTAAGACATGCAGAGAGTGGGGGGGGGGTGGTGGCAGAAGAGGTCAAAATGTAATTGACAAATGGTAATTCTGCTATACACAACGGGTAAGAAATCTGTTACTCTTCCCTAGAAGTTCAAAGCTGGGCAAAGAAGATTTGGGGGCTTTGGGGTGGAGAAAGATAAGAAATCTGAATATAAAAAGATCTATTGAAAAGTCTGGGAGTGTTTAGTCTGGAGTGGGTGGGGGAAGAGGAAGTGGTAGTCAGCACTATAGCTGTCTTTAAGGGCAGCTTTGTGGAAAAGGGATTAGATTTGTTCTCTGGGAGTTTGTAGAAAAGTAGATTTTGCTTCTTGTAAGGAAAAAAAAAAGCTAGCAAATCAAAGTCCACTAAAATGAAATGGGCTTTTGTGAGGTAGAAAATGTAAATACTTTATATTGACTCATTTTGCAGATGAGAAAAATAAACCTCAGAGAGGTTAAATGATTCACCCTATTTCAGAAACCCTAGGTTTGAATTCAATCAATCAGGCAATCAATAACATTTAATTAAGCACCTACTGTGTGCTGGAACCTTGCTTAGCAAAGTAGAAACAAAAAGAGGCAAAAGACAGTGCTTGCCCTCTAGGAGCTTACAATCTAATATAGGAGACAACATGCAAACAAATATATACAAACCAAGTCTGCCTGTAACCTATCTGAGCTGCATGATGTAGTGGAGGGTGGGCATGAAGCCCAGTCTCTTGATTCCGAGTATACAGTGCTCTGCACAAGGGGTTCTTAACCTGGGGTCCATAAACCTTTTTTAAAAGTATATATTTTGTGAACTATTTCCCAACATTTTAATATAATTAATATTATTGCATTTCAAAATAATTGATTACCTTTATAATCTTTACATTTTATTTTATACATTTAAAAACATTATTCTGAGACAGGGTCCATAGACTTATTCGAGTGCCAAAAGGGTTTTGACACAAAAAGATAAATCTTGTTTAGTGTTACTAGGGTACTTCTCCCCTGAAGTACTTCTTAGATCAAAGTCCTCCAGACAGTGATTTGTTTATTTTTTTTCCCCAGACCACAAAACATTTACTATCAAGGATTCTTATTACTTTATAAAACACACAGGCTTAAAAATGGATAGTTGCTTCTCTTCCTTTCTGTTACATCTTTCTCTTCTAGTCGCCTACATCCTTTCTTCTGCACAGCTTCCAGTCCCTAACCTCTGAGCTACCTAGAACCACCAAGAATCACCAAGAATCATTTCACAGGTAAAACAGCTAAATAACTTACCTTTTTGTGATATGTGTATTTGAAATTGGAAAGCGCCATTTTAGAGAACCTACCATTTCTTGTATTTTTACCCAATCCCTACACAATGGAATCAAAGTATGTGTTCCAGGGCTCATAAACAAGGTGCCTTATTTACACATATGCATCCTAATAGGTATGTATATCTAACTATAGATCTATATTTCTACATCTATAGATCTATATCTATTTGTATGTATCTATTTATTTATTCATTTTCAGTGAGACCCTCTCCATCCTGCAAGAACCTGAAGAACTCCATATCCCCAAACCAACTAAGATTCAGAAAGTCACAATGTGAAAATAATGAAAGATCGATGGCACTGGAGGAAGAAAAAAAAAACAACTTTTGAAACGATTGATTTTCTCTTTTGTAGCTACTGCTGTATCTTTTTCCTCTTGCCAGGCATATTGATGTTGTGTGTGACTAACTGTGAGAACCGGGACAGGAGGAAGAAAGCGATGCATTACCTTCCTGAATGGGAACATGATGACATTTGTGACAGACTTTTCAACCCCTTAATCCCAAAGAGCCACTGAACAACTGCTTTTTTTCCCTTGTGATGGCAAAGAATTGAGAGTTGAAGAGTAAAGACAGGCTTGTGAAAGCATCCTCCTTTCCTTTTATTTGGTTGCTCCTTATTTAATAGCAGGGATACCAGTGTATTTCCACTGAGTAGTATCATTACAGACTAATTTCTTTGAAAAATGCTTCCGAAGCAACATTACAAACTGACAAAGTTTGCCAGTGCTTTAAAGTGGTCTCATAGCCAAATCGAAAAATGCATTAAAAAAGGTTAGATGCTAAAATAAACATTTGTTATGTATTTTCTTACTCCTATAATTTAGGAACCTATCCCTCTCTACAGAATGTCAGCATAGTGTATACATTCTTCATATGCCTGCTTGTCATTCACTAATATTACTCATATGGCTGTTTTTATTCTTACCACCCTGCAGTGAGAGATTAAGGATGTACTTTGGACCAGAACTTGGAAACAGAATTTGATGTGGATCTGGGGTGCACATTGTCTTGTCAGTTTTATGTAGATCCATGCTAAATGCTTATTTTTGTCCTTGATTTCCATAAACGGTCGACACACTTTGACAACCTTCTTCCACATTTCTAACTGCCTGCCACAGAGGCTGATGAATAAAATGATGGTGACTACAGGAACAAAAGAATGCTGATGACACATGATGGAAGACTTGATGAAAACTTGTGATCTTATCAGAAGGCTTGGAGAAAGATGGAGGGTGAGAGAACTATGCCTATACATGGTACAAGGAGATGGTTCAACAGTTTTATGGGAGAATGAAGATGATCTTCATTTCTTCTAGAGGAGTAAAGAATGCTTCTACTTTGAGGTACTAGATTAGTAAATATTGCTGGATTTGAAATTGGAAGACCTGTATTCAAAACCCAACTATCCTGCTTAGTATCTGTGCAATGTTCAGTGAGACATTAGAATTCTCTGGGTTTCAGTTACAAATCTAAAAAGAAAAATGAGTTATGAGGGGCTTACTTCACAACAACCTTGGAAGATGTGATGCAAGTATTATTAACCCCATTGTAAAGATGAGGAATTGGAGGCTCTGAATGGAGAAGCAGTTTTCCTAGAACCTAGCTATTAAGTATGTAAGGTAGGATTAGATTTAGATCCCTGTCTAAGGTTACTGGCAGCTCTAAATCTTATATTTTAGATGGAGATATCAGATAACAGGAATGAATTATTTCATTTTTAGTAGAACTTTTTTGTGGTAGCAAAGAATTAAAAACAAGGCGAGTGCCCATTGATTTGGAAATGGCTTAACAGTTATACTAATATAACCTCCAATACTAATGCAGTGGGATTTTATTGTGCTTTAAGTAATGACAAATGTAAGAAATGAAGAAAAATGGGAAAATTCATATGAATTGGCACCGAATTAAGTAGGGAAAAATAACAAAAACTATATAAACAATGACTACATTAATGTAAATGAAAAGAAGACTAAAACAAATTCAAGTGCTATGTAATTATAATGATTAATCTTGGAACAGAGATGAAGAAATCCACCTCTTTTACTGAGTTGGAGAGGTGGGGAATTATGGGTACAGATGCTGCACAATCATCCTTCACAGGGGGTAACGGTTTTGTTGAACTGTTTTTCTTTGTTATAAGGGAAAACTCAGTGGGATCAGTGATGTGGCAGAGTATATCTGGATTACAGACAACAACAACAACAACTATATTATAAAAAAAAAAAACCAGGGCATTCAATAAAATACCTTGATTACAGAATATTAAATATTACAATTGAAATGGGTTAATTTAGTTACTTCATAATAACCGATAAGTTTGCTGATAAGTAATTGTGGCCATTTGGTTACAAATGGGTCAGTTTAAAAACCTCTTTGGTAGTGAATGTCATTATATAGTTGTATCAGATGACCTCTCAGTCTCATTTGTTCCAACTGTAAAATTAAAACTTGCTTACCTGAAGGCAGAAAGTAAAAGGTTGGGTCACTTCAAATCTCTTCAAGCTGTATAATTTTGTATCTGTGATTCTAGGATTCAAATCTGATTAGGCCTATGATAAGATGTTTCTTGAGTACACTGGCTGAGCTATGAGAAAAAAGTAGACTCTGGGTGTGTATACACACACATATATATTTATATTATTATAAATACAAATTATATGTTTACATGTGCAAATATATACACATACACATATGTTTATACACAGGCATATGTATACACATATATATGTAATTGTTCAGTTGTTTCATTGTGTCTGACTCTTTGTGTCTCTAGACCATAGCACACTAGGCCCTTTCATCTTCCACTGTCTTTAGAAGTCTGTCCAAGTTCATGTATGTTGCGTCCATGACACTATCTATCCATCTCATTCTCTGCCATCCCCTTTTCCTTTTGCCTTCAATATTTCCCAACATCAGGATCTATATTCATGCCATGTATACATGTGTTTGTATACATATATATGTATGTATGTATTTGTGTATATATATACACACACATACACACACATTTCTTGATGTGAAATTTATAAAGCACATAAATAGTCATGGAATTGCTATTGATAATATTGTTTTGTTATATGTTAGTGCCTAGTAATTATGAAAAAAGCAATAGATTTTTCAATAACTGAATTATAATTCAGTTATACAACTTAATATACATTTATTAAATACAACTTAATAAACATTTATTAAAAAACTACCGTGCTCTAAACATTAATTAAATGGCTAATCATTGTGATAAATTCCACAGATACAGAGACAGAAATGGAACAGTTCTATCTGTTGAGTCACTAGAAGCTTAAGAGAATTTGCCCATATTTCAGAATTTTACCCAGAAGGTAAATTTCCTATGTAAATATTGAGTTATATAACTGAATGACAAATCTCTGCTTCTATCATGAGTACTAGGTATTTACATATAACCAAACAATATTATCAATAGCAATTCCTTTTCTCCCTCCTTACCCTATCCCCTCCTCCCCCATAGTATTGACTTGTGTACTGATATTTGATAGGGAAAAAATGTGGTCATTTTAGTGTGCCACTGGGTCCATTAAGAAGTGACCATCCACTTTTACTTTTCTAAAAAGCACTTCTTTGCATTGTGGGAATTACTGGCTATTGGAACATTTTATTAGCAAAAGCATTTTCTGGATTTTATTTTGCAAAACAGAGTCTAAGGGTTGGTTACTCAGGGCTAAAATGCATAAAGAATTGCCCATATCTATTTCATTTATAAGTAAAAGTTAATATTTGAGTTTTCACAGTGAGGAAAATGAATGCCTTTAAAATGCATCTGCCAATTGCATAATAAATAATAGCAGAAGCTAGTAGCAAAAATTATTCACCTTAATCTAGTGACAACATGCAGGTGTCAAGCAGTCAGGGACATTGATAAAATTCACATTAGGGAAAACACCTAGGACTGTGAAATGAGTGGGTTGGAATTTATGATCTCTAAGGGTCCTTATGGCTCTAATATGTTGTATTTTTTAAAAAAATATTCATTTTTCTACAGTCC
Organism: Gymnobelideus leadbeateri; assembly: GCA_011680675.1. Lineage (NCBI taxonomy): Eukaryota > Metazoa > Chordata > Mammalia > Diprotodontia > Petauridae > Gymnobelideus > Gymnobelideus leadbeateri. The sequence continues at coordinate 225,663 of WOXC01000428.1, read as the reverse complement.
TTTTTAGGTATAAAGCTTTATATTCTATGTTCTAATATTTTGTGGTCCAAATTTCCTTCTAGCTTTGTTATTCTGCATTTTAAGGTGTATATATGGTTCCCTCCAGCCCTAAAAATCTATGTTTTAATATTTTATGTTAGCATCACATAAGATTTAAGTTGCAAGTTACCCAAGGGGCAACCGACAGATACATAAGTAATCTGTAGTATAGTGACAACTATGATTTGTGCTCAGAGTGAGGCATAGAAGACATTGTCATCCAGACAACAGATCCAGAAAAGGAAGTAGGCATGGAATAAAAGATTCACTGTCCAAGTGATGACTTCAAATCCAGTTTATATTAAAATACCTAAAGCAAAGGTTCTTAACCTTTTCAAGTGTCATGAATCTCTTTGGAAGTCTGGTGAAGCCTAGGATCATTCCTGGGAATAATGATTTTAAAGCAATAAAATAGAAAACACAGCATTACAAAAGAAACCCATTATACACATATATGCATATATAAACTTACCCCCAATTTATTCATATATGTAATAATTTATATTGTTATCACAATATTAAGAAAATAGTGGATCTCCTGAAATCTAATCACAGATCCCCTAGAACTCCTGATTTAGAGGAATAATGTTAGGGGGTTGGGTGAACCCCTTACAAAGGATGTATGGGAAAATCTGAACAGTAGCTAAACAAAATTGGAGGTTGGTTGTGAATTGTCATTTGAGCCTTTGAAGGTGTTATACATATTAAAGAAACCACAGATCTTTTGAGGTATTAAAACTGTTAAGCTCTTATTTTGGTCTGATAGAACTTAGCATGCTACCATTTGAAAATAAGAAGGAAAAGAAAATTTCAAGAGAAACTCAGTGGAATCATAGAAAATAAGGAGAAAAACTAAGAAAACTAGTAAAACTTTAAAAATAGATTTAAGCTTAGAAATGAGAACAATATTCATAATTTGTCTTCAAAATAATAATAAGGGCTAATTATTGAATAGAATAATTTAATTCTAGACTTTGGAGGGAATTTCAGAAGTCATCTGTCCTAGCCCTTATCTGTGGATAAGATTTCTCTCTACAGCATGAGCAAATAGTCATCCAGCCTCCTCTGAAAGATCTCCAATGATAAAGGAATTATCACCCACCGAGGCAGCCCAATTCTACCTTGAAACATAACTAATCATTGTCTTAAACTATTATGTAAATATTTTACTTGTAATATCTTATGTTGAAGCCTTGCTCTGAAACCTCCCAGTGGTGTGATAATACTGGATTTTCCAAGACAATACTGGTAGAACTTAGACTCTGATAGATGATTCTATATGGATGGCAGGGCCTCAGTTATGAGACTGATAACAATGTGTCTATTCTGTCATCAGAACTGTAACCAAATGAATTATGGTCATAGAGTATCATCACAGAATGTTGTGTTGAAGGAATTAAAGGTGGAGAAGAAACTCTTTTCCCTTTTCTGCCCTCAATGGTGTTTGTCTTCTTGAATCAACAAAACCCTAGCTGGGTAATATTTCTTGACAAAAGCAAACCTTCTCCTAACAAATTTTAATTAGTGTTAGAAGCAAAAGCAGCTTACCGTCCTAAGTAATGGCAGAAGCAAAGCAAATGATATTTGAAACTAATTTTAAAGGCAGGTAGGGCGTGCTACTGGGGAGGTAAGAAGTCAGAGGGAGGAAAGTGGAAGGGAAGAAGTATTAATTAAGCACCTACTACATGCCAGGGCACTGTTCTAAGCACCTTGAAAATATTATCTCATCTGATATTATCTCATTTGATCCTCACAACAACCTGTGAGGTAGTTACTATTATTTCCCACATTTTATATTTGAGTAAACTGAAGCACATAAGAATTAACTGACTAATCCAGGGTCACCAACTAGTTAATATGTAAGACCAGATTTGAACTTAGATCTTCTTACTCCAGGCCCAACACACTATCCATTGTACCACATAACTGATTCAGAGACCAGATATTTCTGAGATTTGAGGAAAAAATATGGCATATTTGATAATGTGGAACCTAGAGTAGGGAAGATCTGACTCATTCCCACTTCTGATACTTATTAGTTGTGTGATGACAGGCACTTACCTAAGCATCTCTGTATTTCAATTTCCTTGTCTTTAAAATGTGGCTAGTAACAGCTCTAGAACTTAACTCACAGGACTTTTTTAAGTCTCAAATGAGATATATAATTAAAGCTTTTGACTATCTTTAAAATTCATTTAAATGTCAGTTGTTGTTTTTATCTTCTCTGTAATCTAGTGGGTCTGGGGAAGCCACTGGCCACTCTGTCCATTTTTGAGAGACCATGTGCTTATGCCATGGAACTGACTACCTAGCTGATATGTGAAAGGGTCTATGATGACATATCTATGAGGGAATATTAGGTTATCTCTTGGTGGAAAGAGCATAAAGGTATATATGCACATATATACATAATACATATATGTATGTGTATGGATATACTGGTGCACATATATGTACGTGTACATATATACACATATATAAGAATGTGTATACATACATACATATATATGTATATGTAGGAACAATCAGGACAGTATTTCAGAGAGGGGATGGAAGATAAGTTGATCTTTGATAAAAAGCTTTTGAAAGTCACGGAATACTCTTTTTGTTTCAGTCTTGATAATGGAGAGATATATTGCTCTTTGAAAACATTAAACTTCTCCTCTCCCACCCTGTCTGGGGATTTACGTAGTCCATCATTCCAAAAATAGAAGTCCCATGTTCCAAAAATATCTATTGTATTACACAAAATGGACCCTGTTCAGGGCAAGTCCAATCCCCAGAGCTTTCAAGATGTCTGCCTTCAGAAAAATGGCACTGAGTGAATGAACTGGAAATATAAACCACTCTTCTCTAGGATCTATCTCAGGTTTTGGCTTCAGAGACAGCAGGCAGGAGCATGCAAAGTTTGCCTTACTGTACTAGGTGGTTGAAGTCTCTTGGATATCTCTCCTGGCCTCATGGAAGGATTGGCTATGTTATAGAACATAAGACCAGAGGTTTAGCTTTTAATCTCAGTCTTTTCTTGGGCAGAGACTACAAAAACAGGCCTGGCCTCAGTGCTTAAAAAACGGAATCCCAAATCTTGCCCTGACTCCCAGCTTCTCTGATAGCTCCATCCTAGTCTCAAGTTCATGCACTAATATAAATACTGTAGTACAAGCACTTGAGGATAATATTGGGAGTTTAAGAGAGAAGAGAGGAAGTTTTAAACATTCATTGGATAACAGTCAATTAGAAATGACAAAAGCATTGCCTTATAGAAGTGGATTCCCAGTAGAGATTAGATAACTAAAATTAGTAATGGGCCCAATTGATATAGAATTGTGACTTTCTTCAGCAGTGTTCAACAGTTCAAGAATAGCAGTAAAGAAAGAAAATGTTTGTGGGTGGGGATGAAGAAAGGTTGAGAATTGTCAAGGCTTGAATGGTAGGAAGAAAAGAGGTCAAAGGAATTTTATGGGCAGATAATAAATACATAATTGAACTGATTAATTATAAGGTCAGTGCTGTCACAACAGAGACAGTAGTAGCCTGGAAGAATATGAAACAATGGATAAGCCAGAGGTTAGTCTAAGTTCAGTAACCTAGGAGGAAAGATGTAAGAAAAAGGTGATTATAATGTGAGGACAACTTCATAGTTCAAGACCTCAGAATTTGTAGAACTTAGGGTCACTGGGATTACTATGCCGAGACCACTATTACAGGTAGAGTGGAGATGTAGGTCAGAAGAGCCTTGGTACTAGAGAGAGTAAAAATATAAAGGGAGATGATATAGAACAAACTGGAAAGGTTAATGGAGTCAAAAAATGACCTGAGTTCAATATCTGTTCTGGGACTGTGTGTGTGTGTCCTTGGGCAAGTCACCTCACTTCCTTGGGCCGCATTTTCAGGCAGCTGGTTAGCACAGTTATATAAAGTCTTGAATTTGTAGTCAGAGAGACCTATGTTCAAAATCTGCCCCAAATATTTTCTACCTCTATGACTTCAGGAAAATCACTTAAGCTCTCTCTCAGTCTCAGTTTACTCATCTGTAAAATGGGGATATCTAAGTCATCAGAGTTGACATGGATAAACTTGGAGGTCAGGAAACCACAGGTAGAAAACAACATACATTGTGAAGTCCCTAACTATAAGACCAGTGTTTCAGGTGGACAGAAAGTCTGAGTGAAATATTAAAATTCTTTTAAGGGAGGTTGTATGACAGCAGTGAGGATGGAGTAGATTTCAAAGGAAAATAGGTTTCTGAACCATGCAGTGGAAGATAATCTGGAAGTGTTGATGGGGCTCAAGGAGTGTGCTGACTCTTCTTTTGGTCCTGGTATGTCTAAGAGGCATTATAGAAGGAGCATCCAGATTTGAGAGGTTGAACAATGATAAAGATGAGGCATTGTCCAGAGATGGGCAGGATTCTATGAACATAAAAAGATGGAAAGCACATGATAGGAAAAGATCTAAGATGAAGGAGAATTAATCAGTATTAGATCAACTTTCCCAGAGATCACAGTGGAAAGGAAGGGAATAAGAGGATAGAGACTGGGGGAAGGGGGCATTTAGGGAGGGCCATTAGATAGGAATGAGAGTATACAGAAGCAAGGGAATATATAGCAAGGGAAATGTTTTTTTTTGTTTCAACCAGCTGATTCATAAGGATAAATGTCACAGGAGATGGGAGTTTGCCAATCATGATATCAGCAGTAACTTTTGGTCAGATACTTAGTTGATCTAAGAAGAAGACAGGAGGGTCAGATACTTAGTTGATCTAAGAAGAAGACAGGAGGGTTGCTGGAATTCAAATTGTTTCTGAAAGGTTATATGGAGGCCACCCAAAGTAGTCATTTTAATTTTCTGTCCCTTTTCTGGAAAAGTTGTGTGGCAAAAGAGACCCTATGTCCTCTGTCCACCTCAATTCTTTTATTTTATTATTTTTTTTGGAGGGGACAAGGCAGGGCAATTGGGGTCAAGTGACTTGCCCAAGGTAACACAGATAGTAAGTGTTAAGTGTCTGAGGCTGGATTTGAATTCAGGTCCTCCCAACTCCAGGGCCAGTACTCTATTCACTGGGCCACCTAGCCACGCCAGTCCACCTCAGTTCTTGAAAGGAATTGTGGTTATAACCAAGAATGGACAGTAGCATCTATGGAGTCAGTGATACCTTCTCTCTCTTTAGCAAAAGTAGTCTCTGTCTAGTTGGATGATCAAAAAAAAAAAAAAGGATGATGGAGTATTTTATCAGAGATTATTGGAGGGCAGCATAGGGGGAGATGGGGTTGAGTCATTGACATTTCTCCAAGTCGTAGACAAGAAAATCATGTGTCAAGTAGTTCTCCAACCCCAGTCTCTGAGAGCATCCAATTGAGAGTTGGAGGTCCCACTGAGGGGGAATGAAGGGTAGAATAAGAACTAGACTGGGCAATTTGACTCCATCCTTTCAGCAGTAGCCCCACTTCCTGGTTCCTTGGTGGACATGGAGGTTTGTATAGTGAAGGCAATCCCTTTTATCTTTCGTGATTCTTTGTTAGAATGTCTACTCTGCTAGAGCCTTTTTTCCAGCTAAAAGTCCCATTCCATTCAGTCTCAGTGAAATCTATGAAGTCATATTTGTCTTTTGACTTTGGGATTTCTAGCTTCTTTTCTAGCTTACCTGTACTCAATACATTTGCACGTAGATGCCTAAGGCTAGATAGCTAAGTGGTCAGTGTTGCTGGCTCTGGACTAAAAAAAGATCTGAGTTCAAATCTGACCTTTGATGCTTATTAACTATGTGACCCTGGGCAAGTCACTTAAGCTTGTTTAACTCAGTTTCTTCATCTGTAAAATGAACTGGAGAGGGAAATATCAAATCACTCCAGTGTCTTTGCCAAGAAATCCCCAAATGGGCTTGCAAAGAGTCAGACATGACTGAATAACAGCATTGAATTATAAAAGACAATTGGTTTTGGTTTTGTCTATTCTTGGATATTGTTCCCTACACTTTGTTCATTCTTTTTTTCTTCCATTCTTTCTTCCAAGATTGCCACTGCTGCTTTCTACGGTATCAGGCTCAGCAGATGTACATTGACAGCTTTCTCCCTTCCTAAATCTTTTTAGTTTGAAGCTCTCTGGATCACATTCACAAGAAACCGAGAAAAGCGGGGTTTAATGACCCTTGATGGCCATTAATTCTATATTTTATGTCACAGTCCAGAAATTCAAGTTCTATTCCCAGGCATTCTCTTCCCAAAACCACATTTTCTTTTCCTTTTTCTTCTGATGTCTGAATCTTCGATCAGTAGCAGTGATGACCATACTATCTATGCAGCAAAGAAACAAAGGTCTTAAGGTTTTATATCTGTGTGTTTGTTAGTTTGGGGAAGACATCATAGGTCCTTTGTGCTGATATTATTGTCCTTACATGACTCACCAGGAGAAAATAATAGCCTTCAGCTTTAGACTTTCCCTCCCTGGGCCTACTTTTCGTCAGCTACAAAATGAGTCCCTTAATAATATAATTGAATCAAAAACTAGAGAACCTTAAGTTTCCATTCAGTTCTAATGTTCTATGTTCTAAAATTTCCTGTTCCAAAAAAACCTGTAATTCTGCTTTTTTGGTCTGTGAGTTAAATTTCCCGAAATGTTCTTGGAGTGAAAGTTATGAAATACATACACACACATACATGTGTATATACATGTGTATATATGCACATGTATGCACATGTATACACACATACATGCATGTATATATACATATGTGTATATATACATATATATGCAAGGGTATATAAATCTTTGAATAAACTTTATTACAAATTGAGTTGGAAGAGAGAGACAGAAGCATCTGGATAGTGGTCCCCATAGGCACAGATTCTGGGATAACATGAGACAACTCCTGTTTGGGGAGGGTTTATGAGGGAACATATCAGGGTGAGACTAAAGAAAAATTAATTTGTTATAAAGTCACAGCAGCTAGTTTCACTAATTTCTTCCTGTTTCTTTGTCTGTGTTTCTTTTTCTCTTGTAAAGACACTATAGCAATGTTAATTTTTTAATACATTTTGGACATACTTTGTTTTCCCATGACTGATGTCTCCAAATATATTCTCTTGCCCTTAAATATTTGTTCTTGCTAACTAAGACCTAAGCTCAGCTGTCTCTTTACTGCCTATGGAAGTGTGCTTTAAAGTTTCTTGTCCTGGGACAAAGCACCTACTGTCTCACCTGAGTTAAAATTCTTTTCTAAAGTTTCTTCTAGCTCTAAAGTCCTATGTTCCAAAGTCCTTTGAGTACTGATATTCTAGGATTCTAAGTGCTTAAACCTGGACTTGTCTTTTTCTAACAGCAGTGATTCCTTTGCTCTTGGGATATTATGAGCCAAAATGGAAAAGCAGATCATACCTTAGGCTTTAATAAGTGAATTACAGTTTCAAGGTGCTTTCACTCACCTAAGACATTTTTTGACATTCAATACTTCCATGACAGGCATTACATTTTCTCTATGAAACTGTACTATAACCTTAACTTCAATGGAAGAAGAAATTCAAAGGGATTTTTCTTTCTTTCTGACTAAGGAGCAGCTTCCTTGAACTTCGTTAACTGGCACAGAGAGGCCAGTTTGGAGTAAGATATGCCAAGGGAGCACAGCATGTGGAGGAGCCAGGACAATTTTCTCTGCTCCCAGGAGAAACATGATACTTCCTCTGTGCTAACCTTGAGTCACCAGTATACATTTTCCTAACCTTTTAGAAAAAAAAAGCTTTCTTCAGAACAGAATTAGATTGTCAGTATAAGACACAGGGGGTGGGAACCTTAGACCTCCAGGCCACATGTTATCCTCTAGGTCCTCACGTGTGGTCCTTTGACTGAATCCAAACTTGACAGAACAAATTCCCTTAATAAGAGGATTTATTCTATGAAACTTGGACTCAGTCAAAAGGCTGAACCCAAGGACCACCAAGATGACATGTGGCCTCAAGGCCACAGGTTCCCCACCCCTGGTAAGGATTTAGGTCCTCATTTTATAGGTACATAAATAGAGGTACAGAGAGATTGTGCATTGTCTAGATTCAATCAGGTATAAGAGTTAGAGTCTAGACTTGAACCCAGACCTTCCAACCTGGTGTCTTTCAATTACATCATACATCTACTTTTTTCTCTGAGAGCCTGGATGTTAGAATTGCTAGGGACTTGTTAGTGAAAGCAAGGTGTGATGTTTGTTGTTTTTCTTTTTGGAGTTCAGTTTCTCAGGCTCAGACTAAACTGTAAACATCTGAAGGATTAATCTCCTTTGGACCATGATAATTCACAGCTGTGTTGAGTCAAATAGGTTTCATGCCTTCTGGCTCCGAACCAATCAGGGGCTGATTCTTTGTTATATATTTTGCTTTGGGGGTTTCACTCATGAGAAGGAACTTTTGATTTGCTGGTTAAGACTCTGAGCAGTGGTATATTGAGAGTCTCCCCACCCTCAACTGCTTAGATGTCTGTGCTCCCTCGATCCAGTGATGTATGTAAAGCGTATAACAATATTGCTATGCTCAGACAGCTGGAGCCCTGTCTATCTTTGTGCTAGTTTTTCTACTTGAATTTTCTATACTCACATCATATTCTATAATTAAAGTAGGATTGTTAACCCCTTTACAGTTGTTTTTCTTTTATAAAGCAGGTCAAAGAACCTGTGCTAGCAGGCCATCCTGGGTGTGCTAGGGTGCTTGCTATTACAGAACTTTAGAACACAGACAATTGGAGCTGGAAGAGGACTTAGAAATTAGAATGTTAAAGAGATAGAAGAGACCTTGGAAATTTAAATGTTTGTGCTAGATGGAGCTTGGAGACATGGGATATTAGGAAATAGACTATCAGAATTGGAATGGGTCTTAGAGATGATCAAATGCCAGTCTCCCTTCAGGGAAACTAAGATTCTGACTCATCCCTGTGAATATTCAAATGAGAAGAAAGTTCTTTGCTTAGCAGTTATTGAGTTTGGATGGGATGGGAGGCAAGATAGATGTTGAGGGGGGAAAAATTTGAAACCCAGTGGTGCTAATGCAGGTTAAAGGAAAAAAATATAGGGGGATAGGGATAGGGAGGGCATTTGAATGTTGCAACTGCTTCCATCTGTTCTCTTTATCTGTAAGTGATGTAAAAAATTAGTTGCTGCCAGAAGTCACCAGGTATGTGATTACAATGTTTAATGATATTAGCATAAAATGAGGAGATAAACTGCTTCATTTTGGAAAAAAAAAAAGCAAGAATAAATGAAGGCAGAGTCAACTTTCAAAGCAAACTCTCAATTAGAACATTCTTCTCAAAAACTTGGTAGGAATTTCAGGGCACTGTGTAAGCAACTAGAAAATCACAAAGTCTTGTTGGTCTAATGCTAATGACAAGATGGGCACATTTCCCAGAGGCCTATGACCTCTGTGTCCTAGCCTCTTAGTCTGGGTTATGTGAACACGTAAATGAAAGAGAATTTGTTAAGGATGGAATAGTGGTGGAATGTCCTTCAAATCAACAATGCAAGGTCAGTACCTTTGGAATTTCAGCTTGGACCATCTTCTATTCATTCTCCTCAACACTGAGATGTTATATCTTTGCAGTCCTAAGAGTCAGGACTTGGGTTCTACCACCATCACACTATGCAATCTTAGTTAATTTAGTCCCTATTAAACATTTAATAAGCATTTACTATGTGCTGGCTATTGCACTGAGCACTAGATGCAGAAAAAGGCAAAAAGTCAAAGGTAAGGCAAGCCATTTTCCCTCTCTTAGGCCTAGTTTCTTTATGAGGAGGTTGAATTGGGTTATTTCTAAAGCAGGAAATACCCCATGAACTCTAGCTCAGCTCTGAAAGACTTAACATGTTGCAACAGTCCCTTATTGGTTCCTATGACTGGGAGGCATGGGAGGGAAAATATGTTAGAAATGATAAGTAACAGAGCCAGAAAGATCTGCCCAAGCATTAGACTTTAAAAGAGGAAAAGAAGATATCCAAGGTAGGGCTGGCACTGGAAGCATCCTAATTTTGGGAGCAATCACTCTTTCTCTTCATTTGCTCTTATGGCCTACTGAGAGGACAGCTCCCTCTGACTCCTCAGTGAGATGCCTGTGAGTAATGACTAATCAGGACTTGCTGTGTCATCTCTACAAATCAAAGGTTGAGAACATACAGCTCACAGAAAGGAAACCCAGTAAAAACCCAGCTTCAAAGAAGTTTCCCCAAATCAGCAAATCAGTGATTCCTCTAATCATCTATCTGTCTATCCATCCATCTATCTATCTATCTATCTATCTATCTATCTATCTATCTATCTATCTATATATCTATCTAATATGTCTGTCTATATTTTCTTTTTTTAAAGTAATTTGGGTAGAAAATACTTAAGGTCTGAATCAGAGTTTGATTCATTCATTCAATAAATGTAGGAAATCAGGATATGAAAACAAAAAGAAACTATTTCTTAATGGAACAGATATTCAATTTCTGATGCATTCTTTGCTGAGATATTTGGGGGCAAATTTTAAATAAAAAATATAATTTAACTAGATTTTCAAATCTTCCAAATCCACTCAGGATAGTTGTTGTTCAGTTATGTCTGACTCTTTGTGACCCCTTTTGGAATTTTCTTGGCAAAGATACTGGAGTGGTTTACCATTTCCTTCATCAACTTATTTTGCATATGAGAAAACTGAGGCAAACAGGTTAAGTGACTTGCCCAGGGTCACACAGTAAATGTCTGAGGCCAGATTTGAATGCAGAAAGATGAGTTTCCTCATTCCAGGCTGGCACTCTATTTACTGTGCCACCTAGCTGCCCCCACTCAGTACTGTAGAATCACACAAATAATATTCTTCTTTTGAATTATTACGACACAATAGTTTGGTGCCAAGAAAAGCAGTGCATCTAGGTTCACATTTATTATGATGAATAATTATCTTATTAGTAACCATAATTCCTATAGTTTTGCAAAAGTGGTAACTTGGGAATTTTACAGAATTATTTATAAGGAACATTTTAAATTAGATGTATCCAACTAAATATTTATCATAAAACACCTGAAAATGCATTTAAGAACAACTGTTTATAATAATGCAGTGAGGCTTCATACTTATAGTGAAAGGGCATGGATCTTAACATAAATCAGGATGGCTTATAACCATTTAGTTCAATTCTTTCTTGTCAAGGAACCTCTGTCCCATTGGACTATACTAGTGTCACCTACATTCATGGCTAGGGTGAGTTATTCAGCATAAATTATTCCACTAAATTGAGACATCTAGACCTAAAGCAATTCATGGTGTGTGTATTAACAGAGGTTTTAAGAATTCCTCTTCCTATGCAGTAGAAAGTTTTATTTATTCCTTTGTCCAAAAACCCAGTTTACCGAGGGGTCAACTTTCACAAGATTAGCCTCACTTTACTCAGCTAAGCTGTTTCCTAAATAATAGAAAAACAATCAAAATAAAATAATTTCCAACAGCAGTCCTAATTTCATTCATACATTGGACGTTTATTAAACTGTCTCTGTTTCTGTCTCAACTTCTCTGTCTATCTCTCTCTTAGGAGTAGCAAGGTGGTGCAGTGGATATAGTCAGGAAGTTGTTCAGTTGTTTCAGTCTTATCTGACTCTTCATGACTCCATTTGGGGTTTTCTTAGCAAAGGTATTGGAGTGATTTTCCATTTTCTTTTCCAGCCCATTTTGCAGGCAAGGAACTGAGGCAAACAATAAAATGACTTGCCCAGAGTTACACAGCTAATAAGTGTCTGAGGCTGAATTTGAACTCATGAAGATGAGTCTTCCTGACCCCAGGCTTGGCACTCTATCCACTATGCCACCTAACTGCACATAGAGTCAGGAGAACTAGAACTAAAGTCTGGCTTCAGAATTTTCTTGCTGTGTGACTCTGGACAAGTCACTTAATCTCTGTTTGCTTCAGTTTGCCTCTTCTATAAAATGGGGATAATAATAGTACCTACCTCCCAGGGTTGTAATAAAGATCAAACAAGGCTACCGTAGTATAGTGACTGCCTATTAGGCACTATATAAATGTTAGTTGTTTTCATTATCATTATTATTATTTTATTACACTCTATCTCTGACTCCCTCTTTGTCTCTGTCTCTATCTCTGTGTTTCTATCTCCATCTCTTTTTGTCTTTGTCTCTGTGACAACTGTCTCTGTTTGTTTATTGGTCTGTCTCTCATTCATAACTGTGACTCCATTGTTATAGAAATATCCTAATGAAGAAACTACTCAACCAATTCAGATCGGCAACTTCAAGCATTAATGAGTTGCCTGGATTATCAAGAGTTTACATGATTGGGGCAGCTAGGTGGCACAGTGAATAGAGCACTAGCCCTGGAGTAAGACCTGTGTTCAAATCCGGCCTCACACACTTAACACAAAAACTAGCTGTGTGACCTTGGGCAAGTCACTTAACCCCAACTGCCCTACAAAAAGCAAAATAAAAAAAAAAAAAGGAGTTTACATGATTTAACCAGGCTTACATAGCTAGTGCATGTCAGAAGTGAGACTTAAACCCAGATCATCCAAATTCTGCCTCGGGTTCTCTATCCACTATTTGATAATGTCTCATGTGTAAATTACTCAGCATAAAACCTTACATTTACGTAATGGTTACAGTTTACAAACATTTTCATATATATGCTCATATGTAATCCTGTGAACTAGCTAAGACATAAAACTCACATTTTACAAGTGACTAAACTAAGAATCCATTTGCCAAAGTGGCTCACTCAAGCTTGCATAGCACGTATACACCAGAAGGAAGACATAGTTCCAAGTCTCTGTTTCCAAGACTAGTGATCTTTCTACTACACCTTGCTTCCTCTTGCTTGGATTGCAAAGATTCCTAATAATAATTCATGTTTCCATAGATCTTTTAAAAATGCTGTGAAATTCTCTCTTGTGGTCTACTCTGTACCTAATGCCTCTACCACTCGCCAAACAAATTGGGAAGAGCTTAGATTAGGAGCGTGAGAGCACATCTAGCATCCCTTCTCTCTCCTGATATATGGAGAGCTGTATGTGGGGTGGGGACGCGTGAACACAGAATCTGAAAACAGTTTCTCTCAAATTTGGGCTCACTGGCTCCTCATTCAATCCAGCACTTACCTTCTCCATCACTCAGTCACTGTCTTATAGAAACACTCACATTCCACCTTGGCCTTTATGTACTAAGATTCCACAATCAAATCTCTCTTGCCAATATTCACTCATCCTATAGAAATACCAAATCACTTTTCCTACCTTTTATCTAGTCAGTAATTCTCAAATATTCAACAAGATTCTAGCTCTCTCTCTTTCTTTCTCCATACACAGACCAGTTTTCAGCATCCGAATATTAGCCCTGAAGCTAAGTTTATTCTTGGATGATAGACACAATCTATCCCTAAGTCATACTTGAACCTGGGAGAAAACCAATGTAAGATATCAAATAAAAATATTTTTCTCATTTTTTTTTATTTTCAGGAAATTTAAAACAAACTAGTTCATTCAATGAATAAGCATTTTTTAAGCTCCCTACTATGTATGGCCTGGACATTGGAGTAGGTAATAGGTATAAAAGCAAAGAAAAATCAAAAACAATATTCACCATCAAGGGGATTATGTTCTATTCAAGAGGAATAATAAGTACATATAAAATTAAATTTTTATGTCAATCTAATATAATAAAATATAAAAAAATTAAAATATATGCAAAGTAATTTCCAGTGAGTCAATAAACATTTATTAAGGGCCTTCTATGTGCTAGACACTATACTGTTAAGCATTGGGGAATATAAAGAAAGGCAAAAGAGTTTCATCTCAAGGAGTTCACAATTTAATAAGGCAGAGAATATGTAATTGACCATCTACAAAGAAGTTCTATACAGGATAAAATGAAAATAATAGAGGGAAGACAGAGTTAAGGGTTGTGTGTGTTTAGAAAGACTTTGTCTTTTGGGGAGGAGATATAAGCACTGGGGGAACATGAGGGTAGTCCTCTTGACACTTGAGTTTTGAAGAGAAGGAGTTTTTTCTATGAGTTTGAGATGAGGAAGGGGCATATTCCAGTCCTGGGGAACAGCCTATGCCAAAGCTGCAGAGGGGACATGAAATTCCATGTACAGGCAGCAGGCACACCAATGTGGCTATACCATAGATTGCATGCATCAATATAATGTCTAATATGTCTAGAACGATACCCTCTAGTGAAGGGTTTTAAAACTCTAACAATAAAATTTGTATTTACCCCCCAAAAGATAAGAGGGAACTCTCTTGGGAAGGACATAGCCAAATGATTCTGAATTATTAAAAAATATTTAAAACTGTCTGTTAATTTTGTTTTCTATTGTTCCATTGTTTTTCCCTCTCCCAAATTTGTTTTTAAAGTGTTTATTTAAGAGACCCAGAGAATTTTCCTTCTTTCTCCGCCCTGGCAGCCTGTTGAGCACAAATGCTGTAGAGAGAGGATTCATGGGTTACTTGTGATAAGAAGGCCTCTAGGGGGGTTTCAATCAGTAACATGGATGGACTGATCCACATTAATGAGATTATCAATCCATTGAAGTTAATTAAAGTAATATCAACTATGTATTTTGAGATAGCATTTTCAAGTTAGTTTTAAAAAAAAAGGCCCAGCACACACACACACACACACACACACACACACACACACACACACACACACACACAAACACAAGAAAATTCTTCTAGAGTGTCTGCTAAAAGCTATCTCTAGTATAGTCATATTGCATTAAAGAAGGGAGGTTACTCATAAAAGGGAAGGTGATTATTTCAATGTCTTCTACTCTGTTCATTCTCACTTAGAGTTCAGTGTTTATTTCTTATTACCACAGGATAGGAAGACAATTGATAAACTACAGGATACTCAGGGGAGTTTGCCTGGGATGGTTGAAGGGACCTGGAAACCATGTGGCATGAAACTATTGGTGAAAGCAACTAGAGAATTTTAGCCTTGGGAAGATAACACTTGAGGGATGCATAATCAGCATCTTTAAAAATTTGAAGGCATATTATATGGAAGAGGAAATCCCCTCCTATTACAGGCCAGAGGCCATAATTAGGATCACTGAATGGAAGTTACCGTGATATAAATTTAATCGTAATATAAGGATACCTTTTCTAAATATTATAACTGTCCCAAAATGAAATGGAAGGCTTTGTATAAGTTCATCATCACTTCAAATCACTAAGCAGAGATCAGATTCTATTTAATTATACTTGATAAGCCCTCGCTAAAATCACCTCTTATGTATAGAATTCTTGGAGAAACCCTGAAATTTAGCACAACACTTTTACTTGTGCAATTTATAACTTAGTAGAGCAGGATACTTGAGTTTTAGGCCTTGCCCTACCACTTACCAGGCCTGCTACAGAGGAGATTCCTAAGTCATGTAAGGAATGGGCATTTGAAACCCTCATGAGTCCCTTACATCACAGAGATTCCATAGTCTCCCTAATCTTTCCCCATACTCATTTTAAAAAGTTAATTAACCTGGTTGGGTTTGATAAGCTAGAGAATCTCTACTCTCTCTGGATTTGTATGATCTTTCAGAAGCTTCCAGGGTTTTTTTTCCCATTAAGAAATAAAACATTCTACCACATCTTGGATCCCCTGTATTGTTAATGGTAGATTTCATTTTGCATTAATCTTTTAAATTATAAATGAGGCAGCTCAGGGAGATGGCGCACAGCCATTTGTGGTTAGGAGTCAGCATCCCATTGGAGGGCACATGAGAGCTGTTCTGAGGGCACTTCCATAGACAGCTTGGTGTTAAAAGCCATGCACTAAAGCCAAATATGTGTTCTACTAAACTACTGGAAGCAATATTGAGAAATGCATGTCTCAGAATAGATGAGGAAGGATCATATTATGGTTTCTACTAATCTGTCTTTTCTGTTAGCCTTAACTCTATTCTTGCATCATTTTTATCCTAATGTTCACTCTTATACATTCTCAAACCACTTCTCTTCCCAATGTGAGAGTCAGAATATTTGTTTTATCATGGAAAAAAGAAAGATTTCTTTCCCCTTAGTACTTTGGTAATGACTTTGAAAAAAACAATCCTCATTAGAATACTATAACATTTAATGGTTAAAATAAGTGTTCTCATTGCCATGGATATTTCTTCAGTCAACAGAGATCCAAATTCATCCATGCTTTAGTTGACTGATTTTAATGAATTGCAATGGCCAAACTAATTTATTACCTGGTGGCCAACCACTGGGTGGTGAACCTCTATCACTTGGTTTTCCTGGATCACGGAAGACAGACTGAGCATAGGTCCATTGCCAGGCCAATAGTTAAAGTGAATCTCATTTGATAAAATCTATTACCTTCCATTAGCATAATCTTTGAGAACCCAAGGTTATCTCCATATGGCATCATCCATATGGCATCAAAGGAGAAATTTAGGACCAAAATCCTCATTGGGATTAGTACTTGAAACATCCCACATCTTTATCTATAAATTTTGAAAGCATTCTTTTCTCCCCCTTTTTGTGTAACTAAGAACTACAGAGTAAAGCATCCTCCCTGCAGTGAGCCATGGCCTTTGAATAATACAACATTTGCAGAATGCCCACATTTGGCTGTTTGGCAACACTTTTAAAGTTGTATGGAAACTTACTAGAAAAATCCTAGTCAGAGAAGAAAGAAAATGCAAGGGATAATTTACAAAGTCCTCATTTTACCCATCCGTCCTACATGCTGACTCCTTGCTGACAAGCAGACAAATGGATTTTTCTATTCCTTACATATGTTTTATGTATATGTAACATAAATAACATAAAAGGATGACTCATTGACTTTCTTGTTTCTTTTCTCATATATTTGGTTTACTGTGCCCCTCCTTGAACATAGGGATATTAATGTTGTTTTAGGAAAAGAAAAAAACATACAAAACAGAATTTGAAAAAAAAAACGTTACTGGGAAAGAATGAAGGGAAAAAAAGGATATATTCATTCACTGACTCATTCAATGGACATTTACTAAACATTTATTTCATGTAAGTCACTGTGTTGGACTCTAGAGACAATAAGGGGGAAAAAAGCTAGCATTTTCCTTGTCTCTGAGTATCTTAAAATCTAATACCAGTGAAGGGCAACTTAACTAGTAATTATGATGCTAAGGAGAGTGGTATGTATATATATGAAGGAATGCTGGGATGGGAAAAGAACTATGTGACAGAGTTCCATGAGAAATATGAGGAGAAAGGGATTCATTGGGTGGAAATTCATAGGAAAGACAGGGGAAACGATAGATCCTTGAACAAGGAGAGTCCTAATGCTCTGCTTAGAAGGTAGAAGCTATTTCAACAAACTGCAATTGGGATCAGAGGGATCAGTTCTAGACATTGGTGGGGGTGTGTGTGATATGAGCAGTCACAGAGAAGAGAGAAGGCAGGATACTGGTAACAGTGATATTGCTGTGCTATTTGTCCTTCCTTCTCAAAGAGGACCATGAGATCAGGGAGGTGATGCCATGACATTCAAATGAATTGGATTTAAGTGAGGGAGGGTTATGCAAAGTCACCAGCCTCACTTTCTCCTCAGGAGCCATCAGAGTCCAATGTCTAGACATAGATCAGGATATCTGGAGATGCAATGGGGGACCTTGACCTTTCAAGCTAAGGTCTTTAACAGGTCTCAGTTTGACTAAGGCAATGACTATTCAGTGATCAAAGTTTACTAAGAAATGAGACAAACAATGGCCTCTTTAAAAACAACAACATGGGGCGGCTAGGTGGCGCAGTGAGTAGAGCGTCGGCCCTGGAGTCAGAAGGACCTGAGTTCGGATCCGACCTCAGACACTTAGCGCACACACAAACAAAAACCTAGCTGTGTGACCTTGGGCAGGTTACTTAACCCCAATCGCCCTCCAAAAAGCAAAAAAAAAAAACAAAAAACAAAAAACAACAACCAAACAAAACAAAAAATCTATTGATCTAGAAGTGGAAGACCTTCAAGGTTTTTTGCCAAAACAGAAAACTTGTTCTTTACAGTCATTCTGAGCCAATTGGGGGCCCAAACAATGACCAAATAGGGCTTGGCCTGGGACCCGTTGTTGGCCAATCAATGAGAACCAGAGTAATCTGGGGTTAAGGCTAGTCTTTGAGAGAAAAAAAATATTAGTTTCAGAGATTAAAATTTACTGGGGAGAGCACTTGCGGATATGGGTGTCATACTCTATGTGAACAAAGGAAAAGAAAGAAAGAATAAAAGAAAAGAAGAAAGAGAGAGGGAGAAAAGGAAGGAAGGAAGGAAGGAAGGAAGGAAGGAAGGAAGGAAGGAAGGAAGGAAGGAAGGAAGGAAGGAAGAGAGCATTGTTGCCCAATTGGAAGTTTGATCCGCAGTCTGCAGCTCCTTTTCTACTCACAGAGGTTGCTGTTTGTTTTTCCAACATGACATGGGGAAGGAGATTACATGTCATGACAGGATGAAAATGGCCAATATAGAACAGTCCATTTTGGCACATGGGAAGAATATACCAAGCAGAGTAGTATGATTCAACAGTGCCAAGGATTTTTAGCAAGAACTTTTGTTTCTGACTCTCAAGCAGCTGTGACTGCTGAGTGGGTCAGGCTGTAGCACCTGAAGAGAAAGCTGGCACATCCCATTCCCACAAATGCTGCTATTCTAGATCATGACTTCAGAGTCTGTGGTGGTGATGAGTATGCAGTATGAGTATTCCTGTGAATCTTAGGTGCACCTGAGGTTAGCAATTGATTCTCTAGCTCTTGGTTTCAGAGTCTCCATTTGTGGTTTTCTTGGCAAAGATAATGGAGTGGTTTGCCATTTCCTTCTCCATCTCATTTTGCAGATGAGGAAACTGAGGCAAAC
This sequence comes from Gymnobelideus leadbeateri, assembly GCA_011680675.1. Lineage (NCBI taxonomy): Eukaryota > Metazoa > Chordata > Mammalia > Diprotodontia > Petauridae > Gymnobelideus > Gymnobelideus leadbeateri. The sequence continues at coordinate 206,778 of WOXC01000428.1, read as the reverse complement.
AGGGTTAAATGAATTGCGCCAGCTAGTAAGTGACTAAGACCAGATACAAATTTAGGAAGACTCATCTTCCTGACTCTGGGTCAGTGTTCTATCTACCGAGCCCCTTAGCTGGCTTCTTGTGACCCTAGACAAGTCATTTAATATCTCTGTTTCAATTTCATTATATCTAAAGTGTGGGAGTGGAGAATGGGGGAAATCCACAGCCCTTTGAAGTCCTTTCCACTTCCATATCTATGATTCTGTGATGAATGAACTGACCCAGGTAACTTCACATTGGGAAGATAAGTGACTGCTTCATCCATGTTTAAAAAACAAAGAAAAAACATTTGAATATGACTTTTCTGATAAATTACTTTTAAAGATATTTTAAATTTGGAAAGTAATGTGTGTGACTGGTGGGGAGGAAGAAGCTATAACTCCTTCAATTTCACTCGGCCCTTGAATCTGTAACAGCTTATGCAGTCGAGAGAACTTAATTGTAATACTTAATTCTTGATGGGCATTTGAATTTTTTTTTTTTTTACAGGACTGTTTTTATCCCCTAGTGAAAGGGAGGGTATGTTTTGCAGAAGGCTGTCTGCTCCAGGCAGGCAATATTTGTTTATAGCCCACTGTCCTTTTTACATTCTCAGCATCATACATTTTAATTAGGAGAGTTTACAATTCGGGTGCCCTCTCTAGCTGCCAAGTGGAAATAAATGTTACTGTGTTGCAGATGACAGTTGCCCAACGTATCCAACAATGGAAGGCATATCTGCAAACGGAGCCCCATTCCCCCCACACTCTCCCAAGCCCACAGCAGCTTGGAAGGGTTAATTTGCACTGGTCCTTAATATTCGACTCAGCACCTGGGGTATGTAATGACAGCATTCTTGCCCTCATCTTATTCATTTGTGTGCTAGAAAAAGAAAGTTTTCATTGATGACAATAAAGAAGATGAATTGAAAGAGAAGGGAGAGAGAAAGAAAAAAAACAGATAATAGAAAAGACTACAGAAACAAGGTCAAAAGAAATGAAAATGGGAGGACAGACATATTAAGGGACAAGCGGCAAAGAGAGAACGTAATTCATTAGAGGTAGGGTAAGATTCTAGTGACAAGAAAGATTACACTGGGGAAAGGATCCCCTTTGACCATAGCACAGGCAAATGAAGAAACAGCAGTGTCTCCCCTGTACGTATGTTAAAATCTAACAATTTCCCCCCACAAGGTTTGGGTATTAGTGTCTCTTTTGATCAGTAAGTCAATGTTTCAGCCCTGTTATAGCTGCTTTTGTTGTGGCTTTTCATAATTATTCTAGAAATAGGAGTGTTTCTGTAGTCATATTCAAGAATGGCTTTTCACTTGACCGATTATTTAATCTACTCTGAAGCTGTCTGTCTGTCTGTCTGTTTTCCTGACAAGGTTTTTATCCAGACTGAAAGCACAGAGTAGAACAGTGATGAAGGTGACATCTTTAAGGCAATTAGCATATTGGTTTGTATTTTAGGCCACAGTATTTCTTCAAAGCTGTCTGAAAAGAAACCTAAGTGGGGCTTATAGTTATACTCTTATGATGAAGAAAAAACTAGATGGTGCACATACTAGGCACTTAATAAATGTTCCTTGAATTGATCATCATTTCTTTCTTCTGACAAAAATGAAGAGTGATGATTGCTATGAAAAATACGTCTTTATTAGAATCACAGGAAATCTAGAAAGAAAATGTTATTAGATAGAAAAAGAGAGAGGGACACTGAGGGAGAGAGAGAAACAGAGAGACAGAGAGAGACAGAGAGAAAAAGAAAAGGAGAGAGAAACAGAAAAAAAGAGACAGAAATAGAGAGAGAGAAAAAGAGAAAGAGAGGAAGAGAGTCAGAGAGGGGGAGAGAGAGAGATGAAGAGAAACAGTGAGAAAGAGGGAGAAACAGAAAGAGAAAGGGAGAGAGGCAGAGAGACAGAGACAGAGAGATACAGAAAGACAGAGAGAAGAGAGAGAAACAAAGAGAGAGAGGGGGAGAGAGAAAGGGAGCTAGACATATAGGGAGATAGAGACAAAGACAAACTGCTCATCCTCTGCATTTCTACATATATATTATATATGTATATATACATGTAATATACATACATACATACATACACATATATATATATATATATATATACAGATCTCTGTCACACTCTCCTACTCAATAAATTCCAGTGACTTCCTATTGCCACCAGGATTAAATATGGGACAAAGAAAGGACTCCTGGAGGAGCTGAATCTTTAAGTAAATCAGGTGGAGAAAATGGGGGATGGCATGGGCTGAGGGGGTCACAGATCAAAGAAATGAAAGCAAGGAGACATGTTCAAGGATAGTCTGGAACAAAAAGTTCATGTAGAGAGTGAAGGTAACACTGGAAAATTAAATTAAGGTCACATTTTAGAAGCCATTGAATATCAGTTTCAGTCATTTATATGAACTTGCTTGTCACTAAACATGGATTTGGAAATGCCTCAAAATTTGGTTGAAACGCCTTGGTTTTAAAGCATATTAAAAGTTAATTCACTGAATATTAGATTCAGTGATATTGCTGAGGTCACATGGGATTGGAGGAGGGAGGGTGGGGCATAAGATGTTTCTCAATAATCAGATTGATTAAATGTCAAGACTAGGAAATCTGTTTTTCACTAATTTGAGGAAAATCTGTGAAATGGGAGCAGGGGAAGAAAAGTGGGGTGCAGCACATTGTGGAGATTCTGAGATTGGGGTGGGGTGGTAGATGTCAGATGAAAATTGTGCTTCCCCTACTGCTAACGCTACCTTTTGAAGCCCTCTCACCCACTGAGTTCTTTTGGTTCTGTTTCTTCTTGAGATTTCAAGGGGCTTGATCTGATTAGGTGTGATTCATGACCAGACTCTGAAACTTTCCCTTCAGGCCTTGTTCCACCACTATGACATTCTGTGGTAATGAATGGATAATAAGTCAGGTAAACTAATCCTTACTTTACCCTCTCCCTCTGCCAGATGATAAAAATAATGTCTTAACCTTTAAAGAGGGATTGTTAATACTAGCAGAGGAGTTTTAAGCACAGGGGCAGACCAGGAGGGGACAGAATTTGGATCAGATATAACTCTGTAAGATTGACATCATGAAAAGAAGAATGAGAAAGTAGACAGGAGACCTGGGTTTTAGTTTGTGCTTGGAAAAATACCTTATACTACTGAGCCTCTATTTCCCCACTTGTCAAATGAGGGGGTTAGATCAAAAGAAATATGATTCAATGAAAAAAGGCACTAAACCTGAGATCAGAGGGCCTGGATTTAACTACTTACATAATCATGGCCAAATCACTAATTCCATCTGGGCTTAACTTTCCTCATTTGCAAAGTGATTAGGTTATTTTAGTTTAGTGGTTCTCGTTTTTTTTTAGTCTCAGGACTGCTTACACTCTTTAAAATTATTGAGAACCCAAAAGAACTTTTGCTTATGTGGGGTCCTTTCTATCACTACTTACTATGTTAGAGATTAATGTATCTTAGTATTGTCATGAAAAAATTTTTAACCTCTTAGACCCCTTGAAAGAGTCTCAGGGATCCTTTGTTTAATTGTTTTTCAGTAGTCTTTGTGACTCATTTGGGGTTTTCTTGGAAAAGATACCAAAGTGGTTTGCCTTTTCCTTCTCCAGCTCATTTTACAGATGAGGAAACTGAGACAAACAGAGTTAAATGATTTGCCCGGGATCACATTTCTTGTTAGTATTTGAGAATGAATTTGAACTCAAGTCCTCCTAATTCTAGGGCTGATGCTCTATTCACTGCCCCACCCTGGACCCCATTTTGGGAATCAATGGGCTAGATGATTTCTAAGGTTCCTTCTTTCACTAAAGCTATGTGAACCTATGATCTCCAAGTTTCCTTCCATCTCTAATTTGTGATTATTTAGCTGAAATCACATCAGCATGCATTACACATGAATAACCTATATCAAATTGCTTCCAGTCTCAAAGAGGGGGAAAGGGGAGAAAAGGAAAGAAAGATTGAATTTGAACTCAAAAACATTTTAAAAATTATTTTCACCCGTAATTAGGGAAAAAACAAAATATTATTTAAAAAAGAAAGAAATCACATCACTCAGACATCTAATGGTTAGATACAACCCTTAATCCTGATCCAATGACACATCTAAAGGTCAACAATGATGGGTGAGTAGCCTACATTTTGTTATCTTGTATATTCTAAAAATTGTATCATTCACCGTTCAATATTTCTCAGGTCATAGAAGGTATAGTTAGGAATGATCTCATTCTGTACCATATGACCAGTGATCATAATGGGAGGCAGAAGGAGGAGATATGTATTTGTTACTAACTGATTTATAAGAATGTAATTATATTATTTTATATATATTATCACATTCAAGAAGACATGGCGAAGTCATGAGAACAACAGGAAAGCAGATATTGCTGTCAATAACCCTAATGGGGCACCTCCCTTTCTCCTGCTCTGAAACTGCCTGGGGGAATAAAAAAAGCATATTTTTTTCCCTAGAAAAGCCTAGACCCCAAGGCTGGTGTTCCTTAAATTGACCCTAACACTGCAGATACTAGTATTTGTTAGAAAAGAGAACGAGACAGACAGGTAAGACCTCTTTGTGGCAGCCCAGTGAAACTCTTGGGAATATATTTATTGAGATGCATTTCCCTGTGTTTCCGTGTGGGATTGTATCCCTATAAGAGTCTCATGTAGTCCTATAAGTGGCTTGAGGTCATATATACAGAATACAGCTGCGGGATGAGTAATTATCAGTCTATGTCACAAGGTGAGTGACAGCTGTTTTCTTAACAACACATTCACAGACCTTCCTTGTTTTCTCCCACATGCCCCTGAAAGGCAGTGAAGGGTCTCTGACTTTACAGAACCCTGACACTGTGCCATGCACTGAAATTCTGAGGTCCCTTGTAAAACCCCTCTAGCTTTAGGAAAAAAACAAAAGCAAAACAAAACAGGAGAACCCCTCTCTGACTTTAACATTCGCTCCATTTGCAGTTTTGAGACAGTGCACGTGTCTGTACATCATACACTGTTAGCCAGTTGTTCAAACAAAAAGAAAGCATAAATGGCACTTCAGCATTGAGTCCTGGGGGATTTAAGTGATTTATATTCTCTTTCTTCTGTAATATTTGCTATAAAGCTACTGAAGGTAATATTTAGTGGAAGTAGACATTTTGCCAAAATATCACCTCTTTAATCCTTGGAGTATTTACTTGAGATCCATCAGCAGTTCATAAAGACTTTAACACTTTATGAGCACTAAGTTGGCTTCTTTGCACTGGTGAAAACAACAGCAAAAAAAAAAATTCTCAAATAAAAATAAACTTTCGTTGGAAAGGACGACGTCCACAGAAATGAAATTGGGTGATATAACAAATAAAACAAACAGGATCAGAGTGAGGTAAATCTGAGTTTACTCTGATATCCTTGGTTTCAAATCTATCTGTTGGGGACATTTATTTGATTTATTTAGTTAGGCCTTCCCCTAAAAGAAACTATTATGGGATTTTCATCAACCCATATCTAGGATATTAACTGAATTTGATGATTATTGTCCCCAAATGTTGGGGAAAGAAAGACTCAGCACGGTTCTAATGCACAGTTACATGTGTAGGCTGAGGGCAGTGTGTATTATATGCTGGAAGATTCAAAGATCCTTTTGAACCTTTGAATAACACCAATGTGCTATAACTCGGTTTCCTAGAGTTGTTTTGACAGTAAGCCAGAGAAATCTAGAATATTCACATGATAATTAAAGCTTTATTATTTCCCCTTTCACTGAAAAACAAGTCTTTATCTTGTAAATTTTATTTCTTCTTTTTTTCCCTTTTTGGTAAAACTTCAGAACCTTTTTCCAAAACCCACCTACTGATTCCTCCTTTATAATAAAGTAACAAAGACAAAGTTGAACAAAACACAACCAACAAAGGTACACTATGCCTCTGTTGTGAAAAAAGAATCACAGTGACCTCTGGATGTATCTAAAGGAAAAAAAAGCCAGTCTATGATTGTGAGCCAGGCATCTTGGAGATCAGAAATATGGAGAGAACAAGGGCAAGTAAAAGAGGAATGCACTAGATTTTAAGGAAAATAAAGAGGGATAGGAGGTTATTTGATCCAATGGGGCCTTTAAGATTATTTAATTTACTCCCCTTATTTAATAGGTGGGACAACTAAAGCCCAATGATAGGAAGTTACTTGCCAAATGTTATACAAGGAATTATTGGGAAAACTAGGCCTTGAAAACAGCTCTCACACTTCTTTCTACTATACCTACCTAAATTAGTTGCTGTAATGGTAATGGGAATTTGAAGACCTCCCCTTCTTTGAAAATAAACTCTGCCCCCTAATAGGCTGAATGTAATCACACTGGAGCCTGTGGTGGTAGGAGTCTGCTGAAGGGTGGATCAGAGCCCACAGGAATCTGGGAGTCAGAGCCTGCTAGACAGTTGGGAGTAAAGTTTGGTTCCGAGGGAGACAGATGGGTTGTGAGCAAATATTGGTCAAATATTGATTTGTGGGAAGGCTAAATGATGGTGTGGTTCTCTGCTATGTTGTGGTACATTAACTTCTTTGTTGCTATGATGGATTGTTTCCTCGTGTTGGGATTTGGTTTTCTGGTGTTTGAATAAATGTTTTGCTAATGTCTTATATATGGAGAGTCTCTTATATTTTGTGATTAAGCACCATGCAGGTATGTTTTTAGTGATTATGGGCACTGTGAATATTGCACTGGTGCTACAGTTGCCTGAATCATACCTCATATCATGTGACTCACAATGACTGATGCCTCAAAGTCTCAAGTTAACACATGGGAATTTCATTGATATTAATGTCCTTTAAGGAGGACTGATTATAGAATCAGTTATAGGATCAAACAACTGCTCATTTCAAATTGATCAGACAATTTCTGTTGATGAGTGAGTGAGGCATTCAATAAACATTTCTTAAGGATTACTATGTCCCAGGCACTAGGTTAAGCCCTGAAGATACAAAAAGAGACAAAAAGTCTTGACCCTCAATAAGCTCACAAATCTAAAGGGGGAGACAATAAACAAATATACACATACACCTATGTATATGTGTGTATGTATATATGTATGTACATGTGTATATATAGGTATATGTGCATACAAACAATGTACAGGATAAGTAGAAAATTATTTTAAAAGAGAAAGTACTAGAATTAAGAGGGGTTTAAAAAGTCTTTCTGTAGAAGATAGAATTTTAATCGGGACTTAAAGGAGGCCAGGGAAATCAGTGGGCAGAGATGAGGAGGGAGGATGTTCAAGAAATGAAGCAAAACCAAAGGAACTGCCCAGAGTTAAGAGGTAGGGTGGCTTGTTGGTTGAATAGCAAGGGAACCAGTATCACTGGATCAGAGAATGTATGGAGTGGGTCAAGGTTTAAGAAGACTGGAAAAGTAGGAGGGGCCTAGGTTATGATGAACTTTGAATGCCAAATAGCATTTTGTATTTGTTACAAGAAGCAATATAAAGTCATTGGAGTTTATTGAATAGAAGGTTGGCATGACTGGATCTGTGCCTTTGGAAATCATTTTGGTGACTGAATGGGGATGATTTGGGGTGGAGAGAGATAGTTCCATGAGCCGGCTATTTTGCAATAGCCCAGGTATGAAGTGATAAGGGGCTGCACTAGAGTGGTGACAGTGGGAGAAGAAAGAAAAGTCAGTATTTGAGTGATGCTACAAAGGTAAAATTAATAGGGCTTGGCAACAGATTGGAAATGGGGTGGGGTAGGTGGCACAGTAGATAGAGTGCCGGGTCTGGAGTCAGGAAGACTCTTCATGAAATTAAATTTGTCCTTAAACACATGCTTAAGTGACCCTGGGCAAGTTACTTAATCTTGCTTGCCTCAGTTTCCTCATTTATAAAATGAACTGGAAAACGACATGGCAAATCAGTCCAGTATCTCTGCCAAGAAAACCCCAAATGGGGTCACAAAGAGTCAGACACGAAGGAAAAATGACTGAACATTAATTAGCCAGAGAGTGAAAAGTTGAGGATAACCCCAAGATTGCAGGCCAGAGGGACTGAAAGGATTGGTGTTGCCCTCTACAGTAAGTAATAGGTATTGTAGGAGGCAGGGAAGGGCATAAGGAGAAATACAATAAAATCTGTTTTAGACATGTTGAGTTTAAGATGTCTTTTGCGCATTCAGTTTGAGATGTCTGAAAGGCAGTTGGAGATGTGGATATGGAGATTGTGGAGATCCAGTGAGATCAGCATAAATGTTGGGGTAGGAAAGTAGTTTTATGGATCATCAGTGTAGGGATAGTAATTAAATCCAGCGGAGCTGATGAGATCACTAAGTGAAGTAGTGTAGAGGGAGAAGAGGGCCCAGGACAGAATGCTGTAAGATACTTATGTTTAGAGGCCATGGTCTGGATGAGGATCGAGAAAAGAGGACCCATGGTCATTAAGCTGTTATATTTACAAAATTACAAAGGGGCCTATAATGACTTTTGCGATGGGGACTGCTAAAACCATCCCAATACTGTATGGTATACATATGCTGCTAGAGCATATGTTGATAAATGTTTAATAACTGACTGTGTGTGTGTGTGTGTGTGTGTGTGTGTGTGTGTGTGTGTGTGTGAGAGAGAGAGAGAGAGAGAGAGAGAGAGAGAGAGAGAGAGAGACATCAGTAACAAATTTTTAAGTTTAATTTCCATTATTAACATTTTTTCCACCACTTTTAAAAGTCTAGGCAATTAGCAAAACAATAAATCAAGTCCTCATTTGTAGCATTTCCTGGTTTCCTGAAAATTTAACAATGAGTTCTCAACAGCCAGTTTGAGCTGACTCCAGCAACTTCTTCCTGCCCTCCCCTTCTGATTCATACCTCCTCTTTGGTATGGGGAGAGGAGAGGGTCATTTTAACAATTTATTGCTTCAGGCTGGAATACAGAGTGATTGGCACCTCAACTGTCACCATCACCTAGAACCTCACCACCTAAGAAATATGTGAACTATCACTGGGCAGGAGGCATGTGTGGAAGCAATAAAAGCACATTCAAAAGTGAAACTTTTAAATGAAATCATTTGATATTAAGATCATTTACTCTAAGAAAAAAACCAAGTTCCTGTTTTTAAGGCAAAAAAGCTTTAAAAGTCTCATTAGGCTTCCTCAAAAAGCTTCTTGAACATCAAATAGCTTTTGCAAAACACTTCATTGATTTAAGTGTAAATTAATCAGAAATGCATGGATTAAATTTTCCTTAGAATACACATGGATTTTAAAATGTAGATGTAAAATGCCTTCCCTGTTTCCATAACATTAAAAGTTTGAAAAGAAATTTGAGGCTATCATCTGATCTCAAATATATCTCAACCTATTCTCATTGTTCTGAGCTGTTATAGAGTGAGGATTAGATTTTGATTACTTTGTCAATGGATAAATTAGTCAACAAGAATTAAGTAAGTGTCTTCTATGTGGCAGGCATTGTGCTAAGTGCTAGAGATACAGAGATATAAATGAGACAGTCTCTGCCTCTAAGAATCTTATTATGTTCTATAATAGGTAAAAACATGTAGCAATGAAATAATCTGTCTATATGAGATCGCCTTTGGGCCTCTGCAAAAATACTGCAAAGAGGCACTTATTAATGGTATCTTTTTGTTTGTTTTATTTTTTTTAAGAAGGGGAAAAAAAAATCAAGCTCCCCCTCCCCGCCCCCCGTGTCTTCTGGGTTTTGTTAGATATTTAACTATACCATTCTTCTCTCTGCATGTTCTTTCCAGTCATTAATCCTTGACCCCCAACTTCAGTTATCACCTCTAAGCAGATGACTGCCAAAGTGATATCTTCAACTCCAATTGCCTTCAAGAGCTGTGGTCCAGTATATCCATTTGTCTGCTGAATATCTTTACTTGAAGAATATACTGCAGGCAGCTCAACTCATACAAAATAGAATTCATCCTGTCACTCCAAAAACCTGCCCCATTCCTTGATTTTTCTGTCTCTGAATGATATCATAATGTTCCCACTCATCTAGTCTCATCTTAGCCATTTTTTTTATAATTCCCTCTCTTTCATAGTCCATCCCCTTCCCACTGTTCAATCAGTTGTTAAGTCTTATGGATTTTATCCACAGTTTTTCTTACACCTTTATTTTACACTCCAATGGACACAATTAGCTCTTTCTCAGTAAAGTCATTTACTAAAACAATATAGTAAGAACAGTAGCCACAAAACATCCTTCCCTGCCACCACCAACCAGGAACCTGGGACCTACTCTCCCATTAATAGAAGACAGCTGTGGGGGAAAAGAAATGATCTCAGAAAGAGTATTATGGGAACAAATATGGCTAACACAACTGCAACTGTAAAGTCTTGAGATCTTTTCTTTAACGAAGTTTTTTCCAGGGCAGATTGTTTAGCTAGACTCCCAGTTCTCCCCTGCAATGCTTGTCTTCCCATTATAACTCTTGAGTCTATAGCCAACTTCCTGTGCTGCCAAGGATCATATTCCTTGAAGCTGCTTTGGCCTTAAGTCACTGCCTCTGTGTGGCCATGTGTCTGACTTTCCAGTGGTTCAAAGAGGTGTTTCCTTTGGAATGAGTAAGCTCTACAGCTAGATACCATGGATGTTGGAGAAGAGAAAGCATGACAAGAGAGAAAAATCCTCCTCCAATCCTTGCAAGGGTCTCCTCTATAGTCACCTTGTAGGCTGAACTCATCCAAATTCCTAAATTTTCCTCAGGGCTTAGCTATTTAAAGCCTCCACAAGGGGTAGTTCATTTTCAGTCAAGCCCATGATTTTTCCATTCTAATTCATTCATAGAATGAAACAGTCCCTTAAAGGGATTGCTGGGTGTTAACACTTTGTTAACAAATATATCATTTCCTTATTATCTCTCTTAGTTTCCTTTCTATGACTACATGAAATATGGGTAGGAAAGGAGAACAAATTTTTCCTCTTTCACTTGTATTTATGTTTTAATCTTAGCAGACTTAATCTGTTTATTAATTTCATCCTACCCTTTCCCAGTTGTGGAGATTTCTTCAGAATAGTTCCAGTTCATGGAATTCATTTCCTTTTAATTCGCACTTTTATTTTTTCACTTAGCAGGCATGTACTTCTCTTGCTTACCCACCTCCCAGTGGTGGTGAAAGAGGGAACCTTGCAACAAATATGCAGAGTTAAGCAAAACGAATTCTCTGATTGGCCTTGCAAAAATGTGTGTCTCAATCTGTATATTTAGTCCATCCCATCTCTGTCAGTAGATAGATGACATTCTTTATCATCAGTCCCCTGAAATTATGGCTGATCATTTCATTGACCAGAGTTCTTTTAAAGCCAGTCATTTTTACAGTGTTTCCAACATAAATTGTTCTCCCAAGAATCATCTATATCTCTTTAAATCTCTTCAAGGCTCAGTTCAGGGGTCAACTTCCTCCAATAAGTCCTATTTGTATGCATATCTTTACTAGATTCTATGCTCCATCCTTGATGGGAGGGACTCTTTCCTTTTTTTAAAGTTCTTATCCCCTGAACTGAGCATAGTATCCTGCTACTGAATACATGTTTGTGGAATTGAATTTGATTTACTTAGACATCTTGTACACGTGACTGCTTGAATGCTGAAATACTCACAGAATGTATACCAGGAACCTAGTGTCATCTGACTTTTTCCATTTCCTCAATGTTTTAAGCCTTGTGGTTTCTAGATTTTCTGTTTCCTCTGCTTTCTTAACCTATTTTTTTTCTAAAACCTTCCCTTTCTCTTAAATCCACCCTATTCCTATGAATACATTTTCTCTTCTGACTCATCAAGACCTTTCCTTCATCTCTTCTTTCCTTCCTCCATTCCTCTGTTCCTCCCTCCCTCCTTCCCTCCCTCCCTCCCTCCCTCCCTTCCTTCCTTCCTTCCTTCCTTCCTTCCTTCCTTCCTTCCTTCCTTCCTTCCTTCCTTCCTTCTCTCTCCCTCCTTCTCTCTCTCTCTCTCTCTCTCTCTCTCTCTCTCTCTCTCTCTCCCTTTCTTGATTGGTCATACATTCCTCTAACTGTGTTCCTGATTGGTTACCAGAGATTGAGCCTACCTCTGACATGCTTAGTGATTGAGCATTAGAGGGTTTGAGTTTTTGCTGGAAAAGACACTTCTTCCCAGGCAAATACATTCAAGCTGAAATGCCAACTGTGGTGTTTATCTTCCCTTGGAACATCAAAAAAGAATGCAGTAAGGACTGCAGGGGAGAGGATTCTGGCCTCCTTCGCCTCCTCCCATGTCAGACCCAGAAAATAGTGACTAAAATAGAAACACATGACAATCTGCCTATGCTTGTCCAGGATGCCTGAAAGAGGAGCCTGTGGATCTTGAAGTCTTTGGCTTCCTTCTGCCTTTCTGCATGCTTTTCTGAGCTCAAATCAGAGAATAGAGCTCTTAAGGATGGATGTTTCAGACTTAGAAAGTTCCTACTTTCTAGTCCTCTAGACTCTACTAGTTCTCAAGTTAGAGTTAAATACCTCCTAGAGGAAGATTTCCTTAACAGCATGATTTTACCCTGTGGTGGTTCACACAGATTATATTTAGCATTGAGGGTTTGACCCCAAAGGGTGAATTTCTCTTTTGGTCCTTTGTTCCAATATGGAACTAATCCAAGAGACCTCCAAAATATGCCCATTATTTGACTCCTGTAGCTTTCCCCAAAAGTGGGCAGTCATGTCTCAAATACTTCAGAGATATTCAATATCTGATATAATGATCAAGTCAGGAAAGCCTTTATTTTATTCACCTTGGAAAATAAGCAAGATAGGGGTGGCTAGGTGGCGCAGTGAGTAGAGCGTCGGCCCTGGAGTCAGAAGGACCTGAGTTCGGATCCAAACTCAGACACTTAACATGCACACACAAACAAAAACCTAGCTGTGTGACCTTGGGCAAGTTACTTAACCCCAATTGCCCTCCAAAAAGCTCAGGAAAAAAAATAAGCAAGATTCACCAAGATGTTACAATAGATAAAATTATGGATTTAGAGTGAGGCAAGTTTTGATTTGAATCCCACCTCAGACATTCACTAGCTGTGTGATCTAGAGCGAGTCATTTAACCTTTCTGATGCTTAGTTTCCTCATCTGTAAAATGAGAGAGGTTTGAATTTGGTAACCTTTAAGGTCCCTTCCATCTCTAAATCAAAAGCTCTCTAAAGGTACAGACTCAAAGTACCCCATGAACAAATGTAGAAAATGATCTTTCCAAGAGACCTGTGATTTTATTGGTGTGGGGCACTCCTCTGGGTAGGGAACAGCTTGTTATTGCAATGCAGATCTAGTGCAATTTACTACTACTCTGCAATTTTTAGTATTAGAGAGGTGGACAGAGACTTAAATTAAGACCAGCAGAATCATTTGAGGGTTAAAGGCTTTTGTAAGGGGACTCTAAACAAGCACTCCCTATTCACCACAGGACTTAGCTAACTGAACAACTCAATGACAGTATCGGGGTTGGCAAGGTCCAGATCTCTTGGTTCTCCTCCCCAATTTTGCTGTGATTTTTAGTCCTTCAAAGGGTTATCCTTTGGTAAAAGATTCTCTTCCCTCAAGCTGAAATGTCAACTGTTAAGCATATCTTCCCTTTTCAGAACAGAGTCCCCAATTCTTATGTGGGCAGATTTGGCACTCAAAATTTCCCACAAGGCAAACCCTAAGGCATGGGAGCATCTATTCTCAGGAACTTCATTCTCAGACCTGTGCTCCCGCAAGAAAATAGAAAGGCAGAAGGCAGTTAGGAATTTGGAGTCCATGAACTCCCCTCTCAAACCCACCTGAGGAAACATTGGCAGTCTGCCATATACTTCTCCTGTCAGTCACCATTTTCTGCTTCCTCATAGTCTTTGCTGCACTCTGGTCTGGAAATCTAAAGGAGAGAGAGCATATAAAGAGGCTGAGCAGGTTTCTCAGATTGTCTTTATGCCTCAGGGAAAGAACTCTTCTGGCAAGAGCTCATTCTCTTCGACTCCTAGGCCCATCCAGTAGCAACCCATTTGTAAAGAAACTAAAGTTATGCCTAGTCAGCCTCAGTTAAATGTTTTTCTATCCCTAGCACCTACCAGAGTGCCATAGAAAATGTTTAATAAATATTTATTAAATAATTATCTCACCAATTTCATGGACTTTTTGTCTTCCCTATTTAGATTATATATATACACACATTGCATATTTTATATATATTTACACATATATAATATATATGTATACATATATGTGTGCATTATATTTGTGTAGATAGATAAAGAGAGAGATAGAGAGTTAGATATATGATAGTGTTGCTTTCTTCCAGGAAAATTACATTGACCCACATTCAATTTTACTTTCTTGACAACACATGATGTGTGCTTGGACAACCCCAAAATTAATGCCTTATAATGTTATAAATAGTGGTCTTGGAGGCAGGAGATCTGAGTTTGAGGCCCATTTCCATGGTTTGGGGCTTTAGTTTTCTCCTCTGTCAAATGAGGAGGTTCAAATTAGAAGATCCTCAAGGTATCTTCTAGCACTAAAAATTTATGAGTCTATCAGTAATCAGCCTTATCTCAGGCAAAATTAATTAGCATCTTTGAACCTTAGCCTCCTCAATAATAGCTAAGCATAGGATCTAGTGCTGCACCTGGAGCAAGTCTCAGACATTTACTAGTTGTCTGACCACGGCAAGTCATTTAACTTCTGTTTGTCTCACTTTTCTGATCTGTAAAATGGGGATAATAATGGCACTTGTCTCTTACATTTAATTGTGAGGATGAGATGAAATAACAATTATAAAATGCTTAGCACAGTGTCTGGCACATAGTAAGTACTAGCCATCATCATCATAAATGGGGATTGGCATATACTACCTACTATATAGGGCCATGAGGATCAAATTAGAAAATAAATACAAACTTCAGAATTTGAATAGACCTAGGATCTTATCTATGTAGGCAGCTAGGTTGAAACAGTGGAGAGAGTACCAAGTCCTACCTGAAGTCAGGAAGGCTTATCTTCATGAGTTCCAATCTGGCCTCAGACACTAGGTATGTAACCTTGGACAAATCACTTAACTCTGTTTGCCTCTGTTGCCTCATATGTAAAATCAGCTGGAGAAGAAAATGGCAAACCACTCAAGTATCTTTGTCAAGAAACCCCAAATGGGGTCATGAAGAGATGGACAGGACTGAAACAACTTAACAACAGCCGCAATAACTTACCTCTCCAGGGATGAAGCTCACAGTTACATGCCTCACTGTGCTGTGGGACTACTGTTTATGTCCTCCCTTCTATCTTTCATAGGGACTCGACTCAACATGCTGGGGACCGTGCTCTCCTTAAACAGATTGGCACATACTTCACTTTTGCTGCCTGACTGTCCCTCCCTCCAAATCTTTTGCAAATTGCAAAGCGCCATACAAATGTTAGCTCTTATTTATATAATTATAAGCCTAGGAATAGAGAAAATGGAAGCGATGTGGACCGACACCAGGTAGAATCAAAGAATTTCTGATTTTCTAGCAGTTCATTGGTCATATAGTCCAAACTTTATCTGACTAGGAAGAAAATCTGCAATAATGACAATTGGCCACACAGTCTATATTTGAAGCCCTCCAGTGACAGGAAATTCACCACCTTATAAGTTAATTGACTTTGTTGTTACACAGTACTAATTGGTAGAAGATTTTTCTTTACACCATGCAAAAACATGCCTTTAATAACTTCATTCCATTTGATTTTGCACTCTGAATCTAAGTAGTGCAAGTCCAATGATTCTTCCAAAGGGTAGAACTTCAAATATCTAAATTGTCACTTACTTTACTGCTAGATTCCTCTGTGTTATTAGGATCATGCTTCCTGTTTTGAAGTTTACATATACTTGGGGGATGGGGGGGGTATGTGAGGCTGATTAAGTTACTTCCCTAACATGAGTCCCATTTGAAAAATGAAAATGCTGGAAAAGATACTCTCTAAGGCCCCTTTCAGTTCTAAATCCTTTTAAAAAAGAGAATAACTGATTTTTTTCCATTATCAATTCATGAAACCTACAGAAGTGGCAATATGTATGGATATGGGAACGTATCAGAGAATTACTACTACTTTAGAGTGATTGAAAAAGAAAAGCTTTTTTTTTTTCTTTTCAAGGCAAATTCACAAAATGTATATTATAAGATTATAAGCAATTTATACTGGTACATACATTTCCTGGTTATGTAATAGCTATCTAGAGACAGCTAGGTATAATGGAGGGGGGGAAAATGATGCTAGTTTTGTAGTCAGAGGATATGAGTTTAAATATTGACTCAGCTAGTCACTACTTATGTGATATTAGGCAAGTAAATGTATCTTTCTTTGGACCTAAGTTACTTATTTCAGTTTTTGTTTGTTTTTAAAAGTGTTTTGTGTCTCTAATATTCTTTCCAACTTCAGATTTTATGTACTAGAAATATTCCTTTTTAAACAACTATAATGTATGAAAATAAATCTCCATGTTTCTTACAATATCTATTTTTTTCAATTCCTCTCCTGTAGCTTAATATTCAATTTAACAAAATATTTATTAAGTGCATACTATCAGCATGGTATCATGACTTCAAAAAGAATAAAATTTAGATTAAGTCTAGTATGGGGGATAATACACAAATAATCATAGTGCAAATTGAAATAAATGCACAGTATCTGAGATACATAGAAAATGAATGCAAACATATAAGACTAGGAATGATTTTTGAAAGGATAAGTAGACTAAAATAAGAACCGACAGTTCTCCAAAGAAGAATTTAAGCTATTAACAACCATTTGAAAGATGAATCAAAATCACTAATAACAAGAAAAATGCAAATCAACACAAATCTGAGGTTTTACCTCACATCTGATAAATTAACAAAAGTGACAAAAGATGGAATTAGTCAATGTTGGAGGAGTTTTAGAAAGATGATAAATATACTAATGCACTCTTGGTGGAGCTCTGAATTAGATCAATGATTATGGAAAATGATTTGGAATTATGGTTAGACAAGAACTAGAATGCATATACCCTTTAATTCAGAGACTTTAGACTGGGGGCGGTTTAAAAGGCCCCACTTGAGGACCTAGAGGGTCACATGTGGCTTGAGGCCACAAGTTCCCCACCCCTGCAGTCTAGACATAATACCTCAAAGAAGTGCAAGACAGAAAGCAAACTTTCATCTACTTGTTGCAGCAAGCATCCCAGCATTCCCAGGGTGGCTGACAACACGGGTTCTTAGATCTGCTTTTCTAAAGGAAAGCAACTCAAAATGGGTTAACAATCTTGCTTTAATCAATCAAATATATCATTTACCTAGTTCAGGGGTAAAAGGTCAGCACCCTGAATTTCAGAGTATACAGACAGAAACATTTCAAGCGACAGACCTCCAACTGTCCAACCATGACATCCATACCAAATCACAGTTACCAGAGAGGGAAGCATCAACATCTGGGTTTTTCAAAGCTGGGGGGCTCTCAACGGCTGTCCGGAGTCTCATCTGGTCAAATCACACAACACTTCTCAAATCGAGCCCCCAAACAAAGCCTCCCATCAGGGTTTATATAGCCTTCTCCTGGGTAAGAGAATGTAACAACCCTCTTGACCCACTGTCCAATCACAAAGCATCAAGATGTAGGCATTCCTGAAAACCAAGCCTCCTGCCACAGGCTCCAGGTGCACTTAACCTAGGGGCAGGGGAGATCTTAAAAATTTACATTCCTATAACACTACTATACCAAAATATCCACAGAAGTTTATTTTATAGTAACAGAGAACTGGAAAGAAAGTAGATGTCAATCTCCATGTAACACATAAACAAATTTTAGTACAAAAATGTAACAATATTAAGTGGTATAAAATTATGAATTTTATGAATTCAGAGAAGTATCAGCAAATTTATATGAATTAATTTAGAAATAACAGAACCCAGAAAACAATATATATGTGTATATATATATATATATATGATTACAACAATGTAAAAGGACAGATCAAAAACATAAATGACAAATGAAACTGAACATTATATAATTATGATTAAGTACTTTTTTTTCCAAAATGGACTTTATCTGCAGAATATTGCATATATTGTCAGACTCCACTGACGTGTTGACTAGTTTTGCAGAGTAGCTTTTTCCTTTTTCTTTATTTTATTTCTTTATTTTTGGCGAGGCATTGATGGCTATATAAGAGAGTGGGTAGGGATGTATTTGGAAATAAAATATTTAAAATGAAGTGAGTGCACAAAAGAGATATAAACCAAGTGCTAAACGTGACCTAAGAAGAGAGATTGAAAGATTATTTTTTGTTGAAGGGATCAGAGAATCATTCATGGAGAACAATGCACCTAAAATGAGCCTTCAAGAATGGTTGGTAGTTTAAGGGAGTGAACACAATGTGTGTGTGTGTGTGTGTGTGTGTGTGTGTGTGTGTGTGTGTGTGTGGTTGAGGGCAAGTCATACAATTAAAGACACTGATGGAGGAGAGGGAGGATATAAGGTGAATAAACTGAGAATGACCCACTCTGACAAAAGTATAGAGTATGTGAGGATATATAGTAAAAAGCAAAAGTGGAAAAATAAATTGGAGCCAAACTCTGAAGAGCCTTGAATGCCAGCCTAAGAAGCCTGGACTTTTTTCAATAAGTGATTGAGAGTTAGTCACCAGAAGTCCATGTTTATATATGAGTAGGTGTCCTGTTTTTATTATCTTTCTTTTAAATTAAAAGTGACTAGGTCCAAAGATATCATTCAAATTCTAGTTATACATTGCACTCAGCTCCTCCTGGCTCTTAATTCTTCCTAGAAGTATGTCAAATCATCTGGAATAACCCCCTCCCACCTTCACTCTCTGTCCCTAATACCAGTTTTTCAAAAGTTGTTGAGGCCAAAAATGTTATTTCCTTGAGGGGTGGGGTGAGGTGGGAGGGGGAGTCTCAGAAACTTCTGGCTCTGAGCTTTATTTTTAGCTGGAATGGTCCTTGGCAGACACATATATCATCCTATAATGGGATGGCACTCCAAGCCTTTGCAGCTTGCTAGGAGTATCTGAGCATTCACTTACTCAGATCTGTACCACATGAAGAGCCCAGTATAGGAATGCAATTATTAGTATTATTATTATTTTTAAGAGAGAACTTTGTTTGCAAAGGGAAGCATATTTTTCTTCTAAAAGTATTCTTTCCTCTTTCGGATTAGTAAAAGTCTCCTTAGTGCCTTCTTTCTTTACAATAGAGCAGTTTTTACAACACATTTATGAAAATACATATCTCAATAAGGCTTTCCCTGTGGACTTCCTAAAGAGAGTTTGAAATCCTTTTAGGATCTAGGGGATGGAGGAAGGCTTCACTGTACATCAAATTCTATCCAAGGAGCTGGAATTGTTTTATAAACCTCAATTAGGCCTCATACCTCCCCCCTGAGGTAGAAGAGAAACATTAGACATTTTTATGGAGACATCAACTTAAAACCCATCGAGAGGTTAATCAGCTTCTTTCCAGTCCTACAGCTGGTCTATTGCAGTGTTAGAAATAAAATAGAAGTCCTTCCTAGGGAACAACACCCTCCCTTTGTTTTTTTCTGATTAGCAGATTCTACAGACCTTCTGGAAATAATGATCAGTGCTCCATAGAAAGCCCCCCAAAAGATCAGAGTGTGCTTCCTTGCTTTAAAATAAATAAATAAAAGAAATGGCTATTGCTTTTATATACTGACAAAGCACCTATTTACTGAACACTTAAGTCAAAATAACCCTTTTGGGGGGGTGGGAGGAGGTAGAGAGAGAAAAAAGGAATTGCAGAACAATTGAGGAATTAGAAACCTGGCTGTTAGAATATTTCCTTCTGATCCCCTGTATATTGCAACCTGCATAGTTATTGCACGCTAGAGGGCACTTGAGGAAGAACAAAAAAAAAAAAAAAAAAAAGAAAAAAGAAAAAGGAAGCCCTTCATCTCCACTGTAACAGGGCCAGTTACCTGCAAGAGAAAGAGATGTGTGGCACTAAATACAGTTGCTCGGGCTCCTCTCATAGCAGCTGAGTCTTTAATAAACAAAGAAGTCCTTAACGTATGCAGGCTTTGAGAAACAAAGAAATCCTATTCATGTTTTGCTTAATGCAATTTTTCTTTTAGCTCTTAGATCATTTCCTGAGTGCAGTTATCCTGGTCTTTTCCACAATAACATTTAATAATAACTAATTGGAATGATAAACTCCTTTCTGGATAAAATTAAATGGCCAGGGTGGGGGCGAGTTGGGCTGGGGTGGTGTTTTGTCTTGTACACATTGGATAACTGTATGGGTTGTGTGGGAATAACTATGCTGCCTTTTTAAGGTGTAAGCAGATCATCACGTTCTTTTTTAACAGATAGGACTTTAAATCTGTATTTGTGGTTGGTGGAACTGAAGCGGCATAAGAGAAGGGACTACGAGACTCTGGAGAGCACAGCTAGAGGACATAGGGTGACCTATATGTACTAAATGAACACTTACTTCTTCTCACCTTCACCTGGAATATACACACAATTAGGAAGGAGATGAAATCCCTTTCTAGCAACTGTCCACTTAGAGAAGCCTAAAATGCCAGATGTGCTATCCATAGTAGCCCAGAGGCCTTCTTGATTTTATTTTTCCCCAGCAGGATTACTGTGATAGCTTTGTGCCAGTCCATCCTCTTGAGTTTCTGTTGAAGGGCTGGGTTGAATCTTATCTACTTCCCAACACCTGGAAAGATGTCAGATAATGCCGTTTTGAAAGCCTTCTCCAAAAGCCTCAATACAGATTTTACTTTTTTTAAAAATAAAGAATGTTTACTGAAGCTCTAATGTTAAGCTTCAGACTAGAAACTACAATCAGTTTTAAAAGATACAACACCTCATCTCCTGGATAATTTATATGCTATCTACTGTTAGTATTAACTGGAAAACAAGCTTTAATGTATGTATACATCATTTGGTTTCCCTAGCAAACCGCAATCTCTTTATCTCAAAGAAAATGCATATAATGTTTAATGCTTAGAGAATTTAAAGTTAAGAGGGACATTGGTGGCCTTCTGGTTGAGCCTACCTCTGAAAAGAATGCCCACTATAACATACCTGGCAAGTAGTAGCACATAATATGTGTTGAACAATATGATTTTATCTCCTGATTTTTCCATAGAATTCATAGAATTACATAGGTATAATATTCCCAGGTTAACTATAAACTTCAAGACAAATTATGAACAAAATAGAAGGAAGATTCTAGCATAAAAGTTCATTAAAAAGATATAAACTTGGCAAAGGAATTGGGTCAGTCACATGAGAAAAAGGAGCCATAATAATCGGATAGCTGAAATGCTAACCAAATATCACCAAAATGGTCACAGGCAGAGAGAAAAACCTTCAGTATATCAGGAAAATCTTCAACAGGGAACTAGTGGAAGTCCAAGGACAAGAAAGGGTATGATAGAAGTATAATACACCTAAGTAGAACAGCTCTATCTGTCTAAATCATTATAAAACTGTGCCTTGCCTTCCCCATTCCTTTCTATTCCATTATTTTTTTAAAAAAAGGGTCTGACTGTGACCCTGTGGACCACAGCACACCAATACTGTCCATGGGATTTTCTTTGGTAAAGATACTGGAGTGGTTGGGCAGCTAGGTGGCATAGGGGATAGAACACTGGGCCTGGAGTCAGGAAGAGTCATTTTCCTTAGTTCTAATCTGGACTCAGTCCTAGCTGTGTGATCCTGGGCAAGCCATTTAACCCTGTTTGCCTCTCAGTTCCTTATCTGTAAAATGAGATAGAGAAGGAAATGACAAATCATCCCAGTATCTTTGCAAACCCCAAATGGAGTCACAAAGAGTCAGACATGCCTGAAATGATTGAAAAACAACAACTGGAATGATTTGCCATTTTTTTCTCCAGTGGATTAAGGCAAGCAGAGGTTAAGTTACTTGCCCAGGGTCACATAGCTAGTTAGTGTCTGAGCCCAGATTTGAAATGAGGTCTTCCTGACTCCAGACCCAGTGCTCTATCCACTGTGTCACCTAGCTGCCATGATGATGTTAATCATCAATAATGATGATAATAGCTAGCATTTATATAGTGCTTCAAGGTTTGCAAAATACAAATATCTCATTTTTACTTTATAACAACCTTGGGAACTAGTCATTCTTATTATTCCCATTTAACAGATAAGAAAACTGAGGCAGACAGAAGTTAAGTGACTTGCCCAGGGGCATACAGCTAGTAAAGTGTCTTAGGCCAAATTTGAACTCAGGTCTTCCTGACTCTAGGACTAGTGTTCTGTCCATTGCAGTGTCTAGCATAAAGTTGCTCAGGGACTTGACCTGTGATTATGCTGATATAAGAACTCCCTAATAAAGTAATTTTCTTTATAATTTGTGGTCCTAGAATATTGTCCAGGATAACACAGCAGATTTGTATGAAAAGCAGGACCAGAAGACTGGCCTTCTTGATTCCAGGACCATCTTCCTCTCCTATCAAGATTGCCCTGGTAAGTATCAATTCAAGTTAATTAAATATTAAACTCCTATTATGTGGAGGGAATTTCCTCACCAGAAGTTCCTTACAAGTATCAAATCATAGGCCCAGTAGAAAGAGAGAAAGAAAAAAAGAGAAAGGAGAGAGAAAGGAAGGAAGGAAGGAAGGAAGGAAGGAAGGAAGGAAGGAAGGAAAGAGAGAAAGATTTAAGCCAATGTAAAATTTATTAATAACAAATTCCATTGTAAAGTTAAAAAAACTCAGTGGAGTGTTGTTTGGTCAACCATTAGTTTTCAGAGTATTGAACAATGAATGCCAATCTGGTGTCATGGAAAGACCCTAGAAGGAGGAGCCAGAGAGGGAAGTTGTGTTACAGTACCAGCTCTCCTATATGAAACTTGTATGATCTCAAGGAATTAATTTAATCTTTGAGGGACTTATTTTCTTCATCTATAAAATGTTGGATTTAGATAATTTCTGAAGTCACATAAATCTCAAAGCCCCATGATCTGATGATCATAGTTGTTTCACCTAAGTTGAATTAAGTTGATGTAGTTGTTCCATATGTTCATGGAATCCATTTGAAGTAAATCAATAATGACATCTTGTGGGACATGCCTGTATAGCAACATCTCACCTTAGTTTCTCTCCCACCCCCCCAAGATTTTCAGGACATAGTCTAATGAGATTGGATATAATCTGAATTGAGTTTCAATAAAGAAGATAGCTAGGTTAAGTGTGTCAGTAATACTAACATCTTGCTTTGACAAAGCATTTTCTTCACAACACCTAAATAGTGTTGCCTTATTAAAACAGTAGCCAGACATTTTAGGAAATCAATCTTCTTGAACCATCTTGATTGTATTTAGCTGCTAAAGAAATTAGCCATAATGTCTATCATATTTTTAGTTCTCTTCCCTCCCCTTCTTTCCTATCTCCTTGTCTTTCCCTCCTCTTCACTTTCCCTTCCCTCCCATTTTCTCCCCTCTCCCTCCCTCTTTTCCCCTTTTCCTCTTCCTTCCCTTCTCCTCTCCCTTCTTTCTCCTCCCCTTCCCCTCACCTTTTCTTCCATCCCCTCTCAGTCCCCTCCTTTCCCATCCCTTCCCCACTCCCTCTCCTCCCCTTCCCCTTTGATTTTTTGTTTTTCTTAATATTTATGGCAACAGTTACCAAACCACCAAATGATCATCTATCACTCATCAGATACCATAGCTATCTAATAATTCCATCTTCCCTCCCCAACTCTAAGTATACATCCTTCTGTTTATGATTGATACATCCTCCAGATCATTTTGGGAATCATAATGATAGGATCATTTGCTAAATCACCTGGTGGGTTAAAAAGAGCCTCAAATGTTAATGAAGATTAGAAATTAATTGAGTTACATTTAGTTTTCTTCCTAATGCTTCAGTTGTTTGAGGTTTATAATATTATTTAAAAGAGATGATTCTAAATATGTTTATAACTGAACTATCCAGAGACCTTAGAATATGGAACATAGAGCATTAAACCTGGAATGGTCCTTATAACAAAGAATGTTAAATCATACATAGAAGGTGAGAATTGGAAGGAACTCTGATACAGCACAGGACTTACTAGTATGTTAGAGCTTTTAGGGATCTTAGAGCATAGAATGTTACAACCTATAGTTGCAATTAATGCCAGAGTTGGAAGGAGTTTAGAGATTATCTACTTCAATCCCTTCACTTTATAGATGAGAATAAACAGATCCTTTTAGTGAGATCCACTGGTTATGGCATCAACCCACTATAAAATCATTCTAATCTAAGTCATTTCTATTGATTTTGCATGAGCTCAATGGTCTGAGTGATTGCACCACAGAGAATAGAGTTTACCTTGTTTCTTATCACTTGGCAGTTCAGAAGGGAAAGGGTGGGAGGGGCTGAGGAAATCTGCATTTTTGTGACATGGAGACATAAGAAGGACTGAAACCAGGCTGGAAGAAGAATTCTTTAAGGCTTCTTGCTCTATGAAAACTTCTGGGAATTGTCTGATTTGCACTCTTTTTCCCTAAGCTTTTTGTTCTTTCAAGTCAGCTGTTTTCCCTCTCCCTGTTGTTGTTCAGTCATTTCAGTCTTGTATGACCCTTTATGACCCCAGTTTGGGGTTTTCTTGGTTTAGATACTGGAGCAGTTTTCCATTTCCTTCTCCAGCTCATTTTACATATGAGAGATTGAGGCAAACAGGGTTGTCACTTGCCCACATATAGAATGTGTCTGGGGCAGGATTTGAACTCAGGAAGAAGTCTTACTGATTCCAGGCCAAGTGCTCTATCTTTTGAGTCACATAGCTGTTTCTCCCTTCCCCCTATAGTCAACCAGATTCACAGAAACTCCACTTGGAATATTGCCAACAATAACCAAAATCTGATCAAAGGGTTTTGTTTTATAGCCTGCTCTCTTTGTGTCTCTTTGTATTTGTCTGTCTGTCTGTCTCTCTCCCTCTCTTTTCACTCTCCCTCCCTCTCTTGTTTTGTCTCTCTCTGCCCACCCCACCCCTTCCTTTTCTCCTCCTTTCCCTCCCTCCCTGGGTCTTTTACTCTGGGTTTATCTTAGAGCTTTCTTAAAGCTCTTGAAAAAAAAAAAAGACTTGCTTTTGAAAGTCTTTCCCTGAGACCCAGGTTGCAGACACCAAATGCTGTACCATTTATTTGTGAGGGGCACCTAAAGTTATTGTGAATGCCCATTCCATTCTTAAACTAAGCATTTAATTATCCACAGGCCCCCATCAGCAGATTCCTTTGGCCTGGTCCTCCCTCTCAAAACTCTAAATAACAGAGCTGTTTTTTATTTGTCCTTCTTGAAAAAGTGTATATAGCAAATGCTTCCCCCCAGCCGAAGGAATGTAACCACCAAGAGGATATAAAAATGAAAACACTTTCTTTAAGGAGTTTGCTCTCACCATTAGAAGATTACACTGCATACCATTAAGAGTGGGTGGGACTGTTAAAGAGGTGAATGCCTCCTCTTTCAGCAACCCCATTTATTTTAGAAATATCCTTGTACTGTTTTCTCATGATCTCAATGCTCTTCCAAACAGCTTACTCATTCTGCCTCCTTCTGTGTATCAGAAGAGAAATGTTTGTGCCTTTTTTTTTCTTTGAGCAGTGATCAGCAGTTAGAGAGATAAGCTAGTTCAAGTATACACAGCCAAGTTGAGCAGTCCCATCCCATCCCATCCCATCCCAACCTTCTTCTCTTGGGGAATGAGAAAATCCTTTAACTTCCATCTCATATGCTACCTCTTTCAGGAAGGAATCCCTGTTACTAATGACCTTATGCCTCAGATTTTTGTGTTCTCTTTAATGTGTCAATAGGGCATAAGTATCACAGAGTTTGAATGGGAATGGATACTAAAGGCCATGTAGTTCAACCTTCTTATTTTGCAAATTAGGAAACTGAGGCCCAGAGAAATGAGGCGATTTGTTCAAAATCATATAAGTAGTAAACTGATAGTGGCAGGATTTGAACCAAGGTCTTCTGACTTAAAAATAGAGAAACAAAATTCCTGTTCTTTAATCCTTAATTCTTTAATACCATCTTGCTTCTTTTTGTGACTTAGAGTTAATTATGTGCAATCATTTGTAGATGATAAATTCTATGAGGGCAGGAGTCTTGCCTTTTCAAAACTTTTTATCTGCCTTCTCTGAACCCTTCATAGGGAAGATACTTGTTGCATACTTGTTAAACTGACTGGTAAAGTATTTTCCTTATAGCCATGCTGCCAGAAAAAGTAAGGTCCATAGAGTGGAAATGACTTGTCCAGAACCACATACAGTTAATAACAACCAGAGAAGGCCTTGCTTTCTCACTCTGAAACCAGTATTCCTTCTACCAATGCCATATAACTTACCTTTATTTAAATTCTTTATTTATTTTATTTGGGGAGGGGGTAGCTGAGCTTAGCATAAAGAGCACTGCTTTTGGAGTAAAATGACCAAGGTTTACATTTTGGAAAGAAATTTAGAATTCTGCAAAATAGTTGGGTAAAATGTCCCAGAGATTTCACAGCTAGGCATATACCTTAAGGAGGTCATTGGCAAAAAGAAATATGAATATACTCCAAAATATTTATGGTAGCAATTTTTGTATTTGCAAAGAATTGTAAACAGAGTAGATGCTTGTTGATTGGGGAATGGATGAAAAATGGTCGTATATGGATGTAATGGAATATTACTGTGCTGTAAGAAGCAAGGAATAAAATAATAATAACTGACTGCTAACCTTTATATCGTGCTCACTATGTGCCAGGAACTGTGCTAAGTGCTTTATAATTTTTATCTTATTTGATCTTTGCAACAACTCTGGGAGGTGGGTGCTATTATTATCCACTTTTTACAGATGAAGAGACTAAAGCTCTTGAAAGAGCCAGTAGGTTTCTGAGGCCAGATTGAATTCAGGATTTCCTCACTCTAGGCCCAGCACTCTATCCATTGTGCCACCCAGCTACAAAGAAGCATGAAAGGAATTATTTGAGCTGATGCAAAGTGAGGTGAACAAACTCAAGAAAACCATATGCACAATTCCTACAAAAATATATATGGGAAGAGCAACAACCAAGACCAAACTTGGCTACAAAGAAGAGAGATGAGAAGATGTCATCTCTGTAACCTCCTCGGTAGAGGTGGGGATCCATGGATAAGACACATTGCACGCACTGGTAAATTTTTTTTTTAATCTTTTGATATTTTTTTGGTACATTCATTCTTTGACTCGCCTATAGGGTAGAGAGAGGAAGAGTCAGAGAAAAAAAATCTTCATGGTATAAAAACAAAAGATGTCAATGAATTATATTTTTAAAAGTCCATGATTAGATTTCTGATTGTTGCATGGCATTGAACAAGTTACCTCTCCTTTCTAGGCCTTAAATCTTCATCTATCAAATGGGAAGCTTGCATGAGATGATTCTAAGGTTCTTCCCAGTTTCCATTCATAGTTTAGATTACTGCTGGAGGTTATAGCAATCCTAGGTTTTAGAGTTGGAAGGAACCTTATAGAACCACATATTCTAATCCCCTGCATCCCATCATTCCAGAAAAGGGAATTACCAAAAAGATGAATTGCCCTGATTCAAATAACTATTAAGTGGGAATGACAGGATTTGAACTCAAGTCTGATTCTAAGCACAATGTATTTTTGCTCTTTTCCTTATACCATCACTTCCTCTTAAGGAGGTCACTCATTCAAAGCAGTCCTCTCACACCCTACCCCCACCCCCAATCCTCCTTTACAAAGTTACTCAAATTGTTTTGGTTCTATTACTCCCAATAGCTTTGGAGAAGAAATAGCAAGGGAACTATTAGACCATTTGTTCAAATGAAAATATATCTTTGAAAATTGAGCACACAACCAGAGATAGGATCTATTTCTTAGCCCACTTGGGACTATCTGGTCAAGAAGCAGTTATCATTCGATTGAGGGTTGAATTCAGTTCTTATTCTAAGACAGAATTACTCAGTTTCAGAGTACTTTGTAAGGAACCACAGTCTGTGCAAAGAGTAAATACCTATTTAGTGCAGGCCAGAGCAAGACATGTGAAAACCCTCTTTACCTCTCCCCTTTAGAACAATACAGTAAACCTCCTTTCTGTGACAACAAGAATATATATTAAAAAAAAAAAAAACAGATATCCAGTCAATATTCTTTGCAATGCTTCACAATGGGATGCCACACAAAAAAATGTCAAATTTGCATAAATATAAGCATATTGTCCCTATTTTCTCATTCTGTTCACTCACTTTCATTTATTTGAGTGAGGCCACAAAAGAAAGTCTTTGGATTTAGTGTCTATTCCCTTACCCATTTTCCTTTTTCTGAAATATGTCCAGGTGAGAAGCCCTGCCAATGTTATCATGCACAAGGGTTAGCCAAGAAGAGCAGTGTAACATGCAGAGAGAATGCAGGCACCAGATTTGGGGGAAAACTTAGGTTTTGGTGAACCTTAAATAGCATCCACTCCCAAGAGACTAAAATCAGCAAAAGGAATTCAGGTTTTTATTCCTTAGAGGGGTGATGGAAATAATAGAAAAAGATTCAGGGTCTCTGATGATTTGAATCATCCTCTTAGTCCTGGCAGGTATGCCCAATTGATGATGCCATTTCTTAAGATGTGTGTTCTATTTTGGACGAAAATGTAGGGATGAGAATTGAGTATCATTTCCTAGAAAGTTTTTTAATCCCTGGAATAAAAGTGACACCTAGTAACCTACTGAGGAGGCCCTAGCAGGCAGCCTAGGACACCTTCTATTCCTTACTTCCCAACCTATACAAAGATGTCCAGCATTTTTGTTTAAGTAACTTAAGAAAATCCTTAGATCTATTGGCAAGGATATTGGAAAGAACTACTGATTTATTTTCATACTGACCACAGAAAAGACTTTCCCAGCTCTCTACCATTCTTCCCCTGGTAGCTGATTTTCTTACTCATTTTATCCTTCACCATCTCACTTTCCCAGATGCTCAGTAATGCTGGGAAAAGCAGACTTAAGGAGGATATCATTACTATGAAGAGTAAGACCATTCAATTTCCAGGTCTTCCAGCTAAAGATGTTGTCTGTTACATTTGCTCACAGGGAAAAGGGAAAAAAAGAAATCAGGTGGGATGGGAAAGATTTTCAGAAAGGAGTGCTCTTGTCCCATTGCCAACTTATTGTAAATTATTTCTCCAAAACCAGGCTTCCGTGGGGTGCTGTTTTTGGAAATATCTCTAAGAACACATATAAAAACTCATCACTGAATCAAGAGGTAAGAGATCCCTCTTTCTTCTTTCTCTCTGTCCCTCTTTCTCATGTTGGACTTGAACTGCTCCAAGTCCCATTCAACCTCCTCTGTGTCTTCTTCCCCAAGCCACCCTCACCCCTGTGTGATGGGATACCAGAGCTGATGGGTCCCCACCAAAGCCAACTCCATGGTGGCTCTCATTTAGGAGCTGGAGAGGGGCATGCTCTGCAGGAATGAGAGAGAAAAGTTGTGGCAGAATTGATGGAGGCAGAGGAAGGAGACAGGGAGAGGAGGAAAGTCAGGGAGAAAGAGAATGAGAAAGAGAGACTGAAGGAAAGGGAGGAGAGAGACAGAAAGAAAGACGAGAGGGAGAGAGAGACAGAGAGAGAGAGAGAGAGAGAGAGAGCGAGAGAGAGACCGGGGGTGGGGTGGGGGTGGGGGGTGGGGGCTGCTTACATGAATTTCCAAGCGGTAGACCTGCCTCCGAGATCAGCCCAATAAGAGCTGTCAGGGGAGGCTCCCTGCTCACTTTTCCACATCACTTCACAGTTACATTTGGCAGGCAGGAAGGCAGGCAGGCAGGCCGGCCCGCGCGCTGGAACGCTCAGACCCTGAATTAGTGGATTTATTTGGAATATCCCCGCTTCCTTGGAGCTCTGCTGCCGCGGCCGCCGCCACTGATTTAAGCAAAGGGACCAATACTAACTGCACTTTACTCTGCGGGCTCAGCAACCTGAGAGTGGAAGTACCCAGCCTCTCCTCCAACATCATCAGCATCCAAAGGCATGAGAGAAATCCGGAGGAGTCTGACCATCCTTCGGGGGCCGGACAATATTCTCTTCTCTCCGAAGCCGACCCAGCGCGTCCATTTGTGAACTGGGTGTCATCAGTCATCTCGGATCCCCGTAAGAGTAAGTATTATTCTTTTCTTCTTCTTTTCCCCAATATCTGGGAGGAGGGAAGGGGTACAGGGGTAGGAGGACAGTCTTCCTTTTCTGTTCTTTTCGTGTTACTTCCTGGACCTTATGCAGGGTTACAGGCTTTACAAGCTACTTCCCTTAGAATATGTCCCCTAGTCAAGAAACAGGGGCTCTAGGCTGAAATTTCCAGGCTCATTCATTCGCATTCTCTCAAAATCCCTGATTAATGGAGATGTCACAGAGCTGCTGCCAGTCGGTTTATCCGATCGGTTTCTGCAGGAGGATCAGAAGGAGTTTTGTCTTCCCGGCTGCCCGGCACCCCCAACCTACCCCGTTTCTGTTGGCTTTCTTATTTAGTCCGAGACACCTCGGGGTGCTTTCCTTGGTACACGCAGGGCATGCAGCCACGCATTGCCATGCATTGCCGTTCCCGTGCAGAGAATAGAAAGCAATCAGCAGCCGGCTATGGAATCACTGGGAGACAAGAAGCAGAGGAGGCAAGAGAGGGGAAGCCCCTACACCAACCCCCCCAACTCTCCCTCTGTCTACGGCAGATACTGCTCCTACTTACTTCCCCGGGAGGTGAGTAAACCCGCAGCAGAGGCGAGCCTCTCGCCGGGGCTGGAAGGGAAGCTGTGGATGGAAGTCGTCTGAGGAGCGGGGTTTTCCCACAAGTGGCATCCCCGCTCCCGTGCCCGAGACTCGTGGGGAGACGCGGTGCCCACCTGAAACTTGGCGGCGGTCCCCAGCGCGGGCGCGGGGGCTAGAAGAAGGGAGCCCAGCTCCTTTCATCATTCTGACCGCGGACCTGCAGGCTAGCGGGTTAAAACATCACCCCAGTGCTTTGAAAGAGAAAATAGCTTATCTATCCCTCTTCACACCTCAGCCTGGGTCTTTCCCCATTGCATCCTCAGCTATAGCTACTTCTCCTCTCTCTCCCAGGGCTGTGATTAGGGCTCAGCTCCCGGATCCCCCAAGGCAGCGCAGTGCCAAAGCCAGGGTCACGCCGCGGGCTGCCCCTTCCTTAGAGAGCACTCAGGCACCATCTCTGCCAGGGTAGGGCCACCCCCTCAGGGCTAGAAAGGCGCAGCCCCCTGCAGAGATTGGGGCGGTAGTGGGTGGGTGGAGAGAGAGCTTGTGGCTAGCGGGCATCCTTGCATTCCGGCTGGAGCGCGTTAGAGCTCTGCGGCGACTTGGGGAGCTAACCTCTGAGCCGGTCTGAGCTCGGAGCCGCACCAGCCTTCTACTCCAAGGGAAACCCCGGGGCTACTCGAGGCTTCCTCCCAGAGACAGCTCTCTGCCAGGGGGAGCTAGAGAAGGTCTGAAGTGAGCCATAGCCCCCTCCACGATTTAGAAAAGGGGGCGCTTTTTTGTGGGTGTTTTCCTGCATATGTGTATGTATATGTATGCCAGTGGGTGCACGCTGAGTGTAACAGGTTTAGTACAATGGAGCCCATATCTCCAGTGTTAAAGCCAAGGCTGAGAGACAGAGAAAACGTGCAACCAACACGGATACCAACAGGTACCCAAGACTTCTCTCCCCTTCCCAGAATTAAAGCTACCTCCCCTCCTCTCCCCTACAAGGTAGTCACAGACCTATAACTTTGACTAGAGCGGACCTTCAACCATTGGCGAGTGGATAGGCACATAAATGGCTAACCATTTGCATCCATGGGGTATGGATGCCAGATGTTTGCTTGGGTTGCTGAATGTAAGAAATCAAACAACATTAATTGTTTATTGTTGCAAACGTACAACATTAGTCCTTAATGGAAAAGCAAGCTGGCAGCTGCTCACTTTAGCGCCAATTAAAGGATATAGCTGACAATGAAGGGAGCAATGGACAAAGGAGGCTTTCAACTTTATCATCCTCTTGTGAAGATTCTGAAAGAGTTTCTCCCTGAATAGCAACGATCAGAAATGCCTCCATGTGACTATTTGAGGAGATGTCCACACAATCAAATTCACAGTCCATTTCCCTAGACTGGCTAACCAGTAAAAGGTTGTTTTAGATGGAATTATCTAGGTTGGAAACTTAAAATGTATGCATATGTGTATGTATATGTGTGTATGTATGCATGTATGTGTGCATGTACCTATGTATGCATATCTGTGTATTCAGACACCCTAAAGTAATCCAAACCTCAGACAGCTGTTAAGTCAAGAGCTGATATTTGGGGGTTTTTTTTGTTTGTTTGTTTGTTTGGAATCCAGAAGCCTCATCTTTCCCAACACATAGGATGCTTTCTAAGTGGCTACATAGCCTTATCTCTTGGCTTTATGATAGGAGCTTTTCAACTGAAAAACTATAGGTGGGAAATAGATATTTAGGCAATATTCAAGTATAGGATTGTCTCTCCATTCAAGCTCAAGGTTGTACCTCACTGAATGTAAAATGAACCATAGCCTTCTATTCTAAACACAGCTGGAATTTTTGCCTGGTCATTCATTTAGTGAACTGTGCCCCATTTCTGGGCTTAAATACAGCACAAAGGGTTTTCAAGGATCTCATTTAGAATTTTTTGGGGGAGTGTATTGAAAAGATTGATAGATTAAAAGATACTCTGTGAAAGCTGTTATTTTCTGAAAGAGCTTGTCCCTTAATAATCAGATGACTAGCATTCCTCCCTTCCACCTAACCTCCCTGATACCTGGAGCAGAAAGAAATTTGGGGGAAATCCCTAATATAGCAAGATGTCTAAAGCACAGCAGTTTCACTCTGACATTCTATTTCTTTGGGTCTGAAGTCCCTTACCCCATAGGCACTTCAGGTTGAAAAGATCAGGGATATTAAATCATTTTGACCTTGGTGAGAAGGGTGGGGGGAGTTTGGAAGGAAAGAAGTGAGGAAAAAATCCCATTATAATAACTTGAAAAGGAATCCTCAGCCTCTGTCTCTGGTTATTGCATGCCTAGCATACCATTGTATCTTCACTATTCTTGTTCCTTAATACCTATGGAAGGATTGTCAGAGTAGCCCTGTTCACATTTAAAATTATTCCTTTGTATTTTATCACAAAAAAAGGAAATACAACCTCTAACAATTTATGAATGAGTTGAACTTCTTTGAGTTATAACAGTCATGCTATAGTTAATGTTCTGGGGAACTGTAACCAATTCCAGGTGAATACATCAGAGTGATAGACTCTGCATTATGGTTTTTCCACCATCAATGATCTTACTCTAGGTTGAATTGTGAACATAGTAAAAGACCTTTATGTACCTAGCCTTAGGTTTAAGGGCTTTAATTCTCCACACAGACACTGCAAAACTTTTTTTATTCATCTTTTAACATTAGGGGCATAGCCACTAAACCCTTGAAAACTTGTGAGAATATAATCTGAAAAAGTGTTGATAGCAGGATGGCAACTCTATTTATGTACCTAAATATCATCTCTAAATGGAAATACTTCCAACTCCCCCCCCCCCCCAAAAAAAGTAACTTTATATTAGTCGGTCTATAGTAGTTCTGTGAAGAGATAATATTTATCTAGAGCAACTCCTTAGGGAGTAATGGTTGAACATGCATTAAGTATCTGATAAGTGCAGAGAGAAACTAAAAATCATGATTGGTTGAAAGAGTAACTTATTCTGAAGGAGAATTGTATGAAAGGTGGGGGCATACATGACAATATTTGAAATTCATATCACACTCTGAGGTTTACAAAGCCTTTGCCTCACCATGGCCTTGTGAGGTAGATTTTCAACATTATTGTTATCTCAATTTTATAGATGAGGAAACTGAGGTTCAGAGAGGGAAAATGCATTGCCCATTTTAATATAGCTGATAAGCTTCAAAATCAGGACCTAAACCCAGATGATCTGGCCCCACATGTAGACCTTTTTCTTACAACAGGATGCCTCTATAGAGAGCTGTTTACCACATAAAAACCATATAGTCTTTCATCTTAGACTACACACCAACTTTTTGAGATTTGAACTTCCCAGCCAATGGCACTCATTATTGCAGCAAAGAAATATCCTCACCTTTATAAACATATACAATGATTCACCTAAGGAAATTGTTATTGACTGCTGGGACTTTCAAGGTAAGTATGCTTTTGCTGTTGGGGAAGAGGAGTCCAATTCAAATGGCAAAGTAAATCTTCATCCCTGATTCTCAAATCTGTATCAATATATTCTGATTGTAGTGAATGGAAAGGTTTTTTTTTTCTTAATGGTCCTCATTTTCCTATGCCTTGTTGCCATAGAAAAGGTAGCATAGCTTGCAGCTTTATCCATATACCTATTTGAGGAAATTTAGCCTTTCAAAGCTTTGGTTGTGCCCAGAAAAAAATGACATTCAAATTTACATTTTTACTATTCTTTCCCAGGCCTTCAACATAGTTTTTAGTTTGACAAATGGAGGCAAAGTAGCAAGCACAGTAGCTTTGCAATTACTGGTGCAATTGGAGTTTGTAAGGCTTCTTTTAGAAAATATTGTGCTCACTGAGGTCTCCAAATATGCACTTTAGCCACTTTCCATTTTGTCAGAAGTTAAGTATGTCCAGGAGGGGAGGAAAACAGACATATCCCTCTGCACTTTCATGCTCCCCTGGAAGAGATTCACTTTGCTTCTGAATCTTGAAGGGAAAGAAACCTTTGAAGAACTGTTGTTTTCAGTGCTATTGCTTATAAGGGGCAGCATGGATCTATTCGTCCATCTATCCATCTATCCATCCATCTATCCATCCATTCATCTATCCATCCATCTATCTATCTATCTATGAATCTATCTTATTCATCTGTCTGCGAGTCTATCTTTCCATCTGCCTGTCTCTATGATCTTTTTCACTATCATGTATCTCTCAGCTTATCATCTTCTATCTATCTATCTATCTATCTATCTATCTATCTATCTATCTATCTTTCTTTCTTTCTTTCTTTCTTTCTATCATCTGGCTCTGTGCATCATTTAGCTAGCTAGCTATCTGCCTGCTGTCTATCATCCATCCATTCACCAATATATCTATCTATCCATCTATCTCTAACCAATTCCTGGAAAACATGATTGGATGATTCCCTTATTCCATTAGTGATTTACGACCTAGATTTTTATCTGACCTTCTTTGCCATTATGCCTGCCTAACTAAGATTATTGAGACTAACTCTTTCTTGTCCTTTTTGTTTTTGTAACTCAAGGTAAGCTCAGAAAATTAGGATTACCTAAGAAGCACCAGGTAGATTGAAGATTTGCTCTAGCAAATAAATGCCTGTTTGACATGGGGTGGGGATAAAAAGCAAGGCTGATTTTGAGGAGATGACGCCACCTTTGGATTACTGGGGTTTAATTAGCCAAAAGGTTATTAGCCCTTTATCATTTCATTCTCAGTGAAAGTTACCACGAGAACTATATTGCTTTTGAACTGTGGGCTCCTGCCTCTGGGATCCTGTTTCGAATATAACCGAGGAGAGAAAATTAGTTGAACCTGGCAACTTCAAAAGGTCAGAAAAGAAATAAGTTTAAGGGATGCCATTTAGTTACTTCCCCATATGTTGCTGCCAACTAAATCTTCACTACCATTGTGTGGCCCCAAACTGTTGCCATTAAGGTTTCTTTTTGGTGACACGGGAGCTTTTGTTTTCAGAGTAAAAGGCCACATGTAGTTTCAAGCCACAAACAACATTCTTGTCATTAACTTTTGACTGGCATTATGTCCATGTTATATATGTAGGTAGAGAAATACAATTTCATTTTCAATATAATTGCTTCTAAGCAAGCAAATAATTTTCTGGAAAGAAAATTTCAGATATTGAAAAAGGAGTTGGTAACCCATCAACAGATTGGTACAGATAACCGTTACTTTCCCTTTTTTAGTAGCTCAGGAACATCCAATAACCTCTATCTCAACTAGGGAAACTTTGGGATTTTTTCCACGCTAGATTTTCCTAACTCTGGATATGTTTTTCCTCTCCATATAACTTGTTTATGTTTGTTTGTTTTACTCATCTTACATGCAATTAATTTTACCCTCTTATTCCCCAAACCCATCTCTATCCCTTTAAAGGTGGAATGGCAATTTTACAATTATATAATCCAGATAGAGCCTCCTAAAAGTAAGTAGATCTCAGAGACTAGACAGACATAGAGGAAAGGTTTTGAGCTGCATGTGTGTGGTCCCAAGCTACATTTCACTAAAATAAAAATGACGTACCTTTACCTCAAGTGTTTGGTTTCAAGAGAAACCAAACAACTTGAGACATGACTGATTTTTCTTTTCATGAAAATGTCTTCTGGGTTAGCTTCCTCTATTACCTCCTCTTCCTCCCCCTGCCCTTTTTTATCTTCAACAAAAAAGAGTTCACTTTATCTGCACATATATGAGCTAAAAGTTTAAGGTTTCTGGAAGCTGTTATGTTGCTGGGCATTGATCTAAATCAGCAGAACTATCCCTAAAACACCAAAAAATCACACAAAAACAAGAACAAAAACAAACTTCTCAGTCCTCTAAGATGTGGTTTTATTTTTTTCTCTTTAAAAATAGCTTAAAGATGTTGGAACATCAATGCAACCTGTGATTTTTTTTCTGGTTATTTTTATAGGGTGAATGCTTTATTATGATTTGCAGCTATCACTAGATAGAGAACTTGTTTTCATATTGTTTTTCTTTGTAGGTAAATAAGTACATAGCAAGTATATTGTGCAATTTTTTTATATGCCTGAACATCAACAGTATAAAAAGTGTTCAAAAATAATGCAAGATGAATTTATGGGGGACAAGGGCAAGTGGAATGACACATTAGGTTCAATAAGTGAATCATTCTTTTTATTCAGACAAAGTAATCTCTATAATCCTTTTAGTATTCAAGATGTGACATGGGATTATGTTGCAGTTCACTCATAGGACAGCTACAAATAGGAAAGAAGATGATTTTCTGTCAGCTTGGAGGAGAAATACTGGGTCTTTTCCTTTCTTTATGCAAGTGTAGCTGTGGACCTTGGATAAAATCACTTAACATCTCTGTGTCTAGGGTTTTTTTTTTTCCATCTTTAAAGCAGGGATATTTTCCCCCTTGAGATGATTCCATTTATAGGTATTTTGATGGGAGGTGTAAACACACCCTCGGAGGTCTTGATAGTGTTTCATTAACATGATTTCTATGAGAAGATAAAATACTGTTTTAGAATCTCTCCAAGTGAATTTCTTTCTTTATATGAAGAGTGCTTTATGTGATATATCTCAATATTATTTTTGACAAACGATACCCATATAATTTTTCCTATAGGTTGCCAGAATAAGTAGGTGGAATTTTTTTTAACTAGTAATATATATATATATATTAATATATATATATATATTTTTTAAGGAAAGGAATTATAGGTAAGATGTTTGTAAGGATAGTAACTAGCCAACATTACTTAATAATGAAGGTGCTAACTCAATATATTAGAAGTTTCTTCTTCATTTCAAAGCTCAGTATCTGACCGTTTGACCCAGGAGAAGTAATTTAACTGACTTGCATAGGTTCAATATTGATAAGAATAGTGAATGAAACTATAATTTTATCAATCTACGGAAATTCCAGGTGAGGTAATGCCTTTTATCAGTGCAACTCAGTACTTTTTTGCAGTTTAGAGACTTAGAAAACTGGCTAAACCACAGAGAGCTTAAACAACTTGTCCAGGGTCAGATACCTAGTATGTGTCAAGTGTCTTTCTGACTTTTAGACTGGCTCTCTGTCAGTCAATTAGTATTTATTCAATGCTTACTACATACCAGACACTGAGCTAATAAGCACCAGGGATATGAAAAAAGTCAAAAGAAAGTCCCTGCTCAAATTAATCTCAGAGTCTAATGAGGAAGACAACATGAAAACACTCCATACAATTAAGATATATACAGAATATATTGGGAATAATCTCAGAGGAGAGGCACTAAGATTAAAGAGGGCTGGGGAAAGCTACTTGCAGAAGTAGGACTTCAGCTGAGGCTTGAAGGAAGCCAGGAGACAGAGATGAAGAGAGCAAGATTGTTGCAGGCATGGGGAAGAGTCAGTGAAAATGCTCAGAATGCAGATTGAGTTTTGTTTGTGAGGAACAGCAAGGAGACTGGTAATACTGGATCAGAATACCTGGAGGGGAGAAAAATGTAAAAAGGGCAGAAAGGTGAGAAAGGATCACTATCTACTACTCTCATCTGCCTCTGGGATAGAAATAAAAAGAAGTAAGAGTTCCGACTTCTGTTTCCCAAAAGTGCTACTAGAATAAAATTAATTAAATTCTAAAAGAATGCTGAATTCTTTAGAAGATAAATGCCATATACTAAACCTCTGGTTGTGATCCATAGAACCTGTTCACTTTTTTGCCATTAAGTTTTCCCTTAAGAGGTAGTATGATATAGCAGAGCATTGCACTTGGGGTCAGGAAACCCTGGGTTCAAATACTATGTCTCTGGATAAATTGCTTATTGAATCTCTATTTCTTCATCTATAAAATGAAGATGATAATATCTATGGTAATCACCTCATAGGTTTATTGAGGGGCTCAACCAATATAACATATAGAAAGCCCTTTTCAAATTCTAAAGTGCATGTGTGTGATTATTACCTGGACCGTAGATGTTATGTTTTAATGTTTAGGGAAGTTGGAGTAATCTCCACACACACACAAAATAAGACAAATATATTGATTTGTTGTATCAAAGAACACTAGATCTGGAAAGAATTTTAGAATTTAGAATATTACAACACAGGACATTTTGAGCTAGATTTACAGAGGCCTTTGTAATATATATATAACATTTAGGCCATTGGAAGTTACCTAATTTAATCTCGTTTTTTTTGAAAAAATAAATAAGTAAATAAATAGATAGTTAAATAAATAAAAGAGAAAGAAGAGAGAGTGGAAAGAAAGAGAGAAGGAAAAGGAAATGAACTCCAGATACTTAAAATAACTTGCCCAGGGTCAGATAACAATTTCTCTCATATAGAAATGATACAAATTATTACCAATCTAGAATTTATGTCCTAGTTTTTATAGTTCACTTAAAATGAATAGTCTAAATAGTGAAACCATAGTATATGCATCTTTCTTTTGACCAAAAGAAGCTATGTATGTATTAAGATTTTTGTAGAAAGTGTAGAGACTAAGAAATTAGATGAATGTGCAGAACTCCAGATATGTTGTAACTCTTTATAATGCTGGTTAACTTTCTTTATGTCATCAATTTAGTCAAATTCTTTAAGAAATGTAATCCAAACATGCATAAAATGCTATTTATTTTTTTAGATTCATTTTGGATTACTATACACATACATAAGCACAAGGGGCATTTAGGTGGCACAGTGGATAGAGTGCATGTCCTAGATTCAGAAGACTTTAGTTCCTTCCAGCTTCAGACACTTAGTAGCTGTGTGACCTTGAGCATATCACTCAGCTTCTATTTGCCTCAGT
This sequence comes from Gymnobelideus leadbeateri, assembly GCA_011680675.1. NCBI lineage: Eukaryota > Metazoa > Chordata > Mammalia > Diprotodontia > Petauridae > Gymnobelideus > Gymnobelideus leadbeateri. The sequence continues at coordinate 167,233 of WOXC01000428.1, read as the reverse complement.
TTCTCCTTCTGTAAAATGGAGATTGTAATATAGTACTTACTTTGCACATTTATTGTGAAGATTAAATAACACAATATTTGCAAAGCATAGCACAGTATCTGGAACATAGTAGGTGCTATTTAAATAAATGTGTGCATAATATGTGCACACAAATATGTGTGCATAAACATCTACATTGTATTATTATGCAATTATTATGATAATAATCCAAATATATTAATTATCGAATAATTATTGAGTTGACTATTAATAACAATTATCATTAAGTAATATCAATAATATATATTGACTATATATTTATATGTAAAATTATATATATGGAATTTTATTTGTTATATAATGTTTCCTCACATAGATTTATATCTAATAGAAATTTGGCAGTAAGATCAAGGTCGCAATAAAAAAAAGGACTTGGTTAAACTAATTAACTGAATTAAAAACTGCTAAATGTAAGAACAGTTTTCTGGGTGCTGGTTGGGGCATTTAGGTGGAAAATGTAGTCATTTATACTGATTTGGAGCTATACTTTTGATTTTTGGACTATGATTGTGAAGAGTCAAAATATCTTTGAACACAACCTGAGGAGACTTCTAAGAATTTATAAAGCACATCAGTATACAGCTCATAGACAACACTGTGAGTTAATGAGTTAGAAGAATTTACGTCTTTAGGGAGAGTGATATATCTAGGGGTGAAAGGAGATTGTTTCTATCTCTAATAAAAATTTGAAAAGAATGTGGCAGTTGTGAAGAAAGGCAGTACAGTATTAGAGGGGGTGGAGAGGGAAAAAAAAGCCAACATGAAACTAGCACAAGTTTTATTGTCAGTACAATCAACAATGGTGAGAGGTGAAATTGCCAAGGGTTCTCAAAAGGGACACTGGTATACTTGAGTAAGCCAAAGGCAAGCAAGAACAAAATTCTCAGTTTTCTGATATTAACAACAAGAACAACAACAAAACAAACTTCTAGAGCATCATAAGGTTTACAAAACATTTTACTCAGAACTGTCTTGTAGAATAGATCATTTGAGCAAAATGAGACTTTACTGACTTGCCCAAAGAAGGAAGGAAGGGAGAAAGGGAAGGAGGCAATGGTGATCACTTCTAACTTTGTGATCTTGGAAACTGTCTGTGTTTGTTTTCTTGACCATAATATAGGGATAAAACATGACATGGTTACTTTCCTTTTCTCCCTTCCTTCTTTCTTTCTTTGGGAAAGTCAATAAAGTCTCATTTTCCTCAGGAAAGAAGGGAGGGAGGAAGGAAGGAAAGAAGAAAAGAAGGGAGGAAAAATGGGAGGAAGGAAGGAAGATGAGAAAGGAGGAAAGAAAGAAGGGAGGAGAAGGAAAGGAAGAGAAAAAAAGGAAGAAAAAAAGCATTTATTAAACACCTACATGCCAAGCTCTTTAAAAATATTAGGGAGGGAGGAAGTCAGCATTTATTAATCACCTACTATGTGCTAAGTACTTTGTAAATATCTCATTTGATCCTCACAACAGCCCTGTCAGGGAGTTATTATATTTTTACTCCCATTTTATGATCAAGAAAACAAATACAGACAGTTTCCAAGATCTCAAAGTCTCATGAAGAGTCCAGAGATTATGAACTTCACTCCTCTTCCCTTCTGAGAAGACAAAGGTAATTCTTTCCCCCTACAGGAATGTGAAGATCAATGATAGTACAGAAGAAAGTGGGTTTTGCATGTGTTTCTATAGATGATAACAAGATAAAAGGCAATGGTGTGCAGAATGGGTCTTTGGATAGGGCTGGGCTCTGAAGAAATAGCCATGTTTTTATTTAAGGAACCATTGACATAAAATTCTCTTTATGACAGGAAATGCAAAAAAAAAATGTTAATGCAATCTTCGACTGCATTACTAGAAACAGGGTATAGGGAGAATAACAGCGATTGCTCCATTGTACTTTGCCTCAACCAGACAAAATCTTAGTAGGAGAGGTTGAGGGTAAGAGGGACATCAGAGGTCCTCAAGATCAATTCCATCATTTAATAGGTGAGAAAACTGTGATTCAGTGGAAGTTAAAAAAAATCTCCCAAGTTCACACAGGCACTAATCACTGGAAGTAGGATCTGAACCCAGATCTTCTATTCCATATCTAGTGCTTTTCTTACTGTCTTAATTGTGCTTCCAGTGAGGTTTTTTATTCAGTTTAGGGTGCCACATTTTAGGAATGAAAATTAAATTCAGAATTGTGTGCCACTGGAATGGTGAAGTTGGTAAAAAGATTAGAGATCATACAAAATAAAGAACTGACTTTGTTCAATCAGGACAAGAGAAGACTGAGAATGGATTTAAGTATTTAAAATATTTAAATATTTATACTCTGTAATGTGAAAAGGAGTTAGATTCGTTATGTTTCATCAATAATGGCACAACTAGAACCAGTGGGTCTAAATTTTAGAGGTTGATTTGGGGTAGGTATACAATTAAATATGTTGAAAAGAAAAATGGTCTCTCCACTGAGATAAGTGAAGGAGGGGGTAAGAATTACTATCCAAGAATTACTTGGAGGGTCTCCAAGGGGAAGCTGGATCATTACCTCTCAAAGATGTTGTAGAAAGGAAATTCCACTCCATGTACTGGTCAGACTAAGAAGCTTCTGAAGACCAGCTTTCATATTCTCTGTGAAACATGGTCAATAATCTCTAATAAAAGCATAATTTGCTGTCGCCTCTAATAATTTAATGTATTAAGATTTGAAGTACCTATAGAAATCTGGTTTAGACTTAAGAGTTTAATAGATTTGAATCTCTAATTCACATTGTTTGTGAAGTTAATGGGCCAATATTTTTACATAACTGCACAAACAATCAAGAATTGACTAAATTCACCTTAACAAAATGTTGGGGTCAGCAGACTTAGCAGGAGCCTGTAATAAGAAGTATCTACAAAACAGTAATGAAGGGAGAATAGGATTCACAGTAAATTGCACTGGAGAGGAAGAAGTTTTTAAAGTGAAATCTAAATACATCCCACTGTGTAGGAATTCCGGAGAGACTGTATAATCTCTTTCTTTCACTATCGGGGTGTGAATCAATGTTGCAGCATTATAATAAAGTGGATTACTTGGCCAGACAGACATATTGTGGTTGGAAAATCTAAAAATAAATTGATTTTTTTCCACCAAGCTTTTATGACCTTACTCAATTTATTTCTCATTGAGTATAGGTAAGCAGTTTGTATGTTCAACTACTTCTTAGAAACTTAATAAATTTTTATAACAGACCTTTAGCAATTTGTCATCTCTCATGAAACTATGCAAGACTATTATCTAATAGCCCAAAGCATTAAATAGCATTTCTTGAAAATGGTTTACAAAAACAAAACAAACAAACAAATAAATGAAAAAAACAGAAAAGTGGCTTTGTGGGGCTGGAGAAAGTATAAGTGTAAGAAGACCTCATAAAGCCAAATTTTTAAGTCAAAAAGTCCACTGTGTGTCATTTAGTCTGACATCCTCATGTTTCAGAGCATGGAATTAAGGTCCAGGTGGAGGTAAAATGGCTTAGTCCATTTCCCCCAGCTATATGATTAGACTTCTCTTTTAGGTCTGTCATCTCTGATGCTTATTGGGCCTCTGCTGTTTATTAACTTAGACAAATTGCTTGGGCCTCAGTTTCTTCATCTAAAAAATGAGTAGGTTGGAGTCACTGCCTGTCTCTAAGCTTCAATTTCTTCATCTATATAATGAGGAGGTTTGAGTCCTCTTTTCCTCTTTCAGCCTCAGTTTCTTCACCTTTAAAATCAGAGGGCTGAACTAGATGATCTCTCCAGAGTCTTTCCAGCCCTGACATTCTGGGAGGTTGTAATTGTCACTATTAAATCTTATCTTTCTTAACAGCTCAGCCTCAATTCTTAAAAGTCAAGTTCTTCTTTGCTATGATGGTATGTGTGGGAATGAGGTCACATCATCTAGCAATGCAATTCCCTCAAGTGCTCGAAATAATGCAGATGGGAGAGATACTGTCACTGATGGAGTCCCAAATGTGACAGAACTTACACTGAGTAAATACTATTGAAATGATTGCCCCAACTTGTTAAAGGATTCTAGTGAGCCAGGGGACATGAGCTCTCATTGGAGTTCAGTCAAACTAGCTGTATGTTATTGGGTAAGTCCCTTAAACCTTCAGTTCCTTTATCTATAAAAATGAGAGGTTTGAACTATATCAAGCACTCCACAATCTTTTTGTGAGGGAAAGCCACTTTTTAATTTCCCTCAATAAATTGCAATTACTGCAATTGAGGGAAACTAACCAGAAGGATCCTGGGCTATGTGGGGAGACACTCTAACAGTAGTGATTCCTTCACCAATGAAAACCCTGGGGAATCCAGGGTGGAAACAGAAACATGACGGTAGCAACTGGATTTAGAAATCTATTTAGAATGACTTTGGAATTTACAACTGTGTTCTCACATACTTTTTTTAAGGAACCTCAGATGAAATGGCCTTAAGTTATCTTACTGTTCCCCATTTCAATGATTCCTGGATATTTATACTGGGAAATTCAAACTTTTCTAAATGGATTTGTGCATACATGTGTATAAAAGTGTGTATACACATATGTTTGCCAAAGCACCCTCTCTGTGCAGCTTAGAAAAACTGAAATAATATTGAACTTATAATTAGAAGATCTGGGTTTTAATCCCACCCTTAATTCATAGAATATCCTTGAAAATTCCCTACCCATCTCTGGTCCTTGGTTTCCTTATCTGTAAAATGAGGGGCTTGTATTAGATGATATCTCAGACCCTTTACAGCACCCACAGTCTTTATTCTAAGTTCCCTTTTAACTTCAGTTTGACTATAAGGGTCAGAGACAATGTCATAGAAGAATTTACCTTCTTACAGAGTTATATTTATGGAAAATATTCAACCTATGCATAAGTGACCTGACATCTTCAAATGTCAGAGTCCTTGGAATCTTCAAATGACTCAAATATCTGAAAGTGATAAAGTTTAATTAATGGAAATGACACTAAAGAAAATGCATCACCATCTGACTTGCCACTGCACCCAAAGGACTTTTAGATCCATGATTTGCAGTTGAACCCTACTATGTGTATTGTCTCCCATTGAAATATGAGCATCTTTACATTAAGGACTGCCCCACTTGTCTAATTTTATCCCCAGCATTTAGTATAGTGCTTTGAATATAGCTTCCCTCATACATTTTCATTCATTCATTAATTTATTTATTCATGCATGTTAGCATACATATCAGAACATTCTACATTCTAAGATACCTTCTAAATCTAATTTTCTATGTTCTAGATTAGGCTTAAGATTATTTGATTGTAGCTTTGTATGGATTTTAAAATCCCTTCCCATTCTAACATTTCATTTCCTGAGATCACTCTTTAAGACTTTACTATAAGATACTTTCCTGCTCTACCATTCTGTGATGTGAGATCCTTATTACTTCTGATATTCTGTTTTGTGTGCTTAACACAAAGTAGTTGCTTAATTAAATATTTGTTGGTCTATTAATTCTAAGGTCCTTTAATTTTATTAACAATCAAGTATATTCTAAGGTCCCTTCCAATCCTGATTTGATAGATCAAATCCCTCCTCAGCTATTTGTACTTGAATTAACTATCTGGGACCAAATCTTTTAATCTTTTTAAGTTTCACTTCCCTTATCTCTAAAATGGGGATATTGATATTTACATTAGGGATCAAATAAGTGTATGAATATCTTTGTGCTTCATAACTTAATCAAAACCTATATACAAATAAAATTTTGTAACTTTTAAAATAAATAACACATCTGAATTTCCTTTTGGTCCTTTAAAAATAAATTTGTAGAGCATTTGGTCCTGTTTAGAATAAATGGCTAGCTTGGAGCAGACTGTTCACATGCAAATTCAAGGCTATGAATTAACACCTGAAAGGAAAGGAGAGGATGGTAATTGTGAATTAGAAACTTCCAATTCTCAGAAAGATAAATCACTTTCTCTGAGCTGTGATTTGGGCAACCAGGTTTGGGGAAAAGAAAAAAAGTGGGATGGCTAGTCCTGGAAGCAGTCTATCTTTTCTATGAAAGGTTTGCTATGTTTCGAGGCTCCTCAGAATGTCAGTCTTTTGGATAGATTGACCCTTTGAGGGGAAAGGTATTTCAGCTCAAACTCTGAGCCCATGGGTAGAGTGACAAGAGGGTTGATTACAGTGGTCATCTTGTTAAATTAGAGACAGTGCCTTTATTTGTAGCAGAATCAGTCCTAGAGCAATCCGCTCCTTTCACATAGGTGGCTAACCAGCTCATCCAAAGGTAATGACTTTCTATCACTACAATCCTGGGTCAAATGTGAACTGGTGACCTAAAAGTGAAAGGTTCCCTATCCCATTATGAATTCCCTGAGTCAACCAGTTCCCTATAGTTTCCTAAATAATTATTTTCACATTTAATCCAATCTAGTAGGATTTCTTCATAAAAACTGGGCTGATTGTATATCCTATTAAAAATGTACTCTTAGGGAGAAATATATTTTTCCCACAGAGAAGGTAAGCAAAAAAAAAAAAATCTATTTGACATCTCCAGTAATGGGTTTTTATTTTATTTATTTTATTTTATTTTGGTCATCCATTTCTGAATCTTCCCAATTGAAAAACTGCATTTATAACACATTTTATTCCCAAAGGAGGGTTTTTTTTCTTTCATAATTTAAATCTCCTGCTCAACTGTGCATTTAGTTAGGGAGCCCTGGCATGACCTTGATTATCTCTATGTACAAACTGGACACTATAGAATTTCTTCTGGGAGCTTTCTAATTTTATTCAGTCACTATTAGTATCATGGTGAAGAGTCACATTTTATAGACTGAATTGGAGCAACTTTTTAAAGTGTGTGTGTGTGTGTGTGTGTGTGTGTGTGTGTGTGTGTGTGTGTGTGTAATAGTAGAAGATTGCTGTGTTTGGAGTTTTTTCCTTTTTCTTGAAATCACAGACTACTTTTCTTTTGCTTTGACAGAGCCAATCTCTCTGTCCAGTTTGCCTAATGGTAGTAATTGTTCCCATGAAAATTGGGAAATAATGTTTGAATTCTTATGAAGAAATAAGGTTACAATGGTTTCATTAACATCCATGGAGGTTTTCATTTCAAAACCTTGAATTGATTTGTCTTCCCTTTAAAAAAATGTGGAACGAAAATAATTCCCTGTTAACAGTTCTTGTTAATAAGCAGTTCATGAAGAAAAAAGATTAGACTTGACTTGGACCCAGAGAATAAAACTATGAGCATTGGGGAGAGGCTGCAGAGAGGAAAATTTTAGCTCAATATAAAGAAAGAAAATAATTAGAACTGCCTAGCAATTGACTGTCTTAGTCTATGGAGAGTTATTTCCATGTCACTGGAGGTCTTTAAGCCAAGGCTTCATGACCAGAATATTAGAATTTTGGAGTTATTAAAAAAAAAAAAAAACCTCAGAGGTTATCTAATCCAATCTCTGCCTGACCATGTAAACTGTCTCTTTTTAAATTTGTATCCCCAGTGCCTGACATATAAGCAGATGGTTAATAAATGCTTGTTGATTGATCAATAATCCCTTTTATAATACCCCCCAACAAGTGGTCATGCAGGATTGACCTGAAGACCTCTATTGAGGAAAAAAAAACAAAACACATTGCTTCTACTTGTCAGCAGTTTTTAAAGGGTGTTATGGTTTAAGTAGGGCAAAGTTTGATCCCTTCCAAAGGATAAGATGGTATGATAAGTCATTGTGGAAAGTGAATGCTTGTAAATTACATTAATATGATACCAATATATATTCACTAAACACTGCTTTTACCTGAAGAAACTGGGAAGCATTTAAACTGGTCAGTTTAAAATTTTAAGGTAAGCAATTTTGAATGTAAGTGACTTTTTGTGAACTGTTTCCATATATTTTTAGCTGGTATTTTCCTTATTTTGGCAGGGGTCTTCAATGACCAGGAAATCTGATGGATTGTGGTCTTCTACTCTGAGCAGTTTTTATTCATGTTTCCTGTGCCATAAACGCCTGGTGGAACTGTAAATGAATGTTTGGTACCACATGATGAATTGGATGGCCAAAGGCTGGAGGCAGGCAAAATAACTGTTTCATTTCTGTGGCAATTTGCTTAACTGGGGGTACAATGCCAGAACGCCTAGTAGAAATGCTCTTGGATCTCTGGACTCCATTAATAATCTTGTGGATTACTGTTCTCCCATATATTTATATGGCTCCAATGGCCCCATCTCAGGTTTTACCAAGTGGATCCAGTTTGGGACTAAATGTGGTGAGTGAAGAACACCGAGTTTTGAACCGCTCCAAGAGAGGCTGGGTTTGGAATCAAATGTTTGTCCTGGAAGAATTTTCTGGACCTGAACCAATACTAGTTGGCCGGGTAAGCTTGCTTTTTAAGATAATAGCTTAATGGTCAATCCATAGTATTTAAGTCATTGACACAAAATCAAGAGTTTGTTTATTTTTTTTAATAGATTACTTTTTTAAAAGGTCCATTTTTAGTATTTTTAAAAATCATAGATCATTTCAGGTTGGGTGGTATGTGCCTGTAATCCCTATCACCAGACATTCTGAGGCTGGGGGGTCTCTTCAGCTTGGGTCTTCTGGATGTCAGTGAATTAAGCTGATCAGATTCCCTCACTAAGAATGGAACCAGTCAGACAGAGGAAGGGAGCTAACCAGCCCAGGTAGAAATGGAAAAGTCCTATCTTTAAGCATTAATGGGCTCACCACTGTGAGTAAACACTGTACTTCTAGTTTCAATGAGACAGGGAGATTTAATCTTAAATGATAATAATAGCAGTTACTGTTATTATTATTATTAATTATAGATTACAAGAGAAACATTCACGCACATGGTTTGATTTTCTAGCAATTTTAAGTAGAAATAACTTTGTATTCAGCTTTGTAGCATCCAAACTACACAATACCTTGGAAATACTACCCATTTTTCCGAGTTGTATTTTATTAGCTATATTCATGGTAATAACAACAGAAAGGCCATAATAATAATATTAGTAAACTCCCATTTATATTGTACTTTGGAGTTTTCAGTGTTTTTTTCTACAACAATCCAGGGATTGTTGGTAGTACAAGTGTTATATACCTTTTATAAATGAGAACATTTGAGACTCAGGAAGATTAAGTGGTATAAACACAGCTAGCAAGTGTCAGATCCAGATTTAAACCCCAATGTGTTTTTTCCCTCTCTATTGATATATAGTCTGACCCATTTGTTCTCAATGCAATTTAATTCAAAACAATTCAGCAAGCATTTTGTAAGTGACTGCTATGTGCCCAGTGTTATATCAGGCAGAAAAGACACAGACAAAAACAAAAAAATGGTCCCGGACCTATAGGAGCTCACATTTTACCTTTTCCCTGGGTTATTCCTTGTTCAAGGTTTGCATTTCCATTCATTCGTTAGCAACTGCATAGAATGGATGGGTTTAGGCTGGTTCCTTCTATTCAGACCTCAGCTGGGCAAGGTATTTTAATTTTAAAGGACTCAGTTTCTTAATCTGTAAAACAAGGGTATTGGATCATCAAAGATCCCTTCCAGCCCTAAATTCTGCAGTTTTGTTAGCAAAGAGATTATGCTATTTCTCAGAATTATGCCATTTCTCAGAAGTAATTATAAGTTGGGGCAAAGATAGGGTTTAGTGACTATGTATTGTGAGATTCATGTTTTGATACTAATTTTCCTTATGGTGGGGTACATACATGAGTGGAAATATTAGGATTCAGGGTAATTTGAGAAATTTTTTGTTGTTCATGGTGTGTGTGTGTGTGTGTGTGTGTGTGTGTGTGTATATATTTGCCTGGATAACATATAGTTGTTATCTTAGAGCCTTTTGAATCTTGAATCTTGTCTGGCTCCTTTTTTTTCCCCTAGCTAGGATTGTTTTTCTCAATCAGCATTTTCTGGGCTAGTGCAGTGATCAGTAGAAGCGTGCTATCTACTAGCCTAAATTACACGGAGCTCTGCTGGATGCCATAAATGCCAGGCAGCTGCTCGGCACTGTTCTTCAATCTCTGTCCAAATGCTCACAAATAGAAAGCACACCATGATCGGAGGTACTTTGCTATGGCTTATTTTCCGATAAGTAAAATCTATATGTGACTCTGCCAAGTCCTTTCTTCGAAAGGGTAGCATTTTGCAGGGCTTCATCCTCCTCATCAAAGAGATTAGTGCATTTTGAGAGTTTCATTAGCTTTTCAACTTGATGAGGATATTAGAATCATAAAATCTTAAGAGTGGAAAAGGACGTTAGTGGGCATCATTTTCCCCTCTGTTATGCCAGGAATTTGAAAGAGGCAATGCACTTCAAGAAAGGGACCAATTTCTTCTTTTGACATAAATCAGGTGTCAGAGTGAAGGGAGATCATAGAATCATAAGATTTGGAACTGCTAGGAATCCTAGTAAAGGTTCTTACTCTAACCATCTTATTTTACAAATGAGAAAGCTGAGGCTTAAAAGTGGTGAATGAACTCTCCCCATTTCATACAAATAATAAATGGCAGAGTCAATATTCACTCTGGCTCTGAATTCTATATACTTTTCTATCATACTACATTGGACCTCAAATCCAGGTCCTTCAAAATAATTGAAACTATCAAACTCTATGTTATATGCAATTGTTAAATTAGATAAAAAATGCAATCCTAATTAAGATTTTACTCAGTCAAACTTTAGTGACAACAAAAGTCAAAACTAAGGCCAGGCAAGATATATAGGTATCAGGTTTAGCTAGTGAGGGGTTGCTAAAATGATATAGGATTATAGAATTATAAATTCAAGGGACCTAAGAGATCATCTGCTTCCTTTTACAGATGTGGCAACTGAGGTACAAAGAGATTAAGTGATTTGTCCAAGGTCACACAGGTAGTAAGTGTCAATAAGTATTCAAACTCAGATCTTCTGATATAAAATCCAACACTATGTATATTGAAAAAGATATAGTTTTATATATATACACACACACACAAATGTACACATTTTAGGAACACATAGGACAGTGGTGTAGGGGAGGGAATAATTTTTTAAAGGTTTTTTAAAAAATAATCTAGCATTTTCCCTCACATCTTCTGGGAGGGAAAGGTAAAAGGAAGGGAGGAAGGAGGGAAGGAAGGAAGGAAGGAAGGAAGGAAGGAAGGAAGGTAGGAAGGAAGGATGGAGGAAGGAAAGAAAAAAACAAAGAAAAGAGGAAGGGAGGAGGGAAGAAGGGAAAGAAGGAAGGAGAGAGATAAAAATGAAAAAAGTGCAGTTAAAACATAGTTTTACATTGGTAAGATCCAAAAATATATTTCTTATTCTGCATATTAGTCCATCATCTCTCTGTCATGAGATATGCAGCATTCTTTCTTATCAGTCTCCTGGAATCAGAGTTGATCATTTAGCTGATTAAATTTCTTAAATCTACCAAAATTTTACATTTTTAGAACACTAATGTTATAAATTGTTGTGATTCATTTCATACAAGTCTGTCCATGTCTTTTTAAAATAATATTTCACCCCATTTCTGACAGTAAAATAGTATTCCATTGTAATTATGTTTCACAAAATCTTTCGGTCATTTCCCAGTTGATAGGCATTCCTTTAGTTTCCAGTTTTTTTTTGCCACCACAAAAGGAGTCACTATAAGGGCCTTTTCCTTCTTTTTCTTTGATCTCTTTGGAATCTTTTAGCTCTAGAAGGGCTATAGCTAGGTCAAAGTGCATGTAGCGCTTGTTAACTTCTTGTGCATCTTTTAAAATTGCTCTCCAGAAAGCTCCACCATTCACAATCCCATGTCTAACAACCGATTGGGAATAATTTTCTAACTTGTAGTTACAAAGCTCTATGTGAAATGTAATAAAAAGACTTTTTCTGGATACATGGAAAATTTGGGTGAAAAACACACTGTTGTGTATGATAGATAATAGAAATGAAGTAAGTTGCCATCCTTGAACTTAGCTTATATCTAGAAGAAACACACACACAATCATGCATAGACTACTGACAATGTAACAGAATAGCAAATGAAGAAAAAAAATGAAACCGAAACACATCTCTTTCTTATAGGACATAAAAGTTTTCTATGAACACCATATAAAGTGATTTGAACAAAGTTATTTGAGATCAACACTGGAATATTTGTGAGAGGTAAATTATGAACATTTAAAAAGTATTCACTGTTAGAAGAATATTGAGGCATCCTCCACTTTCTACTTCTCCCTCTCAGGATTTCTTAGCTTGGTATTTTATTATAAATGAAGAAGAAGGAAAGAAGGAAAGAGAGAAAGAAAGAAAGAAAGAAAGAAAGAAAGAAAGAAAGAAAGAAAGAAAGAAAGAAAGAAAGAAAGAAAAGGAAAGAAAGGAAGGAAGGAAAGAAGGAAGGAAAGAAGGAAGGAAGGAAGGAAGTGGGGAGGAAGGAAAGAAGGAAGTGGGGAGGAAGGAAAGAAGGAAGGATGGGAGGAAGCCCTGAAACTCAAAATGAAAAATGAATGATTCTTTGCTCCCTAATCACCAGATGTTAAATACTGTTAAATGCTATCCCATTTGACCTTATTTGGGCTGTATTATTGCATTGCTCTTTGGAGACTTTTGAAAAAACAGTGACCTGGGATTTAGCAGACCTGAATTCTAGCTTGTGCTTATAACTAATACCCACCATGATACTGGCAAAGCCACATCTTTTCAGGCATATTCCCTCCTCTGTAAAAAGAAAAGGGATTGGATTAGGTTGTTCTTTAAGGATCCTTTCAGCTTTCACATTCTTTGTTCTCATATTCTATTCTCTAAGGCAACTTCTAAATGTGATACTCCCTGTTTTAAGATTCTTTCCAGATGTAATATTTGATGATAGTATCCTTTGTAATGGTGACATTACCCTCCCCATAACATTGTATCTCTCCCCATGATGGATTATTTCTGCATTAATAAAGATATCTGGCATTCCTCTAGCATTTTACATCCTAATGTAAATGGGGCTGTCTTTCACACATTAGAATACTGGTACAGACAGTTTAAATGACCTATCCATGATCACACAGCCAATGATATATTTGTGGGAGATAGGACTTGAACCCATATGTTCTTGACTCCAGGTCAAGCTGTGCATCCACTATGCCATGATACACCCAATTGGTCCATGTTTGCTATTCATAGATTTCCTCTCCCACCCTCACCCCCATGCTTTGCCGAAGTATAGTGCTATTTCTTATTCTATGTCTCAAATGAGGCATTGGACACACAGATTTGCTTTCTAAAACCCAGATGATCTGTCCCCCTTTGTAGCCTAGGAACCATGAATATGTACTTGAAAAGGGAACTGTCATATCTATTCATTAGTATCTGATAAACAGCAAAATAATTAGAAGTTTGGGGGGGAATTATTTCTATAAAGCATGGCATATCCTAACCTTTTTTTTTTTATAGGAGAGTTAAATTGATTCTAAACTTGAACTTGGAGAGAAAAAAAACTTTCAAAAAGCACTTCAAATAATTCCTTTTTTTTTTCTTCTCAAAGAAAACTGCTCTTGCACAGTTCTACTGTAGTCTTTGTGGAACTGAATTGTAGCTAAGTCAAAAATACATTTCAGGTTACTGCTTCAGAATAAGAGGCAGGCTAAGTACTTGAAGCAATATGCTTTTGGGTCCTTACACCTTCTGTAATAGCTTTCCCCCCTCCCTTCTCAAATATCGTTCCACTTTCAAAACTTTAATCCAATTCACCACTGAGCCTCTCCCTAAGACCAAGGTGAGAAACATTGTTTATTTGTTTATATCACCAAAGTAGGCATGCTCTTTAAAATGTTCTCGTATAGACTACTGGGGTGTTAGAACTAGAAGGTGATGGAAGTTGAGTTTCAACTTAAGGCTATATCAAGATTTTTGGTTTTAGTTGTTTTTTAAAATCTGATCTCAGGAAATATGGAATATAAACTCTTTGAGCTGTGAGAGACTTTAGAACATAGGATTTTAGAGCTTGGTGAGTTTTTAGAATATAGAATGTTAGAAGACCAGCTATAGAGTGATAGAACAGAGTAAAAACTGTTATTTTTAATCTTATTTCCTTCTTTGACAGAAAAGGAAAATAAGGCCATGAGTAGTTAAGTGACTTTTTGAGATAATACTGCTAGTAACTGAGAGAGAATTGAACCTGATTCTCTGATTGTAAGTCCTGAGCTCCTTCCTTTAATATGGTGTTGCTGTCTTCAATGTCCTTTACTTTCACATTGTTGTGGACAAGGACCACAAAGAGCTTGATGTAGGTGGTTTTGCTTTCGTTTGTTTGTTTTTAATCTTTGCTGAGTTCAGTGACTAGTATCACAGAACCAGTGTCATTCAGAATCATTAAGTTAACTAAAAGCCTTGGACGACTGGATTTTGATTTTGCTCTGTCTATTCCCCATGAAAGATTCTCTAAAACATTTGGGTTCTTCTCTTCTCCCCATCACCTGGTTCTCCCTTTTAGAATTAGATTAAGAATTCCCCAGACCAAAGAAAAAGTCAACAAAAAAGGAGTCTAATGGACACTATTTATATGAAGGCAATAGGAAAAGCACTACTCTAGTTAGTCATATGAATCTCTATTCATGAAGCATCTTTGAAAATAGATAGCAATTTATTAAGTGATTAGTATGTGCCAGAAACAAAAATGAGGCACAAGATATAGTGCTCAATTAAATTAAATTAAAGCTCACTGGTGGCAGAGACCAATCTAAATTGCAACAAATCCTTACTTTAAAAAAAAATCTTAAAATGTCAGAGTTAGAAGAAATCTCAGAGGTTATTTAGTTCAGACTCCTATTGAGACATAGTCCATGCCCCAAACATTATCCAATGAGTGACAGTCTGGTCTTTACTCAAAGATTTTCACTTATGGGGAGCTTATTCCTTTATTAGGCAGCCCTTGCCACTTTTGGACAGGTCTAATTGCTAGGAAGTTTTTTTTTACTCCTTTGATGTTGAGCTGAATTTGGCTCCTCTGAAACTTTCTTCAACTGCTTTTTAGTCTTGCCCTCTGGGGCCAAGCAGAACAAACCTAATTCTTGTAACAGAAAACTAGAAATATTATTTTATCACTTTCAAATACTTACAGTAACTCAAACTAGGTTAAAGGAATGTTTCCTGTTAAGTGTGGCTTAATTGATAGGTAGGGATGCTTTCTAAAGAGATTTCATTAATTGTTATAAATAGAAATAAGGATTTCCAAAAAAGTGTGAACACAATTTGTCCTCTCAAGTATTTTGAAGGTTCCCCTGCAATTTTGTTTATATTATTGATTTAATTTCTGGGAAAGACGAATTTGTTAGAAAAAATGTTAAATACTGGCTCAGTCCTTGTCCAAATTATCACAAGTTCAAAAGTCATGGAGTATAAATTCATGAAGTTTTTCTTCATATATGAATGACTATGTATGCAAGATACATGAAAAGCAGGATTCTTTTTGAAAAAATGACTGTCTTAAGGGCTGAACAACATTTTATTAATGGAGCCAAGGGGGAAAGAACAGAGTTCAAATCTCTTTCTGCTTTAGCCCAACTACATACTGCACTTAGACAATAAATCTATTGGAAGAACTAAGGAGAAAAAGCATAAGGGGGGAGGGGAGACAAATATTCTATCTCTTAGCATCTGAAGAGAAAGTGGATTGATTTTATTTGGCCCTAATGGTCATAAGTAGAAGCAATTGGGTACAAGTTATAGGGAGACATACTTATCTCACTTTAAGGGGAAACATGCTAATAGTTAGAGCTGCCCAGAATGGACTGCTTTGGAATTTGATGGGGCTGGGGGTGAGAAAGGGTTCTACTGGAATACTTCTTGCTAGGGATGATAGAAAAAAAGATTAATACCTCAGGCAGATAGTTTGACTATATGACCTCTCAGGTTCTTTCCCTCTCAGATGAACCCTGATTCTACCCACCACCTAATTTCAGATCCAGCTGAATGTTGTCCCCTTGGCATTCAGAACCTCCTTATTCTGAACCATTTTCTTTCATTATTCTATCTGTCTCCTCCTTTTCCTCATTATATTTTCCTCCTACCTGGTCCTTCCCAATGATTCCTTATTTGGATATAGCTCCTTCACTTGTGATGCCACATCTATTTATAATTCTCTCCCTCTGAGGCACTGACTCATTTTCTCTCTTTAAATTTGACCTTCTAACCTTCCTCCTTCGCTTTAACTGGCAAATCATTTGGGTGGTGCTTTATATGAAGGACACGGAATACCAAATAATTACTCTGTATTATGGTATACAGTGTCAGTGGCTGCTGAGAAAATTACACTTGACATACCATTATTTTTGCTGGCCGTTTGCATGTTAAGTGTACTGGGCCAAATAGTTGGAGTAAAATTGTATTCCGAGTCTTGCGAGTACAATTCATTTTCGGTTCAGTGAAGCTCCTGCCTACTCAGTGTCGGTGCACCAGTCAGCCAGCCTGACTGTTTTCAGGGATTGCAAGTCAGCATCTCCTCCCCCCAGCTCAGGACTCTAGAATATCTTCCTCTTCACACCTGTGAGTCACCCACTGGCTGACTATTCCACAGGAAAAAAACAAGAGTCTTAATACTCCTGGAGATTGGTTGGTGCTGAAGATGATTCAAATAAATGGAATTATATCAGTTACACAAATTAGCATAGGCTGAAGAGCCCAGAACCCAAAGGAAATTGGTCAGGTCATTAAAATATATTGTACTCTGAGGAAGTAAAGTGTAATAAAACAAATAATTGAAGCAACTCCAGGTAATAATACTGATTGAGAAGCAGCATAGTATAGGACAAGAGTACTGAATGGGAGTCCAGTAACCTTAGTTCAAGTCCTAGCTCTGAAACTGATGAACAGATCACTTCATCTTTCAATGAATGCCTCAGTGTCTTCATTTGTAAAAAGAATATATTAGGGTAGAAGACAGTTAAGGGCAGTGGAAAGAGTTTTAGAGTTGGAATAAGGGGACCTGGGTTTGTCTGCCTACATTATAGGTTGATCAGGAGGACCAAATGAGAAAACAAATCCCAAAGGTGCTTTGTAAGCACAAATGACATGTCAATGTCAGCCTTTATTGCCTCATCTTCATATTTTGATACAGAATAGACTTTGGTAATCATCTTAGTTAGTCTACCTCCTTCATTTTATAGATGTCTTGAACACAATAAAGGCTAGGTACTTGACCAAAGATCACACAGACAGTAAGTGGTACAGTGGGATTTGATTTCAAGTCCTCTGATTTGAATGTATTTTTTAAATGACTTTTCAGTTTTACATTTTAATATATTCTTCCATTAACAATGATCGGACCATAGCAAATTTAATGACTGTATCACTGATGACTTTATTTTTTTTAAAAGCAATTGGGGTTAAGTAACTTGCTCAAGGTTACATGGCTAGTCATTATTTATGTGTGGGTGCTCATTTTCTGAGGCTGGATTCGATCCCCAGTCATCCCAACTCCGAGGCCTTCGCTCTTACTCACTGCACCACCTAGCCGCCCCAATCACTGATTATTTTTAATGTGATGGATGCTAAAGGAAAAATATCCAACAAATAGAATTTTCTTTTTAAAAAATCTTATTTAGAATTTTAAATGAATTTTCATAAGACCTGAAAGAACTAGTCTCATTAAAATAAGATGTTGCAAATGGCTTTCAACAGGTTTAAAATGGAATTGCTTGGAAAGAAAGAAATGTTGCAATTCTGGAGCATTTGTAAAAATATGACATGTCATTATAGAATGAAATGCATATAAAAAATTGACAGAAGCTCGATGTCATACAAGGGAAAAAAGGAATGTGTTTTATTGGTCCTAATGAGAGAAAAGTTGAATTTTGACAAAGATCCTTATCATGATCTATAAAAAAAGAGGTGACTATTCATGCTTAGGCATATATTTTATAATACATATATGTACTATATTATACACACATATGTTCTCTGTGTGTATGTATATATATGTATGTATATATATGTATAGTACTAGCATTCTACTAGTACTGTACTAGTCTTATTTGTAAGGTTAAATATCCATAATCATTGACAGTATGGACTTTACACAAAAGGGCATTTGCCTAGGCAGCACACATTAGGACTTATGTGGGGGAAAAAAAAGGAGGTGATGGGAAGATTTTGGGGAAAAAAAATCATGAAAGGCTTCTTGCAAAAGGTGAAGTTTTAACTGAGAAATGAAGGGAGCCAGGGAACTTAGGAGGCGGAGATGAGGAGGGACACTATGCCATCCAGCATCTATTGAAAGTACTGTGGATGTTTAGTCTGGAAAAGAGAAGATTAAAGATTGCTGTCTTCAAGTATCTGAAGAACTACTGTATGAAAAAATTAGGTATGAATGGTTGGGAGCTGCTGACTAGAAGATTTCTGTTGGATGTAAGGGAAAACATCCTTAAATAGGAGAGGTGTCAAAAATTGGAAGGTTTGGCTTTAGTTGGTAATGAGTTTCTCATTACTAGAAGAATCAAAAGTGGAGGAGTCTGGATGGTTATGTGTAAGGATGCTATTGAGAAAATTCCTGTCCATCTATGGGTTGGAGACTAAATGACCTTGAGGGTCCTTTCTGCTTCTGGAATTCCATGGTTTTTTGATTATATAAATAATTTTCTTGTAGAATATTTGGCAAATTTGCTTCTTGTAATACATGAATCTATGATGTTCAGCAATAGGCAAGAGTTCATTCTATCAACATTTAAACATCTCCAAAGGTACTCTTCAGTTTCCACTGCTGCAGAATGAGTAGGTTGGATGAGATCATTGTTGTCAAGCTCAAATGGATCTGGGATCATTAAACTATATATAAGGATCGATGTAGGTCACATGTTGACTTAGAAAGCCAAAGGTTAACATTGTCTATGTTCTATTGTATTCTTATCTATTTTCTTGAATATTTCTGATTTACATTTTAATCTGGTTTGGAAAATACCGGGGAGTGTTGCACAGGTCACATGTTTCATATCACTGGGCTAGATAATCTCGAAAGCCCTTCCTTTTCCACATTCTTAGATTTCTTCCAGCTCAAAATCATAGGACTTTGTATAGGGCTCAGAAAATCCATCAAGATTTGAAGGGGTATCATTTCTTCATATTCAGTTTCCTAATCACTAATTCTAATACCTGTAGGATTTCCTTTCATGCTTTTACCCTATGTGGAAAAGAAAAAAAGAAAG
Source organism: Gymnobelideus leadbeateri (assembly GCA_011680675.1). Taxonomy (NCBI): domain Eukaryota; kingdom Metazoa; phylum Chordata; class Mammalia; order Diprotodontia; family Petauridae; genus Gymnobelideus; species Gymnobelideus leadbeateri. Next base: position 148,065 of record WOXC01000428.1, on the reverse strand, counting down.
AAGGAAAAGCCTTAGGATGTGATGAATTCTTACTCCTATGCTGTAAAGACCTAAATTGATTTTTTTATAAATAAATAAAAAAAAAAACAGTTTGCTTGAAAAGATACCTTTCCCCCCCTGGCATCTACATCCTGTGATTTCTTTCTTTTGATTCATATATTGCCATGTAGCAGGGTCAGTGTGGTGATCATTTTTTCAAGTATTGAAGTAGAATTGGGTCCAGGGGACCTTCAGGAGATATTCAATGAAAAGCATGCCAAATTCAGGAGTTAAGTAGCATATATTAATTGGATGTTTTCTGGGAAGTTTGAACTTGAATAGTAAGGGACAGTAAATGCACAAGTGTCACTTGGGCCAAGGGAAAGAATATAAAAAAAGGGAGAAATATCACCCAAATTCAGTTCAGTGGAGGAGCAGGTAAAAGACCATCAAATTGTTTGGATTTTTTGGGGGAAATTTAAGTTCAAAGAGGTGGGTATAGGCATAGGAAGAGAGGATTGAGGGAAGGTTATACAAATGAAGGAGATTCAAGGGAAGGGTCAAGGGTAAGGTAGCATCTGTGTACAATTCTGAATGGTGTTCCATGTTAGATGGAACCCTGAGCCCCAAGTTGGGGAGACTTGATTTCAAAATCTAGCCTCAGACACTTATAGCTGTGTGACTCTGGACAAGACTCAAGTTGTGTTTGCCTTTATTTTCTCATGTATAAAGTGGAGATCTATCTCCTAAGGTTGTTGTAAGGATTCAATGGCATGATATCTGTAAAGTGCTCTGTAAAGTTTAAAGAACTAAATAAATGCTCATTATTATATAGTTATTCTCCTCTTTGGCTACCCTCACTAGTGGTGAATTAATGCTACATCAAAAACTTGCATCATAAAGGGTTAGAGTGATTCCATGCCTGACAGGGTATGACTATGAGAAAAGAAAGCAGAGCTAACATCCCATATCTCTGCTCTTTTGTAGACCTTGGGTACTGCAGGATGGAAGGGATGGCAGTGGTTCTTTGGGGGTAACTGATGATCTCATTCAGCTATGGAGTGATGTGTTGTGTGACACTGTTGACTGTCCCCATGGACTTGATTAGTCAGAGGGAACTTTTACGTGATATATGCCACGGAGTGTTCTCAGCCTCCTTGGTCTGCATTTACAACTCCACTGCAGATGTGCTATGAAATCTGTGGTGTATCAAATGTCACTGTTCTTTCACTGAGACAACAGTAGAATTCACAATGAAGCTGATAATAGAGCTAAGAAATATGAGAAGCTGCAAGATAGAAACCAAAGTATAGATATGTCATTGTTCTTTCCATGTTTCCATGTCATGGAGCCCAAGTTTATATTATGTATACACTTGTTGATGTAATAAATGAGCGACATCATGATAGGAAAAACACTGGTAGGTGAAATAAAGACTGACACTTGCTGATTTTTCCATTTTGGAAGAAAGTATTTTTTCCCATTATTTCCAGGCAGAAATGATTTTGCTTTGTCTCATTTGTGCCTAAGCTGACAAAGTTATTTGGATGGGCAGAAGCTGTGACATTCATACCCTGTCTCCTGGGTTATGCACAGCTTGCCATATGGAGTATACATACTCTATTTTATTGAGTATTAACACAATGCCTTATGGTATATGGACACCATGCTTGGTGGCATACATACATACATACATACATACATATATATACACACACACATATATATATATATATATGTATACCACCTACCTTTAAAAGATTTCCATGCCATGCATGCCTCACATGGTATATGTGGTTTGCCATATGGGATAACCTTGAATTATGGATCATAATCTCCCTTTCTTATGAGGTATGGATATTTTACTTTATATGGCATGTATAGCCTGCCTAAGGGATATGGACAACCTTCCTTATAGGAGTCTGAATGTGTGAACACTCTATGGAATATATTTTGTTATGAAACTTTGCCCCATGGGTGTCACCAAAATTGCCTATTAAAGCTGAACAGTTTTCATCTTAAACCAGACCCTGATTCCATTTCAGCCAAGGATCAAAGAAAGGGCAGAATAAAGATTCCTTAATCTCCTGAGTTTGGTCTGAGCAAAATGAAAAACAAAATTCCAAACCAAAAGACAGGAACAGAGAGAAACAACAAACTGTTCTTCTACAGTTTCTTCAACTAATTATTTTAAGGCTAAATAATTTAGTAACAATTCTTTCTCCCAGAAAGAAACCTGGTCAAGGGTAGCTCAGGTTGATGAAAGCCAGCATTTGTAATCTCTGATACTCTCTGGTGTGTGTCTCCAAAAGTCCCATGGCTCTACAAATTTCTTATTGCTTACCAAAACCAAAATGAATTCTTAACCTATTCCATTCTATCATTCCTTCTGCCAAAAAGAAAGTGTTCAGGTTAACATAAGGTCACCCTATGCTGATGGGAAACTTAACTATCCTTTAGGTAGCAGGAACACCAGATAAGGGATCAGAAGTACCTCAGAGAAAGTCATTTATATGGATAAGTAATCAATGAAATTGAAGAAGTTGAGATCCCACCACAGCACAAAGTGAGGCACATAACATTGCCACTTGAGGGCTCTAAATAGAGTTGTATAGGTGATATTTACAGAAGAGTTTTTCTTCACTTTGAATTACATCCTCCCCCCTCCCCCATCTACTTCTGGAAGTGAAATCATAAATAAATGGCTCATTGTTACTTTTTTTCTCATTCTTTTGTTTTTGTTGATTTCTCTCATTTTCTTTTCTCCTTTGAAGTTAGAAGGCCTTTGATTTGATGGGTTGCACAGCTTTGCCTATTTAAAAAACTTTGTCTGGTTTCTTCTTTTTTTAAAAAGAAAGGTGAATTCACTTTTCTGGTGAACTCCTCCTAGGAAAGCCCATTTCGGTTTTGAATGACTCTAACTCTAAGGAAGTTTCTCCTGACAATTTAAATTACATTTTATACATACTATCTTATTTGATCTTTAAACATTCCTGTGAGATAAGTAATAGAACTATTATTGCCTCTCTTTTTACACAGAAGGGAACAGAGGCTGAGAATGAATGAATGAATGAATGAATGAAAAATATTCATTAAATGCTTACCATGTACAGTGTACTCTACTAAGCATTGGGGATATAAATTCAAAAGAGAGCCCTCAAGGATCACACATTCTAACAGAAAACAACTCATAAAGCAGATAATAGCCAGGAAAATTTTGATGTGAGGAAGTTATAGAAATGGAGAATGGGACAATAGGGTCATCCATTGCCACTGAGTTTCCAGAGGCCATGGTAGTATTCATTTGATTAAATTTCTCAGAGCAAGAGTTGGAAAAGGAAAGGTAGTTTCTGCAGTGTGGAAGTGGAAATGGAAAATGGCTTGGGGTTGGGGGAAGGTGGTGGTGGCAGTGGTGGGATGGGAACAAGAGGAAAATGAAGACTCGTCGTCCCAGAGAGCACAGAGCTGGTTGCTGAGATCTCCAGTGCATGGTTCCTATTGGCCCTCTTTGGAGAGGAGGGCAGGGCAGGGCGGGGGATCAGTAGCAGGTGAAGGGCATAAAAAATGAAGAGTGAAATAATATGTTCGAGGCTATAAGATTTTAACTGTGACACGACCATCAACCTCAACCTGTGCACCTGTGAGGGCAGGGTCAATCTGTCCTTTATACAAATCCTTTCCACAAACTCTTTTATTTTTTGTCCTGGGTTAAAAATTTCTTAATTTTGGGGTCTGCTTCTTTTGTCCTCAGCCCTTCTGAAAATAAAACAAGCGAGCATTTAAAATTTTCTTTAAGATCCTTATTGGGCTCAGTCTGATTTTTTTAGGGACCTGGCCTAAATATAATGAATAATTTCATGGCAGTTCTGATTATGAATGGTCTGCTTTTCTGAAAAGGAGAATTCAGGGCCTGGCATATAGCATTTGTTGAATAACTCCTGCTGGCAGCAGTAGGCGTATGAGTCAGAAAAATTTGAGGGAACCTGCAAACATGATGGTGATTTTTTCCCCTCATTTTTCCCCCCTTAAACTTTTCCAGGGAGAGAACAGCAGCTTTTAAAATGACGTTCTTACTGGGCAGGAGCCAGAAACTAGATCATGCACATTTTACCTTAGGTCACATCTGGAGCAGAATAGTCTGACATTGTCTCATTAAATAAAGTTATTCCAAGGTTCAAACTTATCTACCATGACATTAGTTTGGATGGGGGAAAGAGCACGTTGAAACCCATATATTTTTTCCCAAAGCAACCCCAAAACCTTGGAGCAGTTTTTGAAATAGTTGAAGAAGAAATAAACAAGGTGCTTCATTAAAGTTTGCAGTTCCAGGCAGAGTGCATGGCCATTTTTGTGTTTTGGATTTCAAAGACCGATTTAGAATGATCTCAGTGTCAAGACAGGTACTGTGATGACTAAAGTTTTACACACACACACACACACACACACACACACACACACACACACACACATTATTTTTCCCCCTACTTACTCCCCTTCCCTTCCAAGGATATACTGGGAATGCATTCAAAAGAATGTAACTTTTTCTATGAGAATATGTTACAATAATGGTGGTCTTTTACATATGCAATCTCAAATTTTCTTAACAAAATACTGTGATCTTTACAATAATCTCATGAAGGAAAAGGGGAGGGAATAAGTATTTATTAAACACCCACAATGTGCCACACAATATGTTAAGTGCTTTTCAGATGTTATTTCCTTTGATCTTCACAAGAATTCTGTGAGGTAATAATTACTATTCCTATTTTAGAGTTGGGGCAGACAGAGGTTAAGTGCTCTGTCGAGGGTCATGTAAGTAGTTAAGTGTCTGAGGCTTGATTTGAGCTCAGGACTTCCTGACTCTAGGTCCAGTGCTCTCTCTACTGTTTCACCAATTGCACAAATTAGGTAGGTCGAAGAGAAGCATCGGGTTTGAGAATGGGAGGGGTGATAGAAATCACCCTGTGTCTTACAATTGAAATTACTTGAACTAGAAGAAGGAAGGGATGTGCCCAAGCTCTCAGAATTTGAGTCCAAAAGCAGACAAGACCAGTGCCTCAGTCTTTTCATATGCTCTCTAGTACCTTTCCACCATACTATTTATCACACACATAGTTGTCCCTGTCAGCTAGGTAGGTCAAGTATCAATATGTCACATTAATATGCCAAGGATCTGGGATTTGTCAGGTGTGATTGCTCCCTCTACACACTCAGAAACCTTCACAGCCATCTGTCAAGTCCATAAGCATCTCTTCAGTGTTTACTATGTGCCAGGGATGGTGCAAGTTTTAGTGAGTTGTCTGAGGATCAGAGTGATTCAGAAATTTGACCATAGTCACACAGCTGGTAAATATGACAAGCAAAATTTGAACACAGATCTTCAACATATTTATAGATGAGGTATACAGAGAATTCATGTCAAAGCATGGGCTAAGGCACAGGTTTAAACTTCTCCAAGGTCCTAATTAACAACACTCAAGGACTTTTGCCCCATATTATAATGTAGAAGTATATAAAGAAAGATTTTACACACACACACACACACACACACACACACACACACACACACACTTGTGTCTAATGGTAGCCATCTCTAGGGTTGGGAGTAGGAAGAAAAAAAAGAAATTTACATAACTACCATTTATTTTTTAAAAGTAGAAAGTTATAGGGGCAGCTATGTGGCACAGTGAGTAGAGTGTCAGCCCTGGAGTCAGAAGGACCTGAGTTCGGATCTGACCTCAGACACTTAATGCACACACAAACAAAAACCTATCCGTGTGGCCTTGGGCAAGTTACTTAACCCCAACTGCCCTCCAAAAAGCAAAAAAAAAAAAAAAAATAGCAAGTTATACATAATAGATTTGTAGTTTCATGTGCAATCATCTTTTTTATTATTCTGTTATGAAAATGCTTGCTTTATTCCATAAATTAATAATAAAATAATTAATTTTACCATATTATAATAAAAAACAATGCTTTTTATCAATCAATAAACATTTATTAAGTACCCACTATGTTCCAGGCACTATGTTAAGTGCTAGGGATACCAAAAGAGGGAGTCAATGCCTTCAAAGAACTCACAGTCTAAACAGGTAAACAAAATATACAAAGCAAGCTTTATATGGGATAAATAGGAAATAATTAAAAGAGGGAAGGCCCTGGAATTAAGAAGGGTTGGGGAAGGCTTTCTGCAGAAGGCATAATTTTAGTTGGGGCTTTTAAAGGAAGTTAGGGAGGTCAGTAGTCAGACCTGAGGAGGGAGAGTGTTACAGGCATGGTGAACAGCCAGAGAAAATGCCTGGAGCTGAGAAGTGGCATTTCTTGTCCAGGCGTGGCCAAGAAACCAATATCTCTGGATTGAAGATGTGTGTTGGTGTGTTGGGAAATAAAATATGTAAGAAATCTGGAAATGTAGGAGGAGGTTAAATCAAGAATGGGTTTAAATGCCAGACGGAGCATTTTGTATTTATTACTGGAGGCAATAGGAAGCCATAGGAATTTATTGAATAAAGTGTGAAATGAAATGAAAATCACTTTAGTGCTTAAATGGAGGATTGATTAGAGTGGGGAGAGACTTAAGACAGGAAGACCCATAAGGTGATGAAAGCCTAGAGTTGGGGCAACATCAAAGGACAGAAGGGAGCATATTTGAGAGATGTTGAGAAATTGATAGGCATCCACAACAGCTTGGATATTTTGGGGAAGAGGGAGCGTGAGAGATAGTGAGAAATCTAGGCTGACTCCTAGTTTGTGAGCCTGATGGATTGGAGGGGATGGTGTTGCCCTCTACAGTATTAGGGAATGTCTGTGTGTGTGACTGGAATTTGAACCTATTCAGTTTAATATGCCTGCTGGACATATAGTTTGTGGTACCTGAAAAACAGCTGTGAGATTGGAAGTGGGTAAAGAGATTGGGACAGGAAAGATAGATTTGAGAATTATCAGCATAGAGATGGAAATTCAATCCATGGGAACTGATGAGATCTTCAAGTGTAGTATAGAGGGAGAGGAGAAGGTGGCTCAGAATGGAACCTGAAGGACACCCGGGGTTAGGAGGTGGGATATGGAGGAGGATTCAGTAAAAGACACAGAGAAGAATGGTAAGATAGGTAAGAGGATAACCAGCAAGAAGGGTGTCTCCCAAACCTAGGTTTTTAAGAAGAGAGTAGAAAGGAGGGAAGGGTGATCAATAGTGTTAAAGGTTACAGAAGAGTCAAGGAGAATAAAGATTGAGAAAAGACTATTTGATCTGGAAGCTAATAAATCATTAGCAAATTTGGAGCAAGCAGTTTCAGTGGAATAAGGTTGAAAGCCAGGTTGTAAGGGGTTTTAAAGAGAATAAGATGAGAGAAAGTGGAAACACCTGTTGTGGATGGCCTTTTCTTCTTTTTGTTTAAACAAATGCTTTATTAACTTCTGTTTTACATCATTCATTTCCGCCAGATTTTGAGTTACAATCATTTTCCCCCCATTATTCCCCTACCCAACCTCCCAGAATAGTAGTCCCACAAGATATAACTTCCTCCAATCTGCTCTCTCCCATACCTTCTCCCATACCCCCATCGACTTTTCCATTAGAGGAAGGTGAATCTTTGTGTCCCAATGCCTGCACATCTTATCTCCCTATTACAAGCAAAAGAGTATTAATAATGGTATTTATATATATTTGAAACATTTAATGTTACGACCTCGAATTTCAGATCCATTTCCTTCCTCCCTTGTTACCCATTCCTTCTTGGGAGATAAGTAATTCAGTATATGTTGTACATGTCTAGCTATGCAAAACATTATCATAGTAGATATATTGTACAAGGCTACTTATAATTCCCTCCCACTCATCCCACCCCCCACCTGGTCCATTCCCTACATGATCCTGTCCCTCTTTTATAGTGGGTACTTCCAACCTCCCTTCACCCCAAGGATGCCCTCCCATCCATCATCCCTCCTCCCATCCCCCTTCCCCCTCTCCTGCTGCAGGTTGAGATATCCCATTTAGTTTGTATGTCATTTTCTCCCTGAACCAAATTCAATGTGAATGTGGTTTTGCCTTTTTAGCCTTCCTTATTCTCCCCCTCCTTTACAACCACTTCCCCTTGCTTCTTCTACATGGGATAGTTTACCCTACCCTGTCTCTCCCCATCTCCTCTTGCCACTTTCCTCTCTCACCTCATAATTTCATCCCTTGAGTATTCTCCCTTCCCAACAAATTCAACCTATACCCTCTATCCATATATAACCGTAACCATGCACACACACAATCACATATGTATTCATATGACCACACCCCCTTCTTCCATTATTTTCATAGTGAGAAAGATATCATCAGTCACAGTTATTGCTTTTCCATATAGGAATGTAAATAGTTCAACTTTGATAAGTTCCCCTTGATCTCTCTTCCCCGATTACCTTCTCAGGCATCTCTTCCTTCCTGTGTCTGGATGTCAAATTTTCTATTCAATTCTGGTTTTTCCCTCAAGAATGCTTGAAAGTCCTCTATTCCACTGAATGACCATATTTTCCCCTGAAACAAAATACTCAGTTTTGCTGGGTAGGTGACCCTTGGGTTCATTCCCAGTTCTTTTGCCCTCTGGAATATCATATTCCATGCCCTTCATCCCTCAGTGTAGAAGCTGCCAGGTCCTGGGCTATTCTGATTGTGTTTCCACAATATTGAAATTGTTTCTTCCTGGCTGCTTGTAGTATTTTCTCCTTGATCTGGGGATTCTGGAACCTGGATATAATATTCCTGGGAGTTTTCTTTGGGATCTTTTTCAGGAGATGATCGGTGGATTCTTTCAACCTCTATTTTGCCCTCTGGATCTAAAACATCAGGGCAGTTTTCCTTGAGAATTTCTTGAAGGGTGATTTCTAGGTTCTTTCCTTGATCATGGCTTTCAGGTAGTCCAATAATTTTTTAAATTGTCTCTCCTGGATCTATTCTCCAGGTCAGTGGTTTTTCCCATGAGATATTTCACATTGCCTTCTAATCTTTCATTTCTTTGGATCTGCTTAACAGCATCTTGATTTCTCATAAAGTCATTAGCTTCCATTTGCTCCAGTCTAACTCTGAAGGAATGAATCTCCTCAGTGAACTTTTGAGATTCTTTTTCCATCTGGCAAATTCGACTTTTAAGGCATTCTTCTCCTCATTGCCCTTTTGGGCCTCCTTTGCCATTTGAGTTAGTCTATTTTTTTAGGTGTTGTTTTCCTCAGTCAGGCTGTTGACCCTCATTTCATACTTTTCCTGCATCCTTCTCATTTCTCTTTCCAATTTTTCCTCCACTTCTCTTATTTGATTTTTAAAGTCCTTCTTAAGGTCCTCTATGGCCTGCAACCCGCTCATGTTTTTCCCCTGGGGCTTTTGGAGCAGGACTTCTGACCTCACAGTCCTTTTCCGCTCTATGCCCCCAAAATAGGAGTCTAGGGTTGCATTTTTCTGTTTCCTTTGCCTTGGCATGTTGCCACTTAATTGCTTGACTTTTGGGCTTGTTGCCACACTATGGCTTTAAGGCCAGATAGAGGAATTTTCGTCCCGAACGTGTGGGGGGCAACTTCCGTTTCTGGCAATCTGTAAACCCACTCACAACTTCCACCCTAGATCACAATCCAGATCCAGGGAGGTTAAAGCAAGAGCGATTACCCCCCAAGACTGATCGCTGGATCTCCCCATGATTTGTAGGCTGGGAGCCGGAACTGCCTCTGAAAACTACAAAATGGCTTGTCTCCTCAGAGGCTTCTAGCCCCCAGGGGAGGGAGCTGACGCATTCCCCAAATACAGGTCCCAAAGTCCATAGGACACTAACCTCTTACTTTGTCTCAGGCAGGTCTATGTTGATAATTCTGGAGTCGCCACAGCTCCTGGTGTTCTGGGGTTCCTCCAGCCGACTGCTGGCCCTGCCGCCCTGGCTCTAAAACCTCGGCTCACAGGGACCTGGGCTCGGCTCAGCTCGGCTCCTGCGCTCTGCGCTCTGCATGCTGCCAGGTCCCAGACCTCTGCGCTGGTCCTTCCTGCAGGGCTGCTGGGCTGTCCTCAGCGGGAGGTTAGCTTCTCTGTGTCGTTCTGTGGGTGCTGGGGCTCCAGAAGTTGTTCAGAGTCCCCTTTTACATAGTTTGGGGGGAATCTGGGGCAGAGAGGCTTGGACTAGCTGTTTCTACTCCGCCATCTTGGCTCCACCCCCTCGTAGATGGCCTTTTCAAGGAGTTTATTTACAAAGTGCAGAAGAGATATAAGAAGATAGCAGGGATGGAAGGGTCAAGTGAGGGTTTTTTTTTTCCAGAGAGGAGACAAGAGCATGTTTGTAGGCAGTAAGAAATGAATGAAAAGAGAGGGAGGGATTAAAATAAGTGAAAGAATGCAGGTGACAGGAGAGTCAATCAGGTGGAGGAGAAGGGATAAAACAGGATTTGAACAAGTAGAGGGATTCACCTTGGTGAGGAGGAAGACCTCCTCATCATGTGAGACAGGGGTGAAGGAAGAGATAGTGGCAGAAAGCACCAGAGTGATAGGAGATGAAAAAGGTAAAAAAAAGAGTTCATGGCAAATGGCCTCAATTTTTTTCTGTAATGTATAAGGCAAGGTTCCCAGCTGAGAGAGTGATGGGAGAGGGAGCCATGGGAGATTTGAGGAGGAAGGAGTTGCTGTGAAGAGTGTGATAGTGATTTGATAAGGGAGGTAGAGTAGTATTGCCTAGTAGAAATAAGGACTCAGTTGAATTTATGTAAAATGTTTGTAGTGGACTCATTCAAAATAATTATGTAATTTTTCCCAATTTTGATCATCAGCAATGCAATTTAACAAACATTTATTAACACCTACGATATGCCAGGCACTGTGGAAAGCAGGTGTGGAGGCACAAATGCAATGATTGGTGGGAGTGATCCAATGCTGAAGCTTAGCTCCTTGTAATCAGTGATATGATAAGAGAGCTAGAGATTCGCAAGAAGACTACAGTATAGAGTTGAATTAGAGTCAAGAAGAGAAAGTGGCTAGTTGAGGGGAGATATTTGAATGATCAAAGTAAGTAAAATATTCATGGGTCTATTATTTTACAAGTTGTTTTAAATATATACTTTGTACTTAATAATAGTAGCATTATATTCATATAGGATTTTAAGGTTTGCAAAGTCCCTTCTTTCCCATAAACCACCCTGTGCGTTGCTCAAGGGTATTATGTCTTTGAAGAGGAGAAGACTATAGTTATAAGAGAGCAATTTGCTCATAGTCACACTCTCACCCATGTTGTACAGTGCACCAGTATCCCCAAGAATCATTCACAATCCTGGTCTCTCCTTCCCTTCCTTACAGTGAGCTGAATATAGAATCTCAAGGGATGGAATGGGGAGGCAGGCAGAGAAGAGGAAAGCATCAGGCTGTTTTTTATTTACTTGTTTGGTTCATTTCTAATCCAGGGAGGACTCCATTAAAAAGGAATAAAAAGAAAAAAATAACATTCTCAATTTTCCAAGTAGTTTTATTTCTATTGACTTTTTAGGAACACTAACTATGTGATCATTGAGCTTATTGGAAAATTTGGCAATGCCATTGATATCAGCTTCAGTGTTCTATGTAGTACACTTCTCTGTCTCCCCTTACAATGCTTGTCTTCCTTCCTTCTGTTTTTTCTTCCTTCTTTTCTTCCTTCTTTCCTTCCTTCCTTCCTTCCTTCCTTCTTTCCTTCCTTCCTTCCTTCCTTCTCATTTTTTCCTGTTGTCTCCTATATGTAATTATTAATACACATGGGAGTAGAACCTAGGAAGGTAGCTCAATGGAGAGTGTGGGCCCTGAAGTTAGGAAAAACTGAGCTCAAGTACTCCCTGAGGCACATACTATTAGTTATGTGGTGTTGGATAAGTTACTTCTTTCAGTTTCAATTTCCTCCTCTGTACAATGAGGGGACTGGACTCCTCCTCTCAGTCCTCTTCTAGTTTGAAATCTCTGGTGGTCTAATGTTTTGTCAAGTAGATGAATCCGTTAGGAACAGTCGCAAGATTACCCCTTCATTTCTTTGGGCCACTGAGCAGTCATAGAAGCCCTAACCTCAGCTAAATCCCCACTGCTGGAAGGATGTGCATGTGTCTGATGCTGAGGCATTTAAATGGTACTATCCTATTAGTCAGCTTTTTTAGTATCTCAGAAAGCCTGGAAGCATTCAGCATTCCCACTTAGAATGCAAAAAAAAAGGTGTGATAAAATTTTTGAGGAATAATTGTCAAGCTTGAGTAAAAATTAAAGAATGAGAGCTTCTGAAGAGGGCCCAGTAGAGGCTGTGTTTCAATCAGCTTGGTGGCACCTGGAGAGCACAGAGTGACATTGTCCACTGGACCTGGGGACTACAAATCTGAGCCTGCTGTTTTTGCTCTCTAGTTAATGATCCAGAAAAGGCTGCACAGTTTAATCTTTGTATGGGAAGTGGTCACCAGCTTAGCTGCAGGGGGAAAGGCAGTAGTGGCAGCAGGAGCCAGTGCCTTGGCAGTGATCTACTGTATATGTGTGGGGATGGGATTCCTAGCTGGAAGCTAGAAGAAAAAAGGGCATCTTTACTTTAAAGTAAAGGAGGAAAAAGAAAGAAAGGAAGGAAGAAAAGAAAGCATGTCTTAGTGAAATGCAGATGAGAAACTCCAGTTATGCAGAGGTGGTCTGCCAGGTTAGGTTATTGCCATTGGTAGGGAACTTTAGGAGACGTTGTAGGAGAGGATTCTACATGGGAACTGTGGGCACTTGCATTGTGTGGACTCTAAAATGTCTCTTTTTGACTCTGAGACTCAATCATGTCACCCATGTCCTTTTTACTAAGCTGACACCATGATAAAGATTGTGCAGCTCAAAAGTCACCTTCAGTCAGAAAATGTTTTCTATTTTCCCTGAGTCACTGCCACTTCTCATCACCTTTTTTTGTCCAACCCTTCCCTCTGACATGCACTTCCTGCCATCATTTACCCTCTTCTTTCCATCCATTTCAAATCTCCCAATTCTTCTTCCTCCCCAATACCAATTTCCTGCTTTGACTTTTTTTCTTTGCTCCCTTGAGCCTCTCTAATCTCATTCTATCTTCCTCCACTCTTTAACCTTTGCAAATCATCTCCCCATCTCCCTCTTTTTTTCTTCTTCCTCAACTATGTTCCTTCCTCTTTTTGACTTCCTTTTTTCCCCACTTTCTTTTCCTTATCTTTTGTTCTCCTCCTTTTGTCTTCCATGACCTCCTTTCTATCTTCTCTTTTATCCCTTCTCTCCTTTCTCTCTCTCCTCTGCTTGTTTTCTCCCTCTCTTCTACTTCCTGTCCCCCACCACCTTCCTTTGCTCCTTCTCCTGCCAACACCTGAAAATACCAAAGGAATTGGTGAAAATCAGTTAGCCCGGTTTCCTCTTTGCAGCCAGGGACTAAGATCTCCATGAAATGCCTCCAGCCAATGGATAGCTATACTCAAATCTTCAATTTGGACCCCCTGCTTGTTATAAATTCCCGTTTACAGGAGCCCACCTGTAGTGTTCTCATCTAAACTTGACTTGTATTTCCTCTGTTAGATTTAGACATCCAGTATAGTTGCAGAACCAGCTCTGCGCACGCGTGCACACACCCGTATTCTAGGGATGGTGCTTAGCACAAGAGGGCTCTATGTGAAACAGTAATAAGTTTCTAAGACTCCTTTGTATTTCTTTGTAGTTGTGACCCCAATGACCTCCCTGCTCTTCCTTTTCACTCATGGGGTGAATGTCTCATGGAGAATATAACTCACTCTAATAGAAATCACCCCAGCAGATCAAGAGAAGAGTTTTCTGTGTCCATTACTTAACTTGTATCTTTCTCTAAGCGTCTTATTTCAGGGCTCACTTAAATGGAAACCAGTCTGTATCTCAGTATTTCTTCCCCACTTAATAGAATAGACTTTCAGATTGTCATTTTCTGGTTATTTCAGTTTTCTCAACTGTAAAATGAGGGAATAAGGCTATATGTTCTCTAATTTCCCTCCTAGTGCTAACATTCTGTGTTCTAAGATCCCTCTTAGCTGTACAATCCCTGATTTTGTATTCTAATGTTATCTGTCCTAAAACCCCTTCTGGTTCTGATTTTTGGTGTCACATGTTTGAAGATTCTGTATTTAAGGTACTTTTCATCTTTGATAGTCTCTGTCCAGAGTTCTAAAATTCTTCTCTGTGCTCTGACATTCTTAGTTCTTTGGTCACTTCCACTTTTAACGTTGTATGATTTTATAATTCGTAGTCATTCAAATTTACAGTGAACTCAATTTAAGGAATAAAAATATCTAGTGCAATGAAGATCTTCCCTTCTTAGCTTGTTTCTCCATAGGAAGGAATATATTTAATTATATGTTTAATTGTTACTATTCACCAGTTGTGAAGGAGATTCAGAAAAAAAAAGAAAGCAGAACAAAGGTACATAAATAGTGATGCAATTGAAAAAATGTCACAGTGTCAAGAGGACCAAGTAATGTCTGTTGTGGGGATTAATGTTTTAAGAACAGCCCCCTCAATGAGTAACAGACCTCAGCATCCCTGCTGAAGGCCACCTCCCAAGAACTCATGGATGATAAAGGATCTTTTATTTGAGTTGTGTAGGAGTTAAAACTATTCCTTATTTCCCCTGTCCCCCTCCAAAGAAGGAACCCAGGTATTATGGGGGTATTCTTGGAATATAAATAGAAATAACAACCATCAGAATAATACTAATTATAATGAAACATATAAATCTATATAGCTTTGTAAGGCGGCTGAAGAAAGGGAGCAACCTACAAAAATGCACTTCAAAAAGCTATTACATCTAAATTACTCTAACTATATTCAACTGCCTTAAAATTCTTAAAAAACCTCAATAAATAGAGTCCTTCAACATATAGAATTAGAGGTTTGGGATTCACTGGAATCATCCTTAAATAGAGGCTGACTCTATACCTGTAGATTACTTCGATAATTGAGGTCAAACAATACTTATTGGCCACAACTATTCTGAGTATTTTAGGCAAGGAATTGCATTACATTTTGTTTGCTTTTAATTTTAACAATTATATGATCTCATACCCATGTGTATTATTGGTCTGAGCTACACAGATAATTTTAGTGTAACATCTCACATTTATACAGGGCATTATGCTTTGCAAAGTACTTTAATTACAATATCTTATTTAGTCCTCATAACACCTATGAAGTAGGTGCTGTTATTATTGGTATTTTACAAAAGAGGAAACTGAGACTCAGAGAGGCCAAATACCTTGCTCAGGGTTATAGATATGGGATTGGGTCACAGTTCTTTCTGGCTCTGAGTTGAGTGCTGTGTTCACTATGCCATGCTGTCTTTTGAAATCAACGAATTGACAAATAAATTGTGGTATATGATTGTGATAGAATATTATTCTTCTGTAAGAAATGATGAACTGGTTGATTTAAGAAAAAAAACATGGAAAGACATGAAATAATGAAGAGTGAAATGAGCAAGACTAAGAGAACATTTCATATAGTAACAGCAATATATTCAAAGAATAAGTGTGAATGACCAAGTCATTCTGAGTATTATAAATACTCAAATCAATTACAAAGCACTGAAGAAAGATGTTTTCATCCATCCATTCAGAGAAAGAACTGATAAATAGAAGTATGTATAGTATAGTTTTACATTTATTTATATACTTATGTCAAATGGTGACCTTTAGTGTGGGATGAGAAGAGAGAGAGAGAGAGAGAGAGAGAGAGAGAGAGAGAGAGAGAGAGAGAGAGAGAGATTGAAGCTTAAAATGTAACAAAAATATTTTTTAAAAGAAAAAAATAACAAACCTGTATGATTGTATGATTAAAAAGAAAGAAACCAATTAATCATCAAATTATATGATTAGGAATTAGTCAAATATGTACTTGGATTCAATTTAGTTGAATGACGTGCAATTCAGTATAAATCAACAGTCATTCAGTAAGCACTTATATGTAAGGTAATAGGAAACCAACCCTGTCCTTGAAGGGTTTATAATTTACTTGCATGGGGGTAGGGGAAGATTTAGGGTATAGCAGAAGTAAGTAAACAAATGATCACAATATAATTTAAGAAGGAAGAGAGCATTAATGATTTGGAAGATTTGGAATGACTTCTTGAGAAGGTGACATGTAAGTTGAGCCTTTAAAGAAACTAGGAATTTTAAAGGACAGAAAAGGAAAATGACAAATGTTGGAGGGTTTATGGGGAAAATGAGACATTAATGCACCGTTAGTGGAGTTGTGAATTGATTCAACCATTTTTTAGAGAAATTGGGAACTATGTCCAATGGGTTATAAAAGCATGCATACCCTTTCACCTAGCAATACCACTACCAAGTTTGTATCCCAAAAGATACTAAAACAAAGGAAAAGGACTTGTATGCACAAAAATAGTTATAGCAGCTCTTTTGTGGTGGTAAAGTCATTCCCCATTAATTGGGGAATGACTGAACAAATTGTGATATGTGACTATAATGGAATATAATTGTGCTATAAGAAATGATGAATAGGATGCTCTGAAAAAAACCTGTAAAGGCTTAAATGAGTTGATGCAAAGTGAAATGTATTGTGTACAAAGTAACAATAATATTGCAAGATGATGAGCTGTGAATGACTTAGCTATTCTCAGCATTATAATGATCCAAAACAACTATGAAGGATTTATGATGACATATGCTATCCATCCCCAGGGAAAGAACTGAGGTTGTCTGAATAGAGATTGAAACATATTTTTAAAAATTTTTCTTTATTTTTCTTGAGTTTTTTAGTCTTTTTTCTTTCACAACATGACTAGTATGGAAATGTTTTACATGACTATGCATATATAACATATATCTAATTGCTTGTCTTCTCAAGAAAGGGAGGTGGGGAAGGAGAATTTTAAAACCAAATATTAAAAATTGTTTTAACGTACTAATAAATTTGAAAAAAAATAAAAATAAGCCTACTAGAATTAGATTCAATAACAGTTTGTTCAATTTTAAGATTACTTCATACAATGAAATTATTATATATTACAAGCCTGTTTACTGTTACTTTCTATTTTCCCCCACAAAGGCTACATGTTTAGTAAGGAATTTGTTCTTTAAAACAGATATTTTATTTGTTACAGGACTTTAAATTAGCTTCTATGTCTCTAGTACTAGCTTAAGAATAGTAGAACAAAAATAAAATTCATTGAAAAACATTTACATTATGTTCTTTCATTAAAAATGATAAAAATTATTGTTCCTCAGAGATAATTATAGCATTTTGTTTGTTGACTGACATCAGTTTAAATATAGGATGTCAGTTATTACACATCTGCCTTGCAACAAACCATCATTCTGGCTGTTCCAGACTTTTGATGTGCTATCCTTATGGAATCACAATTCTACTTTGATACTTCTCCTTCCTTTGCCCAAAGATGGAAGGACAACTATTACACACCAGTGAAGTATTTCTCATCATTTTCAGTGCTTTTCTGCTTTCAATCTCTATTTCTCCACCAACCCGTACTTTAAAACACTGCCAGACAAACTTTCCTTATTGATATTTCTGGTCATATAATAACTCTTCTCGAAAGTGTTCAGGGATTCCTGTTGAATCACAGAATGAAAGTCAGAGGGGACTTCAGGAATCATTTAATCTAACTTATAAATGAAAGGAATGCCTGTTATACTTATTTATCAAGTGACTGTCCAGCCTCTGCTTGAAAATTTCCAAAGAGGAGGGGAAATAAAACCTACTAAAGGAAGTTCATCCCAATTTTGGGCAGCTGTGATTACTAGAAAGTTTTTTATTAGCATCAACACAAATTACCTCTCTGTAGCTTCCCAGCTGTTTTTCTGAGTCAAAAAATATATCTAATAATCTCTTCAGTTAATTGAAGGCAATCATATCTTCTCCAACCCTGAATTTTTTCCTTGGGGTTAATCACCCCTAATTCCTTGCACAGATCCCCATCTGATATTGGTTTGATGCCCTTTATCATTCTGGTTTCCCTTTTCTGAACACTCTCTGATTTATCATTGTTCTTAACTACAAAACAGAGTTCAAATTCTTTTGTCTGTCAGTCCAAACCACTCACAATCTGGTGACACAATCCCTTTATAAATAAACTTTCTCTTATTTTGTCACCCTAAGTACTCTGTAAGCCAGTTCAGTTGATTTGTCCCTATTCCTCAACAAATGCATTACTATTTTGCCTCTGCACCTTTATTCATTCTTCTTTCTATGCCTAGAATGTCTTCATATCCCCCCTTAATCTGTTGCATTCCTTTTAACCCTTTAAATCTGATTAAAATGACACCTCATATAGGAAACTTTCTTTTATTATTTCATAACTAATTAATCCTCCATTGTGTACTTTATGTAGTACTTAGTTTTACATCTCTATAATGAACTTATAGCATTTTGTGTTATAATTTTTTTGTTTAGAAGTATAATCCTTAAACTGGACAGTATGTTCCAGGAGAGAAGGGGATATGTTTTATCATTTCTCAGTTTGTAAAACAATGTTCTTCACATTATAAATTTTTAATAAGAGATATGGTTACTTAGTATAATGACTAATGTGCCATCTTTAGAGTCAGGAATACCTGCATTATAATTTTGCTTCAGTTAATTGCTAGCTGTGTTATCCTGGGCAAGTCATTTAATCTTCACTGGTCTTAGTTTCTTAATTAGCAAAATGGTAATAATGATAATACCTTAAGGGGTGTTGTGAATTTCAAATGAAATAATTTATATAAGACATTTTGCAAATGTTAAAGTGCTGGGTTAATTGTAGCTATTAGTTACTATTATTATTATTTTTTTTTTTTTAAAGCAATTGGGGTTAAGTAACTTGCTCAAGGTTACACGGCTAGTCATTATTTATGCGTGGGTGCTCATTTTCTGAGGTCGGATCTGATCTCGGGTCATCCCAACTCCGAGGCCGGCGCTCTTACTCACTGCGCCACCTAGCCGCCCCTTTAGGGCAATTGGAGTTAAGTAACTTGCCCAAGGTTAACACGGCTAGATTTATGTTTGTGCGGATTAAGTGTCAGAGGCCGGCTCCGAACTCAGGTCCTTCTGATTCCAGGGCCGGCGCTCTATTCACTGCGCCACCTAGCCGCCCCTAGTTACTATTATTAATAAATGTTTTTTTTTTTTTAAATGAGTTCACGAATACTATAACCCAACACCCAGTTTAGTCCCAAGGTTCACCACAGGCAATCCCTTTCAGTATATTCATTATTAGACAAAGTTTACAAACTATGATCAGTCTGAATTTAGGAAGTTATCCTAACACTTTTCCATGGAGCACATAGCTTTAAGCTAGTGCAACTTATCTAGGCAGGGAAGGAATCACTATGTAAATCATTATCAGCGACAAGTTAAGCCTGAAGTGAAAAGCAGAATATATGTTTTGTATATTTACCTCAGGCTCATTGTCTCCATGGAATAGCTTTTTTAAAACTTCCATTTATTTATTTATTTATTTAAAAAGATGCAGACAGCAGGTTGAGATTCACATGTGAAAATAATATTCTTCTAACGGGTAGGTTTTGTATCCCTTCTGGGATGGCCAAATGCCATTCCTTCAACCATTCTGAAGTCCAGTCTGCCTTTCACCTTGTCATTCTTACACAGAACTCTGGGACAAACAGAATATTGCATCTGAAAATAGTTGCCATCCAGAGTAATGAAAATAGCAAATACCCTTTTAGCTTAAAAGAAAAAAAAAATGGGGCCATTGGTTGATTTATTCTCATCATTTTATCTGGTCATGTACGAAAGAAAATCTGTTTTTTTAGTGACTTTAATACATCATAATGGCATAGAGGTTGCCCTGGGTTCCTAAAGGTCATACCAACAGATTACAACTCTGCTTGGTTTTACCCAGCTTGAAAGACTTTGAGTTAGATCAAGGAGTATGTGTATGCACATATGCATACATATGTTAATATATGTTTATGCATACATATTTTCTGGTCATAGTAACATACAAATATTTTACTAAGCACAGAGAGGTGTTGATTTGCATTGTAAAAAACATTAAGAGTAGGAATCATTTCATTATTTCTATTTCTGTCCTCAACAACTAGCATAGTGCTTGGCATATAGTAAGTGCTTAATAAGTATCTTTTGATTGATTAGAAGGAATGCCCATATTGATTAAATCACATATGCTTCAAGTATTGTAGAAAATGCTATCCATATAAATCACATGTTCACTTTTATTTATGTAACATGGTCTTTTCTTGTAGATTAACCTCTAATCTATTCAAGAATTAGGTGCAAAACTATAAAGGTCTAGAGTTGGGAGAAATCTTAGAGGTCAGTGAGTCTAAGCCCTACCTGAAAAGTAAATTCACCTCAGTATGCCCAACAAAGTATCAGACAGATTTTATTTAAAGAACATTAATAGCTAGGATGTTTTTATCTCCTTAGGCAGTCCTTATCACATTGGATAACCCTAATTGTTGGGATGTGCATTTCTGTATTGTTTGGGAATCTGAAGTATTCCTTGTAACTTTCAACCTGTCAGCACCATGGCCAGTGGCATGAGTGAAAATGAAAGCTGTGAGCTGAATCGGCATCTTAGCAAGAAGTAGTGTAGAGCTATAGTACTTGAAAATGAGCTGCTTTAGGCCACCACTGGGGGGTGGATAGTGTCTGAGCTCAGAAAGGGTATTTAAGGAGGAGGAAAAGTGGACTTTGCTGCTGGCAGTTAGACTGACTGCCTAAACTTCTGAAGCATTATAGTAGTTTGGCTTGCTTTCAGAGAGTTATTAAGACTCAGGCGAAGTTTGGGATTATAGAAGGGCACAAATGCATTATTGTGATTTTTCAAAACTTTCCTGACATGGCTCTGTCTCTGTGTGTTTTTTTCCAAGCATGCCAACTCTTGGAAAGTTAACCAAGAAGTTCTCTGTGTTTTTCTTCCATAGGTATTTTATACAATGTGGTTATGCTTGGTACCTCCCCAATTTTTAGGGATAGACCTTCTAATATTAAGTAACTCTTATAATAAACCTTTAATGAGACAGCTTAGGGCTTCGTTTGTCATATGGTGCCTATAAAATCTGGGCTTCAACCAACTTTGCCATAGTTTGAGAACTTCAGATGTAATATAGTCACAGGCCCTAGTTCTATGTCCTAGGGCTAACCTGAACATTTTATCTACTTGTACAACCCTCAACATATGAAGAAAGTGAAAATGTTCATTCTACCCCCCCACCTCTCATCTTCCTCTTCCCAAGGCTAAACCTTCCCAATTCTTTCAACTAATTGACCAATTTGATTTGAAGCTGAAAGATACCTTAGAAGTAATTTAGTCTAAGCTCTTCATACTGCAGATGAGCAACTCATGACCAGAGAGGTTAAGTTTTTTAGATAAAGTGACACAGTAAGATACTGCTGAACCGAGATCCTCTGATTATGAAATTGACATCATATCCACTGTGCCATGCTGTCTCTATGATATTGTTTTGGGTCCTCTCCACAGCCTGGTCATTGCTCTCTAGACAAATTCCAAATATTTGTAAAATTTGTTACTTGGTACCTAAACACAACGTACTAAACGTTGTCTCACTAGGGAAAAATACAACAGGAATATTACCTTTCATATTCTGGACATGATGATATTTAAAACAATGTTAACTTTTTTGTATGCTAAATCATGATTTTATATTGTACTAAATCCCTCATGTCTTTTTCATATAGGCCACAATCTGTCCCCAATATTCCATCTTGTAGTTTGACAGTTTAGTAGGACTATTTTTTAAATATTTATCAAATTTAAATTTCCTTTTAGCTTCAGTCACTTGTTCCAATTATCTAGGGTCTTTATGGATTAAATTCTGTCATCCACAGTACTGGCCTCTTTGTACTTCCCTGAAAAAGACACTTCATCTCCCAATTCCAGATATTTTTACTGGTTGTCCTGCATGCCTGGAAGGTTTTCCTTTCTCATCTCTGCCTCCTGCCTTCATTCAGGTCTCATCTAAAATCTTAATTTCTCCAGTCAGCCTTTCCTGACCTCTCTTAGTTGTAGTGCCTTCCCTCTTTTGATTATTTCTAATTCATCATCCATACAGCTTGTTTGCATATAGCTATTTGCATGTTGTCTCAATACACTGTGAGCTCCTTGAAAGCAAGGTTTGTCTTTTGCCTTTTTTGTATCCCCAGCATTTAGCAGTGCCTGGAGCATGGTAGGTGCTTAAAAATGATTATTAACTGATTGTCTAAGTGGTCCATAGGTTCAACAGAGTGTCAGAGGGGTATATATATATATATATATTATATTTATATACACTATTTAAATGCATTAGAATTATTCAAAGAAAGTGTTACTGCTATTAAATATTATGCATCAATTTTCCCTAAGGAGGATTTATTTCTCCTCCTTCTTTTAGAAGGAAAAGTATGCATAAAAGAGAGCATGTTGGCCAAATGATAAGAACAATATTCATTGAGTTTCATCCATTATTTAATTTTATCTTCATAATAATTAGGGGTGGGATTCTTGGATGATCATCTTCATTTTATGGATTAGTAAAATTAAGTTCTGAGAAATGTGGTAATTACCCACAGTCTCAAGACTAGAAAGTGTCTAAGCAAAGACTCAAACTTTGGTATTCTGACTCCATGTCCAATGGTCTAGTTACTATACCAGAAGGTGTTGCTGTTATTTTTCGTTTGTTTGTTTGTCTGTGAGGGTTTGAATATGAGAAAATATGCATAATTTGCATGGTGTTTTGTTCCCCTAAATGAAATCATCTCACAGAATATGAGAATTTTTAAAGTTCTTATGACCTATTATGAGTGTACATTTTTATCATTAGTGTATTTAAAATAAAAAAATCTCTGTATAAGTAACTTGACCAAAAACACATAACTACCAATAAAACATCTCCTAGATCCCAACCCACTAGCTGCTGTATAACACTACTTTTTTTTAAATTTCATAAGAAAACACTTCATGATATTTTGCTTTTTCACATTTGTTATATAGCTACATTTATATGTCTTTGCTATGGGCTTTGGGTCCTTTAAAGACATACAGGTTGGCCACAGAGGATCATCAAGTGCATAATTATAGCCTGGTCTCTAGAGCAGCCTGGTTTTTAAATAGGAATAGCTTTCTCTCTTGATGGGAGAGGCAGCAGGAGGGATTGAAGTATACACAGAAGGTTTTGAAGAATGTAACTTGAACCCCTGTGGTGTTTGACACTTTAAAGGCAGAAGCATTTCCCTCTTTGATGACTCTATAAAAATCCTTCATATTCCCAAAGTTTGAAGATGTATCAAAAGTCATCTTGTCCAACCCATGTATCAGGTCCTGGCTTCAGATATAGAACAACAGAATCTAGGATTGGGAGGGAACTAAAAAAACATCATGTACATGAACAAGAATCCTTTCCACAACATCCCCAGTGAACATAGGTAAGGTTTTTGCCTGAAATACTAAGATGGGAAATTCACTATTTCCCAGAGCAACCTATTCTATTTTTAGCCTTAATTATTAGAAAGTTTATATTGAACTTAATTTTTTCTTTCTATGACTGCAACTTTTTGCTTCTAGGACCTTTAAAACAAGATTAATTTCTTCCTGATGGGAATAATCTTGAAGTATTTGAAATCAACTACAATGCTACATTTCCCAAGCTATTTTTGTTGCTGTTGTTGAGTCATTTCAATGTGTCTGACTCTCCCTGATCCCATTTGGGATTTTCTTGGTAAAGATACTGGAGTGGTTTGCCATTCCTTCTCCAGCTTGTTTTATATATGAGGAACTGAGGTAAACAGGGTTAAGTGACTTGCCCAGAGTCACACATCTGGTAAGTTTCTGAGTTCAGATTTGAATTCAGGTCCTTCTGACTCCAGGACTGGCACTATATGTATTGTGCCAGCTAGTTGTCCTTACGACCCTTATAGGCCACAATTTCCAGGAATATTAAGTTCTTATTATCCAACTAAGAACAAGTTCAAAATTGTTAATGTTCCTACAGGAAATATGAAGCCCAGGAATGAACACAAGACTATAGATGTGGTCTGATGTTAGAGGACAATAGTATTATCATTTCTATTATTTGTGGTAGCATACCTCTTCTTCTACAATAGTCTAAGCTTGCATTAATGTTAATCTTTTTTTTCTGTGTTTCTCAATTGGAGGAATCCATCACATGACTGATGCATATTGACTTCATAAATCCACTAAAATCTTCAGATCTTTAAAAATAGTTACTTAAAGAAATGAATCATGGAGAAGATGATTATTATATGTGATAATTATAGTCCTGTTGTTCCCCAGAGGCCTCACCTGCTGAAATCTACTAACCATTGGTTTTCAGGGATGCTGGAACACCAGCCATCCTCAAATACTGAATTCTTTTTTTTTTTTTAAAGCAATTGGGGTTAAGTAACTTGCTCAAGGTTACACGGCTAGTCATTTGATTTATGCGTGGGTGCTCATTTTCTGAGGCCGGATCTGATCTCGGGTCATCCCAACTCCGAGGCCGGCGCTCTTACTCACTGCGCCACCTAGCCGCCCCTTTAGGGCAATTGGGGTTAAGTAACTTGCCCAAGGTTACACGGCTAGGTTTTTGTTTTGTGCGGATTAAGTGTCTGACTCCAGCTACGAACTCAGGTCCTTCTGATTCCAGGGCCGGCGCTCTATTCACTGCGCCACCTAGCCGCCCCTCAAATACTGAATTCTTAACATAGTCTCACTTTGTTTTCTTTGTTAATTAGACCTGTATAGTTATTGAACTTTTCTAACACATCGTATCCCAGTGTTTAATGTCTACATTCACTTCACACATCCTCAAGGCTCTTCAGACTTATTTTTTTCTTTATTGATTTTGTTAAAGCTTTCAGTCCAATGAGTCATTTGAGGACATGGTATAGACTCATCATTCCCTAACTTTTTTTTTTGTCTTAGGAACCTTTTGCATTTTTAAAAGTTATTAAGAACTCTTCCAAATAACTTTGTTTATATGTGTTATATCTCTCAACATTTACTATAGTATGAATTAAAAGCCTTAGAATTATTATGAAAAAAGTTTTCACATTGTAGACTAACCAAAATGGTCTTAGAGACTTCTAGAGGTACCCAGACAATACTTTTGGAGCTGCTGTTTTAGACTATGAAAAATCAATCTTGAATTTTAGGTGATCAATTTTTGTATCTTGGTCAGTCTAGGTCACCTTAATAAGTGGAAACTATTCAAGATTTGGAGGTAAGAGACATAGTAATAATTATTCATATGTCTATAGTACTTCAAAGTTTTGCTAAGATGTTAAACTTCTACTATATTAAAACTTCCCCATCTACTTTCCTTCGAAGTAGGCTGAACTGTTGCTGTTGTTGCTGTTACTATGTTTAATGTCACCATTATCATTAATAATATCATTATTTTATCATCGCCATCATCAGGAGCAGTAGTAGTAACAATAGTTTTGGTGGTGGTAATGGAAAAATGGAGCTCAGAATGACTTGCCCAAATAATACAGCTAGTCATTGTCAAATCTGGTACTTTGGCCCAAGTCATCTTATTCTAACACTTTTCTGAACAATACAATAACACCATTCTCTCCGTTTCCCTAACCAAATGTTCAGCTGAGCCAAAATAGGAGAAGATAACAATTTTAAGAATGTCACCATTTAAAAGTATGGAATATGTTTAATACACATGGGGAAAGAGGCACAAGGATTTTTGGTGAGTGAGATCTAAATATCCTACTTGACGCAAAACTCATAGGAAGTATGAGTCCAAACATACTGAAATTTAAAAAAAAAACAACTCATAGGAAGTATGAGTCCAAACATACTGAAATTTTTAAAAAAAGCAGCATTCTTTATATATGGGATCTATAAGACCAGAGCTTTTTCTCAGTTCTTTTATGTGTTACTTCTCTGTATATTTCCTTATCTTCCAAGTGAGGACCTCAAGGGGACTGACCTTCCCTTCCCTGTTTGATTTCATTGTACTTTGTTTTCTTTATATAATTGCCATATTGTACTGAACACACACACACACACACACACACACACACACACACCATACACATTTTACTCTCTGTCTTATTTCATTTTTAAAATCCTATGTTCTAATGTTCTATATTCTACTGTCCTTTCTAATTGTTGTAGTCATTTTATACATCTTAACAGTGTATGATCAAGTGGTCTTTCTAGCTAAATTGTTCCATGTTCTCTAGTCTAATAATGTATTCTAACTTCCCTTGTAGCTTTAACATTCTGTAAGTCTGTATGTTTGCAGGAGTATTTAAACAAAAATAATTCCTTTTAAATCTCTAATGTGCATTTCTCAAGTTCATGGAAGTGTTTGTTTACAAATCACTAACTCCATATTTGAGATGAATGGGACAGTGACACCAAACTTCTGATTAAAGATCTATCAACAATGGAACAATCTTTGCTGGGATTTTGTAAGTCAGAGGGGAAAAATTAATTCAACTTATACATTTTTTATTCCCACTTAACTTTTCAGAGACAGCTCTATGGCACAGAAATGAGGCAAGTATATAGCACATTGTCTAAATGGGACAGATTTTCTCTGCTACTTGGTGACCCCTGATCTAGGTCATTGTTTCTGGAGCACCTTCAGAGCATAGAATGGCAAGTGCTACATAACTAGAAATAGTAGTCATTAATATTGCATGAGTGCACTTTTCCAGGTAAGAACTAATGAGATGGGCCCTCCTAAATTTGCTTTATTTTATCTGTCAGGGGACTGATCATTTCAAAAAAGGGGCAATTCCAGAGTTTTCTGACCATCTCTGCAACTAGTTCCAAGCCCTTCTCAGGACTCAATATTCTCTACTGCATTTTGAAGTAGAGTTAAGATCTCTCTCATCAAAAAATCACAACATGCCAACCTAAAAAAAAAAAACCTTAAAAAAATGAACTTGTGATTTTATGGGTAAGGAATTCCTGATGAGAAAACTGTCTCTCTAATCCAATCCAATCCAATCCAATCAACATTTATTAAATGCCTAGTGTGTGCCAAGCCTGGTGCTAAAGTACTGGCGATACAACTAATAAAAAGAAAAGATTATATTTGTCCTCAAGGAGTTTACATTCTAAAGGGGGGACAACACACAAAAGGAGACAGGAAAGGTAGGGAGAAACTGACACCAGGGGGTATCTGGTTCAGGACCAGTAATCTTGCTTTGAGAATAGAAACCAGGCAACACAGCTAATATAGGCTGGAATAAGCCAAAAGTCCAGTTTCTGCCCTCTGTAGGGGAAGGCATTAGGAAGAGTTTGGTACACCACCTCCCAGCCTTCCAATTAAAGGGGAGAGGAGACTGAGGATGGTAGTGCCAATCAAGCCTTGAGGTGGCAACATGGTGATGAGAGTTGATGAGTTTAACCTGGGAGAGGCATCTTGTTCTTTAGGGTTGTAAAAAGCCAGACTTAGCAGTGGATACTGTTCAGTACTTACCTGCTACTACTAGTCTTAGAGAATTGCTTGGGGAATACTTAACGGAGAAGCAACTTTCTCCAGGTCACTCAAGCAGTGAGTACAGGAACTCAATTAATCTGCTTCTGAAGCCAGCTTTCTAGAGAATCTGCTACACTATGGTTGTCTCTCATAGGAAAGAACCTGAAAATAAAGAATGTTAGAGCACAAAATTTTAGAACAGGGAGGCTTAACCTTGAGTTCTGTGAATTTCAAAAATATTTAT
Organism: Gymnobelideus leadbeateri; assembly: GCA_011680675.1. Classification (NCBI taxonomy): domain Eukaryota; kingdom Metazoa; phylum Chordata; class Mammalia; order Diprotodontia; family Petauridae; genus Gymnobelideus; species Gymnobelideus leadbeateri. Next base: position 120,425 of record WOXC01000428.1, on the reverse strand, counting down.
TATTATAACTATATTTCAGTATAACTGATTTCCTTTGTAACCTTTTGTTGTGGTTATTGTTGTACAATAGTTTCAGTTGTGTCTGATTCTTCATGACCTAATTTGGCATTTTTGAGGCAAAGATGCAGAAATGACTTGCCTTTACCTTCTCCAGCTCATTTTTACAGATGAAAAAACTGAGGCAAACAGGGTTAAGTGACTTGCCTGGGGTCACACAGCATCTAAGTGTCAGAGGTCAGATTTAAACTCAGGAAGATGACTTCAGGCCTGGCACTCTATGCACTGCACTACCTAACTGCCCCTCTGTAACCTTAGCAATGCATTTTATTATATACATTTAAAAACACAATTGTGAGAATTAAGGGACCACAGGCTTCATCAGACTTCCAAAAAATGTTAAAAATTCTTTCTTTGAGATGTGAGGGAAACAAAGGACATAGAATATTAAGGTACAAAGGAGCTTAATTCTTAGAACTATTTTGTTGAACGTTTTATTATTTGCAAAGTACTTTTCAACCATTATCTCATTTTATTCTTAAAAGAACTTTGTAATTTGTGTAGATCCCATAGGAATTGCTATTCTCACTTTAAGGGAAAGAAAATTTAAGTGGAGAAATATGAAGTGACTTGTCCACAGTCACACAGTCAGTAAGTTGCCAAGGTATTGATCTAAGTGGAGTGTCTTCAGCCTCTAGGCATGAGATTTCGTGTTTACTATATATTACCGCTTTGAGAAACATAGAATACTTAGAAAATAAAACATTATAACTGAATTAGTTCTTAGGAATGGAATAAAGTTTGTTAAGTGCCTACTATGTGCCAGACACTGGTCTAAATACTTTTCAAACATTATCTCATTTGATCCCCTCAACAACCCTGGGGACAAGTGCTACTGTGTTCCCCATTTTAAAGTTGAAGAAACTGAGGCAGAAAGATTAAGTAATTTTCCCATAGTTAGACAGCTAGTTAATGTCTGGGGCTGAATTCAAACCTTGGTATATTCAGACTCTAGAATAGTGCTTTTACCCATCATAGCACTTAGCCTTCTTTGAAGATAAACTGTTAGAGGTCTAACACAGTGCCCCTAAAGATAGATGCTAAATTTATATCAGACATGGGGGATAAGAGAATTTGGTAATTTTCTCAAATCATAAATTTAGAAATAGAAGGGTCCTTAAAGGCCATTAAGCCTAACCTCCTAATATTGATGAGGAAATTTGGTATAGAGAGTTTAGGTAATTTGTCTAGTATAACACTACACAAAAGTGTCAGAGGCAGGATTTGAACCCTGGCCTTCCTGATTCCAGGTCAACTGTCCTATCCACTAAAGTATGCTTCCTCTCTAAACTCACATTGCAAAGTTCCCAAGTGTATTTGGTTCATAGTGAGATCTTAATTCAGGTCTCCTGATTCCCAGTCCTTTGTTCTTCTGATGACTCAACAGTGATGCAGATGTGATTCAATTTCATTGTTGGGAAATGACAAGAATAAGAAGAATAACAAAAACAATAATGAAATTCATTGTTGGGAAGGGTGAGGTGCAGAGTAAGAAGGAAGACTTCACTGAGAATGTACTATGCCATTTTTGTGTTAAAAAGGACTTGCACATCAATCATTTTATTCCACATCCTTTTACTTTATTACTTTCAGTTGATTCATAATGGGAAAATCTCTTATTAAACATTTGGGGAGGAGGATGAACAGAGAGAAATAGATCTGGTTCTGTTTCTTTTAGTGGAGTGATGGACAACACAATGGCCCTGCATTGTCCCTATATTACACCATCTTTTGTCCTTGGGTCTATGGTGTAAACTTTTAGCATTAAAGAGCAAGAACGGTAGTCAATAATCACTTAATGATATTTTTTCTCTCCCCTTTAGTAAAGCTTTAGGTACATTAGGCTCCAGGTAATTATCTCATTCATAATCCTCTATCACAAGTAATATTTTCTATGTCTTATGAAGCATAATTGGAAAATATTTTCTTTGTACATACACTATTCATATTCCCTCTTTAACTTGGCCCAGTAGTGCCTTTCCCAGAAACACCAGAGTGAGCATGATCCTGTACAAGTAATCAAATCTTTTGAGTGGAGATTCATTTTTCTTAATCTCACTGGGATCCAAAGTTAACCTTGAGACAGACCTGCATTCTGATAGGAAGTATTGTGGGACACAATTAGAACTTCAATAAGGTTGTTGAAGGAAGTATAAACCAAAGAGTTATTGTGTCATCCTAGGCCTACATGCAGGGATTTTATTTTTATCTGCCTCTAGGATAAATTATGGAGCATAGGAAAGCAGGTCCTCTGCCCATAGAACTGCAGTAAACCAAATGCTTCCTTTATTGGAGCCCTAGGAGGTAGGCAGGACAACTGTGACAAAGATGTAAGTGACCCATCCAAGGGCAAAGGCTAGACTTCCATGAAACTGAGATTCATGCCAGGCCTTAAGGCTTGTAATCTAGTGTATTCTATACCTTTCTAGGTGTTTTCATTGTAAGTCTATGTGTTAAAAGGGAAAAAAAGAAAACTTCATGAGAGGTTCCAGGTATTTCCAAAGAGAACAACACCCCCCCACCCTGATACCCCATTTGACTACAACAGAAGTATTAGGAGATGGAGAACTAAGCAGGTTTCGAGAATTGTAATTCAAAGAAGAGGGGAACAGGAAAGTGAAAAGGAGATATATGGCTACATTGGGAATCAGAAGATTTTAGTTCAACATTCAGATAGTTTAATACTTGTGTGATCCAGAACAATTAATTTAATCTCTATGGGTCTCATTTTCTTGAACTATAAAACAGGAAGTTTGGTATGATGGTTTCTAAGGTCTGTCCTCACCATAGATCCTATAATCTCATTTGATTATTTGGAGGGAATACAATAAGATTATGGACAGTTTAGTGGTGCAGGCAATGGAGTGTTGAGCTTGGAGTAAGGAAGGCCTGAGTTTGAATCTTTCCTTGGTTATTTACTAACTGTGTGATCCTCGACTCTTAACAATTCAGTTTCATTTTTGTTGTCCATAAAATGGGAATAAGAATAGCACCTGCCTCCCCCATAAAAGAAGGATCAAAGGAAAATATATATACATATATATATGTGTGTGTATCTGTATATCTACACACATATATGTATACATATAATATGTATACACACACATATATATATAGTGCTTTGCAAATTAAAAACACTATGCAAATGCTAGTTATTATTACTATTAAAAGCAAATGTTTTAAGTATCTGGTGTCAGTATTTTATTTATTACAAGAGAACTCTGCAATAGCTTGGAACATCTTGTAGAAGCATGGAGAGAGGTAAATATTTTCTTGCTTGTCACCTGGAGTCTGGAAATGTGGGAGTAAATGTATATGGGGGAGACCAAACCTAAACTGAAATAGTTCTGTTTTTCCCAAAATGAAGATAGCTATCCTTTGATGTGCAATGCAATTCCTGTGTATAGTTTGCAACTGAATGTTATTCTTATAAGTCTAAAACTGAAGAAAGTAAAAATAATACAAAGAATAATAGGAAGGAAGAAACTCAAGGGATCTGAGTTGGATTCATGACAGTTATTTAATATCTACTTTACAACAAGTCATTTAAATTCCTTAAGTCTCAGTTTTCGCAGCTGTAAAATGGTTAATAATAATAATATTTGCATCGACAGGTTGCTGAGTGTTGATATGCAATTATATATGGGAAAGTGCTTTTTAAAATAAAGGTACCATACAGATATGAAGTATTGTTATTATTCTTGCTTGAGAACTGGCATAGCTTATTAAGAAAGAGCATGCCATGATGAATATAGAGCTAGCCTTAAGAGTCATGAGGATCTGGGTTCAAGAATTAGCACTTGATTTCTGAGCCCTCTAGGTTGCTCTCTGACATCATAAGTGACAGATGAATTGTGAATCTGCTTGAGTAGGTGCTCTTTCCATACAGGGAGTTGTTCCTCATACTGATGAAATTACGAATCCAGAACAACAACAAAAAAGGATAGGGTGGAATGAGGATCAGAAGTCCTGTGTTCAAATCCCAGTGCTATCTATCATGAGCGTTATCTGGAAATAGGGTAAGGAGGCATGAACAAGTATAGTCTGCCTACCTCAGAGATCTATTTTGAGGATCACATAAGATAATGGATGTAAGTCTCTTTGGACGGCACAATAGACATGTAAGCTATTAGTATTATTTTTCAATAGCTGTGCATTTGTTTTTAAAAATTAATATCAATCTCCCATTGGAATTCTTTTCTATTGCCTCCTCATGGTATAGAAGCATTACAAGGCCCTGGAAGGCTGTTCTAACAGAGAGTAAACTTTGATTGATCGTACTGAGTTGGAAAGTTGCCAGTCTTGGGCTTGGCAATGGACTGTGTGACTATTATCTGAGAACTAACCTAGCTTAAGATTCAGAGACCCATCAATAGTAGGCAGACCTCCAGCTGATATAGCCCATGTGTGAAGGGGCTGCTATTTAGTATGCACAACAATGAAAGATGAAGTCCTTCTGAAGAATTAATACCAATAGTTAATAATATGATTATTTCTTCCTCCAGGCTTAGGACTCACCTCAGGATGTGATAAGAGCATAGGATTCTTGACTTCTACTGCTAACAAGCACTACCATATGACCTTGGGCAAGTCATTCAACTTCTTACTAAGGCCATATTTAACACAGGCAACTATCAAAATAGTTCTCTTACACAGCTACCTCCCAGGGTTTCAGAGAAGGCTTAATTAATGTTTGTAAAGTGCTTAATTTATTTCACAATAGTACAAAATAAAGGAAGGCAAAGTCACTTGCTAAGCCTTCCCTGGGTTATAATACAATTCTATATGCTTAATTTTTTCATCACCTCTAAGATAAATCATAGGAAGTACTGACAGATGTCTAAAGATATTACTGAATTCCAGTTGCCAATATTCAGTATACATGATTGCCAAAGCCTGTCTCCTGCCCAGGAGAGCTGAAATGATGTAACCCTCTCTGATTCCTGGGCAAGTATATTCCTGCCTCCTTATTCTGACACTCTGCCCTGCTTGTTCTCAGACAGCCTGTAAAAGTTCCTATTAATCTCAATATCTCTCCATGTCTCAGGAGCTCCCTGCTCTATCAGAGCTTGCAGGCAAAAGTCGGATCTCAGCAATTTTTTGCTTACCAACCCCTATATGTGCTGTTCTTTTTCAATCAATCATGGTATTGATTGATCTGAAATATTTTTAACTACTCTTGCTTTTAAAAAAAGAGACAAAGGTATAGTATACACTCTTGCAAAAGAGTATAGATATATGGAACTCAAATGACACTGCCCTTTGATTCTTTTTTCACATTGGTACATTTTGAGCAAGACTCCAGTAGCTGGAGGAAACAAGTCTATAATTCAATAAATCAACCCAACAAACCAATTTGGTTGAATCGAAATTATGTCAGTTGAAGATAACTTGAAAGGACTGGAGGGACATTTAGTATGGAAAAGAGAAGATGAGGGGTGGGAGGTTATACTGTTTTCAAATATTTGAAAGACTTTCATATATAGAAGATAGATTAAACTTGCTCCACTTGGCCCTAGAGGGTAGAACTAGACTCTATGGGTAGCACCTATAGGGAGGCAAATTGAAAGATATTATCTGAAAGATAATAACCTAATGGTTAGAGCTGTCTCAAAGGAGAATGGGCTGCCTTGGGAGGTGGTAGCTTTCCTATTACTGGAAGGCTTAAAGTTGAGAAGAGATCATCACTTTTTAGGGAGACTGTTGGTAAGAACTATTCTTTAGAAAGGGATTGGACCAGATTACCTATGAATGCTTTTTTCAGCTCAAAGATTCTAGTGTTTCACATACATTCTCATTTGATCTTTACAATAACCCTTGCAGGTAGGTAGTACAGAGAGTGCTCTCTGCATTTTATACGTGGCAAAACTGAATCACAGAGGTATAGAATGACTTGCCAAAGAACACACAGAACTGGTGAATGGCAGAGCTAGGACTTGAACTGAATCTTCTGACCTCATTGATTATTGCTATGCCTAATAAAAATAATGATTGACATTTGGATAGAATTTTAATATTTGTGAGTCACTTTATAGAAATTATTTCATTTGGACCTCATAAATGTTTACTGAATTATAGTTTGTAAGCCCTAAGAAATGATCTATTTTGTTATCCTTCTGTTAACATAGGAAGAAATGTCAGTCAAATATGTGACATGATTTTCCTAAGGCAATAGGACACATAAGCGGCAAAGCTATGAACCAAATCCTGGTCTTCTGACTTGAAGTCCAGAGTTTCCACTACATCATACTCCCTTCTCTAGCAAGGGGATCTACCAAATTCACATATAAACATAATAAAAGTGGAAAGTGATGAGAGATATGTAAATTTTGGGAAAATAAACTTGTCACCTGGGGGAATGAAGGAAGACTTCAAGGAGGTGAAATCTAAACTTGACCTTGTCAAATGGGTTAAGATTTCAACAAGTAAAAATGGGGAGGAGGGCTAGGTACTGGGATCAGTTCAAGTAATGGTACAGACATGGGAAAAACAAACAAGATATGCCAATGACAGCAATACTGAAGTTGGAATAGGTAGTCAATTTCAATAGCAAGTTTGATTTTTGGACTTGTTGGATTTGTGGCAATTATGAGACATATCATACATATCTTTCCTTCCAAAAATTTGTTCCACCCCCATTCTTGTGAATATAAAATAATTAATATATTTTTTCTTTCCTTTTTAGTCTATTGTTCCTAATACAGATGAAGGCTCTACTCAAGGTTTCTCTATCTGTGTCCTCCCTTTTTTGCTCCTTCCCCATCCCTACCCCCAGAAAAGAAGGAGCCTTGTTTTTTTTTTTTTTAAACAAGATTACATTGATGCAGTGATCTTATGTGTTGATATTAATGACCCCAGAAGCTTTCATTTTCCTCATTCACTCTCAGATCAGAAATTCCTGGCTACTGTTTCCAAGCTTTAAAGGGGGGTTGAGAATGAGAGTTCAAATCTCTAGAAAAGTTGCCTGATAGCTCTCATTTCTCAGATTCACAGGAGAAAAGAATAGAGGCAGGGAGAATAGAACAAGCAAACCAGGGCTCTTTCACCTATGATTATATTTGCTCCCTCCCCCCGCCCCCGAAGATCCTTCCCTCTATACATATGATTCTTTAGCACATACTTATAGCTTATAAAGACAGGCCTGAGGAAGCCCCTGGCACTGTGACTAACTGCTACATGTTATCTGCAGTGGTTTTAAACTGTTATTACAAGAATATTTACAATTAAAATGCAGTGCGGCTTGGCTTAAAGAGCACCTGTTTAATCAAGGAGAGAAAGTCATATTTTGTATATGCCACTCGGCATAGAGCTGACTCGAATACCAATGCACTAACTGACTATTCTCTGTTTGGGTGGAGATTTCCATTTACGGAATTCTTAGGAGATACACTCAGTTCAAATTAAGGCTGAAATTGTATTCAGCAAGAATGACATATCCATTGTAGCTTGGATTTTTTCCCCCAAAGCACAAGACTCTTTCTGCCTTTAATATGTGGGTATAAGTAACATGCACGTATGTACATACATATGCATGCATGTATGAATTTATAGGCGCTGGTTTACATGCATGTGTGTATCCCTCTATATACCTAGAAGCAGGCCAGTAGCTGGAAATATCAGACACAAAAGAAAAATGTCACTGTTGACTATAGTAGTAGAAGCACAGTCTAGAATAAGTGTGTGTGTGTGTGTGTGTGTGTGTGTGTGTGTGTGTGTGTGTGTTGGGAGCGGTGGGGAGTTGCAGTGGTGATCGTCCTGTAGCACAATATTGAGTTCTGAACAGCAGATTTTATTATATTCTCCCTTCTTACGTAACTGGAACTCAGTGAATGGAATGCTAGAATCCCAGATTTGGAAAAAGACTACATCTGAGAGAAGTTTTTTCCGGTAAAGATTCAGAGGATGGTGAATAAAAGTATGAAGAACTGGATGAATAAAAAATATTAAGCACTAATTATGGAATACATACTATGCTAAGTGATGGCAATGGAAACTGGAGAATATATAAAATTTGGACTACCTGAAGGAATGGGAATGTTTAACATGGAGATGATTAAAGTTAGGGCAAGAGGATATGATCCCTGTCTTCAAAAGTTTGAAGGGCTCCCATGTGGAAGAATGATTAGACTTGTACCTCTTGACCCCACAGGGTAGAAATTAGAATTGATGTATCTCATAATATGCCCAGTGCCTGGTACATAGTCGTCACTTAATAAATGTTTGTTGACTTTGACTTATTGATTGAATCACAATCTCAAAAAAGAGACTTTAACTAAATACAAAGAAGTGTTTTCTTCCAATTAGAGCCATTCAAAAGTAAAATGAAATATCTTGGAAGACAGCAAATTCCCCATCTTTGGGAATTCCTTACTAGAGACTTGATGATCACTTGGGAGGTATTTTGTAGAAAGGATTCCTACTCAGATATAGGCTGGGAGATTTCCAAGGTTCTTTCCAATTTGAGGATTCTGAACCTGGAAATTCTCTGAGATTCCCAGATTCAGAGTTGAAAATAAAGAGAATGAAGTAAATTATTATTTGTCAATACAGGTTGAGCTACTTAGTATTTTGGATAATTGAAAATTTTAGTCAACTAAGTCTGCATTCTGTAGTGATCAACTATCCCAGATTTTTCAGGACAGTTTCAACTTGAAATATATTATTGTTTACACAGTCTTTCCAAAATCTAATAAATAATGGTTCCCATAAATTAAATGTTTTTTAAACAAATCTCTATCAGATCGTATCTAAATTTTTGGTCAATATAATATAATCACCCTGTATCTGCCCAATTATTGGATTAGGGTATAACATTATACATACAGTCCATTTGATCTTTATTTACTGATTCAAAGATACCAGAGGAACAGTGAACACTGTATAAAGAGCACTTTATTTGGAGGCAGAAGATTTGAGTTCAAACCCTAACTCTGCTAAATACTGTGGACCTTACTATTTCAGTTTTACAAATGGTGAAACTGAGGCTGAGAAGGATGTTTATTTTGGGCAAGGCATTCAACTTATCAAGGATATAGATACACACACATGTACACATGCACACAGCTAGGTGGCACAAAGAATAAAGCGCTGGGCTTGGCATCAGGAAGACCCATCTTTACGAGGTTAAATCTAGCTTTAGACACTTACTAGCTGTGTGACCCTGAGCAAGTCACTTAATTCTCTTTACCTCAGGTCCTTATCTTTAAAATGAGCTGGAGGAAATGGCAAACCATTCCTATATATTTGCCAACAAAACCGCAAAATAGGGTCACAAAGAGTCAGGCATAACTTAACACAACAACAATAAAAACAACAGCAACATGCATATATAAGTATATATGTGTGAGGTTGACCTTGATAACCTCTAAAGTCCCAACTGGTCCATATGATCTATGATCTCCTAAATCAGCATTGCTTTTTATAGTTGGAAAGGGCCTAAATTTACAGAATGAAAGGACATAAAACAAGACTATTACAAGTAGAAGGGACCAAAAAATGAACTGATCTGACCTTTCAGTTTTACAGATGATGAAATTGCACAACAGAAAGGCAAAATAATTTGCCAGAACTTGAACCTAGGTCTCCTGGCTACATGTTCAATGGTTATTTTACTATACCATGTTTCTCAGATATCAGTTGTATGGAATATAATGCATATTAGAAGTTGTTAAGACAACAAGAATTGTAACATTTATTTACTTTTCCCTTTTCTCACTTGAGAGCAGAAAACATAAATGTCCATCAGCATTCCAGATATTTGAGCATTATGGATATCGGAGGATTATGGAGTTTGGTCCCAGTCACATCAGATTATCTATATTTAATATTTGTAATGTCACGTCATCCCTCAAGCCCTCAGTTGTACCACCTGTAAAGTAGAAATATTTTCTGCTTATTTATATTTCAAAGAGTTGTTGCAAAAATCAAATGAGTATTTATGTAAAATCCTAAAATATTTGAGTCAGAAGGAAAATTAGAGGTCTTCTGGACTAACTTTTCTCAAAAGCATGAATCTCACAAAAGTATCCCTAAAAAGTAGACATCTCTTCTGAGCTTTAAATCTTCTAGTGGTAATACTTAAGTCTTCTGACTTATAAAGCATTAGTGTATTAATAAGAAAGATAAGAAAATGATATTTTGTATAGAAACATGGCTATGTTTCTATTTTTACACCTCTAGGTCACAACAGCTTTTTAACAGGACAACTTAGACTCTCAGTCTACATTACAATAATTATTCATATTGTTTCAGTGAGATTTCAAACTTAAACTCATGACCTTAAGGCCAACAATGAGAAATTCTAAATTGAATCAAGAGGTTACTTATCTATATCTTTGCTCTGTCATTTCTCAGAAATCAGATGCACCATCCTTTTTTGAATCCTATTAGAAATCATCATCAAGAATAAGTGGTAAGGGCGTCTGGGTGGCGCAGTGAGTAGAGCGCCGGCCCTGGAGTCAGAAGGACCTGAGTTCGGATCTGGCCTCAGATACTTAACCCACACAAACAAAAACCTAGCCATGTGACCTTGGGCAAGTTACTTAACCCCAATTGCCCTAAAAGGGGCGGCTAGGTGGCGCAGTGAGTAAGAGCGCCGGCCTCGGAGTTGGGATGACCCGAGATCAAATCCGGCCTCAGAAAATGAGCACCCACACATAAAATAATGACTAGCTGTGTAACCTTGAGCAAGTTACTTAACCCCAATTGCTTAAAAAAAAAAAAAAAGAATAAGTGGTAACTATGAGCCTTGAGTGTCCAGATTGTGGAAAACTACTTTTTGTCTAGACTTAACCCTGATAACTGATAAAAAACAAACAAACAAAAACAAAAACTAATCAGTCCATGTTGCCCAAATGATTGTTCAGAATACCCATGTGACAGATACCGGCATACCTAGCTGTTATCTTGGGTATTTATATATGACATAAGTAAGTCAGATTTTCTATTGGTAATGGTGGTAATGTTCCTTCCCAGGAACAGGAACTAAAATCAATTTGCACAGCAATTTGCTCCTAAAGTGCTCCTCCAATATCTCATCACAGAGTGGAGCTTACTCAAAGTTCTCAAAAGCTTTATCAACAAACCATAAATTCTCATAGGTTTTATCAACCTGGACAAGCTCAGAAAAGAAGACCAATCATAAAAATTTCTTTGTTATATGGACCAGCTTAAATGTTGAGAAACGTATCTCCTTGACTGATAAATGGTATAACAGAGTCATGGGTTTGGAGTCTTGGAGACCAATTTTAAATCTTGTATTCGATACTTTCTAGCTATGTACCTCTGAATGTGTCCCTTAAACTCACCCAATTTCAGTTTCCTTATCTGTGAAAGGAGGGGTTTAGATTGGATGGTTTCTAAGGTCCTTTCTTGGCTCTAAGTCTATGTTTTCACCCTCAATATTAGCCACTAAATGGTATATTTTTTTAGGTATAGAAATTCAAAGAGACTACCAAAGTATGATCATATATAGACAAAATGACACCAGGGAAGACCCTGATAATTAGAGTTTTAATCTATTGGATACTCCAAATCTTATCCTTTCTATCAACTTCATCACACAATATAAAGGGAATTGGGCTTGAAATTAGAAGACTGATCACTTAGCAATTGTGTGACCTTTGGAATTCTTTTTTGCCCCTCTAAGTCACAACTGAGTCACCTTTTATATACTCTGTAATATGACAATGATAATACATGACATACCTCCTTCACAGATTTTGAATATAAAAGGAGATGACATATATATACACATATATATAGTAGATAAGTTTTTAAAACATAAAGACAATTATGAAGTCTTCTTAAATCAACAACCATATATATTAAAAATGTACTATATACCACACATTGTACTAAGTTCCAAAGATACAAAGAAAGGCAAAACAAAGTCCCTTCTTTCTCTCAAAGAGCTCACAGTATAATGGTGGAGAAAAATTCAAATATTTATGCATAAACAAGATATAAACATGGTAAAGCTATATAACCTTAGGGGAAGATCAGAGCATTTAGGGAAATTGATGAAGGCTTCTTTCAGACACTGGGATTTTAGCTGTGCCTTATAGGAAACACAGAAGTTAGGAGGCAGATGATAGGAGAGAGAGTTCCAGGCATGGAAGACAGTCTGTGAAATGACAACAGTCAGGAAATGGAGGGAGTTGGGGGAGGAAAAAGAGGCCAGTGTCACTGAATAGTAGGTATATGTGTTTGTGTGTGTGTGTGTGTGTGTGTGTGTGTGTGTGTGTGTGTGTGTGTGTGTTGAGGGGGAGGGCCATTAAATAGGTAATGTATAATAAGACTGGAAAGATAGGAGGAGACAGATTATGATGGCCAGGTATAGGTGATAACAAGGAGTATGCTCTTGCCAGCATCTTGAGTGAGCATTTACATGTAACTTTCTTGAATTATTAATATACTTTAATAGGTAGCATTCAATTTGTCAAACTTTTATCTACTTCTATGTGTAGAAAACTATTCTTTATTTTGGGGGTAGATATAAAGTTGCAGTGAGAAGATTCTTGCACTTGGGAAGGTTAGAATCCAGGCTAAGTTTATGAAACATATAAAGACAGCTATAATGCATGCTAAGTGAATTATGGGACTGTGAACAGTGAGTCTATGGCAAAATGTCATGTCTTACAGGTGGTGATGGAAGGTTTCTGGACAAAAAATCCTGTTCCCTGCTTCAAATACATATCTTATTTTTTTGTCCTTAAGAATTTTTATTTGATTTATCAATAAATGAAGGTATAATTTTACAACTCTCTTATTTATAATTCAAACTAAGCAACAAATTGAAAGCTGTGGGAATCAGTAATTATGGTATAAATGTCTTTTAAAATCTTAATCCACAACTGATAAAGGGAGTCCTAGTACTAAAAGCTAACTACAAAATCAACATGATGAATGTCATCTTTCAATTATAGCCTTTCTATTGCTTCTATCCAAGAAGTATTATAGTAGTGCTGGGGTTTATGTTCTGATGCCATACCCATATTTAGGCTGATGATCTCACACTCTGGTCACACAATTGGGTTCATAGCCTCTGTGCTTTTTCCATAGTGAAGTGTTCTGCAGAAGTTTCTACTTGGAGCTCTATGATAATAATAAAAATTAAAAAAATAGCTAGCATGTATATAGTGTTTGAAGGTTTACAAATACTAACTCATTTTATCTGCACAACAACCCTGGGAGGTACATATGATTATTATCCTCATTTTATACAGAAGGAAACTGAGTCAGAGAGCAAGAGACTTTCCAAAGACAGGTCATAGCAAGGATAGCTCAAGGCATCATTTAAGAATATGCAACTCAGGGGAATGTGTAAAAGGATGCTTTATTTTGATTTTTGGACACATTTTTTGGAATGCTGAGAAATTCTGCCCTTCAAGAACATTATTTGGTAATGAGTTAATGATCATATGCAAGAGCTAAATTAATAAAAAAGATAACATTTTCACATATTTATCTTTTTTAGTCTTATTATATGTTACATATGTTCTGTTCCTTACATGCTTCACTACATCTCCCAGCTCCTTTGTTTTTTTCAGTTTAGCTCAAATGACACCTTATACATGAAGCCATTCCCAATTCCTTAGCTGTTAATGCCACCTCATACCCAAAATGCTTTTATTTATTTTATTAATTCATGTATGTTATATTAATGTTTAACATGTTAACATTTATTTTATTTTGTATATATTTCTCTGTTGTTTCTTTTGATGGAATGAAAGCTCAATGAGGGCAAGAACTATATTATTTTTGTCTTGTATTGCCAGTACCTAGCAGAGTGCCTGGCACGTAGGAAACCCTAATGTTTATTGATTATTGATATTTAAGCAATTTAAGGGTCGTGTAATATGTTCTGCATAATAACTCTGTGATGAAAAACTTATTGTTATAATTATTAGTTTTTCTGAGAGAGACCTATGATTTCACTGCTACATGCAACACCTAGTATGGAAACTCCCTCTACCAATGCAGATTAGTGCCTGAGACATCTTCTTGGTTCAATGAGAGCTCAAAGGACTCATCTCGGGTCACAGAGGACTCAAGGTCACGATAGAAGAAAACAAGCATTTTTTAAGCATCTCCAATGTGTGAAATACTATGCTAAGTACATTACAAACAGTATTATGTTGATCATCTCAATAACCCTTTTTGAAATTGAGAGAGCTAGTAAGTGTCTGAGGGCACATCTGAACTCAGGTCTTCCTGACTCCAGGCCAAGCATTTTATCCATTGTGCTACCTGGCCATCAATATGGTTCAGATGCAAGACTCAAACCCAGGGGTTCCTTATTCTAAAACCAGTTCTTTATCAACTGTCACATGGCCTCTGATGAGAGAGTGTGGCATAACATTATACCCATTTTAGTAATAACTTCTCCTTATGAAAAGCTATAAAGTTTTCAATGTGCTTTCCTCATATCAACACTCTGGGTTTGGTTGGAATTATAGCATTATCTCGATCTATCTCCCTTGTTATAGTGGGAAGCTCAGAGACTCTAAAGCCAGGAAGGAGGTCAGTTTTTATATCTGACCTTTGGCACACAAGGTCCTTTTTCTGATGTAGAACTCAGTTGTTTCTCAGTTGAGGAAAAGACAGAGAGAGAGAGAGAGAGAGAGAGAGAGAGAGAGAGAGAGAGAGAGAGAGAGAGAGAGAGAGAAACAGAGGAAAAGTATGAGAAATTAAAATGGAGAAAGAGTGAGAAAGAGAGCCAGAAACAGAAACAGACAGATAATTCATGTAAAACATTTCCTAACAATTAATCCCTTGAGACATATCAACTGCCATTGTATTAGCCAGGTTTTGGCCTAATTTTAGAATGGCAACTGTAATGTGACTTGCTTTATGCAATAATGGAAACAGCCATTTAGGTTTTCTTCCTGGTCTGCTGGACTGCATCTGGTGTTTATGACATTTCCTGTGAGGTTTGAACATAATGTATAGTCTTCTTCAAGGAAAGTCCTATATTACAGAGGTGTCAAACTCAAATAGAAATGAAGGACACTAAACTAAACATAAGAATCCCTACTGGGGCGGCTAGGTGGCGCAGTGAATAGAGTGCCGGCCCTGGAGTCAGAAGGACCTGAGTTCGGAGCAGACACTTAACCCACACAAACAAAAACCTAGCCGTGTGACCTTGGGCAAGTTACTTAACCCCAATTGCCCTAAAGGGGCGGCTAGGTGGCGCAGTGAGTAAGAGCGCCGGCCTCGGAGTTGGGATGACCCGAGATCAGATCCGGCCTCAGAAAATGAGCACCCACGCATAAATCAAATGACTAGCCGTGTAACCTTGAGCAAGTTACTTAACCCCAATTGCTTTAAAAAAAAAAAAAGAATCCCTACTGGCCACATAGCGATAATTTTAAAAAACATACTATTATCAGTGTTTTATTCTATTTTTATTTCTTTTGCTAAATATTTCTCATTTGCAGTTTAACCTGGTTTGGGCCACAAGTGTGGGGCCTCATACCTGACACCTCTGTTGAACTATATGCAAACCTTAGGAATCCTTTGCTAATGTTGAAAAATAACAGCAGCAAAAGCAATAATAAATGCCTAGGGACGCTTCAAAGTTTGCAAAAAGATTGGGAAAATTAGTAGAAAAAAGGAAAGCAGAAAAGTTGGGTGCCCATTCTAGTTCTCATGCCCTCTCCACTATATGTGCCAATATACTATGAAAGTCACTTTCAAACCACTGACTGGCATCAAACTAGAACTGGTGAGTAAGTAATAATGAAAAATTTTGACCTGGCCTTGACCTTTTTGAGCTTTTTTCTGTTATCTGAAGACAAATGGATATTCTATGTTAGCCTGCTTATATTCCCACATCTCCAAAGTTCCCTGGTTTATGTGGATACAGATGTCCTCTCATCTCCCAAACACATCTTGCTTCCTGATTCGACCCTTCTTTATAAGAAGTTTCTTTCTGTGGCTGACTTCTCTAAATGTTGCTTTCTGCATTGGTTTCTTGTTTTTCCTCCCTCATTCTCAATAAACAGCAGGACATGACTTTTCTCCATTGTCAGATCAGGTTATTCTGAGGAAGCATTTGAGGTGAATGGAGATCGAAAAAAAAAAATACAGTAAAATCTTATACTACACAACACTCTTTTCCCCCAAGGTTCTCTAAAGATAGTATCTCAGCATCACTCTAACAGAAGGGTACAGATGAGAAAAATGAGCTAAAACATTGAAAAGTTAAGTGAGCTGTCTCAAATCACACAGTAAGGCAGTGATACATTCTGTATGAGAAAGGTCTCCTGACTCCAATTGCCTCGTGCTGTTCTCTCCAATGCTTCCTTCTTAAAATATGCTGTTCTGAAGGCCATTGATTGCATGTACTATTAGGTATGCTGAAAACTAGTATTTAAACTGGATGTCTGTATTCCAGTTCATTTTCTCCAATGGATTAGTTTGCATTTTTTCTAAGACATATTTGAATTGTTTGCTGCCTGGATATATCCTTGACAAAGGTGCACTGAGTAGTATGGGCATGAATAACAAAGGACTAATCTCCAGAATAGTTTAACTATTCATACTCCTTCTTAGATGAGATGAGGGCAACTAAGATAGCGAAGGGCCTGGAAATAAAGCCATAATAAGGACTGGGGAAGGAGATGACAGTGTTTTGGTATGTATCCAAGACTGAGGGAGGGGCATAATAAGTGCTTGAGTGAAGGTACTATTTTTGTTTTTGTTTTTTTTTTTTTGTGCCACCAAACTATAGCACTATGCAGTATAAAATAAGGGTTTATTAAATGCTAATTGATTCAATGAGGAGCAGATTTGGTCATTTTAGCTGGGGAGAGCAGAAGTAGGTGGCATGTGGAAACTATAGGAAGGTATATACATTTCAGTTTCAAATATAAGTTTATGGGATGGGGAGAATGGTGTCCAACAATGAGAATAATCCAAAAGTAAGATAAATTGGCTTAGATGTTAATGAACTTTGGATTTCTACAGGTCTTCAAGAAAAGATTAGAAAACTACTTTTTTAGTCTTGTAGTTTGGTAAATGACTTCTGATGCCCTTTCAAATTCTGCAATTTTATGACCATGTTTGCAACTGAGATTGTGATTTCTGTCCATTGTAGCAAGAACTCAAATATCCCTTGTGCTTTATTCTTTCAACAAGCATTTATTAAATACCTACTGTGTGTCAGCCACTCTACTATGTGCTTGGGATATAATTAAAAAATGAAACAGCCTCTGCCTTCTAGGAGCTTACATTCTATTGGAAGAAAGCAAACCATATCCAGAAAAGAAAATAAAGGGGCAGCTAGGTAGTGCAGTAATTAGAGGACCGGCAGAGGAGTCTGGAGGAGCTGAGTTCAAATGTGATCCCAGACATTTAACACTTACTAGCTGTGTGACCTTGGGCAAGTTACTTAACCCCAATTGCCCTGCCTTCTCCCCACTACCCCCTGCAAAAAAAAAAGACCAAAAAAGGAAATAAAAAAGATGCACAGAATTTTAACAAAGTAATTCTTGGACTGAGGGGTGATGGTGAAGAAAGCATATTAGCAACTTTGGAGACCTGGGCAGGTTTAATGCAGAGTGTAATTGTGGAGTTTAGCTTTGAAAGGAGCTAGGGAATTCTGTGAATTCAGAGCTGAAGAACAGGTACAGCCTCAGAATGAGAAACAGTCTGTACAAAGGCATGGAGATGAAGAGGAACATTACCTAGGTCTGTTAGACTTGAAGCAATGAAAAAGGAAGGCAAGAAACAAGCATTTATTAGACACCTGCTGTGTGCTACTAAATGCTATGTGAATATTATCTCTTTTAATCCTCACAACAATCCTGAGAACTAGTCCCTATTATTTTCCTCATTTTTCAGTTGTGTGAACAGAGGCAGATAGAGGTTAAGTGACTTGCTCAGGGTCATATAGCCAATAATTGTCACAGCCTAGATTTGAACTTAAATCTTCCTGATTCCAAGCTCAGCTCTTTCTCTACTGTACCACCTCACTGCTGGTAACATTCAATAAACCTTGAAAGAGATACAGGAGCCAGATTATGAAGGGATTTAAAAATAGACTCTATGTTTTGCTAGAGACAAGCATGAGTCACTAAAGCTTTTTAGCATGGGAATGAAATGATCAGACCTATGTTTTACGAATATCAATTTGGCAGCTGTGTAGATGATGGATGGGCAGCTAGGTGATACAGCAGATAGAGTGCCAGGCCTGGAGTAAAGAATGACTCATCTTCCTGAGTTAAAATCTGCTTTCAGATACAGACCAGAGGTATGACCCTGAGCAAGTCACTTGACCATGTTTGCTGCCTCAGTTTCCTCATTTGTAAAATCAGCAGGAGAAGGAAATGGCAAACCTTTTCAGTATCTATGTGAAGGAAACTCCAAATGGGATCACAAAGAGTTAGACATAACTGAAAAAAACAACTGAACAACAAAAAGATTTATGGATTGGGAAGGAAAGAGACTAGAGACAGGGAGATCAATTAGGGAGTTATTACTGTGGAAAGATATAATAAAGGTCTGAACTAGAGTGTTGGTCTTTTGAAAGGAGAGGTGATCAGTAGGAAAGTTATAGTGAAGGTAGATTTAACAAGACTTGACAACTGATTGGATAGGTGGCCATGAGAGAAAAAGGAGAACCCAGAATTCCCCAAGATTGTGACTATGTGTGACTAGAAGGTGGTAGAGCCCCCAAAAGAAGTAGCAGAATTTTTTTTTTTAAAGCAATTGGGGTTAAGTAACTTGCTCAAGGTACACGGCTAGTCATTATTTATGCGTGGGTGCTCATTTTCTGAGGCCGGATTTGATCTCGGGTCATCCAAACTCCGAGGCCGGCGCTCTTACTCACTGCGACACCTAGCCGCCCCTTTAGGGCAATTGGCGTTAAGTAACTTGCCCAAGGTTACCCGGCTAGGTTTTTTTTTTTTTGTTTGTGCTGATTAAGTGTCGGAGGCCGGCTCCGAACTCAGGTCCTTCTGATTCCAGGTTCGGCGCTCTATTCACTGCGCCACCTAGCCGCCCCCAGAAGTAGCAGAATTTTAAAGTGGAATGATTTGGGGATGAAAAATTGAGTTTGTTTTGGACATATTGAGATTAAAAAGTCTATGCAACATCCAGGTCTAGATGTCCAATAAAAATTTGTGGAGGAAGTGGTAAGTAGAGACATCATGATACAATTAAAAGTAAAAAGCCCTGGAATTGGAGTCAGAGGACCTGAATTTAAATTTCACTTGTGACAAGGACCTTTGTGACCTTTGACACATCTTTTAATGTCTCTATGCACAGCTAGGGAGCATAGTGGATAGCACACTGGTCCTGGAGTGAGAAAGAACTTGAGTTCAGACCCAGCTTCAGACACCACTAGTTGTGTGACTGGCCAAGTCATTTCCCCTCTATTTGCCTCATTTCCTCAACTATAAAATGGGCACAATTATGGCATTTACTTCACAGAGTTATTATCAGGATCAAATGAAATAATACTTATAAAGAACTTAGCACAGTGGCTAGCACACAGTAGGCACTATATAGATACTTATTCCCTTCTCTAGCCCTCAAATTTTTTCAATTATCAAATGAATAGGTTGTACTAGACCAGGGGGGCCATTTAAAAATATTTTAAGAACTATCTTTGATTAAAATTATTGGTTTCCTTTGTAATGCTATATATTTAATTTTATGAATTTAAAATATAATTTTAGGAAGGAATCTGTAGCTACACCAGACTGACAAAGTGGTCCACGATGCAAACACAGTTTAAGTATGCCTGAACTAGGTAGTGGTCTCTGAGGTCCTTCTCTCTGATTTTTTGTTCCTGTGACACAAGAAAAATATTAGAAGAGAGACAATTACTTAATACGCAGACTCCAGTTTGACTGTATAGATGTGATAGTTGCATCCATAAAAGGAGGTAAGATCACCAAAGGATAAATTACAGAGAGATATGAGAAGGCCAAGGATAAAGTTCTCAGGCATGCCCACACGAAGATGATGTATAGAAGTTACAATCATCCAAAGGGCAGGGTGCAGAGTGGTCTGATGGATAGGACCAGGAAAGAGGAGGGTTAAGAAAGCCTTGGGATTTTAGAGGATCTAAGTAGGGGTGGGCAACAGACTTGTATGATGTAAGACCAAAAATGATCAAGGCTATTAAAATATCACTAGATTTAGCAATTAAAATACCACTGATGACCTTGGAGGGAGAAGTTTTTAGCTTAGGAAAAAGATCAAAAACAATTTGTAAGGGAGTGAGAAGGGGCGAGGGATGAGAAAGTAGATATTAAGAGTGTAGAAAGCTTTTTTTTTATAAATTTTGCCATTAAAAAAAGGAGAAAAGGGGGCAGCTAGGTGGCGCAGTGAGTAGAGCATCGGCCCTGGAGTCAGAAGGACCTGAGTTCGGATCCGGCCTCAGACACTTAATGCACACACAAACAAAACCTAGCTGTGTGACCTTGGGCAAGTTACTTAACCCCAATTGCCCTCCAAAAAAGCAAAAAAAAAAAAAAAGGAGAAAAGATCGATGATGAGAAGTTGTGTAAATGGTAGGGTCAAGTGACAGGTTCCTTCCACTTTCCACCTTTTTTTTTAAAGGATAAGAGAAATCTGATATTATTCTTGGGTAGAAAGAAAGAAACCCTTGGATAAGGAGAGACTGAAAATTGGAGGGAGCAGTTTTAATCAAAAGGGCAGTATGATAGAATGGAAAGTATACTGGCCTCATAGTATCTGTTAGCTCCCACTTATGAGACAGTATCTTTGTGACCTTAGTCAAGTCACATAACATTTCTGGACTTCTGGGATACTTCTTCATCTGTCAAATGAGTGGGATTGGATGACCTCTGAGATCCCTTCCAGCTCTAGAGCTATAATCAGGAAAGGTATGGCATAATAATAATAGCTAATAATAGTCAAGATTTATTTAGCATTTACTATCTGCCATGAGTTGTGCTAAACACTTTACAATTATTATTTCTTTTAATCCTCACAACTATCCTGGGAGGTAGGTGCTATTTTTATTCCCATTTGGCAGATGAGAAAATTGAGACAAAAATAGGTTGACTTGCTCAGCGTCCTACAGACGTAATAAGTATCTGAGGTCCAATTAGAACTCAGGATTCCTGACTCTAGACTCAGTCCTCTGTCCACTACACCACCTAGCTGCCCCTATATGAAGTATATGATATGATAATGGAAGACTGAGGCAAAGTGAAGAGGTTTCTAGGAAGATGGCAGAATAGGTCAGAAAATTCCAGGCTCTCCAAATTTCCTCCAGAAATAGAAAGAAAATCATCTCTAAATAAATGTAGAGGGGCAAAAATAAAGGGGTAAAGCAATTGTCTTCCTGGGACAAATCATGGAAATCAAGGTTAAAAACTCTGAGGCTGCTTGTGTTGCTTATATAGTCACTAGCCATCCATTTTAGGCATAGAGTAATTGTCTGAGCAATGTGACAGTGGTGGCTTCTGACCATAAATCTAAGATCACCCTCCCATTTTAGAGAAGTAAAAAGAGAGACTCAGAGAGTGTAAATGAATTACCCAGGGTCACGATGAGGGTCAGGCAGAGAGTGTGCGGAGGTGAGATTCAAACCTAGATTTTTCCTGATTCCATGTCCTCTCTCATCTACTCTTGCATGATATTTTTCATATTATCGGTATTGGAATTTAGAGGATTTGCATCATTGTTATATTGGTTGATAACTGATCTGACTAAAATGGAATAGAACATAACAAAATTAGCCTTCAATATGAGGTTCTGTCACATCTCTCATTAGTACCAGTATCCAGGTCAGACTGTTTACTTATAGTTTGTCCCATTAGCACTGAAAATATGACTAAGGCATATTTCACAGAAATGCACAATGTAAACTCTGTGTTTCATAAAACTGGACTATATAAAACCTCCTTCCCTTAATTCTTGTCCAGGCATATGAAGATTTGATTTTTTTTGTATCATTTGTATCATTTCTCATGCCCTGAATTAATTTCATCTTATCTCTGCTTGTTTAAGTCCCTTCCTGTCTCAAGGACTAACTTGATTTTACAGCTTCTATGAAGCCTTTCTATAACATCGCCTACTGGAAATAAGCTCTCCTTTCTCAAAGAATTTTGTCTAGCCCTCTCCTTTGGATTTACCTTATTTTCCTTTGATTCATAACTCAGAGTTTTACATCCCCAATTTGACTAAAAGTTTCTTGGGGATAGAGACTATGTCTTCTTTTGTCTTTTCATTTCTAATTATTACCACAAAGACCTGTATGTAGTAAACACAACAAATGTTCGTTAAACCTAACTGAATTGCCTTGAAGTTGACTTCAGGAAATAGTGGAATATAGAAGGGCCTGGTGAGCTATGGGTCATGAAGAGTTGGATGCAACTGAATAACTGAAAATAGACAAAAACAAGGGGCCTTGAATTTTAATTTTCATTCTGAATTTTCTGATTTTCAAAACCCAGTTTCTGTGGGTGTAAAGCAATCGCTTTTTCTGCAGGATCATTTGACCTCTGGTGCATTCTAGAGAGCCTCATAGACCAAGGGATACCCTTACTCCCTTGTTTTGATTACCTAAAGAAAGACAAAGAGAATGATGGATCTTCCTGGTTCTCTCCTGCTTTCCCTCCAACCAAATGAACTTCTTTGTATGATACTTCTATATCCTTGACATCTTTTATTATTCTCAGGTCATATACGTCTTTCTTCTCACAAAAAGAGTCACCCCACAAGCATTCATTCATTACTCTTAAGGTCGTGTCAGGAAGAATAATAGACTCATTGTCAACACATTGGGTGAAAAAAAATACAAAACCTTTTGCTCTCAAACCCTTCTTAAAGTCTTATCAGGGAATCAATGTGCTGATAGGGCACAAAGGATAGAGACATTCAGGGAACTTCTGTGCACTTTGCCATCTGCCTAAGCAGATGGAATTGGCATTTAGAGCTCTCTGTCTGATCTCAGATCTGGTGGGTATTATCATCCTGTATGTCACAACTCCTGGAATTACTGCCTTTGATAAAGGTACCACTTAGAGGATTTGAGTGGAGTACATTTTGTCACTTGCAATGGATAATTTTTTTGTGTGTTTGGGGGGTATTAAAAGGCTGTGAATAGCTATGTTTTTCATTCTTTACATAGAATCAGATAAAATTAGAATGAATGATGATGTCTGCAGAATGGGCATAAAATTCTATATAGGCACGAGATATTTACCATGCCATCAAGAGCAGACTAGGATGCAATTTTCCCTTGGGTCTCATAAGGTTCTCATAGAAGTGCCTTCTAGATTCATAAAAGAAGGACACTTTTTGGCCATGAGCTACACTCCTGAAAATATCATGACCTAGAAAAATTTCCTTCTTATTTGGAGTTGTAATCTCTTGCTAATTTAGGAGACATAGAGGAGAGGCAGGAGAACCCCAGCTAAATAAACATTCCTCCCCACTCTCTCTGTCTCAGCCTCTTGTTAGAGGTTTGAGGGCATATCTCTGATAACTGTGTTAGGGAAGATGAATGATCTCTGTACATAAATTCCCAAACATATACTTGAACCAAAGTGGGCAAAGTCATGCCCACTTTTCAGGTGGGAGGTCCTAATTCAGTTTATATGTTCAAATCCATATTTTGGGGATTTAAAATTAATTACTAATGAATAATGCTTATTTTGAGTTTCAGTTCTTTTAAACAAAGAGCTCTCAACTTGGCGTCTGCAGAATCCCAGCAGGTCTTTCAGTATATTTCAGCAGTTCCACGGACTCTACAAGACATTTTTTAAAACAGTTTTATATCTATATTTTAGTTTAATTGTCATTGTAATCTTCTAAATTTTATTCTGTGCATTTAAAATCATAATTATTAGGAGGAGTTCATAGACTTCATAAGACTGACAAAGGGGTCCATAACATAAACATATTTAAGAACCCCTATTTTAATTTATCTTTCAGTTTGATTGATAAGTATTAATTGAGCAATGTCAGTCAATGTGCTGTTTTTTAGAGAGAGAGATAGAAATAGGAGAATTAGAATTTTGACTTCTTTAATGAATAAAATTTTGAGATAAGGAAAATACCTCTATGGATGAAAATCAGCAACTTTTCTTCAACCTAGAGTCTCAGAAAGTTGCTTAGAGCACTTTGAAGTTAAATGCCTTGCTCAGGGTCACAGTGAGAATGTGGAAAAAATTGGATTTGAACACAGGTCTTTCTAGATTCTTTATCCTTCATGCCACATTCAGTTTATTCAGAGTCAGTAATGAAATAGTCCCTTCCTTTAAGGAGTTTACATTCAACTTAGAGGAAACAACATGTATCCAGAAAATGAAATATACTCAGGGTAATTTTTAAGAGTGACAGGAGTTTTGAACTGATCTTTGAGGCAAACGAGGCATTCTGTGAAGTGGAGGTGAGGAAGTAATGGATTCTAGAGGTGAAGGAAAACTTGTGTAAGGAAATGGAGACGCAAGGTGGAATGACATGGACAGGGTGTAGCTAGTAGACCAGCTTGATTGGAAAGTAGACTATGTAGTGTTGGTTACAGACAGATTTTTCAGGACGTTAAAAGTGAATGGGGAGTTTGTATTTTATCTTAGTATGAAGTAGAAGTCGTTGGAGTTTCTTGAGCAGGGGAGCAATGTGGATATACCTATGCTTTAGAAATTTAAGATTGGCAGCTTTGTGAAGCATGAATTAGAGAAAAGAAACTGGAGGCAGAGAGATTTTTAAAGAGACCATTGCAATAATTCACACCAGAGATGATAAAGGCCTGAATTAAGGTGCGTGCCCTGTGGTTGGAGAGAAGGCAATGAATGAAAGAGATACTATGGACACACCATAAATTAGATATGAAAGAGGAAAGAGAAGGAGAGTTAAAGGTGGCTTTCAGGTTGCAAAACTGGGTGGCTGGAAGGATGGTGTCACTCTTAAAAGGGAAAGAAAGTTAGGAAGAGGAAAAAGTATTGGGGAAAATATAGTGTGGACTGGTTGAAGAAATTTATCTTTCATGAGAAATTATTGAGGAAGGATATGGCTGTCTTCAAGTCTAAGGACTGCTATTGTGAAAGAGGGATTTGACTTGTTCTGTTTTAATCTATTGGGGAGAAATAGAAGCAGATATAATGCACTGAATAAATGCTTGTTGATAGATTTCAATTCTATGATTATTTTATATATGTGTATGTATATAATACATAACACACATGTATATATACACATATGTTTGCATATGTGTGTAAATGGACATACAGAGGATAGATTTCACATCTATCATCTATCTTTCTAGCTATCATTTTTCTATCCATCTATGATAAGTAGTATGGCATAGTGGATAGACAACAAGTCTTACAGCCTAAAAGGCATTGGTTCAAGACTCGCTCCTGATGCATACTAGCTGCATGACCCTGGACAAGTCCCTTAATCTCTTAGGACTTTAGGTAGTTTTCTAAGACTAAAAACTTCAGGGAAGTTACTTACCTGCATTGGTGGAGGGGAAATTTCCTCACGTATGAATTTCTCTGCACTAGGGATACCAATGACATCACAGGTCTAGTTCCTCATTCAATATATTTCTCTCTCTCTCTCTCTCTCTCTCTCTCTCTCTCTCTCTGTCTGTCTCTGTCTGTCTCTCTCTCTCCCTTCTCCCCTTTTGTCTCTGTCTCCCTCCTTTTCAAAGAAATCATATTTCATTAGGTGGCCTACATTTCAGAATAACCTATATTCAGACATTTATTTGTTCATTCTCTTTTAATAAAATAGACCAATAAAGGCTCATAATTATAGATCATTTTACATATGATCTCCACAACATTCCAGTAAATCCAGCAGCACAGATTATCATTGACTCCATTCATTTTATAGATTTGGTAACTGAAGCACCTAAAAGAGAAGGGATATGCTTGAAGTGATATAGGTGGCAGAGCTAGGCTTTCAAACTTGTATGGGTGGCACTAAGGTACAGTGATCTTTTCTCTGCCTTACTTTTTCTATATCTACTTTGCTCACAGAAACCCCTGTCTTGAATGAAGGAGAGTCTATGCCTTCCCTTCTCATTAGACACCTGAGTTTATTGTGTGGTCCTGTCTTAACATTTTAATGTGATCCACTGCCAGGAAGAATGGGCATTATATGGGCAAAACAAACTCCCTTGTAAATACCAGGTACCTCATCTGAGATGAGCAGCTAGCTCGCCGCCAGGGTCTGTGTCGCCTCCTCCAACAGCAGGGAAAGAAATGAGCTAATGATAACTGATGCTTGTGATGGGCAAACTCCCTCCTGCTGTTCTGAATTGGAATATGAGTGAAAGGCATGGGAGTCTGGGCCAATCCTGACAGAAACAGGTTTTTAACAGCATGAATTTATGAATCCAGTCAGTGCAAATGAGAGTTTATTATGCTCAGAGACTAAAAAAGATGCCTCATTTATTAAATTAAACCACAGAAATTCTATTCTGATAATGCTAAATGATGTAGTGGAAAGAGCATTGCATTTGGAGTGGGTTTGATGTAGGTTTGAATTCTCTCTCAGCTGCTTCCTAACTGTGTGACTTCAGACAAGTCACTTAAACACTTTGGGTCTCTGTTTCTTCATCTGTAAAATGAAGGGCTTTAATTATATCATGGGTTTCTTTGTGTTATGGCTCCCTTTGGCTCTCTGGTGAAGTCTATGGAACCCTTCTCAGATTAATGTGTTTAAATGCATAGAATAAAATACTTACGATTACAAAGGAGATCAATTACATTGAAATAGTTATCATAAATATTTTTAAAGTAAAAACAAGATTATAAATTCCAGGTTAAGAACTCTTAGACTCAGTGATCTATTAGATACCTTCTAGCTCTAATATTCTATGTTCTAAATTCACTTCCAAGGATTATATTATATTATATTGTATTGTATTGTATTGTATTTGTTATGTAATGTTATGTTATGTTATGTTATGTTATATTATATTATATTATATGTTCCATATTCTAACAGGCTTTGTCCTAAGACCCCTTTCAGGTTCAATGTTGCTATCTTACAGTTTTCGATACCCGGTATTTTTGTTTCTGATTCCCCCCATTTATTTGCCCAGGTAATTTCAAAAATGAAGTATGAGGCATTCAGAAATTCAACTATTATAGAAAATTCTACCCAAGAATTACTTTCAACTAAGAAAAGGACTTCCCTTGTGTTTAAAATTTTTTTTTCATCAACTCTCCTAGAATTCTTATGCATTAGAAAGTGGACCAGATATAATTTCATTGGCATATGAAACAAAACACTTATTGAAAAAACTCCCCTTCAAGACTGCAGACACACACCTTCTCTGAAGCTTAATCTTAGAGAGCTGTCTAGGGGTATCAATGGTGTTAAATGGTTTTCCTAGGGTGAAAGAGCCAGTTAGTATCAGAAGTAGGACTTAAACATAGGCCTCACACCCTGAGGCCAGCTCTCAGTTCACTGTACTGCCTTGCTCATAGTCCATGGTAAAATATAGATATTAATATTACTTTCACTTTTTTGAGACTAAATCTCCATATTTCTTCCAAGGTAAGAGTACAGGAGCTAATCATGGGCTCAATCCCACTACTTATCTATTTAGGAGAATTAATGCATTATTTCCAATCTAGTCTGGTTCATTTTCCTTAGGAAACTTAGAGGTTTCTTCAGTGCTTGTAGTATTGGTACTAGACTTGATGCAGACACTTGATTGACTTAGCCCTCTAAAACTTGTAACTTGAAACTCAAGTGATCCATTAGACTTGCCATTCTCCATATCTGGGATTATAGATGGGGGCAACACATCCAGTTCCTTGATTTTTTAAAAAATGGAATTCATAGTCCAAATTGTGTTTTCCACTTGTGTATAGTTCTAGGTCTTGAGTCAAAAGATAAAGGTTTCAGTCCAAGTGTAAATAATTATGACTGAAAAAGTCACTTCTCTTCTGAGTCTCAGTTTTTAAATCTCTGAAATAGGGATGATAACATGCTCAATGGAAATTTTGATGCTGTTGCTGCTATCTCAGTTATTAGCAAGGTCCTATTCATGAATCCATTCTTCATCCGGGTAAAATAGCTTTATGCTGTATCATAGTAATATTTTTCTTTTTTAATAATAGTATTTATATATATTTGAAACATTTAATCTTAAGACCTTGAATTTCAGATCCATTTCCTTCCTCCCTTGTCACCCATTCCCTCTGGGGAGATAAGTAATTCAGTATATGTTGTACATGTCTAACTATGCAAAACATTATCATAGTAGATATATTGTATAAGGCTGCTTATAATTCCCTCCCACTCATCCCACCCCCCAACTGGTCCATTCCCCACTTGATCCTGTCCCTCTTCCATAGTGCGTACCTCCAACCTCCCCTCCCCCCAAGGATGCCCTCCTATCCATCATCCCTCCTCTCATCCCCCTTCCCTCCATTCTGCTGTAGGTTGAGATGTCCCACCTAGTACATATGTCATTCTCTCCCTGAACCAAATTCAATGAGAATGTGGTTTTGCCTTTTTGCCTTCCTATTTTTCCCCTCCCCTGCAACCACTTCCCCCTGCTTCCTCTACATGAGATAGTTTACCCCACCCTGTCTCTCCCCATCTCCTCTTGCCACTTTCCTCTCTCACCTCACAACTTCAGCCCTTGAGTATCCTCCTTTCCCAACAAATTCAACCTATGCCCTCTATCCATATATAACTGTAACCATATACACACACATTCACATATGTATTCACATGACCATACACCCTTCTCCCATTATTTTCATAGAGATAAAGATTTCCTCAGTCACAGTTATTGTTTTTCTATATAGGAATGTAAATAGTTCAACTTTGATAAGTTCCTTTTTATTTCTTTTCCCTGATTACCTTCTCAGGCATCTCCTGTTTCTTGTGTCTGGATGTCAAATTTTCTATTCAATTCTGGTTTTTTCCTCAAGAGTGCTTGAAAGTCCTCTATTCCACTGAATGACCATATTTTCCCCTGAAACAAAATACTCAGTTTTGCTGGGTAGGTGACCCTTGGGTTCATTCCCAGTTCTTTTGCCCTCTGGAATATCATATTCCATGCCCTTCGATCCCTCAGTGTAGAAGCTGCCAGGTCCTGGGCTATTCTGATTGTGTTTCCACAATATTGAAATTGTTTCTTCCTGGCTGCTTGTAGTATTTTCTCCCTGATCTGGGGATTCTGGAACCTGGCTATAATATTCCTGGGAGTTTTCTTTTTGGGATCTTTTTCAGGAGGTGATCTGTGGATTCTTTCAACCTCTATTTTGCCCTCTGGATCTAAAACATCAGGGCAATTTTCCTTGAGAATTTCTTGAAGGGTGATTTCTAGGTTTTTTCTTTGATCATGGCTTTCAGGTAGTCCAATAATTTTTAAATTGTCTCTCCTGGACCTATTTTCCAGGTCGGTGGTTTTTCCCATGAGATATTTCACATTGCCTTCTAATCTTTCATTTGTTTGGATCTGCTTAACAGCATCTTGATTTCTCATAAAGTCATTAGCTTCCATTTGCTCCAGTCTAACTGAAGGAATGAATCTCCTTAGTGAGCTTTTGAAATTCTTTTTCCATCTGGCAAATTTGACTTTTTAAGGCATTCTTCTCCTCATTGCCCTTTTGGGCCTCCTTTACCATTTGAGTTAGTCTATTTTTTAAGGTGTTGTTTTCCTCAGTCAGGCTGTTGACCCTCATTTCATACTTTTCCTGCATCCTTCTCATCTCTCTTTCCAATTTTTCCTCCACTTCTCTTATTTGATTTTTAAAGTCCTTCTTAAGGTCCTCTATGGCCTGCAACCTGCTCATGTTTTCCCCTGGGGCTTTTGGAGCAGCACTTCTGACCTCACAGTCCTCTTCCTGCTCCATGCTTCGACCCTCCTTGCCCCCAAAGTAGGAGTCTAGGGTTTCATTTTTCTGTTTAATTTGTTTCCTTTGCCTTGGCATGTTGCCACTTAATTACTTGACTTTTGGGCTTGTTGCCACACTATGGCTTTTGCCGCCAGATAGGGGAATTTTCGTCCCGAACGTGTGGGGGGCAACTTCCGTTTCTGACAAGCTGGAAACCCACCCACGACCTCCACCCCAGATCACAATCCAGATCCAGGGAGGTTAAAGCAAGAGCGATTACCCACCCCCACCCCCCCCAAGACTGATCGCTGGATCTCCCTATAGTTCTCAGGCCAGGAGCTGGAGCTGCCTCTGAAAACTACAAAATGGTGTGTCTCCTCCGTGGCTTCTAGCCCCCAGGGGAGGAAGCCGACGTGTTCCCCAAATACTGGTCCCAAAGTCCATAGGGCAGTAACCTCTCACTTTGTCCTAGGCATGTCTATGTTGATAATTCTGGAATCGCCACAGCTGCTGGTGTTCTGGGGTCCCTCCAGCTGGCTGCTGGCCCTGCCACCCTGGGGCTAAAACCGCGACTCAGGTGGACTGGACCTGTGCTTGGCTCCCCACGCTCTGCGCGCTGCCAGCTCCCAGACCGCTGTGCTGGTCCTTCCTGCAGGGCTGCTGGGCTGTCCTCAGCAGGAGGTTAGCTTGTCTGTATTGTTCTGTGGGTGCTGGGGCTCCAGAAGTTGTTCAGAGTCCCCTTTTACATAGTTTGGAGGAAATCTGGGGGCAGAGTGGCTTGGAAGCTCTGTTTCTACTCCACCATCTTGGCTCCGCCTATAGTAATATTTTTCAAGTTGCCTAGAGTTGAGTTTTAATGGGTTTCCCTACTCTGATGCCCTTCAAGATGAGGCTAACTGGTCATACATGAGGGATATTATACAGAGAATTCAGGTTGGTGCCCATTGAGATCTCATCCAGTTCTGAAATAGCACAATCCATTTATCCTTGAACACATTATACTGGGGAAAGGAGTGTCCAAGTCAGGCATGAAAATGAATCCAACTCCTAGTACAATTCAATATAAGATATACTCATGGTGAACCATTCATATCAGAGCAAATAGCATACCATGAAGAACAACATACAAAAGAATAAAGAACAGTGAAAGGTTTTGCCCCCAAACACCAAAGCACGGATATCCACATAACATTTTACAAATTGCAAAACATATAAACACAAATATCTTCTCTGATCTATGTAATGAACCTGTGAGAAAAACCCTACAGGAATTTATTTCCACAACTCCTCCCCCCACCACACACATACATTTTACTGATGAGGAAACAGCAATGACTTGCTCATAGTCATTCCATAGACCCCAGAGCAAAGATTCTAACCCAAGTCTATCCTGACTCCAAGCCCAATATTCTTTCCATTAAACTTCACAAGCTATCAGATAATGTGTTGGTGGATAGAAAATTCCATACTTGTCAACAGGGTTAATTGAGCCATATAGTCACTGAATCCAACAGAAGAGTTGGTATATGATAAAAATTGTGAATGTTCAGAACTGCAGAAACTGGAGAAGTAAGATCTAGAGAGAGATACAGTATAGACTAGGTGAAATTCTGAAGTTCGTGAAATTATAAAGATCTGGGCATCAAGGGGGCAAATTCTAGACATGGGATTCAGTGATACAAACAATGCAAGATGGGAGGAACTGAAAAGTATAATAAAGAAAAAAATAATGCAGAGACATGGGAGCATACCCCTACCCATCTCTTCATGGAAGTGGGAGGTCTACAAGTGTTGCACATTATACATGTTTTCAGACTTTTCCCAATGCATCAGTAACTTATAATGAATATTTTTCTTCTCCTTTCTGTTTAAAAAATACTTTTTGTCATATGTGAAGGCTCTCTGGGGTAGGGAGAGAAAACTCTCATGATGTAAAAAAGTAAAAGATGAATAAAAACTTATAAAAAGAAAATAAAGACAGAAATGGAAGGAGAGATCCGATATCAGAAGCCAAGAATACCATATGTGGGGCACATTTAGATGAAACTATCACCTTAGTTCCAGCAAATACTTAACCACTATAGTCAACATCCAAGTGAAAGAAGACAGGATGGGGCTAAATCTGTGTCTATACAACATACACAATATAACATTTAAAATGTTAAAAATTCAGTCATCAACAATTTAATTTTAATTAAGCAAAATCATTGATTTGCTGAATTTTTCCCCATCTGATTTATTATTTCAATTTAATTTTTTAAAATTTTATTTTAGACTCAGATACCAGAACACAAATATAGAATAGAGAAAAGAAACAAAAATATAGTATAAACTTAAATATTGGAACTTAGATACAAAGCAAAAAAGAAAAAAAAAAGCATCCTCTGTGCATAGCAGAACATGAGGATTCAAAATATATAAAAATAAATTTTGATTTCAAGAAAGCCTATATGATAAGTAATACACTTTGCATTGAGAACTATCCACCTTTTCTTTGCTTCCTTGTAAGTTTTCTTTTGTTCCTTGCTGTACACTTTTTTACTTTGTTCTTTTTTCCCCCATTCTCCCCACCTCAAAAAGGCTACAATTCAGTTTGTATATGTTTCTCTATACTTCAGTTTAATCTTGTTAAACATTTACTAAACTGTTGTCAAACACAGAATATTATGCTGGATATTGGAAAAGATGCAAAGTTAGGTAAAACAGACTCCTTACTTTCATGGAACCAATAGATTTTTATCTGGAAGGGACTTTAAAGGTTATTGAATCTGGCCTCCTCATTGAACAGATGAGGAAATCGAGGCTGAGAAATGTTAGGTGACTTGACCACATCTGTGGAATAAGATTTGACTTGACTCCAAATCTATCTCTCTACTGTACAACTTAGCTGTTTGCTGTATAGCATAGGAAGATATACTGAGAGTTATGAGTAATCCGTGGTAAGTGTATTCAGAGAGCTACAGAATAGAGTGCTAGGCAGGGGTCAAAGTGGTACACATATGGGTTGGTTGATCTTATATAAACAAAGCCTATATGATACCAACTCAACCAATTAAGACATGAAAAAAATATCTGCATGTGTAACTTTTGCTCTGCTAGATGCCAGAGATGACTGCTTGTTTTTCTCACTAAACTGACTTAATTTGTAGTTTATTTTAGTGATACGATATCTGTAGCAGAAGGGAGAAGGGGGCAACATTCAGGAATTGTCTACCTACTGATTCTGCCTACCTATTTATCATCAAGTTTATTTTATTCTTCTAAAACAAGAAGTGTCCTGATATTTTGAGTAAAAATGAAAACGTGCCTTAATTCATATTTATATTTTAATGTTGTATCGCATAATTTACACCAGGTAACAAAGCTTACCTAATACTTTTTTATGGTAACAGCTGTGAAAAAGCATAAGAACTTATCAGCACAATTAGCTTTCACAATTGAGGCATAAACAGATAATTTACCCATTGGCTAATCATTCTTCCTCACAGTACTTTCAGTACAACATACATGGAGAATACATACATTACAGCCCATTTTCTGGTAAATGCCCACTTGCAAATGAGTACACCTCATCACAGATGTGCAGAAACAATTTTCCCAAATGCATACTAGTTCCTGCTGCACCCTTGTCAGCAGTTTCACGATGAAGATGTTTAGGTAGAATTGTTTGTTGCTTTTAGAAATGTTCAAACTTTTAATTGCAAGCTATTACGGAATCTTAGAGCTGGAAAAAACCTCAGAGATCATTGAGTATATAACCTGTACCTGTAGAGGAATCCCCTTTACCATGTACGTAATCATCCAGCCTCCAGTTAAACCTTTCAGTGAGTGGGAACTCAGCACTTTCAAAGTCCTTTGCATTTAAGGATGTGCTATTTTTTGTCTGCCGTATGTATTTGTCTTTGTGAATTTCACCAGTTGCTAATGTTTTGCACTCTTGCGTTAAGCAGAAAAAGTCTTATTATTCATCTATATGACATATATTCTTATTTGGTGATTTGTATTTATCTTATTGGAAAGTCAGCAGAAGACGTGCTTTTGAAAACTGATTTTTAAATGATGGTTCATGGATATTTGTCTTTGAGGATGGGGCTTAAGAATGAGTGTTATTCAAATTAGGAAACTATAACTGAGAGCTGCCAATAGAACATCCAATAGGGACAGAGGTTTAAAAAATAAGTCAGTCTGATGAATTTGTTTTTGCTTAATCATCTTGTATTTAAGTATTTGAAACATGTATAGATCTAGAGAAAAAACTGAATCTGGGCTGCAGGGCAGCTAGGTGATATATTGAATGGAGTGCTGGGCCTGCTGTCAGGAAGACTTGAATTCAAATCCAGCCTCAAACATTCACTTAACCCTATTTGCCTCAGTGTCCTCATCTATAAAATTAGTTGGACAAGGAAAAGACAAATAACTCTAGTATCTTTACTAAGAAAATCCCAAAGGTGTCCCACAGAATCAGACATGACTGAAAAATGACTTGTAACAAAAAAGACTGATGGGCAGGTTCAGTGGATAGAGCGCTGGGCCTACATTCAGGAAGACATTTTCCTGAGTTCAAATCTGACCCCAGACAACAACAAATATGATCTTGGTATAATCACTTGAAAATTGAACCTCAATTTTCTCATCTGTGACAAGATGGGAGTTGGACTAGATAACTGTTTAGGTCCCTTTCAGCCTTAGACCGATGATACTTTGATGAAGCTATGATCTGTGCTTTTGCCAGTGTGGAAATGGGCAACTAGGCAACCCAATGGATAGATTACTGGGCCTGGAGTCAAGAAGACCCGTATTTTTGAGTTCAAATCTGGTCTCAGACACTTAGTAACTGTGTGACCCTGGGCAAGACACTTAATCTTATTTGCCTCATTTTCCTCATCTCTAAAATTGAGCTGGAGAAGGAAATAGCAAACCACTCTTGTATCTTTGCTAAGAAAACCCCAAGTGGGGTAATGAAGAATCAGACACAAGTGAAAAACTACTGAACAACAACAGTGGGGAAGTAGTTTATTTGGGTAGGGATTCTTTTTTCTCACCCCATGTTAGAAGATAGCTAGTATTCATGAACTGTGAATCCCCCTGTAAAAACCTTTACCCAGTGACTAGTTTTATTGGGATGAACTCTCCTTACTTCCTCAAGGTAGTCTTTTGGTGCTATGTAGTCTGTCCCAAGAATGAATATAGTAACCTTTCAAGATCTGTAGGACTACTAGAACATGTATTTGCTGACCTCACTTTTAAGATTGTCAGGACACCTTTATGTCATGGTACATTTCAGAGAAGAATTTTGATAGAAGGATAAATGAGTGACTTGCATACAAAATCAGAATTATATCATGCTTAAGGAATCTTACAACATTCTTAGCATCAAGTTAATAATTAAAGAAACTTTAAGTAAAGGGAGAAGCACTTTCATTAAAGAGGAAAGAAGACTTTTTATGGGATGACACTTGAGGATCATTGATATTTTTCTCTCATTTGTTAATTTTCAGTTTTTAAATATACCAGATTAACATTATATTTCTCCCCATGGCGCCAGTCCCTGGTTTGCTATATATTGGGTATACTGGAAGTATTTTCAAAATACTTAAAAAGAAATAAAAAAGAAAAACAACAACTTACTGTAACTTCAATATTGCAAGAACAGATGATCTCCTTGGCATACATGTATTCTATACTGACTCAGATCTCAGTTTCTCTTAATAGCTGTTTTTTTAACTATAAAAAACAGTTGGTTGGCATCGCAGATTGGACTTGGAGTTAGGAAAAATCCTTTCTCCAACATTTACTATGTATTTGACCAAGAGCAAATCACTTAACTACTCAGCCTCAGTTTCCTCATCTGTAAAATGGGAGTAATAATAGCACCTATCTTAAGGTTCTGTTGTAAGAATCACATAAAATAACTTATGCAAAGTGCTGTGTAAACTGTAATGTGCTATGAAAATGATAGATGTTGGCATCATCATGATCATCATCATTGTGAGCTTTGTGTTTTCAGCTAGGCTTTTTTGATGGTGACTATGCTGTCTCTGGGCCTGTACGTGAAACCTTTCCACGTTGCTAGGTCTTGCCAAAAATTGTCTTTCACTGGCATAGCCCTCAAGAACCCAGGTCATTCCTGGGTGTCATACAATCATATCTAAGAAAGGTAGAGGTTTATAGGAATACTGGAGCAGAAAAGTCGGAAATAGTTCTCATTTGGGCAGGTCACTTTAGGCTATTTATATAACAAAGATTTCTTTTTTTTCTTTTTGGAGGGAGAAAGGTAGGGCAATTGGGTTTAAGTGGCTTGCCCAAGGTCACACGGCTAGTGTGCATGTTGTGTCTGAGGCCAAATTTGAACTCAGGTACTCCTGACTCCAGGTCCGGCACTCTATTCACTGTATCACCTAGCCATCCCAAAGATTTCTAATAAGCTTAGATAGGCCTCCTAGGCTTTTTTTTATTTTTCCTATTTCAAATGGTATCTTTCCATAAAATGGGCCATGATAAATACTATAATTTATTGTACAACCATTGCTGCTTGTGGCTTGACAGGGAAATGTGAATTGATTACCAACCACAACTTAATGAAATATAAATTAAAATTTCTCTGTAGTTGTTTAATTTTGAAAACACTGAAGATTCTAAAATAAAGGACCACAAAAAGGGAGCACCAATTATGCACATGCTATGATTCCTGGGAACTGAATTCTTTAGGATCATTTGGTTTTATCCAAGCCCATATCATTTGTTCTTTTGCACTGAGAAGTAAAATCAAAGTGTCCAATTTGAGGTTAATTATTTTAGAATAAATTGCTGCTTGTATCCTCTTCATTTGGGGGTATTAGCTGAGCAAAATAGAAGATATGATTATGCTTGCCCTGACATTTGTCTGCTTATGACCCATCCAGTGGTTCGTGTCTCACACATCCCCTTTTCTTCTGTGCCACTACCACCACCCTGCTGAAGGCCCTCATTTCCTCAGACCATCAAAATATTCTGCTGGTTGCTCTCTCCCACTCATCTCTCACTCCACTTCTGTCTCTTCCACTTAGTTGTCAAACTGATCTATCTTCCTTAAGTCTTGATCTGACCATATTACCTCCCCTACTTAATAAAAACTGCAGTGACTTTTTGTCTCCTTCAAGATTAAATATAAAATACTCTTATTGAAATTCAATGTTCTTTCTAACTTACCACCTTCCAACTTTCCAGGCTTCTTAAACCTTACACCATCTCCAATGTCCTCTAATGTCCTGTAACACTGGTCTCTTTGCTGTTTCTTAAACAAATCATCCCACCTCTTGACTCCAAGCATTTTCATTGGCTGTCCCCATGTAATGCTCTTTTCTATTCAATTCTGTCTCCTGGATTCCCCAGCTTCCTTCAGGTCCCAGCTCCCTTCTACGAGAAGTCTTTCCTATCTTTCAGTTCTACTCTCTCTCTCTCTCTCTCTCTCTCTCTCTCTCTCTCTCTCTCTCTCTCTCTCGGTAATTTCAAATTTATACTGTATATAGCTTGTTTGTATAGAGTTGTTCTGTTTGACCACGATGGGTAGTACTTGGAGCAATGGGTTTAAGTTGTTAAGAAGACAGTCATAAATTTGATCTAAGGGATGTGGGGGTGGCGTGGGGTGGCAAGGGGAAGCACTTAGTGACAAGAAGAGCTCTTAAAAAGAATGAGTAGAATGGGGGATGCTTTGAGCTGTAGTAGGTTCCCTCTCAGAGTTCTTCAAGGAAAGATTGGGCGTGTCATAGAGAGGATGCTTGTCAAGGTACAAATTGGATTAAGATAACCTTGAAGTTCCCTTCCAATTCTGAGATTCTATGAATATACCCATATGAAAAAGTTGCTAAGGCAACACATTATGTGGTTTGATACTGAAATGAATTATTCACATTTTCCTTCGGATCCTCATACATGTGGATAATCTGTTAGAGGATGACAGAAGTAAGAGTTGGAAGGAACCACAGAGGTGAATTCACCCAGCCCACACCCAAATCTGGATCCATGTTTACAACATCCTCAAAAAGTTCACCTAGCTTCTTAAAGAAACTCAATAATAGGAAATTCAAAACCTTAGGGGAGCCCATTTCACTTTCAGAGAATCCCAGTTTTTAGATGTTGAACCAAACTCTGTATGCCTACACCTTTTATTTATCAGTTTTAGTTCTATATTCTGATACTGAGGGGGAAAAAAAGAAGAGTCACTACTTAGGGTAAACTTCCAAATAGTTGAACACAACTACCAAGTCCTTCATAGGTTTTCTTTTCTATTAAATAAACATCATTAATTACTTCAACTACTCCATGTAATGGGTTCTAAGCCTTATATTAGGCACGCTTCATCTTATCAATATTCCATCTAATATATGTCTCCCAGAACAGAGTACAGTACTGAAGATGTGGTATGACCAGAGGAGGTTATTGAAGTCTTCATTCTAAACTCTGTTTCTGTTAATTTCCTTTTTCTTTTCTTTTTTTTTTCTTTTTGGAGGGGGGAAGGCATGGCAATTGGGATTAAGTGACTTGCCCAAGGTCACACGGCTTGTAAATGTTAAATGTCTGAGGTAGAATTTGAACTCAGGTCCTCCTGACTCCAGGGCTGGTGCTCTATTCACTCGCCACCTAGCCACCCATTCTGTTAATTTCTCTTTCTTTCTTTCTTTCTTTCTTTCTTTCTTTCTTTCTTTCTTTCTTTCTTTTTTTTTTTTTTTTTACTTTTTGGAGGGCAATTGGGGTTAAGTAACTTGCCCAAGGTCACATGGCTAGTTTTTGTGTTAAGTG
Organism: Gymnobelideus leadbeateri; assembly: GCA_011680675.1. Taxonomy (NCBI): domain Eukaryota; kingdom Metazoa; phylum Chordata; class Mammalia; order Diprotodontia; family Petauridae; genus Gymnobelideus; species Gymnobelideus leadbeateri. The sequence goes on along the minus strand of WOXC01000428.1, from coordinate 81,786 downwards.
TCTGAGGTCAGATTTGAACTTAGGTTTCTCCTGACTCCAGGGCCAGTGCTCTACTCACTGTGCCACCTAGCTGCTCCGTCTGTTAATTTCTTAAAATCTTCCAGGTCACACTGCTTCATGTTGAACTTGTAGTCTACTAGAATCTCCAGACATTTTTCCTCAACAATCCTTTCTGACTATACTTCCTACTTTTTGCAATTCTTCTAGAGTTCTCTATAACAGACTTGTACTTCTATCTTCCCAATTATATGATTCTACCCTATTGTTTTCCTACTGAGAGGGTATCCCCAATGAACTCAGAAAGTTTTCCTTATATTCTCTTTATTTTTCAAGGTGCTAAAGGAGCTCAGAAAAGACTAGTTGGTAAAGACTTCATTAGACTTTGGATCATAGATTTTGAGCTGGTAAGGATCTTGGTGATTACTTAATTCATTCCCTGTCATTTAACAGAAGAAAATTAAGCCTGGAGAAGTTAAACAACTTGCCCAGGGTTAAACAGGTAGCAAGATCAAGTGTTTGAGTTTGAATCTAAGTCCTCAGACTCCTGATATGGCTTTATTTCCCCCTTGCACTATTGGATCTAGACAGGGAGAGGAGAAAATGAACATCATAGCATCATTCATATCTTCCTGTAATGACTAGGTTCAACTGTATGCCATGGATCCTCAAATCTTAAGGTCTCTACATTTGTACCTGACTTGTCTGCTTTAACTATTATGTTTACACTCTCTCTCTCTCTCTCTCTCTCTCTCTCTCTCTCTCTCTCTCTCTCTCTCTCTCTCCCTCTCACACACACACACACACACACACACACACACACAGAAACAGTAGGACTGCCAAGGAGAGAGGGCTTCCAATGTATTTCCTTTAAAGTACACTTAACTGCCATACATGGATCTTAATTCAGTATTCTTTCTGGCTTACTTGAAGGGAACAATCAGATAGACTGTAGGTGGTCTGTGCTTAGACATTTGAAGCTTTATTCTTAGACAAATACTGCTGGGCTGGTGGAGACTCTGGAAAGCAGGGAGAGCTTCCATGTGTCTGTGTTTATGTGTATATATACTTGTCTGAGGGGAGGGGAAAGGAGCTATTAACTTTGATCTCTTGAGTCTCTGATTGTGTAATTAGAAATCAATTGAGCAAAACCTAATTTTGAATATATAACCACTTCCGATAACTGGTTTCTACTAAAATGATTTGCCAGGCAATATTACATTAACACCTAATCTACTCTGAAAATCAGTTTGAAATAGTAAATTGCCCAGGTGATCAAGGTGGTCACATAGAGTCCAAGAGAAAACATTTTAGATTTCACTTCCCAAGGCTGGGTTGGATAAACTCCAACATTTTTGCCCACAAAATTATTTATTTGGGGTTTTTATATACAATGAACAAAAATAGAAAGGTCTTAGATTCAAATCCCAGCTCATCTGACCTTGGGGTAAATTATTCCATATTTTAGTTTGTCTTAAACAGAAATCACAAGGTTGGAAAATCCAAGTGTTTTCGGCATCATATTATTAACATGAAAAAATATCACAGGGCATAGCTTTATACCCTTCACTCTATCCACAAAGAAAATCGAAAGAGAAAGTGACTGTACAGAGATAGTAATAAGAGGATCCTGAGTTTAATAATATGTCAAATCTTGCCCTGGAGCCTGTATGCTGAGAAGGGCCCAAGGACTGTCCCCATAAACTCAGAGTGATTTGAATAATCACAGCAATAAACAGAGTTCTGGGGATGAAGGTGAATTTCACATAATTGAGCATTTTTTTATCACAGCTTTCTGGTTTCACATCAGATATGTAAAATAGCTTCTTCTTGCCCGTTAAGTACAAAATTGTCAGCAGATATCGCCTCAAAATTGCTTAGGGATTCAGTATTTTTTACTGTAAAAATAGATTCTGCTTTATGCTGATGAAAACTAAGGTTTTATTTGTCATTATGAAACATAATTTGCATTGCATTGGGGTGTTATGCTTTTGTCAAAAATGGGATCTAAAGAAAGTCTCATGGAAACTTTTGTTTGCATCTTCTCTTCTTCCTCCCTTTAAAACAAATTTTACCTTTGATGATTTGAGTTAATCAGAGCCCATTTTTAATCCGTTTGCCATCAGCTTTTGTTGTGTAAGTTTGTACCTTTACTACCTGAGGGCTATAGCTTGCTTATTTCTAAAAAGTCTATTTATGCATCCAAGGCTTTTCAAGAAGCACATTTCCCTGGGTCATCCCTGGAAGATTCAATAAATTAAGTTAATCTCAACCAACATTTATTTTTAGGTGCCTACTATGTGCAGAGGACCGCTCTAGTTACCAGAAGAGATGCAAAAGTAAAATACAGACTGTGCCTTCAGGGAGCTTTCAGCTTAGTAGGGCTGATATAGTAAGATGACAAATACCCACAATGCAAAGTGGAAAATAAAAGGCCAAAAGAGATATTAAGAGCCTTCTGAGTGTTAAGGAAGAAAACACACTTTTGAGTGGTGGAGAGAGATAGGGAGGAGGAGCAGGCAGGAGGAGCTGGCTGGATCCAGTTTATCTTCCAAGGCTTACTAGATGGTTATTTCCCTCAATCAAGTCTATATTCCTGACAATTGTGTCTACTTTTTGTTCCTCGTAAATAATAACTCATCTTCCACTTCCATGACTTTGGACATGGAATCCCTCTTTCTACGTTTACTTCTTGTATCACTAAATTCCTTCATAGTTCAAATCAAATAACAACTTCCTACATAAATTCCTTTCCAATCTACCCCCACCCCTTTCCCTCTAGAAAGTATTTTCTAAACTATTTGGTATTTCTTTACATGTGTACATGTTCCTTCCTTCCAAATAGAAAGTAAACCCCTTGAGAGTAGAGACTGCTGCAAGCAAGCATATAGTGTACACAACAAATATTTGTTGAATGAATGAAAAAAAGTCAGGACTTTGAATGTAAATTACAGTAGAATATAGGTTCCTCAAGGATAAGGACTGTTTTTACTTTGTCTTTATATTTCCAGGACTTACAATAATATCTTACACATGATAGGTATTTAATAATTTTTTTTTGTTATTTGGAGGGCAATTGGGGTTAAGTGACTTGCCCAAGGTCACATGGATAGTTTTTGTATTAAGTGTCTGAGGCAGAACTCCAACTCAGGTTCTCCTGACTCTAAGACTAGTGCTCTATTCACTGCGACACCTAGCCACCCCTATTTAATAATTTTTTTGAGGTTGCAGAACAGGCAGAGAAGGGGACAGAAAAGGAAATTTTATGTCACATAACATTCCCCAGCATTTGATATAATAAACTCCAAAATGTACTTACCTATTTGCCCAATTTGGAAATTTATGTTCAAAAGAAAATTAGCAAACATTTTTCTAAGCAAATTGTACTGCTTTTGAAGGAACATTGGATTGGGAATTGGAGAACTTGGGTTCAGATCCTAGATCTGATATTTGCTACCAAACCTTGGCATTAGTCACTTCTCCATATTAGACTTTTTTCTTCAATTTTAAACTAGAATTGGGGGGAGATGAATCAGACAATCTGCAATATCTCTTCCATATTGAAAGACTTTGTATGAGTCTAATTGTTTCGGAATTCTGAGGTATAAAGTTAATTTGAATGAGTCTTTGATTTCAAAAATAAAGAAATCACCAAATGAAAGGAATTGTGAATATTTATACTAGATTATTTAATGTGAACAATGTGTAAACCCATGGGAATATTTGAGGCTATGTCTTCTTTCTTCTTTGAGATATTATAGGGAAGTGGAAAGGGCACTGGACAAAAAATAAAAATACCTGGATAGCAGCATGGCATAGAAGAAAAAAAAATACAAACTTGGGCTTAAAAGCTCTGGCTTTGACACTCACTACATGTGAGGATCATTAGTAGGATCATAAGTTCATAGTCTTAGAGTTGAAAAAAAAAACCTTTGAGTGCTTCAAGTCCAACCCCCTCATTTTACAGATGAGGGAACTGAGGCCAAGAGAGATGAAGTAACTTTGCCAAGGTCACAGAAGTAGTAAATGGCACAGCCAGTATTCAAACCCAGGTCTTCTGACTTCAGATCATGCGTTCTTTCCATTCTAAAGCAGAGAAAGAGAATTATAGAACAAAACCTCTAGTAATCATTCATGCAAAACTTTTGAAAAAATTATTAGCAAAGATGTTTCATATATATATACACATGCATATGTATGTACATTTATATATACATACATATGTGTATACACACATATTTTTATATACATATACATTACAACCAGGAATTTTAAATGTCAGTTTAAATTTATGGGTCTCAGTTTCCTCATTTGTAAAAATAATGGGGTTTGATCAAATGATCTTGAAAGTTTCTACAAATTCTAATCCAAATCTACAAATAAGTATTAACACTATTATGTGCAAGGCATTGTACTAGGCTCTTGAGACAGATACATAGACAAAATGGAAAATAGCAGCTCTAACGCTGTGTGATATTCATTCTCGACTCTAGTGCTTTGCTTGAGTGTGAATAAAGAATTTGCTCCACCTTTCCCTCCAATAGACTAAAACTCTTGAATAGCACATATTATTTTTTCTCCCTTTTTGTCTTTGTATCCTCAGAATCTAGTTGGGCCTTGTGGATGGCAAGTGCTTAATATATGTTTTATGGATTGAATTTGGTCTACCTCACTGATCTTCAATGTTCTCTTTTATAAAATGGGAATCATAATACTTGACATTACCCTCCTCTCAAATATTTTGTAAAGAAAGTTCTTTGTAAACTGGAAAGTGTTCTATAAAAGTAAAATATTATCATGCCCAGCACCTAACACAATGCATTGCATATAGTAGGTATATGATCAATGTCAATGAAATGTTTTTTCTTTGTCAAAAAGCCTTTACTCTATTAAATTATAATTACTGCTTGTGTATATCTTTAACTTCCATCCCCTATAAATAAAAATGATGAAATGTTACTAAAAGGATAGACTTAAAACTACATATTATTGAGAATAGATTTTTCGGTAGAGTAGTATTTTACTACATTTCACATACCTACTGTGATAAGAGAGCCCACTAATGCTGGTGCATTTAATGGTCAAGTGCAGCCTCTTATATTTAAGCATTTACCATGGAGACAGCTGAATAGCTCCAATTCTCCCATGAGTCTTGTAAGTCATATCTTTCCAACAATCTATGTAGTCTAATAAAGATGATCTTGATTTCCTACAGAATATTAAAAGATACTTCCTGCTAGGATTTCCTTGTTCAAAGGTTTCCACTGTTCTGTGCCTCCATGTAAAAATCACATGATGAGGAGGCTTTTCTTGTACATCATCAGTCAAGGAAAGTAAGGAAAAATAAAAAGAACAGATAAAGGCCACATCTATACACTACCAAAATGTCAGAGAAGAAAGTTAAGAATTCAGAGAACTATCTGAAAGCTGTGCCTACATCAAACTAAATTCTATTATTATTGAAATGCCTAGATTATTGACTGAATTTTTTGATTTTTTAAAAATCTGGATAATTTTATGTGCTGAAGATGGAACTCTGATCAATTTGTGATATGTAGGATGAAGGGTCTACTTTTTGTGGTTCCAAATTGTTTTAGTCAATGTCAGGGGATGGAATAAGGCATGATTTTTGCAATTGGGGAAGTCTTTCTTGAAGCTGGGGTGGTTGTGTGACTATGAGCTGACTTGGGAGTTAGAAGGACTGAGAAGTCTTGGTTCTGTCATTTCCTCACTGACTGGTCTTTTGACACTTCTAGACTTCAGTTTCCTCTTTCATAAAATTAATATGTCAAATTCTGTAATCTCTAAGGTCTCTATTAGCCCTGGAATTCTATGTATCTTTGGTCATTTCTGCCATAGAAGAATGGTCCCTCCTGCTGGTTATATTCTCCTCTCCCTAAAAAAATATTCCACATATTAAGAGTTTATAGAATCTTGGGTTAGAAAAGATTTCAAATCTAATTCAACCTATACCTGAAAAAGAGTCCTTATACAACATAGCCAGGTTATTCTTGAAAACTTCTATAAATGATTCTGTAATGCTTCCCAAGGTAGTCTATTCCATTCAAAGCAGCCCATTAGTACACACACACACACTCTCTCTCTCTCTCTCTCTCTCTCTCTCTCTCTCTCTCTCTCTCTCTCTCTCGCTTTCTCTCTCCCCCCTTGAAAGCAGATACTGCTCTCTGTATCTTTTTTCTTTTCTTTCTTTTCCTCTCTTATTTATTTTTTCTTTCTTGTTAAACATTGCTTCTCCCTCTTCTCCCTTCCCCCCAGGGCTTAGCACACAATGAGGTATTGATATGTGCTTATTTGCATATTAACATAAGCTTTGGCTATAATTGTTACAAATATCCACCCCTTGACATTTAGCCAGAATTTGTCTCTTTGTAACTTCCACTGATTTCTTTTAATTCTCTTAAACCTGGAAGCTAAGCAAATTGGGTTGAAGCTTTTTCTAACGTGATAATCATTCAAATGCTTTAAGAAAGCTGTTTTGACACTACTGTCACCTCTTTTCCAGACTAAACATCAAAAGCTCCTTCAAATGATTCTCATATGTTATGATATTGGGCAGCTAAGTGGCATAGTGAATAGAGTACTGGACTGGAATCTGGAGGGTCTCAGTTCAAATCCAGCCTCAGACACTTGCTAGTTGTATTAACCTGGGCAAGTAACAACCCTGCTTGCTTCAGTTCCTTATCTGTAAAAGAAATTGGAGAAGGAAATGGCAAACCACTCTTGTATCTTTGCCAGAAATACCCCAAATGGGGTCAGGAAGAGTTGTACCCAGTTGAAAATGATTGAACACTATGTGTCATGACATTGAGTCCCTTTGGCATACCCATTATTCTTTTCATTTTATCAATATCCTTCTTGAAGTGTGGTAGCCAAAAAGGAACATAATACCCCAAAAGATGTGGTCTTACTGGGACAGCATACGGGCAGCAGATCTATCAACTTCCTAGAAGGATCTGGAGACCACATGTCTCTTAATGAAGTCTAAGGTCATAATTCCTTTTTTGGCCACCATAGCTTAAAATTGATAACAATAATTAGCCTTTATTTAGTGCTTTAAGATTTATAAAACACTTTACAAATATTATCTCATTTTATTCTCATAACAACCTCGAGTGATAGGTACTTGTATCTCCATTTTGTTGAAGAGAAAACTGAGATTAGAATCTATCTAGAAGATCTGTCATGAGACTTTGCAATAGCATCACATAGTGAAAATAGCATTGGACTAACAATTTGGCCACCTGTTATTAAATGCCAGTTCTGTTATTTACTCTCTGCATAATAATTCCTTTAAGGTGTTTGGAACTCAGTTTCTTCCTTTGTACAAAAGGATTTTGAATTTGAGATGTCTAAGATTCTTCTCAGATTAGTTGGGATCCCCTATGTATATGTGCATATGTATATGCAACAGAAGATACCTTAGATTTTCTGTATATGTATGTCTCTCTATATAGAAATATTTCAATTATCTGTCATCTAGCTGTTTCTTTATCATTTCTATTTATGTATCTATCTCTCTTAAGCTATGAAGTTCTTTTTTTCTGAATAAGTCCAGGAACCAAATACATTGTTCTTTTGTAAAATTCTTTTAATGCTTAGAAGATATTAAGATACTAATTAAAACAAAATAAACTGTTACTATATTTAGGCTAATTTTATTTTTATGTTATATCAATGGTATGTGTGTGTTTATTGGATCAGATATCTCATATTTTATAAGAAGCAACACATTCCTACAAAGTCCCCTCCACCTACCCACATAAATTTAGTGTACACACTTCATTTCAATTCATTTAACACACACACACACACACACATTCGTGTGTGTGTATGTGTGTATTTGTATTATGTGCTAGGTGGTTAAGATACAAATTAAACTAAAACTAAATAGGCCCAGTCTGGAAAAAAGGGTTTCCATTCAATTTGTATATTTATATACATAAATAGGAAATGGGAAAAGTAGATTCTGGAAAGCAAATTATATTTGCTGCTATTATAAAATTAGGAATGTGTTCCTATCAAACAAAATATTCCATTTTTTGTGTTTAAATTTATATATTGGATGGCAAAGGGAAAGGAAGAAAGAAACTGCTAAAATATAAGAGAGCATGGGATTGAGTGGGGGAGAGAAGAGATTTAGACTCCCAGGTATGGTTCCCTTTATATTTTTTTCCCTATACTTGTTTGACCATATTGAATGTATAGTAGGGTTCATAAATGCAAAGGATCAGCGATTTATAGGTAGAAAGGACCTCTATTGTGATCCCTCCATTTTAGAGATGATGAAACAGTAATATAATATAAATAATATAGACTATGATATAGTGACTTGACCAAGGAAACAAACACAAGAAAGTGGGGTTTGGAAAATAGGTCCTTTGAATTCAGTGCTCTCTCTACTACTTAAGAGACTGTAAGGTCAATGAAATGATTTGCTAGTGAGATTTAATCACACTGTTGACTTTGTCTGGAATTACATTTTGTGGCAGACATAATTGAGATGATGATAATGTAACAAATGAAGTTTAGTCAACATCTCTCCATCTTTATTGAGTTATCAGGATACATATTTATTTTTTTATAATGAAAGGTCAAAAAGGAAATCAGTACTTTTAGATAGGGAAGGCAATGTGGCATAGTGGATAAAGCACTTACCTTTGGAATGAGGGAGACCAGGGTTTTGCATCCTGTTTCTGACTCCAGCTAGCTGTTGGACCGTAAGCAAGTTATTCCACCTCTCTTGAGCCTTAGGTGACTAAGATTTATGCACTAAATTATAGATGGGTTGCATCTCTGTAGGTGGAGGGAGTTCCCAAACTGATGTATAACAGATCCATGATGTATTGACTTTTTGATAGAATAAACTGGTATTAACTTTGAAAATAACTATTGTACTCCATTTAGCAGGGGTGGAGGTAGGGAAAATCCATTACTTACATGACCTGCAATTGAGCTCAGATTCTTCACCCTTGCAAAGAATTCAATTGTTCCTCCCACCTCTGATTGAAAAAGACATTCCTATCAGAGTCCTTACACAGGTGTTGGGAGGCTAGGAGTTAACCAGCAGAAACCAGCAGAGGGCATCTGTGTCCCATTTGAACCAGATCAACAGTGAACCATTGATAAGACCTACATATGATAAGCAATGGACACCAAGAGCAGCACCAGCCCCATGGGCGAGCTGATAGTATATATCTATATGTTTCTGCTTAGAGAAATAGGGATTAAGTGTTTTTTGTGAAGGTTTGGGGAGGGAGGTGTAAAGAAGTGTCTGGAAGAGAATGAAGCTGAGTTTTTAAAACTTAGAGGAAGACCATGCATGAAGTCAATGATCAAAGCCAAGTGGCAAGGTGCCAGGAAGAAATGACCAAAATCTGTAAGACAAAAGGAAAGGGAAAGCAACTGCCACATGGAACCAAGTTCAGGATTACAGTGAAGATAAGCAGGGTCTATTCAGGATAGGTTCCTATTAGATACAAACAAATATTTTGCTGGCTCTTTTTGACAGTTATGTTTTTTTATGCCGCTACACACCTCACTCCCAATACTGGTCCTGTACCAAATCTGGAATCTTAAAGAACTCATGGTTCAGGATTCTTGTATATTGGTAATTCCAGTATGAAAGAGAAGTCAATCTAAATAATACTGAAAACCAACTTAAACTAACTTTACCTTTTGTGGTTGTGTAAATATATACTCAGTGAATATAAGTTTATCTCCATTTTTTGAAGGATTCCACAAAATCTTTACTCAAACTGTTGTAATTTTTTTTTCAAAAGAAAGCTCAGTAATTGTGTGTTGGAGACAAAGCTTATGAAAAATTCCCACTTGCATTATTTCTTCATAAGCATTTCATGAACAATAGTGCTTATGCCCAAAGCCAAATGTATCTTAATTTAGAATTGGTGTGGGTGGGAAAAATAATAAAAGTTTCATAGTATGTAAACTTGAGGGGTCTTGAATTCCTTTGCATTCCTGGAGATTCACAAAACTCATGTTTCCAACTTACAGGCATGGTTTAACTCATAGATTGCTTCAGATAAATACAGGGAGAGAATAGTGTTTAATATGGCAGTTTCTGTTAGCAATTATGTAGCAGTTACTTTTAGAACTGATGATCTAACTGCTGTGACTTCAAGGATAACTCCTCCCACAAAAAAACAAAAACAAAAACAAAAAACACCACCAATCAGAGAAAAAACCCCAAACCACTAAACCACTTTTTCTTCTTTCAGATTGACCTAGATATAAGAATGAGAGAGTTGAGCAATTATTTAGGGGGAATATATGATGTGAAGGTCAACTCATACCAAATGGATTTATTGAAGTTGTAGCTAGTTTGTGCAGTGGATAGAGTTCTCAAACCTGAACTCAAAATCCAGCCTCAGACATGTATTAGCTGTGTGATCCTAGGCAGGTCACTTAACCTTAATTTCTTCATTTGTAATATGAGGACAATCATAGCACCTATCCACAAAGGCTGTTGTGAAAATCCAATGAGATAATAATTGTTAAACACTTAGCACAGTCTCTGTCACATATTAAGTGCTATATGATAAATATTAACTATTATTATCCAACTTGGTTAAATAAACTCATCGAACTATTTTTCTAAGAACTGGGGCTATCTAGCCAGAAAATGGAAGATTTATAAAGGGAACAGTTTGAATAAACTATCTATCTATCTATCTATCCACACATCTATCTATCCATCTATCTATCATCTATCAGTCCATCTATCTATCTTATCTATCTAGGCTAGTAAACAGCTACCTAAGGATAATTGTTTACTAGCTATTGGGAAGGCTAATAAAACTAATGAGGCACTGTAGGCTGATGCTGGAGTCAAGGGTCTTTTGTTCAAATCCCACCTCTTTTCTACTTGTGTGACCTAAAGTAAGTCATTTAACTCCCTAGTCTGAAGTTTCCTTATCTGTTAAATTAGAGGGTTGGATTAGATGACCTCTGATGTCCTTCCCAGGTCTAGTTCCATGATATTTTTAGTAAATTTAATTTAAAAAGAATGCTTGTTTAGTTCTATCATATTTCTATTATTTTATTAGATGCTATGAGAGAATGAAGGGCAGGTAGGTGGCTTAGTGGATAGAGTACTAGGCCTGGAGTCAGGAAGATTCATCTTCTTGGCTTTAAATCTGACCTCAGACACTTACTAGTATTGGGAACCCTAGGAAATTCACTTAATCCTGTTTGCCTCAGTTTCCTCATCTGTAAAATGAGCTGGAGAAGGAAATGGTAAACACTTACCAGCATTTTTTGCCATTAAAACCCCAAATGGGGTCACAAAGCCTTGGACCCAATTGAAAAACCGTATAGTTCTGTTGTACTTGACCTAGTCATTATACACTTAGACTGATTCAGTGCTACATTTTACAATTTAGGAAGGGCTTTGACAAATTGGTGTGCAAAAAGTAGAGAAAACAGGTTGGTGAAGGGACTGGAGATCACTCCACAAAAGATTTAGTTGAAAGAACTGGATTTATTTAGCCTGGAAAAGGGAAGGAATCAGATATTGGGCAGGGAACCTGGTATATCTCCACATGTATTTGAAGGGCTTTGTAGAAACAGATTACACTTATTTTGCTTGGCTACAGAGAGCAAAACTGGGAGCAAAGCATCAAAGTTGCAGAGAGGCAGATTTAGTTCAGTATGAAGAAAACTTCATCATCTGAGTTATCCAAAATAGAATGTGCTGCCTTTTGGGGAGGGAGGAAGTGCACTCTTCAAGACTGGAGGCCTTGAAATGGAATGACCACTTGTTTAGATGGAATCTTTTCTCTCCATTCTATCTTCCATTTCAGCTCTGAGTTTCTATGGTATGTGCCGCACAGTTCCTGCCTCAAGGAATTTAAGGCAGGGAGGTGAGAAAACTTCCAGAATACTACAGGGAGACATGCTATCAGGCTGAATATTATTAATTTTCCAATGGCACTGACTCATAGGTTAACTCAGCACTCTCTGGCCAGATGCTGGGCAATAGCTTTGCCTTGGGCTCTCTGTATTGGGCTTTTGTTTTCCTAGGGCTATCTTCAATACCAGTGGGACTCACTTTTGGGGAAAAAAGAGATTTAACTATGAAGGGGAGGCTTGTGAGCTTGGCAGTAAGGTAGAAAACAGAGGAAAATGGGCTTAAGGTTTTGAGTATCGTGGATGACAGGCACTTATTGTGGATGTGATGAGATCCATTCTGCCCATTACTTATTAAACTGAAGGGAAATCACAAGACATCCTTTTGAATCAGGCACGTTTCTTTTCACATTTTCTATCCATTCATTCTGCTCCCTTCTGAAGGATTTGGAAGGAGGAGGGGAGGGGGGGGAGAAACATGTCTGTGAAAGCTGTTATGAAGCTGCGTTATCTGTAAACAACTTGTTCCCCCACCTTTTAGCAGCATATTTTCCTTGATTCGCACCAGCTGGTCGTTTCTAATTTTTCCTCAGTGTCTCGGAATAGCTGCTGTTCCTTGAAGCTATTCTCTTAACCTTTGCTGGTCATACCCATGTGCTTGCACTTCCTAAAGACAATGGCAGGACCTCTGTGGCTGTCTAAGTGACTGTGAGCTTCCTTGCCTAGCCAAATCATTAAAGCTCAAACATATGGAGGTGCCACAGATGACCTTTGGGCAAGACTCACTCAGGTCTACACTTTTTATATAACCGGATTACTTTTGCGAGTGAAAACCAATGCCACAATGGGATGGTTCAACAGGAGTTCCATGGTGCTGTCTGGACTTGAATAGAAAAAGACAATGGATCCTTAAGTCAGCAGTAGTAAGAGTCAGAATAAGACCAATGGTCCTCCCCATTGTTCACTCTACCTCCTGCCTGCTGCTGCCTTCAGTACTAACCTCCTAATAGGTTACTCCTTGCTCAAGTGGGCAAATCAGTACATCTGTGAGTTCATTCACAGCTAAACCACTCTGGTACATATTTATTTAATGAGCATTTATTAAGCATCTCCTGTGGGCAGAGCACTGTGATATGCACTGGAGAAAATGAAAAGTTCAGATAAGAAATGGTCTGTTCTCCTGCTGACAGTGTGTAAAGGAGGTATGACCTATTTACAAAAAAAAAAATTGTAATGTAAAATCATATGTGAGGTATAATGTCATGGTGGAAAGAGAGTCAACTTCAGAATCAAGAATTAGCTAAGTTTAAGTTCTTCCTCCAACACATACTGCAATTACTTTTAATCACTTTTCCACAAGAACATTATCAGTCTTTCTCTGTTCTCTGACTTAGAATATAACCCTTGACCCTGGATCTCAGGAGAGTCCTCAGCACAGAGTTAGTTGGCTACCATCTTGGCTTCTACCCAGTCTGAATTATACCTTTCAGAGACATTCCAGAGGGTCACTGTTTACCAGCAGCCATTCTTGGTATTCTTGCAATTCTTGGTCTGTATTCTTTCTCCTCTTTGTTGTTCTACCAACTTAAGCCTCTCTTCCCTGCCCTTTGTCCCTGCTTAAATGATGGCCAAAGAACACTCCTTCCTCTGCCTCCATGATTATACCTCCTACAGCTATTGTGTTTTGACTGAAATAGCCTCCAATCCATCCCTCACATAGCTATTAAAGTGATTTTCCAGAAGTGCAGCTCTGATCATGCCCCTCCCTCATCCGCCAATACCATGGCTCCCCATGGTTCTTTATTGCTTCAAGGATCAACTATAAACTCCTCTTTTTTGACATTTAAAGGTCTCCAAATTTTGTCCCCTTATAGCCTTTCTAGTCTTCTTACATTTTATTTTCCTTCTTGTACTTTGCTATCCAGCCACACTGACCACACACATGACCCTTCAACTCTCATCTCTGTGCCTTTACCCTGACTTACCCCTATGTACTTCTACCTCACCTCTTCCTTTTGCCATCCTTAATTTTCTTCAGAACTCATCCCAAGCACTACCTTGAGTTGCCTGCCCAGCTTCCAAATACCCCCACCCACACCTATATTTTATTCATTTTGTATATATTTCAAATAAGCTTGTATGTATAACCATGGTCTCCTACTATGAAATGTAAACCCTGAGATTTTTGTCATTTTTGTCTTTATATTCCCACAGCTTAGCAATAAGCTATCAAGCTGAATATTATTCATTTTCTAATGGAACTGACTCATAGGTTAACTCAGCCCTCTTCACACATTGCAAGAACTTAATAAATGCTTATTGATTTATTGTTTCCAGCCCTTTCTCTGGTTTTGTGATTAGAAATTTCCACTTTCTTTTTATCTTTATATTTGTCTCTATCTCCTACAGGTCCACACTGTTTATTCTGTTCTTGTCTTACTTGTAGGGAGGCAGTGAGGAGCCCATTTCCCTTTTGGTGGAAGAAACAAAAATGAAAGAAAAAAATACAAATGCCAAAACTCATCAGCCAATCTTGAGTCTATCTCAGTTTTCCATAAACATAAAGAAATTTTTGTCTTGAGACTGAAGTTTTCATCCCAGTCTTTTCCTCATTCTCATTCTCTGTCTATCACTTGAATGGCACCACCTTTCCTGCCAGTGCTAAAGAGGGCAACTATGGTGTCACCTCCTATATCGAAGTTCCTTTCTTTTTCTTATTTACAGAAGGGCTGTGATTTCAGTTTCTTCAGTCTAAGCCCAGCTCTTGTCTAGAGGTTGGTGAGAGATAATTTGGTATTCATGGTAGCAGCTAAGATCTGACAGAGCCCAGAATGATCACAGTGTGGAATTCCAGGTGGAGATTTGGAGAAGTGGGGTTGATCTGCAACCCAGTGACCAGTCACGAGTTAGTCTGTAGCAGGACAGCAAGCTACTGAATCCCCTGAATTACACTTTTCTATGCAAGTGATTAGCTGATTGAAATTCATCTCAATAAATTGACTTTCTTCCATATTATTAGGCTGCCTGTGATGATATTTGGATCCTTTTTCTTTATTATTAAAAATGAGTTCTGATTGAAGCCAGGGCTGCTTAAGGTATTCATGACTAAACTTGAAATAAATAGAAAGGATTTGCTATATTTCGGGGTTATCTTTATGAAAATTTCATTGTAGGACTGAGCCTGTATTTTCCAGCCTGCATATCAGGGAAATGTGGAACAAAAAAGGAATGCAGTTCTCAGAGGGAGCTAATTTTTCTCGTGGATTACTACATAATTATATGAAAACAGTGTTGCATTACCGTGAAATTACTATATATTTTTCTTTGTGTCAAGTTCAACTTGATTGAGTTTGACACTTGTTTAAAATGACATAGTATTAATATACTCGCTTCTTATTTCCAAATCATCCTAATTATTTTTCCCCTGCATCTATTTCTTGTATTCTTATCTGAGCCTGCTCAAGACTGACTTGCTCTTTAACACACAGAAACCAAAAACAGGGAAGGAGACCTCCTGGGGTTGTGCCTGCTGAGTCTTCTTGCCAACAAGTTGCTCCCTAATCAACAGTGGTTATGCAGCATGCTGAAGGAGATTAGGGCTTCCAGCATCCTCTTCCTATGGGTTCAGGACTTTCTTGGTGAAAAAGCAACCCATTAGCTAAGCTTTCCTGGCTAGTCCCCTAAACCATGGCCCTGATGAGAAGTAGAAGCATTCAGAACCCAATTGTGGTCAATAATGAGATCTTTAATGTGCAAATAAATATTAGATAGAGAAAAGGGAGAAATGTGATTTGGTCATGCTGTGATTCATTTAGGATCAAATTTGTGCTAGAGATTGAGAGGAAGGAATATAACTGATGAATTTCATCCATACTGTGTTATCCTAGGTATGTGATTTCCTTTAGAACAAGGATCTCTATAAACAAACTAAGGAGTATATCACAGCTGATTGTTTTTTCACTAATTATGCTTGCTATTAAAGATTATTTGAAAATTGATTAATTAGGAGATCAGTCCCTTGGGCAGAAGGAATAAGCTGTTTAAATTTTTATTTTTTTTGTATCAGAGAGACCTTTTTTATATTGCTAAACCTTTTGCCTCATGGATCACTCAAAGCATTTGCCTTTAGCTTTAATTTGTAGCAGGAAAGGCAGGTCTATTTGCATAGCCCATCATTTTCAGATTATTGTAGGGCTTGGTATTTAGCTTTTTGGTATTAAAGTCAATTACAAATGATTTATTAGCTATTAGGACGGTACAATATAAATAATAAACTTGAAGGTTATAGATAAATTATGTTTTTAATTGGAATGCTAATAAATTATAATAGGAAATAAGAGCTGGATTTCCCAAACAGCAGAGTAAAAGTCACCTGATAAAATAATACCAAATAATAGCATAAATTAAGCTTGGCTGTCAGAAGGAACTCTGTGAAAGAGAAGAAATGCATTGCCATCCCAAAGATAGTTTATTTCAATTTGAATTTATGCATTGCAAACACAAACAGATCTGAACCATAATAAATCTGATGATTCTATTTCCAGAAATCTTTTGGCTTCTGATTAGCCAACATTAAATATTTTTTCTATGTTTTGATATTTGTAAATAGCTCACTGTAGTGAAACATGTTGATGGTACCACCATTTTCTTATTCAGCCACGCTTGTAACCCCATAGTTGTCTTTTACCCTTCTCTTGCCCTCACCCCTTCCCCTCTACAACTAGTCACCAAGCCCTGCCATTTTTTCCCTCTGAAATATCACTTATATCCATTTTTTCTACTGGAAAGACCATTGGTCAGGCCTTCATTAACTCTCACCTGAATATTTTAATAGTCTCCTAAATAGCTTCCCCTTTTTCAGTATTTTTTCCCTTTTATAGTCCATTTTCAACAGATCTATCCACACAAACTTTTCAATGTACAAAGTTACTAACTAGATACATTATTCCCAAGCTGATCCTTAGAACAGATAATCTTTCTCCTTTTCCTTCATATGAAACTTTTATTTTTATCCTGATAATGCTCATTCCATGCAATAATAATTATCACCATTCTTCTATCTGGATTATCTGCTGGTAGAAAAACTCTAGGAGGTCAGGGACAATTTCTTATTAAAATGCTATCTGTCCCCCAGTGCCAAGCATGCTATTCTCCACTCAGTGAGGTCTTGACACATTTTTGTTGATTTGAAGAGAATTATTTCATTACTCAAAATGTTGAATAATGTCTATAGGATTCACATTAAAACCTGTCACTCTAGTATTCAAAGCTCTTCATGGTCTAATTCTGACTTGCCTTCCTAGACTGAAATCCTTCCCTTCCTTCTGTTTATCTTGGGTACCATCTCCTCTATGGAATATTCTCTGTTCTGACTGAAAATAGTTTGGTGCTTCTCATGTTATTCTTGGCCTCATTGGGTAGCTTTCCTTTTTTACCCCTATCACATTCTACTATACATGATACTTATCAGTTTACATGCCAAGTACT
The DNA here is from genome assembly GCA_011680675.1 of Gymnobelideus leadbeateri. Lineage (NCBI taxonomy): Eukaryota > Metazoa > Chordata > Mammalia > Diprotodontia > Petauridae > Gymnobelideus > Gymnobelideus leadbeateri. The sequence goes on along the minus strand of WOXC01000428.1, from coordinate 64,416 downwards.
AGTATTTTAACTCCATTTAACCAGAAAACTCATCAAAGAAAGGGATTGTATCTTTTATTAACATTCATCTTTTCATCTTCATTGCTAAGCTTAGAGCCTTCATAGAAGCTTGATAAAATATTTGTTGAATGAGCATTAAATATTTTTAAAGTTGTATTGATTTTTTAAAATATTATAAGCTTTTACAGATTATCCCCACTCCACAAGAGGTCTTTTGTAACAAAACAGAACAATTAATGAAACTAATAACACAAAACCTCTTCTGAAAGTACAGGTTATATTCTATATCCATGGTACCCTTCCTTCAATCTCTAATTTAAAAATAAGAGAAATTTATTTTCACTCCCTCCCAATTCAATAGCACTCTCTGTGTGTGGGTAATTTTGTATAACAAATATGTGTGATCCAGCAAAACATATTCCATAAAAGAATATATACAAAAATAGATATCTTTTAATCTGCAGCCTAAATTCATCACCTCTGTCATTGAATAGCATATTTCACCTCAGTCCTCTGGAATCATGAAGGGTCATTGTATTGATCATGGTTCTTACTCCTTTCAAAGGTATTATCTTTATAATTTAGTTATTGTATAAATTGTTCTCCTAATCCTCTGCTTATTTTATTCTTATTTTTATGCAAATATTCCAAATTGTTCATTTTTATAATAGCAATATTATAGTACAAATTATTAATCTGGTTATCCTTACTTCACTCTGCATCAGTTCAAATAAGTCTTTCATGTCTTTTTGAAATAATCTATTTCTTCATTTCTTACAGTATAGTAGCACTTCATTTCATTCACAAAACACAATTTATTCAGCCATAATAATTAAAATGAAATGTTTCCTGTAATAGATTGGAGGATTTAAAATATTTCTAGTTGTTCCTCACATGTGAAATTCTATTTCTGGTCTCTATGCCTTTATATCAATTGCCCCCCAGACCCAAAATATTCTCCATTGTCATTTCCATCTCATGTAATCCCTGGTTTCTTTCAAGGATTTCCTGGTCTCCCCAAAACCTTCCCCCGCAATATGTTAGGCCTTCTTTAAGAATAATGTCATTTCCTTCCTGTGTGTTCTGTGTTTATATATGTATATTCTATCTCGTACATGAATATATGGATAGAGATAATGGAAGATATTTCAGGACAGAGAGAATTTTACTTTTCTCTTTGATCCCTAGCACTTAGCAGAGTGGCTGACACATAATTGAGCATTTCATAAATGGTTGATGATTGATTGATTGATAATTCAATAACCTTCTGGTTTTACTACTAGGTCTTTATTAAACCATTCACCCAAAGAACATTAGCCATTTGGCAGATTCTTTAATCCTTTAAGAGGAACTGAAGAACTTCAAATTTGCATAAAATTAATATACACATTAATTAGTCTGCCTCCTCCAGGCCTCTAACTTAATTGCCTGATAAAGTTACTCCTGGAAATCCTGTAGGTTTCAGTCTACATTATATATATACTCATTGGTTTATATTCTCTTCCCTACTTCCAGTAGAATGCAAACTCCGTGAATTCAGGGAGAGGTGTCCATTTTAATTTTTTTTTGTCTCCCCAGTATCCTTGCACAGAGTCTTATACAAAGTGAAATGCTTAGTACATATTTGTTTAGATGAATTGAATCTCTTTGGGATACTGTATTGTTAATGAATTATATATTCCATTGTGATTTCCTTATAGAGAATATTTATTATATTTCCTTGAATCATAGACAACACCCAGGATAATATTATACATTTATTCAATTACCATGGGAAGGATGGAAGGAAGGAAGGAAAGCAGGAAGAAAAGACAGAAGGAAGGAAGGGAGAGAAGGAAGGAAAGTAAAAAGAGGAAGGAAAGAAGGCAAATGAAGAAAGGAAAGAACAAAAGGAAGGAAAGGAGGGAAAGAAAGAAGGAAAGAGAAAGGAGGAAGGAAAGGAAGAAAAGAAGGGGGGGTAGAAAGGATGTTAATTCTCTCAAACTTTTTTTCTGCATATTAAGCAAACTGAGTTTTAGTTTCCTAAAGTACTATTTGTCTAAACAGAAAATAAGGAAACAGGAGAAGAAATATTTGACCAAATATTGTATTGGTCCAAATGTAGACTTTATTTTTGCTCCAAATATAACTGGTAGAAGAAATGAGTTTGCCCTAAAATTAGACGAAGGTGCCTTAGTATTACTTTTCAGTCTATAACCTGTGTGCATGTTTTATTTTTTCCCCTTTCAAAGAGATCTTATTTTAATTGTGCAGACTATCATTGAAGAACTCTATTTGAACCAATATACTATAGGAGAATTTTTGAGATGTTGCTTTTGAAATTTCATTATTTTCCTTGGTATCTTAGAAATGAGTCTTTAGACAATCTAGAGAGGTTTTACCTTTCTCTTATCATATCTCTAAGGGCAATGGGGGTGAGGATGAGTTTATAAGTGGCATAGTAGTGGACTATTATTTCAAGGACTTCTGTAGAGAGAAAGTGCATAACCTGTATATTCAACCTTCCAGTGAAATATAGAGGAGACAATGCAGCCTTGGAATATTTGAACTCATTATATAAAACATTAGATGTCTTGCCTGGGGGCAGGGTGGGGGAAGGAAGAAGCAGGAAATATATATTACACAGATTTAGCCCAACATATTCAAAAGATTTTTTTAAAATAATAATGTTCTTGTGACCCACTGAGTTTAATTATTAAGAAAGAACTGTATCAAAGAGCAAATACTTATCACAGCATTATAAAACATTGGAACCAGAAAGAACTTTAGAACCTGGTACTTAAGAGCCTAGAACGTAGGCCTTTAGAGCTGTATGAGGATATAGATCAAAGAATATTAGTTTTTCAAAGTCCATAAAAAACATGTAGTCAAATTCTTTCATTTTACAATGAACAAATTTGAGAGGAGTAATGTGCTAAAGGTCAGATACCAGGGTGCATAGAGACTAACATTTAATAGGTATGTAATAAATATTTATTTAATTGAATTTAACTGAGCCCACCTGAATTCAATGGAATTAAATGCAGGCTTTCTTTTTTACTGCCCAAATTTGTTTACTGATGGCCCAATCCAATCTGATCCAATGAAGCATATAGGTGGCACAGGCACAGTGGGTAGAGTGCTGGGCCTGGAGTCAGGAAGACCTGAGTTCAAATTTGGCCTCAGATACTTACTAGCTATGTGATCCTGGGCAAGTTCCTTAACCTCTGTGTGTTAACCTCTGTGTTTCTCATCTGTGAAATGGGGATAATAATACCTACCTCCCAGGGTTATTGTAAAGACCAAATTTGATAATAATTGTGAAGTATTTAGCATAGCGCCTGGCATATAGCAAGTACTATATTAATGCTGACTATTAACAGTATTGTTATTAACTAAATGTAATTCAATCCAAAAGGCAGTTATTAGATAAATAAATGTGCAAATACTGGGAAGAAGGACAAAATGACATACATTTCTTTATTCAATTACTTTATTCAATTACAGAAGCTTCTCAGAAGGTTTTTTTTCTTCAGGGGGAAAACAACATGTGTGGACATATGCATAAATACAATAATTTGAAGATGAAGTATGTGGTACAGTACTTAGAATCAGAAAGACTCATCTTTGTGAGTTCAAATCCAGCCTCAAACACTTACCAGCTGTGGGACCCTGGGCGAGTCACTTAACCATGTTTGTCTTAGTTCCTCATCTCTAAAATGATCTGTAGTTGGAGGAGGAAATGGCAAACCACTCAAATATCTTTGCAAAGAAAACACCAAATGGGGTCACAAAGAGTCAAATGTAACTGGAAAATGACTGAACAACAACAGAGAGAGCAGTGAAAACTGTGGGACTCGGGAAAGAATTCCCAGAGGAGGCAATACATGAGCTGAACCTGGAATAAAGTTAAAGAATTTCAGAGGCAGAGTTGAGGACAGAATGAATTCTATACACACAAACATCTCTACAATGTATATGAAGGCCAATAGCATGAAATAAGCCTGGAGAAATAAAATTTATCTAGACTGACTTTTGATTACTGATCATGATAGACTTTTAGAAATCAAATGGAGGAATTTCCTTTTATTTCTTTTTTTCTTCTTCTTCCTCCTAGAAGCAACAGGAAACCACCAGAGGTTCTAAAGTAGGAAGTCTGGGGCGGCTAGGTGGCGCAGTGAATAGAGCACTGGCCCTGGAGTCAGGAGGACCTGGGTTCAGATCCAGCTTCAGACACTTAACACACACACACACACACACACACACACACACACGAAAATCTAGCTGTGTGACCTTGGGCAAGTCACTTAACCCCAATTGCCCTCCAAAAAGTAATAAAATAAAATAGGGAGTAAGTCAGTAAATATTCCTGTTGTGTGCCAAGCCCTGTTGTAAACCTGGGAGGGGAATGATGTGCCCACATATACAAATACCTTTGTGTTGTTCTCATAGTTAGGAATTTTTGTACTTCTGTTTGAAAGGTGATCACTTTTTAGCCAACTATTAAGTTTCTAAAAGTTCTAAAGTGACTTTAGCTCTGCCACGGACTTCATCTCTTCAACAATGGCATATGTGGATCCCAAATTGTTAAATGATGTGTTTAGGGTTACACAATTAGTAAGCATCCAGGGTTGGATTTATTCTCATGTCTTCCTGACTTCAGGTCCAGCACTATCCTGAGAACTACTTTAGATTGTGGATTGTCTTGAAACACCTATAACTGATGAAAGGGAATTAGAAAAATTCTAAATCTGTCCCTTACTATCTGTGTGACCCATGTTCCCTCACTAGGCCTCAGTTTCCTCATCTGTAAAATGAAAGGGTTGGAATATAATATCTGAGGTCTCTTCCAGCTCTTTGAATATCTCTAATTCTATCTCCTTGAGGTCTTGTATCCATAAAATGAAATTTAATGGTTTGTTGTTATTAGTATCCATGAATGTTTCTGTGTTTTATACTGCGATATTTTTTATTTCATCAATGTGGCTGTTCCATACACTAAATCAGGTTATAAACCCATCCATTCCTGCCCATACTGTAAAGTTTTCCTCCCTTTCCATGTCTATGCCCAAGCCCATTGCATAATATAATAATAATAATTATCAAAAATTAATCTGTAAAACCATTTAGAAATGCTATAACACTTAGAAATGAATAGTTTTGGGGAAAGTATCTTTACTCCTTCATTACCCCCTAAAGATTGTTTCCTTCATCGAGACAGAGACAGGATGGGAAAATCTATTAACACCAGTAGCTAAACCTGATAGTGAATAGTTCCAATTTCATGGTATTTTTCTCTGTGAATGAACTCCTACAGTTTAAAAAATGACTGCTAAAAATATGGAAATCATGTATATAATAAAATAGGTGCCGTTTGGGATAACTGGGTAATTAATTCATTCTTCATCAGCACGTCTGCAGCTACCCGATGTATTGCATATATCTGTGGCTCATTAGTAATGCGAGAGAGACACTCAATGTTGAAATTATTTTATATACGATTTGGCTGAGATTGTATCTCCATTACTTTATCTCGATTACTTAATGTGAGGTGTTGGAGTTTCCTGGGCTTCAATGAGACATTTGAAATGCACCAGTTGCCTCTTTTAAAACAATTTAATTCTATTAAATATAATAATATTTAGCACTTAGAAGGTATCATCTCCCTTCAAATGGAAACATTAACTGCTGTAATTAATCCTCCTAGCACTCCTCCAGGCTAAAAATACAAATAGAAATAAAGAAAGCAATTAAGAGCAGGTGTACCTTGGTATGAAAAGGAAGTGTGATTAGAGAATCAGCCTCTGACTCAGGCAGGACTCCTGGGTTCCGTTTCTTCTAGGACGATGCTTTTATCCCTCAGTTTCTTTAGCACATCATAATTTTAGCTCATCAATCTATGTAACCATCAAATAGGAACTGAAGATTCATGAGTTTATGTTGAGTCTTTTTTTCTTAAATTCTCTGGAACAAATTTAATATGAAACTATTGTTATAATTTATAAAAGAAGCTTTCAGACTTTAAAGCACTATGCAAATGCCAGCTATGGTCAACAAAGTGGAGGGAAGACTATAGTTTATCCTGTGGTCCAAGTAGCCCCTGCATTTTTTGTGAATGAGGTAACAAAAGGTGATAATGGCTGGCATAGAATGTTGGAAGCCATATAATCCATGCCTGCCCTTACACAAACACACACACACACACACACACACACACACACAAACACACACCAATGAGGGGGGAAACAAAGGCCTGGGAAAACTTGGCCAAGATTGAATACATAATGAATTGCACAAGGTAAAATTTTAATTAAAAAATTTTTTTTGCTGGGCAGTTGGGGTTAAGTGACTTGCCCAAGGTCACACAGTTTATTTTGTGTTAAGTGTCTGAGGCTGGCTTTGAACTCAGGTCCTCCTGACATCAGGGCCAGTGCTCTATTCACTGTGCCACCTAGCCACCCCTAGAAGGTAAAATTTTACACGAGAACTCTTGGCTTTGGCTCTAAGGCCAATGCAGTGCATTTTCCTGATTCTCTCTCTCTCTCTCTCTCTCTCTCTCTCTCTCTCTCTCTCTCTCTCTCTCTCTCTCTCTCTCCCCCATAACTTAGAAAGTTATAAGTGGGAAAGAATTTAGAGATCTTCAAGTGCACCCTCCCCCCTGCCGATTTTATAGATGAGGGGATTAAGACCCAAAGAGACATAAACAAATGAATGCATGCATGCATGCATGCATGCATGAATAAATAAATAAAGCTTCTCCAAAGACAAAGAGCAAGGAAGGGTTTATGGAAGGTAAGTATACTCTACTCAGTTGGGTCAGATTTCCTGAAAGGCAACATCATCACTTCTGACTGTCACATATTAGGGAGGGCATCAGAAAGTTAGAAAGCTGAGCCTAGAGGCAGAAAAAACTTGTCTGGGTTCAAATCTGCCCTCAGAAACTTACTAGCTGTGTGAGACTGGATGAGTCACTTAACCCCTCAGTTTCCTCAGATGGAAATGGCAAATTTCTCCAATATCTTTGCCAAGGAAACCCCAAATGGGGTCAAAAAAATTGTACATAACTTAAGTGACTGAACAACAACAATCAGAAAGTTGGAGGATGTTTAGAGAAAGACAACCAAGATAGGGAAGAACTTTTAAGTTCAGGGCACTTGAAGAATGGCTGAAGAACTAGTTTGTTCAGCTGGAGAAGAGATTGAGAGGGCATATGAAAGCTTTATTCAAATTTTTGAAGGCTGGTCACGTGAAGAATATTTAGACTTTGGCCCCAGAAAACAAAACTGGTGGATGTATTACTGTTGTGAAAACTTAAATTTAGGCGCCCCCCCCACCCCCACCCCATGTCCCAGGTGGGTGTTTTTGGTTGGGGAAAGTCTAAGAATTAGAGTCATTGAAAAAGTTTAATGGACTTCCTCAGGAGCGCCTCTCTTATTGAAAATCTTTCAAATTTGGGTATGTTGTGGAGAGAATTTATTTTTAAGTATGGGCAAGCTGGACAGACTCTGCCATTCTATTAGTCTGACTTGAACTGAACTTTCTGATTCTGGGCCCAGTGTGTATTTTATTTTTATTTTTGAACTATATTGCCTTTATCACTTTAATTTAAAATTTTTCTCAAGTCAGTTAATGCTGTGTGCTTATTTTTTATTTATTTATTTATTTTTAAAGCAATTGGGGTTAAGTAACTTGCTCAAGGGTACAGGGCCAGTCATTATTTATGTGTGGGTGCTCATTTTCTGAGGCCAGATCTGATCTCAGTTCGTCCCAACTCCGGGGCCAGCACTCTTACTCACTGTGCCAACTAGCTACCCCTCTGTGTGCTTACTTTTGTTTTCACCGAAGGTTTGTCGTGAATATCTTAAAACTTCATCCTTTTAAGGATATTTTTTATTTAGTGAGGACTAGTTTTAAGTTTATTGGATAGGTAGGGGGAGGTGGTTTCCTGAAATAATGTATAATGTGATCATTATTGTGATTGGGAGTATAATGATTACCAACTCTAGTGGACAGATCTTTTTTTCAAGAGGGGCTAAATCATCATTTATTTGCATACAATGTTGTTGAAATGTAATCAACAGCCTTGCTGTTCTGAAGAGAGAAGAACCCTGGCAGAAAAGCTGCCACCAAGACAATGCCTTCTAGGATTGATTAACTTTGCCAGGCCTGCCAGAGAGCCTCTATGTGGGAGGGTGTCAGAAACAAGTGGAAGAATAAAACTTTTGAAACCAAAAGTGAAGAAAGGACAAGAAGGGATTCCCAAATTAAGACCCTTCTACTCACAGTCATGTTCAAGGGTTTATGTTGTGAAACGGGCAGAAGAGATTAGGGGACAGAAACAGAAATGTTAGTCATTAAAGAGAAACAATCTTTACAACTATCCAAGTGCCCCTCACTGAATCTGATTATATGACGATAGAATATCAGAAGTTCAAATTTTGCAGGTCATAAAGCTTAAATTCTACATGAAGCATGAATTCCTATGGCAGCATGCTTTATACATATGTACATGTAAGGCACATATGTATTGTATAACAGAAGTTTAGATTTCAAAGGCATTTCCAAGGCCATACAGTTGAAACTCTACCTGAAGCATGAATCCTTACTGTGACAGCATACTTTATACATACATATATATGTGTATGTATGTATATGTATATATGCATTTAAAATAGCAGTTATTTTCTCTTCCTTTTCCTTCCCCCCTTCCCCCAATGAAAAACAAATCCTTGTAACAAATAAACGCATATAATAATAATTGTTGTTATTGTTGAATCATTTTTCAGTTGCACACAAGTCTGTGAACCTATTTAGAGTTCTCTTGGCAAAGATACTAGAGTGGTTTGCCATTTCCTTCTCCAACTCATTTTATAGATGAGGACCTGAGGCAAACAAGGTTAAGTGACTCACCCAGGGTCACACAGCTAGCAAGTTTTGGAGGCTGGATTTGAACTCAGGAAGATAAGTCTTCCTGACTCCAGATATGGTACTCTATCCACTGTCTCACCTAATTGCCCCGATTACTACCATTTATATGACACTTAAAGATTTACAGAGTACTTTATATGTATTATCTCATTTGATACTCACAACAGTTCTGTCGAGGAAGGTTCTATTATTAATCCCCATTTTCCAGATGAGGAAATTGATACTGAGAAGTTAGGTGATTTGCTCGGGGTTGCTAATTTAATATCAGAAACAGGATTCAAATGAAATCTTCCTAACTCTCCATCCAACACTCTATTCACTATTCTACCTAGCTGCCATATTTTACCACTTTTTTTAGCAGAGCGATCTCTGACAAGTTTATGGAGTCATAGGACATGTTAGTTAGGATTTTTAGCACAATAACCTTATTTTTACAAGTGAGGAAGCTCAAAGTTTACAAGTGAGGCTCAAAGAGATTATGAAACTTATTCAAAAACACACAGGCAGTGCTGAAGTGGGCATTTTAACCCAGGTCTACTGTCTCCAAATTTAGTGTTCTTTCCACTGTATCATTTAAGATTGTCTCAATAGAATTTCCATGGTTTAATTTAATTAATCAGTCTCTATTATTCAATGTTGCTTAATCACTTACTATCTCTCAGGCTCATTTTCCTCATTTGTAAGTTGGAAATGATACAGAAAATGATTATCTCATATCATACAGCAGTTATGAGGATCAAATAGGATAATTATGCATGGTAATGCTTAAAGTGTCATCTGTATATATGTGTGTATATGTGTATATATATCTATATACATATATACACACATTTCTATGTATATATGTGTGTATATATATAATATAACCATACACACATAAAATACATATATACATACATACATACATACATACATACATATATAATATATAAGTAATCTACCACATATTGTATGTACACATTAATGTTATTGTTGTTCTTGACTGATGATAAGCCTCTACTGGGAACATCTATAGTAACCAAGAATTCACTACCCCTTAAATCATTCAATTCTTTTGCTTAACAGATCTTAATGCTACAAAGTTTTATTTATACTAAAATGAACTCTGTCATTCTCTAACTTCAGCCCCCTTAGAACTAGTTTCACTTTTTAATGCAAATCTAATCAAATTTGAAATCTAGCTAAATCAAATACCTTAACCTGTTAACATATAATTCATTACTTGGTTTCTTCAATTCAGCATTTCCAGGAATATCTGAATGTTTATGATTATGTTAAATACGGGCTGTTAATGTGGACTTTTAAATAGAACACTCATTTAAAGCTTATAGATCATAGTTTTTCCTTGGGAGATTATAAAATACAATAGTTTCTGAGTCTTATGCCAGTGTACTTAGAACATAACAATCAATAATTTAATCTCACTCCCAATACATACCCAATCATCTTCTCCCTCTGACACAGTAGCATTATTCTGCATGACTCTCAGTTCTAAAACAAAAGCCATTTGGATAGTTAATGTTTGCATTTTAAAATTCAAAATGTGTTCAACAACCAATTGTCTGAAAAGAGGTTTTAAAAAAATAGATCTAGTCTGTCTGCCTTAGATATTACACACTGTGTTTACAAACACTGCAGTGGAAATATACAGGCATTGTTTAGAATCCTCAGTAGAAGGTGACGAGCAGGGAGAAAAACACATTTAAAAGTTATTTTTGTATGGGATGGCTCTCTGAAAGGGGACAGGAAACCAAAACACTAGGAAAAGTTTTGGAGACATAAAAACAAAAGAAATCAATAAAATATATTTTTAAAAACTCATCTCCATATAAGAGAGTGTATCACACTGTGAGAGGGTTTTGGATTAAGCTTTATTGATTATGATGTTCATTGTGGGTCTCTAGGAAGACAACTTTTTTCTTCCACCCATGGATGAAATGAGTTAATGCAAAAAAAAAAAAGTACCCCAGAATGACTGAGATTAAGAAATCAAAAGAAAGCCTTTTGTTCTGGAAAGACTAGGTCTGTATTCCGATGACTTACCTGGTCAGCTCTAATATATATCAGCTTTGGGAGTGTATAATTTGAAGCTGGAAAAGACCAAAGATTTTTCTAGTCTAACATCCTCAATTTACAGATGACGAAACTGAGTTCCGAGGTGCTAAAATGACTTGCATATGGATGACACTGCTAGTGAATAAATAGTAGAACCAGGATACTACTTCAATTCTTCTGCCTCCAAATCCATTTCTATTTTTAGTATACTATGATGCCTTTTTCTCAAGAACTCTGACCCTCATATTTCCTCCCTGAAAAATGAAAATCATACACTCATATCCTAATCTTGAGATATCTCTGTTGGATTCCAGGGGGTAGGGAACTTCATTCATTTTTCCCCCTCTAAGAGGTCTTTCTCCTCTGGACTTAAGCATTTCGTTTGACTAATTACAGTCCTAGGATAGGGGAAGGGTGGGAAGAATCTGGCCTTTAATGAGAACAGTTAGGTTCTTTTCCTCAGATTATTTGGTTCATAAAACATCCTACCCTAGGGCCCCCAGGGGAAAAATACTTGTAGCTTAATATAAAGTTTACATCTAGGGTTTCATCAAAATGCAGAAAGTAAAAAGGTACACAGTGGACACTATGAATCAGGTATGGGACTGGCAATATATTCTTATACACAAACGAAATGCTAAACATAAAAGACTTAGAGCATATATTAATAGAACAACTTAAAACAGAATTCACTAACTTTGAAATACTGTTACAATCTGCTAGGAGAATGATATTTTAAAACTCATAAGAACATAAAGCAGTTTGCAGGACTCCTAATTAGGCATTTTATATATTATCACAGTTATATACTGTATAAACAGTTCCTGGTACATTTCTGCTTATAAAATGGTCACACATGGGTCAATACTCCCTTTTTTTTCTTTTTTTGTGGCCATCCTCTCTAAGATTATTGGAGTAATTTATGGGGGATTTTTCCTATGCTACTTGCTCCAGTCTTATGGAACCACAGACTTCCACACTTCCTGAATTGGCATGGTTTTCCTTCTAGCCTGGATGCACTCATCTTAAGATTGATACTCTTTCACCTGAGATTAGGAAAGGATAACTATAAAAGAAGCACCCTGTTTCCATGCTCATACTTGAGATTTGAACACTTCCCCATTTGTTTCATGTAAAGTCTGAGAGAAAATTATAATACCATATATTTATAAGGACCAAGGGGTTACAATTACACAAATAACAACTTTCAATGTATATGTCTCAATTGAAGATCCGGATGAATCTGTAGACAGGGAAAAGATTATTTCCATTTCATAAATGATGAAGTTGAGGCCAAAGAGATTAACCAACCTGCCTATATTTATGTATAGAGTCATTAGTAGAGATGGAACATAGCTGTTCTTGACTCTAGAAGGAGAAAGAGAAGGGACTCTTACTCTTGGCATAACTCATCAGGTACTTTGTCTCCTAAGTCCTAATGGAAAAGATAATAAGATGGTAAACTTTTTTTTTTTCTTGAAAGAAATGTTAGAGAAAATCTAGTCATGTCACTTCAGTTTATGGAAGAAACTGAGGGATGGAGAGGAAGAATAATATGCCTGAGGTCAGACATTATTAAGTGGTAAAACGAGTGATTCATGGTCCAGTCTTCTGCTTCTAAATCCAGTTTTCTGTTCACTAAACCATTAAAGATTTTCAAATAAAGTGGTCTGCAAACCTGATTCTTTGTTAGTAAATCATTTGACTTTCCTTTTAAAAATTGAGTATAAGTAACATCCATAACATTTCTTCCATAGATATGGATTGGCCCCTAGTCTATTACTTCTATTCTTTCAGAGCTATGTAAAGGCACTGAGAATTTATGACTTGGCCATGTTTACAGTGTTAGTGTGTGTCCAAAACAGGACTTGAATCTGTATAATCCTGATTCTGAAACTAGGCACTATATGCAACGCCACATTGTAAGTCAGAAACACATATTCATCATTTCAGTTTAATAAATGAAACTAACACTCAGAGAGTTGAACTGACTTTCTAATCACTCTATTCTTGTACCTAGTCCTTGACACAGGACGATCATCAAATATGTATGCTACAGGAAAGTAAACTTGCCAAATGGCTGGCAATATTCTATACTTCATTATTCAAGGGATGGTTAATGAGCATTTTCTTTTGTAAAAGTGGTGTTCCCCACAACTAACAAAAAAACCACATGCTATCATTATTAAGAGAAAACATGACAGACTAAACTTATTTCCTTTTTTGTCAGATTACACAGACTGGCATATCAAATCAGAGTCAGAAATAAGAACTAAAACATAATTGATGGGCTGGATCTATGGGCAACATAAAATGACATTTTAAAGAACATGTAAAAGACATTTTGAGATATGTAAAGTCTTATACTTTGGTTAAAAAAATAACTTCCTAAATACCAGATGGGGGAGACATGATTAGAGACTAGTTTGAGAAAGATCTGGGCAATTTAGTTAACCAAAAAAAAATTTGACTCAATAGTGTGATAAGATAGCCAAGAAAACTATTTATAAAAATAAGTTTTATTAAGAGAGGGAACATGGAAGTAATAGCTGTGCTGCCCTTAGACTAGGTTTGATTATACCTGGAGTATTGTGTTAGCTCCACCCACCAAGAAAATCCCAAATCCAGTCCTTATTCTTATTGATAAACTCGTTGGTTGCTGTTCAGTCATTTCAATTGTCTCTGACTCTGTGACATCATTCAGATTTTCTTGGCAGAGATGCTTAAGTGGTTTGCCCTTTCCTTCTCCAGCTTGTTTTAAAGATGAGGAACTGAGGCAAACATAGTTAACTAACCTTCCCAGTGTAACATAGTTAGCAAGTTTCTGAAGCCAGATTTTAACCCAGAAAGATGAATCTTCTTACTTCAGGCCTAGCACTCTATTACTGCATTACCTCAATGCCTCTCATTTGGAGTACTTATGGAAAATTCACTTCAGTGTAGAATGTTTTTGCCAGTACAAAGGAGAAACCATGGCAGTAGGGGGAAAAGAGGTATTGGAAACCTGATTTGGGTTACTGACTCACTGCTGCCCATACCTATTTGGATTATTGAAGAAGCTACTATTTTCCTATTAGATGGATAAATACAACTCCTTACTTTCTTCCTTCCCCAGTCCTACTCCATCATGTAATGATTTTAGTTAGGCAGTGTTATATCTGGAGCTGAGAAAAGAATATCCAGAAATGTGGGTTCTCTTTTGCCTTCAATAAAAATTTATACTGATAATATATAATTGATGTTGAAGATGGTAGTGTAGAAGCAGGAAAACTTCATGAGCTCCCCCCATAATCACCTCAAATACCTATAAAATATAACTCTAAACAAACTTTAGAGCTACAGAACCCAGAAGTGCCAGATAGAAACAAATCTCTCACTAAAGGCAGCCCAGCAGGCCAGCAAGAAGGGTCCATTGCAATGTGCTGGGAGCCAAGCCCAGCCCTGGGTGAGTCCACGATTTTAGCCTCAAGGCACCTGGACCAGCAGCAGCTGGAGTGCACTTTGGGAAAGTGGATCACAGCAGATGTGGTGGTTTCCAGAATTATCAATCCATAAATGCCAGAGACAAAGTAAAAGGTCACTGTGGATCTCTGTTGGAACTGGGGGTGGGGGGAGCATGGTCTGGCCCCTGACCTCTGGGACGGGAGGTGGTGGAGGCGCAGTGGCCCTGCAGCCACATGGCTGTGTCAGAGCAACTGGCCTGCAGATCATAGGGGGACCAAGCGACCAGTCTGAGGGCTAATTGCTCTTGCTTTAACCTGCTTGGATCTGGATCACAGTCTTGGGTAGAGGTCCTCGAGTGTGTGACCAGTTGCCAGAACATGTGGGGGCTACAGAGAGGGCACCCAAATAATATCTCTGGCAGCTGTGAAAACAGTGCTCTCCTCTCTGGAAGCAGAGTTCTACTGTGGCAAAAAGCTCAAAAGTCAAGTAATTGAGTGGCAACATGAGCAAGAAAAAGAAGCAAAGCAAGCACAACATTCAAACCTTAGATTCCTTTGTTGGGGACAAAAAGGATCAACACATGGAATGGGAGGGAGACAATGAAGTCAGAACTCCTGCACCAAAAATTCCAAGAAAAATATGAATTGGTTATAGGCCATGGAGGAGCTCAAGAAGGATTTTGAAAATCAAATAAGAGAAGTGGAGAAAAAATTGGGAAGGGAAATGAGAATGATGGAAGAAAATCATGAAGAGGGAGTCAACAGCTTGACTGAGGAAAACAACACCTTAAAAAACAGACTAACTCAAATGGCAAAAGAGGCCCAAAAAGGCAATGAGGAGAAGAATGCATTAAAAAGCCAAATTTGCCAGATGGAAAAAAAATCTCAAAAGCTCACTGAAGAGAATCATTCCTTCAGAATTAGATTGGAGCAAATGGAAGCTAATGACTTTATGAGAAATCAAGATACTATTAAACAGATCCAAACAAATAAAATAGAAGGCAATGAGAAATATCTCATGGGAAAAACCACTGACCTGGAAAATAGATCCAGGAGAGATAATTTAAAAATTATTGGACTACCTGAAAGCCACAATCAAAAAAAGAACCTAGAGATCATCCTTCAAGAAATTCTCAAAGAAAATGGCCCTGATATTTTAGAAGCAGGGGGCAAAATAGAAATTGAAAGAATTCACCAATCACTTCTTGAAAAAGATTCCCTGACTGAATATCCTAACTTTTTTCATATATTTCTCCCTGCTCAGTAGAACAACAGGTTATGTCCATTCATCATTTTCCTGAGAAACAGCAGGTGTGTCCATGCACTCAACCACAACCACATCCACCTAATCTCAAACAGGATCACAATAGCAAGCCAATCAGAAAGCAGCACCACCATGGTGCCCAAATAGGATGTGGACCCCAAAACAATAGAAAGGACTTTCCCTAAGTAGGCAGCTGTGCAGTAATACTAAAGAACTGACCTAGAGTGAACTTATGACATAGAGAGGCTTATTGTAATATTATACACTCACCCCTAAATGGGATTTTTTATATGCATTGTGGGTAATCACTTGTGCAGTTCCACTGTGGCTGGGACACCTCCCCTATTACTTAATCCCTTAACAAACACCTCTTACCTTTTTACTATTCATCATTGCTGTTATATAATTACATCTTTGCCCTATAATATCCATCTTGCTTTCTTTAAAGTAGTTGATTCCTCTTGGAACTTAGCCTACTTCATGAGAGGCGTCAATCTCAGGAAATGCCATTCTTCTAGGACATGACTCCTCCACCTCCAGATGCCCTGCAGTCCAATGACATCAGACTCTTTGCTGTGAAAGCATTCAATCTCGTGACTCTATGTATTTTTGCTGATTCTCCCCCAAGCCTAAAATTCTCTAACATCATCTCTGCTTCCTTGGCCTTCCTAGCTTCCTTCAAGTCCTACAATCCTATCTTTTGCCAGTAACCTTAACAACCTTCTTACTGCCTGTGCCTTCCCTCTGTTGATCATCTGTAGTTTATCTTGTATATAGCTTTTCTGTACTTAACTGTTTGTATGTTGTTTTTTGCAGTAGCCTGTGAGAACAGGAACTGTTTTTGCCTTTCTTTGTCTCCCCAGGCTTCAGCTTTGAACATAAAAGGCGCTTAATAAATGCTTGTTGGCTTCAGTTGGCATCAAAGGGATCATTGTGAAGCACAAACAAACTAAGTATTATGAAAGTGCTTTTTAAACATAAGGTGGTTATATAAATGCAAATTTTTGTTATTTTTTCTTTTGATCATGATGATGATAATGCCTATTGTCTGGCACATTGCCTGGCAATGAGAACTTGCCTGAGAGCTTAATAAATGCTTATGGATTATAATGTTGATTTTTGACCCCATTTTGAAAAGGTCCATGAACATCTATATCTCTACTAGGGTTGTTAAGGCTTTAACAAGGCTCAATATTAAGGTTTTTCTGTCACCCCCAACTCCCCTCCCATCCCCTCCAGTCACTCAGCTATTTTTCAGTTGTTTCTGAAAATGGGTCAAACTATCTCTTGTCAACAGAGGGCAGCATAGAAGGAAGCTAGAGAAAATCAGCCAACATTTGTCCCTTTCACTCCCCTGCTTCTTTGCCTGAATTATCTGGTCCAAAGGGTTTAGCTGTTGGGTCCTGAACCTTGCAACAGGCCTGGAGGCCCAGGGCAATCATTTGGATTGATTGGCCTGGCAACCTGTCTAGCTCCTGGACAGTTCTAAATATTAATTTTAAATTTAGAGCCAACCTGGTGCTCCTGAAAGCAAGTGAGGTACTTTTGGATACCTTGATTGTATCCCTCCGGTCCCTCAGGCCATTGCACAAATCACTGCTCCAGGGCACTGAGTGATGCCCTAATGATACCCTTGGGTACCTCCTCATGCTGTCACCACCTAGAGAGCAGTTTTCTCAACTAGCTGGATGGTATCCATAAAAATACTTAACGTCCATGGAGAAAGGAACTACATAATGCAACCTATTACTATAGTTGTTGTTTTTAAATTGAAACATTTCTTTACCAGAGCAGAGTTAGAGCTTATACTTTATTTGGGGGAAATAAAAGTCCGTACACTATCTGAATTCAGATTCTGGCTGAAATCCTCGAAAGGTTTATGAATGTTGCATTCAGAATACTTATTTAGTTAGATGGGCCTATGATCTACAGCCAGAACTTGCCTACGGCTATGAGGGCATTTTACCAAGGGTGCCATAAGGGGGAGCAGGAAAGAGGTGGGAGGGTAGAGAAAAAGGAATTTCCTTCTTCCCCCATCCTATACCCTACATAGATTGGTTTCCTGGGCAGACTTCTCCCCAGCTTGGATCCAGACTTCCCTCAGAGTCTCAAGATTATATCCCTTTCTCAGGGCTGCCTGACTTGAGCTCCAGAACAACAGTTTCAACTGCTGCAAGGTCCCTGTGTAATAACTGTTAGGTAGTCTTCCTCCCTAGTAAACTCTATTTTAGCCACTCACACATACACACATATTATTATTATTATTATTATTATTATTATTATTATTATTCCCATTTTATAGATCATGAAACTGAAACTTGGCCAAGTTAAGTGATGTTTCCAAGGTCACATACCTAGTAGGTCTTAGAGAACAGAGTCTAGCCCAGGTCTCTCCTTAGCCCAAGTACAACATGATACCATCCTCTCTCCCTGTCCTTTACCTTGGTCTCTGTTTCCTCACCTGTAAAATGAAGTAGATGGATTCTCAAAGCCCTTTCTACAACTAAACTCTAAGGATAATAGGAACCCATTTTATCCTAAACAGCAGTTGGTTAGTTTTGAAAAGAAAATGACTAATCAGTCTTATCTGTTCCTTTGGAGTAGGACCTTCTCTGGGCAAAAAAAAGCTTAGCTTTCTCTCACATGTTTTTTAATTCAATAAAATGAGTAAAGGAGAGTAGAGAATTTTAGAGCAGGGAAGGGCTCATCTGGCTCAATCTCCTTATATTGCAAAGGGAAAATGAGGTCTAGAAAGTTGAAATGACTTTTCCAAGGTCACAGCACCAGTTAATGCAGAACTGGGGCTAAAACCAATTATCTCCTGACTCTCCTTGCTCTTTTTACTACATCTTTGCCTTTAAACAATTCATATATGTTGTTAAATGCTCTTGAACATAATAAAAATGTATGCCTTTAAACCAATTTCATAATTCAGACTTTAGACTAATTTAGACAATTCTCACCCCCTAATTAGCACAAATTCATAATGGATTTACTTTTACTATTCATACAAATTTGGCCTATTAAGTTTTTCTTCCTTGTTGATCTGTACTTCACAACACAAGGTTGAGCGAGCAGTCTTTTCTAATTACCACTGTGGTTCCATTATGATTAACTGTTGCCTTTCTATTTTGAGGCTGCTATCCCAGGAGTGCATATTATTATTAAATATAGCTATGGTACTCACTTGAGAATGTGTTTTGTAGATTTGAAACAGCTTTACATTTCTATTTAATGTATACTCTCTGCTTTTAGCAGAAGCCAAATGAAATTTGGACAGGCATTGCTTTTGGAGAAGGGTACAGAGACAGGAGAGTTCATATAACCTAGTACGTTTTAAGACAATGAATAAAAATGATATAATGTCTGGGCTTTTAAAAAAAATCATTGGAAGTGAGGCATGGCTTAAGGGATATTTGGACTTGGAATCAAAACCTGTAGGCTCTAATTCCAGGTTAACAGCCAAACCCTGTTTGTCAGTTCTTCCCCATGAAGGTTATTTTCCTTCCTTGTTGTATGAAAATGTGAGTATCTATTTCCCCTACATCACAGGATAGTAAGGGAAGGGAACATTATTTATACATGAGCTATGAGATCATATATGATCATATTTTTCACAGATGGAAACATGCATAGAAAACTGTGAGGTAAATAACAGAAATTCAGTTTGCATAAAAAATACATTAAATGCCTATTTGCAAGGCACTGTGAATAAAAATTTAAAAAAATAGGATAGATTGCACTGAATGATATGTTAAATAAATTGAAAGCAATGGAGTTGAAGGAAAACAAGAAATATGAATTCCCTCCAATTCTAAACTGCATTATACTCAATTAGGTCATAGGTGATGGTCCATATAGTGTATTTAACATCTTTGTTGCTTTTCGCCTTTTATCCTTGAGATTGTTATGAAAGTGTAGTAGAAAGGTATTAGTGGCAAAATTGAATCGTGGTAATTAGCTGCCTCAAATTAAAAGAGTATAACATCTTAATTGAGACCTTTTTGAAACCATTCCCCACTAAGAGCCTCCATGTTAATGCACCACAAACTGGATCCCAGTCTCCTGTTCATCTCTACATATAATTGCCATTGCTAGTAATTAGACCTATGTAGGCCCACAAAGGGAATAATAGACACTGTTGAATCAAAATTATGAACTCTTTAAGAGCTCTGCCTTGTGAATGAACAAGCTGTATGCCAGTCTCACTCATTTAATAATGAACAATTGATTAAATCTTAGGTCATTCATGAGCACATAATCCATCTGTCAGGTGTTTCAGACTTAGGTTTTTTTAGAAGATAAAAAAACAAAACAAAATAAAAATAAACTATTCTTCCATCACCTAATGGCTTTCATCTGTCTAGTGAATGCAGAAGTCAGCTTCCTAGAAGGGAGACATAACAAGGCATAGAATCATAGCATTAGGAAGACATTACGATAGTGGGAAGCAAAGTTATATGAAAACAAAGGTGCTTGTATGTTTGTTGTTTATCTCTATATAAAACATATACAACTTTCAAAACAGGAGTGAATACCAAGATTGGAGACTATAGAGGGTTTTTGTTTTATTTTACTTTAAAAAAAGGAAAATGTGGACTTTTTTTTTGGAAGAGGCAATATTTGAGAATGGTGAAGAGGTAAAATCTTTATGAGAAACTATGTAGTATTTAGTAGAAAAGGGCAGGAAACAGGTGATTCATCATTAATTTTTATAGAACAATAAGAAAAACAGTAACTGATATTTCTCTAGAATTTTATGCAGTCAGTGTACTTTACCAACAATGTCTAAGGAGTTGGCTTTGTATAGGAGAGAGAATGTTGGATTTGAAGTCAGGAAAGACCTGGGTTTGAAGCCTACCTATGACTCTTAGTCATTGTATAACCAACAGTAGTAAGTCATTTAACATCTGAGTCTCAGTTTCCTCACATGCAAAAAGGAGGTGAGAATAACTCTTCTACTTGGCTCATGGTATTTTTATGAATATCAAATGAAATAATGTGTCTATAGGTCTTGATGTCCTAAAGTCCTATATGCATATCACCCATATGCATATAGCATCATCACTATCATATTCTTACCTGATTCTTCCAACAATCTGATGATATGGGTAATGTGAGTGGTATTTCCACCAGGATGAGGAGAGATGAAGTAACTTTGCACACGGAGATTTTCAAGTGGAAGCTAGGTAACCACTCCTTGGAATGTCTATTGGTCATTCATGATCTGGGTACTACATGAATTAGCTGACCCTCCCTACAATGCAGTATATGCGTTTTTTGCCTGCCACTAAAGGAAATCATAATGCCAGGTTTAGAATCTAGACCTTCTGACTCCAGTTTCAGGGATTATCCAACAATGTGATTCTCCCTTAGAAATTCTGAAACCAAGAATATCTTCTTATACTTCAGCAGGAGTAACCTCAGGTTTAAACTACATTTAAAAGGCATATTACATAATACTTTGAAGTAAGTATTGGGTAGTTACTCTCTAATTATACATGGATAAATTAATTACTCCCTAATGAGCTCAAATGGGAAAAAAATGGAACATTCTTTTCTTTTCCTAATTAGAAATATTCAAAAGCACATCTCTAATAAATGAAAATTATTCCTCCTGGTTTCTGGATGACATTTATGCTTTATTTTAACCCTAACATTTTGGTGAAAAGTTGAGTCACAGCTTTTCAATTTCTCAAATGCTGTAAAAGCTAATAGCAAGTCATTACATTTGGAACCTATCTGATTCTGGCTTATAAAAATTGATAGTTTGTGCTCTGATGTACACTAGTTTTGTTAGGAAGAAAAAGAGCAATGGGGCTTTTTAGCAGGTTAGCCTGGTCTGTATTTCACAGTGATATCATCTAATAGTCTCACCTGCTGTAATTGTTCACTGTGTCACTTTTCAATTAGTGCAATACACAGTTCTCTTTGGCAAATGCTTGTGAGGCTGTCGTTGCAATTTCCCTCTCACATATATTGTAATTATGTGTGTACCTAGATGTGTGAGACTATAAACATATGCTATATATTTGAATAAGAGTGCTGTCAACACTCTATTTTAGAAATGCATTAATTATGGTTGAATAATAATGTGAATGCTAATACAGTATAATATACTCTACCTGTTGGATATTTACAATACTCAATGCATCTCATTACTTCTTAAAATAAAGTATATTAAAACAATGAACAATTAGCAACTAGATTAGGACTTTATATTAATAGAGATGTCATGAAAAGCTGCATGTTCTTAAGATAACTAAGAAGCCTTTGTTTAAACTTGCTTCCTTGCTAAAATAATCCAAGACAGTAAAAATAGCAGGTTGAATTTCAGACAGAATTGAGATGAATAAGGCTGCAAATGTGAGAAAAAAAAGCATCCATTTTAAGCATTTATTATTCTTTTTAAAACAGAAACTAACATTCACTTAAACCGATTATGCCTCTCCATCATCCACCTAGACCTTGTATAATGATGAGTTTAATGATCTTTAACCTTCACTTGCACACAAACTGGTGAAGCTTGATGATTATATTAAATTGTAATGGTTTTTTTCCCCCCTCAACACTTGTAGAACAGAGAGGTTGTTATTAGAAAGTTAAGATATACTTGGATGTAAGGTTTGGAACAAAACTGCTTCCACTGGCAATTTAACCCTGTAAAAGGTGAAAGTAAATTGTCTGGTAAATCAGATAATATAGCATTTGGAACCAATCTCCAGACTTTCAGGTAAGCTGTTTACTACAGTGTTTCAGCATTTGAGATCAAAGCCCATTAATGTCTTTAAAAGCTACTTGGATCAGAGATCTTGGAAATGCACTAGAAGGGCCAAGTATAACCACTTTTCTAAATGTCTTTTAGTCTTTCTTTAGTATTTAAAAGGCCTGTTAAAATATTTTCACTTATTTTTATTAACAAACTTTATAATTTGTATTATTTTGATACTTTAAGGATCTGTGATTTCAGGGGTTGGTATATAACAACTCTAAGAAAATATATCAATTCATTTATATCTTTAGTCAGTTGCCATTAAGTATGTATTATATGTAAGGCACTGCTAAGTATTGGTAGTACAAATAAAGATGGAAGATAGCCCTTGTTCTCAAGAAACTTTCAAGGAGAAAGCAAGCAACAACTATGTAGAAACTAGATATGAATGGTAAGGATTAGACTGTCTGGTGGCAAAGAAACTAAAAAACAAACAAAAAACAAAAACACAATGGAAGCAAAGAGAAAACAATAAAAATCATAACTTGTTAACTACATACTGGACACCAAGATTAATATTATTTCTATGAGATTATTTAAATATAGAGTGGAATAATGATGAAATGATTAGATATAGAGTTAATATAATTGGTTGCATTAAAAGTGCCATAGTTTCTGGTGGGAAAAAATGGAGGTTATCATCCTTCTTTACTCTGCCCTGATTAGATCATGTCTGCAATACAGTGTTCACTTCTGGGTACCATAGTTACATGGTGGAGGGTACCGAAATGAGGACAGCCAAGATGCAGAAGTTTGTAACAAAGATATGGTTGAATGAAGTAGGGATATTTAATCTGGAGGAGAGGAAACTTGGCAAAAGTCATGGTTGAAAAGCATAGCAGTTGTATTCAAATATTTTAAAGGCTATCAAGTTGAATAGGGATGAGCCTTGGTTTGTATGGCTCCAGAGGATAGACTTTAAAGCATGGGGTTATAAAGAGGAAAGTTTGACTTGATGAAAGGGAAAATTTTCTAAGAATTAGAGCCATGCAAACTTGAAATGGGTGGACTTAGGTGATTGTGGATCTACCCCCTCACCTTACATTGAAGGTTTTCTAACAGAAGCTGGCAGACCATGTCTCTTCAACTCTGGCCATCTCTCTTATACCTCCTTCAGTGGGTATCCAGTGGGCTCTAATAGGTGAACTTGCACCTTACCTTGCCTAGATCTAGGACTCCAAGTAATTTCCTAGGTATTTCCAAACTGTGTTGCCAGTGTTCCCTTCCTTCTATATCTCCTTTATGTGTCATCCTCCCTCCCCTTCTCCCCACTCCCCCCCATTAGAACATCCTTCAAGAGATTATCCTGGAGAGATAAGCCTGTCTTGCTTACTTGTGTTTGTATCAAGAACACAGTTCAATATCTGGAATGTAGCAATCATTTCATTGTAAATGCTTCATTATTCATTCATTTTCTGACAAATAGTTGATTGTTATAGCAGGGATTTTCCCCCTAATGTGGTTGAACTAAAGGTATTGATTGAGACTATGAGATCTTTTGGACTTTAAACTTCTGTGATTTCATGATTTCAAATTAAGAGTTAACTATGGAGAAGTCATATAATCATTTTTTTTTAAAAGCAATTGGGGTTAAGTAACTTGACCAAGGTTATGGCCCGTTATTTTTATATGGGTGTTAAGTATCTGAAGCCAGAACTGATCCCAGGTCCTCCTGACTCTGGGGCCAGTGGTATTAATCACTGCACCACCTAGCCGCCCTGAAGTCATATAATCTTTAAAAGCAGGAGAAGAATCATTAAAGTTACACTGTTACATGGTGATGCTGTATTCAGTGTAATGTTTAGTAGTTCTTGCAAAATTTCGAAGACTTTAGGGGGAAACCATGAGATAAACTTGGTGTTGGATACCCAAGAAACAGGTTGATCAGGTATTGAGGCACATCACAAAAATAAGAAATAAAAAAGTCTCAGCAATGCATGTAGACTACTATGGCAAGGAGAGAATATGATCTCTATTGCCTAGAAAGACAATTTCTGAAATATCAAATAACTATGATGAAAGTTGAAAACAGTCATAATGGTAACATATATATGAAGTGTCCCCAAACTTTCAATGCAGTTTTAATCTTTAAAAGCTTGAAATGCAGCAATACGTTTACATAGAGCATATGTATGTCCATGTATTTTGTTTTGCGTGCATATATATATATATATAATATGTATGTGTATGCATGAATATAACTAGAAATATAGACACATATGTACATGTTCCAAATTGTTACTCTTCTTCTAAATCAGACACACACACACACACACACACACACACACACATACACACACATACATGAAATGAAGTACCATAGTGTGGGGGGAAACAGTGTTAAACTTACTGGCAAGATCTAGGTTAAAATTCTCTCTATGACAGTCACTAGCTGTGTGACACTGAATGAGTAACTTAATCTGTTCCTCAAGAAATGTCCTAGGGCTTTACTATCAAGTCATCTCCCTGGTGGAGGGTGTGTGTGCCCCATGATGATTAAATCACACACAGAGTGTTTTTTTGTTTGTTTTTTTGTTTTTGTTTTTGTTTTTTTTTTAAAGCAATTGGGGTTAAGTAACTTGCTCAAGGTTCCATGTCTAGTCATTATTTATGCGTGGGTGCTCATTTTCTGAGGCCGGATCCGATCTCGGATCATCCCAACTCCGAGGCCGGCGTTCCTACTCACTGCGCCACCTAGCCGCCCCTTTAGGGCAATTGGGATTAAGTAACTTGCCCAAGGTTACACGGCTAGGTTTTTTTTTTTTGTTTGTGTGGATTAAGTGTCGGAGGCCAGCTCCAAACTCAGGTCCTTCTGACTCCAGGGCTGTCGCTCTATTCACTGTGCCACCTAACCACCCCACAGAGTGTTTTTATAAGGCACTCTAATGATATGTTTATTAATAGACATGTTTTCTTCTTTGGGAATGGGGAGGTAGTGGTACTGGTATGGGAGTACTCATGCTTTGGATATGTTAATATTCCTCACTGATTTTACATGTAAATTAGGGGTATACAATTATACCTATCTTAGCTGTGGTTTACTATCTTTTCTCTATTTGAGTCCTAAGAGCCAAAACTTCACTCATGGGTCCAACTTGGATCCTGTTTGTGATGGGCTTAAAAAAAAGAGTTACAAAGAGATAGGTACAGTGGTCAGAGTACTTACTATCTTCCAGGTTAGAGAACCCAGGTTCAATCTCTGGCCTGCTGGTAGTTGAGTATATGACATAGACAAACCCTTAAACTTTTGTTGAGTATGGTTTCCTTATCTGTTAAAGAAGGGAGTTGGCCTTGAGGTTTTTTTCTTATTAAACAAATGCTTTATTAACTTATGGTTTACATCATTCATTTCCAGCAGATTTTGAGTTATAGTTTTTCCCCCATTTTTTCCCTACCCACCACCCCAGAATAGCAGTCCCACTAGATATCGCCTCATCCAATCTGCTCTCTCCCATATCTTCTCCCATACCCCCTTCGACTCTGCCATTAGGGCAAGGTGAATCTCTGAGCCTGGACATCTTATGAAACATTTAATTTTAAAACTTCAATTTTCAGATTGAGTCCCTTCCTCCCTTGTCACCCACTCCCTCTGAGAAGATAAACAATTCAGTATGTGTTGTATATGTATAGCTATGCAAAACACTACCATAGTAGATATATTGTAAAAGACTGTTTATATTTCCCTCCCACCCATCTCACCTCCCACCTGGTCCATTCCCTTCTTTGATCCTGTACCTCTTTGGTAGTGGGTACTTCCAACCTCCCCTCCCCCCAGAATGCCCTCCCCTCCATCATCCCCCCTCCCATCCCCCTTTCCCCTACTCTCCTGCAGGGTGAGCTATCCCATTTAGTATGTATGTGATTCTCTCCTTGAGCCAACTTCGGTGAAAATATGGTTTTGCCTTTTTGCCTTCCTGTTCTTCCCCTCCCCTGCAACTACTTCCCCTTGCCTCTTCTAAATGAGATAGTTTACCCTACCCTGTCTCTCCCCATCTCCTCTTGCCACTTTCCTCTCTCACCTCTTACCTTCACCCCTTAAGAATCATCCTTTCCCATCAAATTCAACCTGTGCCCTCTATCCATGTATACCTGTAAACATATGCCCATATACCCTTCTTCAATTATTTTCATAATGAGAAAGGTTTCATCAGACACAGTTATTGTTTTTCCATGTAGGAACGTAAATAGTTCAACTTTGATAAGTTCCTTTTCATTTCTTTTCCTTGATTACCTTCTCAAGCTTCTCTTGCTTCTTGTGTCTGAATGTCAAATTTTCTATTCAGCTCTGGTTTTTTCCTCAAGAATGCTTGAAAGTCCTCTATCCCACTGAATGACCGTATTTTCCCTTGAAACAAGATACTGAGTTTTGCTGGGTAGGTGACCCTTGGCTTCAATCCCAGCTCTTTTGCCCTCTGGAATATCATATTCCATGCCCTGCAATCCCTCAGTGTAGAAGCTGCCAGGTCCTGTGCTATTCTGATTGTGTTTCCACAATATTGAAATTGTTTCTTCCTAGCTGCTTATAGTATTTTCTCCTTGATCTGGGAGTTCTGGAACCTGGCTATAATATTCCTAGGAGTTTTGTTTTGGGGATCTTTTTCAGGAGGCAATTGGTGGATTCTTTCAACCTCTATTTCTCCCTCTGGGTCTAAAACATCAAGGCAATTTTCCTTGAGAATTTCTTGAAGGATGATTTCTAGGTTCTTTCTTTGATTGTGGCTTTCAGGTAGTCCAATAATTTTTAAATTATCTCTCCTGGATCTATTTTCCAGGTCAGTGGTTTTTCCCATGAGATATTTCACATTGCCTTCTATTCTTTCATTTGTTTGGATCTGTTTAATAGTATCTTGATTTCTCATAAAGTCACTAGCTTCCATTTGCTCCAGTCTAACTCTGAAGGAATGAATCTCCTCAGTGAGCTTTTGAGATTCTTTTTCCATCTGGCAAATTCGACTTTTTAAGGCATTCTTCTCCTCATTGCCCTTCTGAGCCTCTTTTGCCACTTGAGTTAGTCTATTTTTTAAGTTGTTATTTTCCTCAGTCAGGCTGTTGACTGTCATTTCATACTTTTCTTACATCTTTATCATTTCTTTTCCCAATTTTTCCCCCACTTCTCTTATCTGCTTCTTAAGGTCCTCTATGGCCTGTAGCCAGCTTGTATTTTCATTTGGGGCTTTTGGTGCAGGAGTTCTGACCTCACAGTCCTCCTCCATGCTTTGATCCTCTTTGCCCCTAAAATAGGAGTCCAATGTTGAATTTTTCCATTTATTTTGTTTATTTTGCCTAGGCATGTTGCCACTTAATTACTTGATTTTTGGACTTGTTGCCACAGTAGGACTCTGACACCAGACAGGAGAGCTTCTGTCCCAAACATGGGGTCTTCACAACTTCCACAGGTTGGGTGGCCTCTGTAAAGGCTCCACCCACTCTGGCAAATTGGATACCCACCCCAAACCTACCCCCCAGACCACAATCCAGATCCAGGCAGTTTAAAGCAAGAGCGATTAACCCCCAGACTGATTGCTGGATCTCCCTACAGTTCACAAACCAGGATCTAGAGCCACCACTGACCCTGCAAAATGGCTTCTGTGCCACGTTTCTTCAGCAGCTTTTAACCCCCAGGGGAGGAAGCCGATGCGTTCCCCAAATAGTGGTCCCAAAGTCCATAGGGCACTAACCTCTCAGTTTGTCCTAGGCATATCTGTGCTGATAATTCTGGAATCACCACAGCTGCTGGTGTTCTGGGGTCCCTCCAGTCTGCTGCTGGCCCAGCTGCCCTAGAGCTAAAACCATGGCTCATGTGGGCCTGGGCTCAGCTCCCAGAGTGCTTCGCTGTGGGTTCCCAGCGTGCTGTGCTGCCTGCTCTCAGAGCGCTGTTCTTGCCACTCCCTGCAGGGCTGCTGGGTTCTCCTCAGAGGGAGGTTATCTTCTCTGTGTAGTTCTGTGGGTGCTGGGGCTCCAGAAGTTGTTCAGAGTCCCCTTTTACATTTTTTGGAAGCTGTGTTGGGCATAGCACCTTGGAAGTGCTGTTTCTACTCCGCCATCTTGGCTCTGCCCCATTGGCCTTGAGTTTTAAAACTGTTTGGTCTCAAGATAACTTTAAACTCTTAAATATTATTGAAGTCATCCAAAAAGCTTTTGTTTATGTGAATTATAATCTATTTTTATTTTAGACCCCCTGAAAGGAGTCCCAGGATTATAATTTGAGAACTATTGATTGACTGGATCTCCAAGGTTCCCGACAACTCTAAATAGAGTTTGGCTTTGAATTTAGGCTATTCCCTTAAAATGGGAACTCTTTGAACAACAAAAGTCCATAGATAAGGAAATGACAAGAAGTGTTCATTTTTAAGTTATATTTATATAGGATTTGAAAGTATACAAAACACTTGCTTACAACAGCCCTTGACCCGTAGAGTACAATTATGGTTTTCTCCACTTTACAATTCAATGAATTGAGTCACACAGAGATGAACAGATTTTATCAAGATCACAAGGTTAGTAATCACCAAAGTGAAGAATAAAACTCAGGTCCTTTTGACTCTAAGTTCATTGTCTCCACCATGGAGCCATACTATTTTCCTTGTTTAAGTAGAAATTTAATTTTTATGTAAAACAGATTTGGAGGAAAATTGTGTCCTATATTAGGTAAAAAATATACTATCACTTCTCCATCCCACCAACTATTAAGAAGAGATTGTAAGACTCTATAGAAATGAATATGAAGTCAGTCAGTCAGTCAGTCAGTCAACAAACACTTATTGAGCATCAACTATATGCTTTACCCCATGTAAGGTCTTGGGGATACAAAAGAAAATCAAAAGTAGATCCTGTCTTCAAGGAACTCACATTCTAGTGGGAGATAGAAGAGGTCAATGATTAGTTCCATTCAAGATTATATGTATGCATGTATATATTACATAAATACATATGTGTGTGTGTGTGTGTGTGTGTGTGTGTGTGTGTATAGGAGAAAGAAAATGAGAAAGACAAAATGGGAGAAAGGGAGAGAGACACAGAAAGATACAGAGATAGAGACAGAGAGAAGGGAAAGTTGAAGGATTCTATGATTACTTTTGTGGAGTCATAGACTTATGACCAAATTTCTAACCAAATAATGTAATAATAATAAGAAATTAAATAGTTTATACAACAAAAATAAGTTATACATAATAAATAAAATAATTTATTAGTTTTATTACTATTATTACATCAGTTATACTTTATGGTTTTGCAAACACTTTTTATATATTATTTCATTTGATTACTACAAACAATTTAAATAGGTACTATTATTATCTCTATTTTAATAGATGAGAAAATGAGGCAGAGTCCTTGTCCAGAGTCACAGTTAGGAAGTATATAAGGCAGAATTCAACCTGACTCTGAGGCTAACACTCTATCCACTGAACTACCTAGCTGCTTGACAGTAGCTTCCTTAACACTCTCCTAGGCAGGTCCGGAATAGAAAAAAAGAATCTTATTACATTATTTTGCCCCTTTTCGTTAACTAATGTTTTCTCACCCCAAGGGCCACCCTGTCTTTGAAAGCCATCTCTTTGGTGCAGTGGCAAATTTTCTCCAGAGATGTGGTCAGCTTTCAGAAACCAGGTGGACCCCTTCATCTATTGTCCGAACTGGACAATTTTTTTTTTAATTAGAGGAGGTGCCACATAGAGATACTTGCAGTATTTAATCCACAAAGTTGTGAGGAAATTGCTTTGCCACCAGAACCTAGGAATCTGCCCCCTGGATACTCTAAATGCCCTAGGTGAGATTTCACCTTAGCTTGCTAGGGCCCAGGCCTCCATGCCACTTTCTAGATGTCTCTACTCTGTATTTTCTTCTCTTAGACCATTATCTTCATTTTCCTACACTGGCAACCTTGGACTTTGCCCTTGGGTCCCCTAGGTCTGATAGCTGCCATGCTGCTGTATTAATCCCTTCCCACTCCCTTTCTAGAACCTTTTCATGTGTGTTTTTATTTTTCTTCATTAGAGTATAAGCAACTCATTCACAGGCTTGGTTACATTTGTATTCCCCATAGTTAGCATGGCACCTGGCATAATAAGTTCTTAATAAATGCCCCCCTCTCTCTATCTCTCTCTTGCTGTCAGTGTCTGTCCATCTTGAAGTGTGATTAAAAATATGAATTCTTCAAATGTAGTGTAACTTCCAAATAAAAATGAGACCAAAATTACAAAGAAAATGTTTTATTTCTTAATTTTTAGAGATGATAATAGTGATTCAATTTGATTTAAATTCAAATAGCTCAATATTTCTTAATTCCTGTTAGGTGAAGAATACTGTGGTAGAAGCTAGGGGAGGGGCAGCTAGGTAGCACAGTGAATAGAGCACTGGTCCTGGAGTCAGGGGGACCAGAGTTCAAATCAGGTCTGAGACATGACGCACTTACTAGGTATATCACCTTGGTCAAGTCACTTAAACATAATTGTCTTGCCTTTCACCCTCAAGAAAAACAAAAATAAAAACAAAAGAAGTTAGGGGAGATATTAAGATTAAATCAGAATTGTTTCTATTCTCTTGATGCTTATAGTGGGGACAGGAAGGTCATGACATAAGCCCACATAAACATAACTGCAAAGGAGAAATTGATAGGTCCATAAAGAGTTCCATAAGATAGGTCCATAAAGGAAGGCCTTTGGAAGTGAAAAGGAAGAAATATAGTATTTTCTGCCCTGTACTATATCTAGCTAGCCCCACACACAGCTATGTTCTTCTTTATCTCAGTCACTTTCTGACCTGGTACTCTGCTATATCTTCCCACTCCACATCCCATCTACCTCTTATTCAGATAACAGTAATCAAACTAACACCAGAATTGCTTCTAGAAAAGTCATACCAATTTATTTTCCCATTATTTCACTAAACATTCCCATGGTTTCCCAGATCATAAAAGCCTTTCCTGGTCACCACTCCCTTATGAGTTATCTCCTATTATTAGAATGGAAACATGTTTTCACCAGTTGACAGAGAGGTGACCCCTTTAAGATACACACACACACACACACACACACACACACACACACACACACACACCACATGATAGATAGATAGAAAAAATACATCTGTATATATCTATATATAAGTTTTTGGACATGGCCACTGAATAGAATTGTTTCCTTTGTCTATGCTTATTTACTCCCCTTTCGTTTTATGTTAAAAATGGTGTAGGTTGGGGGAGGGTGGAAGATTGAAAAGGAAAGTTAGCAATAGTGAAGCCAAAAAAAAGGCACTATTAATTTTTTTTCCTTTTATATACACAGGAAAAAAAACAATGGAATGTAGAAAGAAACAGGTAGGACAGCTTTGAAAGTAACATGTGAAATTTATTTTATGCTTTTTTAATGAAGGAAGTAGTGTCAAATTGAAAGACTTGCAGTTTAGCATACTATTACTTTGTTCTGCTGTGTATATGGAAATAATGATTTTTTTTATTTTTGGTGGTTAAGTTCAGAATTTTACTAAAGAATTTGTGCTTCTTGACCATAGGGACTCTATCTTTCTTGCTTTGGTTATTTATTGCATATATATTATTGCATCCTTAGTCCTTGACACAATGACTGGCATATCGAGATTTCTTTAAAATGTTTTTTTTCTTAATTAATTAATTTCAGACTAAAGGGACGGAAAAGGGAAGACCTTATAGAGGATGGGGTGTTTATGTTGAGTCTTAGATAGCAATTGAGAAGGAAAGAGGAGTTATTTGAGGCATAGAGGCTGAACTGAACATATCATGGACACAGAAAGTATGGAATTTGGGCAAGGAGCCTCAAGACTGAGAAAGTTTGAAGAGTACGTTGGAGGCCGATGACACAGTATAGAATGCCAAGCTAAAGAATTTGCACTTTATAGACTAGGAAAAAGAGAGCCGAGATTATGGATGTAGAGTAGCCTCATGTATCCAGGTCACACTCTCTGACCATAGGTATCTCTTGGGGTTCCTCCTATCTTTTACCTATACTGTTTCCCTTGGTGATCTCATCAGCTCTCATGAATTTAATTACCATCTCTCTATTAATGATTTCAAAATCTACTTTTCTGGCTTCAATCTCTGCTGACCTCCAGTGTCTCATTTCCAAGTGCCTTTCAGTACACATTCTAAATTCAATTTGTCCAAAACAGGACTCATTATCTTTCCCTTTAACCACCCCCCCCACCCTCCTACCTTCTCTATTATTGTAGAGGGGGGCACCATCCTCCCAGTCCCTCAGACTCAAAACCAAAAGTCATTCTGGATTCCTTACTATCTCTCTCTTCCCTCTCCCTCCATGCCATGACTAACCTATTATTGAGGCCTGATAATTTCACCTTTACAACATATCTTGATTATGTCTTGAATAAGCCCCCTTCACTCCTCTGACACAATCCCCACTGTGGTATAGGACCTCATTACCTCATGTCTTGATTAATGCAATAGCCTGCTAGTGAGTCTGCTTGCCCTCAAGTCATCCACTCCAATTCATCCTCCATTCAGCCACCAAAGTGATTTTCCCAAAACACAGGTCTGAACATGTCACCCCCTCTACTCAATAAACCGTGCTGGTTTCATATTACCAAATATAAAATCCTCCATTTGGCATTCAAAGCCCTTCATACCATAGCCCACACCTACCTTTCCAATCTTCTTATACCTTACTCGCCAATACGTAGTTTTGCTCTTCGATTCATCCAGTGACACTGGTCTCCTGGCTGTTCCTCAATAAAACACTCTTTATCTCAGCTCCAAGCATTTTCTCGACTTTTCCTGAAATGCTTTCCTCCTCATCTCTGACACTGACTTCTCTGACTTCCTTTAAGTCTCAACTAAATTCCCACCTTCTATAAGAAGTCATCTCCCAAACCCTCTTGATTCCAGCACTTAACCTCTTTTAATCATTTCTCATTTATCTTCTATGTAGCTTGCTTTGTATATATGTGTTTACATGTTGACTCCCCCATTAGATTGTAAATTCCTTGAGGGCAGGGACTGTCTTTTACTTCTTTTTGTATCCCTAGGACTTAACAGTGCCTAGAATATTAATGTTTATTGATTGATCAAATTATCAGCTGAAACAATCCAGGCCTTTAAGAGGCTTACATTCTACTGGTGTTAGAGAGTCTGTATCATTAATGACATTCTGTAAGACCCTAACCTCCATTCTGCAGTGCTTATTTAGTTATTTGAAGAACAAACTACATTCTGTTTATAAACTAATTGCCATTAGCAAATAGGAATTTTATCTAATAGTTTTGACTCTCATCAGGACTATAGTTAACTAAGTTCTTTTGAAATATAAAGAACATGGAGAAAGCCTTTTCTAATCATTTTCCCCCTTTTTCCACAGTGCTATTGAACACCCTGCTGCTCATTGCCCTTTGGAATATGTGCTGAACATATTTCCTTATCTGTTTAAAATACATTTCTTTTTGCTTACATTTTGTTCCTGTTCTTTATCAGCCACATAAATGTGTTCATGTTGGGTGCCAACAAATTGTGCACTTATGTTATGCATATGCAGGCTTTGTATTTCTACTTGCTCAGTGCTCTGGACTGCATACAGTTGGCATTTTATAAGTGCTTGCCAGATTTAATTCACTAATTGCAATTGGAAAGACCAGCCTGAGAATATGTCTTAATCAGGACATTTTGTTATGAGCTACACAGTAGAATAAAATGAACTACTTTTGTAACACTATTACCATTCAACCCTCCACCACCACCCCCAAAAGCCTAAAACTCTAACAAACCCCAAACCCCCTCTAAAATCTTATCTCTTAATCCCAGGTAAATTAATAGTAAAGGCAGGGACAAAATGGCATGGTCTAAGACCCAGAATGCAGTGTTGTTATAAATCACCTCAATATACTATAATTTTATTTTATGAACTTCATATAGCAGAAGAAGATTGGGTACATACTTCTTCTATCTTCACACTTATAAAATTTCTTGGTTCACTCAAGCATCCAATCTTCAGTAAATGTGTGCCCTCTTCGAGTTATTTCCTACAGTGTGCATCAATAAATGTGTTTCCCCTTTAGTTTGTTTCCTGCAGCGTGTTTCAGTGAATGTGTTCCTCCTTTTCAGCAGTTCACCTTGAACCACTGCCAATGCTATATTTCAGTGTGCTAAGGCTGCTGGAACCCCTGACTAACCCGTTTAATCCTCCAAGCCAGAAACTTCAACAATGTGCTAGGAAGCAATCTGAACCACTAGACTGGCATATATTTTCATGCTCTATCAGGAAAAGAATTTGATAAAAACTGAGGATTTTTTTTTCTATTTGGTGTATTGTTCTGGTCTATATTAAACTGTTATTTTGTGTGTGTGTGTGTGTGTGTGTGTGTGTGTGTGTGTGTGTGTATGTGTGTGTGTGTTATTATTCCAAATTCAGAATAAACTTATATGTGTATACCTATTCTGTGATTTTTATTCTGAGAATGAGTATTACTTAAAAATATCTGAGAGGAATATAGATATGCTCACCATCAGAAATTTGGCCAAGACATGACAATTTTGTCTCTGGTGATTGGTAAAGCCAATAAAAAGAGAAAAAATGGATTAGAAATCCTTCATGGCCACTGTACAGTGGTTGAGAAGACACAGTATGCTATGAACTAAATAGTTTTTACAGCAAACAAAACCATGAATTGTACTCATATATTATAACTGTTACTTGATATACAATCACTATCTAATGACCAAAGAGACATTATGAAATTGGAGGGATTAAACTTCATATATATTGGCATTCTTGTTGTAATTGAAATGAGAGGCAACATTGAATTTATATTTGAAGGAGTGGGCAGCTCAAGGGTTCTCCTTATAAAAGAGTCTAAAAGAGTTGTTTTCACCATTTGGATGATTGCAAGCAGAAACACATTTTCATAAGATATATGAACCTTTTGCATCATTTATTACAATGAGGTCACAGAGGCAGCATTTAGTAGTATTGTCCCATCTGTGAAGTATTAAGACCTCTGTTCAGATTTCATCTCTGATGCTTACTGCTGGTTTGTCTTTCAATAAGTCACTGAACCTTTCTAGGACTCAGCTTCTTTATCAGTAATATGACAGAGTTTGACACTTGGAGAACTCTGAAGGCTCTCCTTGTTCTCAGTTTTTCAACCTATGAAAATAGACAACTAATAATTGATCATTTCATCTTAAAGGTCAATATGGGAATCAATATGTATTACAAAAGCCGAAAAAAAGGAAAACAATTCTACTAACTGCTTGACAATATCCTTTAAGACTAGTCAACCTATGCCTTGATACTTGGTTAGAGCAATGTAAAGGTGAATATTGGGGAGGATGGCAGAAATTACATTGGAAAACGTGATTCTGAATCTAGACATGAAAATGTCTAAAGACTAGTAGGCTATCCACAACTCTCTTGGTTTCAAGTCATAAATAATTCCTTCAAAAAGAGACAGAAGACATTGAACATGGGACCACCTAATAACATCACAAAAAAAACTAATGACATGTGAAATTAAGTAATTACTATTGTGGGAGTAATTTCAGAATTAGTTGTGTGTGCAGGCAGATCATTGACTGGTTAGAACAAAGGTCAAAATAACTGGTAAGTTAGAAGAAACAATAAAATAATATTAAGAAACTGGGCATGATTACAGCAGGTCCAATTGAAGGTAAGTTCCTTTAGTGCAAGACTGTCTCCTTTCTGCTTTGGAATTCCCACTGTCTAACATATTGCCTTTGCACTGTAGATAATCTGCCCCCTATAAAAAATAAGAAGTAGACAAAAACAAAGACAAAAATTATTGCTATTTTTAAAGAAATTTAACTGAAGGAGAATAGTTTCCATAATGAGAAGGTTGAAAGAGCTTGGAAACTGCCTCAAGTCAACAAACTCTTGATTTCATTCCTAAGAGGAGAAACCCTACTGACAAGGTTAAAGGTGACTTGGTATATGAGCTCACATTCAAAATATTACAAAGGACTTTGACTGAAGATTACAGGTACTAGCTTATAATAAAAGAACAAAGCAGAGTGAATAGCCAAATAACCCTTCAGAAATCCACTTTCCTATAACAATTTTGCCATTGTAAAATGTTCTTCTTAAAAGAACCTTCAGAGTTGGGTGGCAAGATAAATATTATACCATTTTAAAGGGAAGAAAACTAAGGCTCAGGGAAATGACTTGCCCAGGGTCACAGAGTTAGAAAAGGGGAGAACCAGGATTGAAATTCAAGTTACTCCTGATTCTAGACCCAATGCTTTTTCCTAGTACATCACAGCAGAGGACTGCTGAATTCTCTCCTAACAATGATACTTTGGGATTCTGTGAATGGTTGGTTAATACTTATTTTAAGTAAGTAAAGCTGATTCAGGTTGTGTTAATCACTACTAAACTCTGTTACCTTTCATAATGATCCTGATTCTCTCTACTGCCTGAGGCCTTTCATAGTAGATATTTAAGCATTTAGAGAGACATTACAATGGTGTCATTAGGAATGGGGGATAGAGAGCTGTACATTAGAGTGCCATACTAAGAGTCAGACCTCTGCTTTTTGAAGGGTGCCCTGTGCCCCTCCAACGGCCCCTCTGGAGGGAGGTGGGAGTAGGGGCAGGAGCACTCACAAATCTGGACAGGTCTAGTCAAATTCAACTCGTATTTACCATCATGCTTGGTAGTAAATTGAGCACTTAGGGAGGCCCATTAAACACTTCAGGCCACTAGGGTGTCATTTGGTGTATCACG
Organism: Gymnobelideus leadbeateri; assembly: GCA_011680675.1. Classification (NCBI taxonomy): domain Eukaryota; kingdom Metazoa; phylum Chordata; class Mammalia; order Diprotodontia; family Petauridae; genus Gymnobelideus; species Gymnobelideus leadbeateri. The sequence goes on along the minus strand of WOXC01000428.1, from coordinate 27,249 downwards.
GCTGTAGTACATTAAACTCTGTTCTCAGGATTCCTTTATAGCCTTGTGTAAAGGAGAAACAGGTGGTTAGGAAAAAAAAAAAACTGTGAGTGGCCTTGTTGGGGTAGCCTAAGTATATAACCATAACTGGGCCATGACTAGCCCTGGAAAGAGAGGTCTATGGTATGATTCTGCTATTTGAATTCAGTGACTCACATAGATTCCTAGCAGAGGCCCAGCTAGTGTACTTATTAGGCCCCAGAGTGACTCTCCAGGATGGAAAGAGGTAAATGAAAGTTTTTTATCACATGCCTTAAGCAAAAGCGAGAAGCCAACAAATTATTGGCTGAATCTAGAGGTATAACTAGTATTTCTGTTAGAAAGTGATGGCAGAATGCGGAAGCAGAAAAGGAAGCAACACAAAATATGTCCCTGGACATGACTAAAATCAATGACATAAACCAACCAATAAAGATAAATTCAGTCAGGGGAGCAGGAGGTAAAAATCCTTCGACTTTGAGACACAAATATCATGAGAAGGAAAGCTCCCGGGATACTGTAAGAAACTTACTGGGGAGGACCAATTTGGAGAGGCGCTGAACAAGGATGGGACTGACTGGGATAGAAAGCACATTATCTGGTTGCTTCTTCTTTAAAGTAATGAGTATTGACAAAGTTCTACCCTCAGTTGCTTTAACATACAAAAAAAATATAACTGCTATCAGAGCTACCTGAATTTGAGTCTCCTGCTGCAAAGTCTCACTTCTCCCTGGTTACATCACTGGGTTTGGGCATGAATTTTGAAATTTTGAAAATTAATATCTTTTGTTTTAACATTACTCTTATTCCCAAAGATATCACTCCCTCTCCCTTACCCAGAGAATCACCTTTTATAATACAAAAGAGATGAAAGAAACCGAAATTTACTAAAACTCACCAACATATCAGACAAATCTGATAAGTATAAGAAATATCTTGCCCCCATAGTGCAAAACAGGGTGTGAGATGTATTTTCACAGCTCTTTTTCAGAACCAAGTCTGGTCATTATAATGATACAGTAACATTTTTTTTTAATCTTGCCATTTGTTATTGGCTCTGTTTTTCCTTTCCATTTATATCAATGTATATATTGTATTTTATTCCTCCTTACTTCACTCCATGCCATATAAGCAAATTTATTTCATATCTGCTTCCTATTTTTCTCTGAATTCTCTTTGTTCATTATTTCCTACAACTGCCCATTATGTGGATTTATTTAACACTTTAAAGTTTATAAAGCACAGTAGGCATGATTGCATGTGACCTTCACAACTACCTTGTGAAGTTAGTGCTATTAATAGCTCTAGTTTAAAGATGAAGAAACTGGGTCTGAGAAAGTTTAAGGGATTTACCCAGGGTCATTCAGCTCATAGGTATCCAAGGCAAGTTCTAAACTTAGGTCTTCTTAACTACAAATCCAGTTCTCATGTACCACAACTTGTTTAGCTCTTCTTCAAGTGAATATCATTATCATTGTTTTCTATTCTCTGCTACTAAATAAAAAAAATGCTGCTATAAATATTTGGGTGTATATGGGACATTTATTTTGGTCTTTGTTCTCCTTGGGGTGTATGTCTAGCAGTGAGATCCCTGAGTAAAAAGCTATGAAAATTTTAGTCATTTTCTTAGCTCTCTGAACACTGAATCATTGTCTTTATGAAGCTCAAATGCTAACTTTCCATTTGACTTTTCAGTCTCTGGGTCAACTTTGTCCATTGGGCACTATTTCCTTTTTCAATATTCTATTTTTTTATTATCTCTAATTTCATTTTGATAGCTCTCCTACCCTGAACACACACATTTCTTATGAGTTGTTTATAGACATTTTAAGTTCTGATGTTGGTTTTCCTTTCTGTGTTTCTTGATGAATACTAAATTTTGTATCAAAAGTACTATGTTGAACCCCAGGCTCTGCCATTAACTGGTTTCATGACCCTCTGCAAGTCTTTCAAACACTTCACCTCAGTTTCTTCATCTGTCCATTGAGATAATAATCCTTGCCCAAACTATCTCTCAAAGTTAGAAAGAAAGTGCTTTTTAAACTTTTCAGCAGAAGAACATTTAGCATAGCACAAAGAACACAACACTAAAAGTTAAGGGAGACGTGGGTTTGAATCCTCCCTGTGACACTTTCTTGCTAGTAAAAAAGGCCAAGTCCCATGGAATTGTCCAAGTTCTTTCAATCTCTCTGGATCTTACTTTCCTCACATGTAAAATGGAGATGATACAAACCTCAAAGATCCAACAAGATATAGTGAGACAATATGTTTTGCAAATTTTAATTCTTATAATGACACTTGTTATATTATTAAATGCTTAGGAAATGTCCCCTCTTATTGTTAACGATAATAATGACATGGAAAGAACTTGATACAATGGATAGAGAACCAGACTCAGAGTCAGAAAGACCCAGGTTCAAGTTCTTCTTCTTGCCATAAAGGCTGTATGACCATGGGCAAATAAAGTAACCTCTCAGCTCCCCTAGGCAGCTTCCAAAGCTTATAAATTAGTAACAAATTGAGCAGTAGAATTTTACATTGTGAGAATTACCATGATATTATTCCAGATTATTATTTTTTCTTTAAATGATGATGATAATAATAATCAATACGGCTAACCTAAAAAAAACCCACTCTATCAGCGGTTATTTTTTTTTTCTTCTTGGGGGGCAATTGGGGTTAAGTAACTTGCCCAAGGTCACATGGCTCATTTTTTTGTTTGTGTGTGCGTTAAGTGTCTGAGGCCAGACCCGAACTCAGGTCCTTCTGCCTCCAGGGCCGATGCTCTACTCACTGCACCACCTAACCGCCCCATCAGAGGTTATTTTTAAAAGTCCCTCCTTTCCGTTGCTTATAAAACCTATAAGTTCAATTATTAGGGTATTTGTGACAATGGAATTCACTAATCATGGTCCAAGATGGTTTATGAAATTTTAAATATTTGAAATGCAATGGGACTGTGTACCCAAAGAGACAATGAATTTGTATCCTTGGGATCAGTCTGAGTGAAGATGGGGGAGGTGCCTAAGCTGGAAGCGAAGAAAACTAGAAAGATGGAGAAACATACTCAGAGAAGCAACATCTGGCATTGATATAGTGGGAAGTAACATTGGGGTGTGTGAGTCTAGAAGTAGGGCCTTGGGTAATTAAGCAACATTACCGACTCTATGCATAAATTTTTCTTTTTATAAAGAAACTAGATAACTAGATACTAAACTATTTCTTATATCATCAATAATAACCCACAAAAGACAGAGCACTTTAAATTTTGAGCTTTATTTGAATTTCAACAGCTATGTGGCACAGTGGACAGAGTGCTGAGCTTGGAGTCAGAAAGACTCATCTTCCTGAGTTCAAATTTGTCCTCAGCCATTTTCTAGCTATTTGATCCTGGTTAAGTCACTTAACCCTGTTTGACACAGTTTTCTCATCTGTAAAATGAGCTAGAGAAGAAAATGGCAAACCATTCCAATATCTTTGCCAAAAAACAAAACAAACAAAAAAACCCCTCCAAATGGGATCACAAAAAGTCAGACACAATTGAACAATAACTTAATTTCATTATCTTGTTTGAGCATTTCAACAACCCTGTGAATAGAAATTGTAGGTATTATTGTTTCCATTTTCTGGATGAGAACATTAAAGAAGATAAGTGAATTGCAGATAGTCGTGCATCCAGAAAGTATCAGGAAAGTCCAGTAGGGTGCTATTTGGTGTAACACAGTAAACTTTATCTTCCTGATTCCAAGTCTAGCACTCTATGCACTCACTATGTCTTTTTTTAATATTATTTCTAATTTATGGAATAAAACAAGTGTGTAAATGAATAATTGAATTGGAAAATTATGTAAACAGTGTTTTCAGGATGTTTTCAACACTCATCAGAGTGTTGTTCTTTTAACATGTCAATTTATTATTTATTTATTTTTCACATTCTTTTTTTTTTTAACTTTGACTTCCAAATTCTCTCCCTCCCTCCCACCCATCCTCCACCTACTGAGAAGGCAAAGCAATATAATATCAATTATCCATGTGAAATCATACAAAACATATTTCCATATTAACTCTATTTCAGTAAAAACCAAGAAAAAGAAAGTGAGATAATTATACTTCAATTTGCAGAGTTCATCAATTCTCTCTCTGACGGTGGATAGCACTTCTTTCAACATGAGTCCTTTGGAATTGTCTTGGATCATTGTATCGATCAGAGTAGCCAATTCTTTCACAGTTGATCATCAATACAATTTTGCTGTCACTTTCACAGTGTTTTCAAGCTCAGTGTTTCCTTTTTTGAGGTAAAAAGGGATTTACAGATCATAAGATGACAGAAAATATTTTTGAAATTATTTGTTTCCCTACCTTTCCCAACCCACCCTGCCCTCTCCTCACCCTGGTCACCAATACATTGGGTCAAAGAGCTGAAAGTTGTATACTGTACAGTCTTTTGAATTAAAATCTCGTGACGTGCAAAACAAAATGGCACAAGAAGCATTATTCTGACATAGGTCTACTTGAGAATTATTCTCAGGCCTCACCTCTTGAGGGCTTCAGTTTAATAATTCTGATTGAGAGAAATTTTCAGTATTATAGCACTCAACATCTAAATTGAGTTTTAAAACTAACATCTCCCAATCAGAACAGTGGCAGGTAGTGTTGAAAGATTTGAAGACAATAGTCGATCCTCTTTAACATCACCAAGATAAATGTAAATGAATCCCAAACCAATTTAAATTGTTCAGTTGTTACTAGGAGCAGCTAGTCCATTAATCTGGATACTAAACTATTTTTATGAAATAGGAATGTCTTATATGTGAATGGAAACCCTCCATTAGTGATATATTATTCAAATTCTCTTTTTAATAAAAATGCTAATGGACATGTTAAATATGTACATAAATTAAAATGATAATAAATTAGGATTAATATCATATTAAATGAATTATAATCCCATACTCATTAAGATAAAGTAACATTTCAATATTTGTTCTTGTTAATAAACTTAATACAATAAAAGAAAAGTATACATTTTAAGATTCCATAAATATTTGATGTAACCTGATGATTGAGTTTAAGAGGGAAAAAATTCAAAATAAAATATATTGAAATATGTCTGGAGTCTTTCTTTGTTATTTAGATAACCCTTTCTTCTTATTTATTGAAGCCCTAAACAAAATTTCAAATGAGAAAAAAAAAAAGCCTGTTCAGAACAAAACAAAAGGACCCTGAGGGAAGGTTGTATTTTGAATTTCTAGATGCTTCCACACACAATTTTTCTTTTCTTGTTCAGGTTTTTGAATGCCAGGGAAAGAAAATTTTAGCTTTAAGGACTGGTTAAGTAACTGGGCTGAACTCTTTATGTGTGTATTTGAGCAATGGTTTCAATTACTAACATAGTTTATGGAGACAACCTTTTGCTACAACACCCAGTGGAATTTTAGGCTATGGCCCATCTTCCTCTTTCCTAAATAGTGGCAAGTGAAAGTGATTGAAAAAAAAAAAAGCATGACCTGATAAAAGTCAGATCAAAGACAATAATGTGAGAAACTGTGACCTAGTTAAGTAGAGATACTAATCAACTATTTGAGTGGAATGCTTACTCTTCAAAAGACATTCATATTAAAGGGGAAAAATTTTGAAATATATATATTTATATACAACTGCTTTTTAAATAGGCAGACTCATTAGGTGCTGATGATTACGCTCCATTTTGATTAGTATGCATACAAATGAATGGTCTCTTTGTGCACTTAAACTGAGATAGGGATTACTGGAACTGAGATTTAAGTAAGAAAAGGATAACTGAAGAAATGCATGATTAAGGTGCAACAGAGCAAGGTAGGATGCTCCTTCCTCACTAACATAATACTAATTTGTCATTTTAGCTCCACACTGACTTGGATCCTGGAAGCAAAAAAATCAAGTACATTCTATCGGGAGATGGAGCTGGTACTATCTTTCAGATCAATGACATAACAGGAGATATTCATGCTATAAAAAGACTTGACCGTGAGGAAAAGGCTGAATACACACTAACAGCTCAAGCAGTCGATTGGGATACAAACAAACCTCTGGAGCCTCCTTCCGAATTCATTATTAAAGTTCAAGACATCAATGACAATGCACCGGAGTTTCTTAATGGACCATACCATGCTACTGTTCCAGAGATGTCTATTTTGGGTATGTATCCATGGAATTACAAAGAGCTATTAAAAGTCACCCATTAAAATAGTGTCTTGCATCAGCAAGGGTTTGTTGATGGATAAAAGATATGTATGACTATCTTTTCCCCAATTTGCGTTTTCAAATTCCCTTTTTTTGGCCCAAGTTCCATTGGCAGCTCAATAGCTTTAGTCCCCCAATAACAGTAGCTGACTAACAGTTATATTAAAATATGTCTCCTGACACAACAATACTTCAATAGGCTGAATTTATATTCTACTCATGGTGGTGCAGTTAGAGTATTGTTACTGAGGTGGATTTATCAAGATTTGTTCCAACATGCTAGGCTAATCCTATTGATATTTGCTTGCTGGTTAATTATTTGTTTGTGTATATTCACATGCAGATGTAGCTCTTACACACTTGGAGAAAAAGTCTACATTGAACTGCCATAATCCAAAAACAGGAGACTGATCTGGAGACTAGACACAGAAAAGTAGATTAGTTAATTAACAGTGGCTTTAGGCCAGTGACTAGATAAACTACTTTGTGAGTATCTTTCATATTGTTTAACTTTACTTCAAAATAGCAAGCCAATTTGAGTCCAAAAGTCAAATTAAAGGGAATCCTTTTAGATACCTAACAACAAGCTCTATTGATTTCAAAAGCCTTTCACATTCAAAATATGGCAACTAAATTCAATATAGAACAAATAAATAGCATAATTATGGAAGAACCCCTTAAAGTAATAGTAGGTATTTTTAATTTGACTCAATAAATATTTATTATCTGCAAAGTCCCATGCTTATTAATGGAGTTACAAACATGGACAACATGCCATATATGCCTCATTCTCAAGGACCAGCATGGGTTATGGAAAAGAATGTGCAGTAAGGGCAAAGAGAAGGTATAAAATGAATCTAGGATCATACAAATCACCTCTGTCCAGTGTTTCTGGAAAGTCATCATGGAGGAGATGTAAAAATTGCATGCAGAAGGAAGGGAGGGACCTTAAAAAAACAAAGGTAAGAATAGTCAGGAGATGAATAGATGTGGAATAAATGAGCATGGCTAGAATATGGAATACCAAAATGGGCATACATAGTGTACAATAAGAATGGAAAAAGACTTTGGAAGCATATCATACAAAATATTAAGTGCAATACTCAGTATTAAAAAATTTTAATGGGTAGAAAATGAAAGTCCCTAATGATTTTTGAGTCGACGTCTGACATGGGCAAAGTTATACATTGGAATTTCACCAGTCAATTAAGAAGCAATCAGTAATTTACTAATTTTCTATTGCCTAGGCTGTTAGGTATTATGAGGGTAGAAGGAACAGAAATATAACAGATAATCCTTGCTCTCTAGATGTTTAAAATCTATTTGTGGAGCCTAGACTTGGGAATGTGAAATGATTATTGATGACATAATATTCTAAGGACGCAATGGCATCATAATTAGCACTAATCATACCTTTTCTCTCTATATATACATTATACACATATAATTTGTATACATACAGATGTGTATATATTTGTATCTATTGAATTAGAAAGTCTCCCCCCCCCTTTTTTTTTTACTGTAGCTGGAGTCAGGACACCTGAATAAACTAAAAGTTGTAGTAAACACTAGTAACCTTTGTGATCTTGAATTTTTTCTCTTCATCCTTTTCTCTTATGGGCCCAAGGACATATCTCTTTAGAAGCTATTTCTAATAGCCCTCCATGAGGTGGGACATAACTTAGCAGAATAATCTTCATTGGATAGGTATATTCGGCAGTGCTAACATTAGTAGTTCTGGTAGCAAGAGAAAAGAACCAGGTGGCAAATCAGTTGAGACAACAATGGTATTTCTCAAAAGATTATCACCAGACAATGGCCAGAGATAGAAGGTGTATCTCAAATATGGAAGCAAAAGTAAGAGGTCAAGATTGAAAGGGGAAAACTAGAAAGTTCAATGTAAGGTCAGATTTACATCTAATAATCAGGTATCACATAGGTTTGAGAGCATAGAAAATATACACACATATGTTTGTATGTATGTGTAATTTCTCATTTAATTTGCATAATGTGATAGCTAGCAATGTCCCCAGCATTTGGGGCTAACCCTTACTTTCTAGAAATTCCAAACAAATTTCAGCTGTGGGCAGCTCCATTTCAATTTCTGGCATTTCCTACCCAGGAAATACATGAGTAGGAAATATATATATATATATATACTTAAGCAGCTTACTTTTATCTATTTGGACCTCAGTTTCCCTATAAATAAGATAAGGGTTAGACTAGATGATTCTTTAAAGTCTTTACCATCTCTAGATATTTTTGCTTCTTTAGTGTAATAGTTTCTATTTGCAAATAAGAAAACTGAAGATGTGGCCTGGCAAATGATTTTAAGGAGTGAGGGGAAGAGCAGGTGCTGACAGAAAAATTAAAATACAGCCAAGGAAGGAGCTCAATGCTGTCAGAAAGGAGGGCTTAACAGTGGCAGTTGGCATGGTGATCCCATATAATTGGAGAATGGGCAAGGTTCTTAGAGACCATATACTACAATTCTATTGCTTTGTTATTGTTTTAACAGATTAGAAAACCATGAAAAGTTAAGTGACTCATTCAAAGTTACATGGGTAGCAGATGGCAAAGTCGGGAGTTGAAGTCAAATTTTCAGGCTCTAAATCCAATTTACCACTTTACCAATTGAAGCTTCAGGATCCACTGGTAGTTCTCTTTTTGTTCAGGCCCTCATGACTTAAGTGCATATTGGCTAAAGAGCATTTTATATTGTATTTTGAAACATAAATCTTCATGGAAAACCTGTTTTTTAGTAACATAATTATAAACTTGCTCAGAGCCAAATAATGCTAGGTGCATCCAATGAATATATGCAATAAATATGCATGGAGAAGTAAAGACCTATGTAAATTGCCTAAGAAAGGATTTGTGAAGCAAAGAAATAAAAATGCTATATGACAGTTGCATCACTTTATTAGATCACCTCTTTTTTATTTTTATTTTTGGAGGCAGTCAGGGTTAAGTGACTTGCCCATGGTCACACAACTAGTAAGTATCCGAGGCCAGATTTGAACTCATGTTTTCTTGCCTACAGGGATGGTGCTCTATCCCCAAAATTTCTTAATATAGTTAAAATAATTACTAAGTAGAAGTATGTTATATGCTTGGCTCAGGGTTCTCTTGGCAAACACTGGAGTGGTTTTTCCATTTCCTTTCCCAGCTCATTTTACAAATGAGAAAACTAAGGCAATCAACATTAAATGACCTGTCCAAGGACACAGCTTGTTAGTGTCCGAGGCCAAATCTGAATTCAGGTCTTCTTAACAGGCCTGGTGATCTATTCACTGCACCACCTAGATTCTCCTACAAACAATTTTACCTAAATTCTTTCTTCCCTTTTCCAATCCTTATACTATAATGAATTTTGAGTATTCTTTTTATTTTCCAGAAATTTTACATTCATAATGATCCCTGAAACTATAAACACAAGCTAAACAAATGAACAGACACATAATTCAGACATGCTAATTTTAGAGATGCTTAATCTGGGGATAAGAATCAAAGTTTTTCAGGTTCTCTCTAAAGATTTCTGTACAAATACTTGCAGAACCACATCTGGTGATGTGGATTAAAAAACTTTCACTATTTTACTAATGCAAATGGATTATTACTTCAATTTCTCATGAAAGTGAAAATGAGGAAGGATATCAACAGCTCTCTCCTCTCTGTTTCTCTTCTCTTCCTTTCTTCTCACTTCTCCATATTCTCCCCATCATTTCCTTTCATTTATTCCTCTTCCCTCCCCTTTTAGAAATGCCAAGTGAATACATATACATTTTGTTTTACTGTACACACACACACAAACACACACACAAATCAAGAATAAATCTACATGTAAAAATTGTCAGTATTAAATTGAAATTCTTCTGATTTCTAACAATTTTCTTCAGTTTATAAACTCTCAGGGCAAAATATATACACACATCTACCTAAATAACAGTTGAATATTGTTTTAAAATATATTTAAAGTTTATATTTACAATATATTTAAAATTTTAGAGACAATTTTGGAAGAAAATTACGGCAGTAGTATCATTTACAGAAATACTGTACCTTTGTAGAATAAAATAATTTATTTTGTGTAGTCTTTTTTCCGTTTAATTTTTGAGCAAGGGTTCTGGTATAGCAGAGTTGTGTTTTACTTTCCAATTATGTTTCCCCAGATTTATTATCTAGCAGTCACTCCAAATGAAATTGGTATATGCATCTTCGACTCGAATGTCAGTTCCTTTCACCAAAAATGTGTCTAAGATGTTAATCACTTTTTAATTATGCAATCACACAGATGTAACATGAATTTTGTTTCAGATGTTGTTGTTGTTTTTCTTCTTTTCTAGTTACTAGGAAGAAAACCAAACTAAACCAAACAAACAAACAAACAAACAAAAAAAAAACCCTACCCAATCCACAGCAATGCAAAAAGGGTAAAAAAGTGATTCAGCTAAATAAAATTAGGAAAGAATCATGAAACTGGTGTTTAAAGTTTGCTTCCTTACCTTTTAGTCTCTTCTCATTAGATTTTAAGGTCCCTGAGGTCAGAGAGATTGTCATATATTATCAGTGAGGTTGTGTGATATGAAGAACAGAAAATTAATCTTCTAGAGAAGAAACCTTATTTGAATTTTGGCTCTTATATGAATTAATGAAAGGATGGTTGAATGAACAGTCATTTATTAAGCACTTATGCTTTTCCAAGCTCTATGCTAAATACTAGAGATATAAATACAAAAAGAAAGACTCCCTTATTCTCACCTTTCTAATCTACAATATGGGGAAAATGAAACTTTTAGTTCCTACTTCTGTGTTCTTAGAAGGTAAGATCTCTGAGAAAAATGTAAAATACTATAAATATGTGAGTTTCCATCTTTATATCCTTTATATCAGGCTTTACAACAAGGACCTTGAAAAAAAACAACTTTGATAGGTCTGTGATCACAACAATGGGGGTGCTTCCTTCAAAAATTTAGGTCACCATTCATCAACCACTCAACCAGTATGTAAAACACTTTGCCAACCTGAAAGTGCTATTTTATATACCTGGCCCTTGTTGATGTTGTTACTTGAGCTGCTCTTGAGATGTTTTTGTTAAGAAAACTCCCAAAAAGCAAATTCCATGAAATAATGCAGATTAACAACAGTTCTATAATTTATAGTCTTAGTGAGTTCACTCAGACAGTAGGAGGCCCTAATTGACACCATGTATCAAAGAAGAGATCATAACTTCTTGACTCAGTTCTCAATCCATGCTATCTGTCTCAATGTTGTTAGGACTCTTGTTTTCATTAAGTGTCTCATCCACATTCTTCTATAAATCCTCCACAGAATACCTGGATGCTCTCATCTAGATCTCTTGAATTGGATGGACTAATGAAGTGTGGGAGCTGTCCCTTATGCCTTGCTCTTACTAGATAAATATGACTTTTCTAGTCAGACATTTTAATGAAATCCGTTATGTTACTGCTTCTATAAAATTACTTGTTGGAAATATGTTGCAGACTCCTCCCTCCACTACAAGCCCCTTCCCTGATTTGCTCTTTGGATGATACATCACTTTACTTCTTTGGAGAATATGTTTCTGCATAGCTCACAGGCATTCAGCATGACCAGAAAAAATGTCAGTTAGGAATATGCACCTTAATTTCAGGGAAAATTTGGATGATTAAAATCACTTCATAGTTCTGCAAAGGCAGTCTAGTCTAGTCTCCTCCTGCTGTTCAATTTTGGGTCTAGGCAAAGGCAGTCTAGTCTAGTCTCCTCCTGCTGTTCAAATTTGGGTCTAGGCTTATTATCCATGTATTATCCAAGAGACATGTAGTAATGATGCAGCTCCATGAGTTATCCCACAAGCTTAACAGGCATTCTTCAACCACTTGGGTTTTTTTCCTATGGTAATAATTAAGTTGAACTCTCTTTAAGTAATTATATACCTCATTTAGGAAACTCAACAATAATTTGAAGCTTGACATAATCAGTGTGGTGTTACTAAATAATAAGAACACTGAGATGATCTAACCATTTAGAACAAATTTATATTCTATTTGGACTTTGCACTAACCAGAATCTTTGGAAGAGACAAATTCCATTGGCCAACATAGGAGTTGCACATTATAGCTTAACAAATGCTTGTGGAATTGAGTGGAGCTGATTAAAATCTGAGTTCTCAAACATATAAGTATAATGCTATTGTCCTAATAACTATATGTGGTTTAGCATCTTGCACCATCTGGTTGGGTCAATGAAAGGATACTTGAATTAATTATTGCTAAGGAAATGGCTGTGAGGGTTTTTGGTGAATGCCGGGTTTAATGTGCTTTTGCTGCAGCCATAACCAAAAAAATCATTGCTATTTAATTTTATTTAGTACTGAACTTTGACATTTCCTTTGCCATCATGAAAAAGCTGAAATACTTAGTGATGAGTCCAAGAGAGCATCTTTATCATAATAAAGACAATGATATTGCAATAGTTGTGAATGTCAATTAACACCTAGGTTTGGGGCTGAGGAAGTTATCTCACTTTGCCTTCCCTCAGTTACTTCTATTCAGCAACGATGTGACCATTCAAAAATATAATCTTTGTCTAGAGTGAGAAAAAACAATAAAGTTGTTGAACTTATAAATCCCATATTCATCTAAAATAGAGTTTGTTTTTTCTTTGGAAGGCAAAGGTAGGGCAATTGGGGTTAAGTGATTTAACGGAAGTCACACAGCTAGTTTCCTGTTAAGTGTCTGAGGTCAAATTTGAACTCAGGTCCTCTTGACTCCAGGGCCAGTGCTCTATTCACTGCACCACATAGCCACCCCTAAAGTAGAGTTTCTTAATGTGGAGCACATGGGCTCCCAAGTCAGCTAATGAGAAATTTCTGGGAACACACGAACTCGAATGGGAGAAATACAGCTTTATTTTCACCAACCTCTAACTAATATCTAGCATTTCTTTCAGTTAGTATAATTAAATATTATTCATTTCAATGTTAAGCATTAAAAACCAAAAATAACCTTGTAGTATACAGAACAGCAAAACAAACAGGAAAAGACAGAGATAAAGACAAAGACAGAGAAAGAGGCAGAGAGAGAGAGAGACAGAGAGACAGAGAGAGAGAGACAGAGAGACCCAGATCATTGGTGCAATTTATGAGAAGACAGAGTAGCCTCATGGTTAAAACACAAGAGAAGGAATCTTGGGTCTTTTTTTTCTTCAAGGAAAAACTTTTTATATGGTCTTATCTACCTTATTTACTCATTTCTACTCCTCTTTTCTGAAATAACAATGCCTTCTCATACTGTATAAGGTGTTTTAAAATGCATTCAACATGTAGGAGAACAAAATTATTTGTGTGATTTCTACGCTGGTGATATGGCAAATAAAGATATAGCCACAGAGTTGAAAACACCTAGGTTCTAATTCTGCCTCCAACATATTCTGACTGTGTGTCTGTGGACAAGTTCCCCTGAAAACACATTAATAAAACTGCAAAATATACCATATTAACATGATAAAGAAAACCAAAGAAAATCAGGTATAAACTCCTCCATCCAGTGCAGGACACCCCCAACCCCACACACACGTCTAAAAAGATGAGATAAGAACATAAAGATAGGAGATATAGTGCAAAGTAGTCCCATCTGAATGCAGAGCAGCCCTAAACCACAAACAGAAAAGAAGTCCCAAGTACTGTCTAGAACAGGGAAATCCCTGATCTCAGACTGCTGTTAGAGACAGACCAAGATCAGCATCCAAGGCAGTCTGAGTCTGAAGCACAGAAGGAGACAAGGCCAAAGAATTCTTTCAGAAGGCATGGCCTAATATTAGGCACATTCCTCAGGACCAAGAAGGGTTGATATAACTATTCAGAAGTAGAGGAGCAAAGTTTGACCCAAGCTCAAGAAAGTGAAAGTGCAGATACGAAGAAAACACTAATCACAATGAAGAAGTACTTATGAATGAGAGATGATAAGTGGGTAAACCAAGAAGAAGAAGATAGTAACTAAGGAACAGGTAGTCTAAGTAGAACCTAAAACAACCAACCAAACAAAAAGATCCCTGGCTTCAAAAACTTTAAGAGCAAATGGAAGAAATGAAATAAGAAATACAAGATGGAATAGCCAGGGATAAAAGAATGGCAAAGAGAATTAATATAGATGACAAACTTTACCCAAGGAAAAAAACAATAAAAAAATAAAGAGACTTCATATCAATATCTATGTATTTATCTATATCTATCTATATTTACATCCCTATTTTATACCTCACCTGATATTTTGGTCAAATGATAATTAAATAACCTTATATCTACCCTTGTTGTCTCTATACCTGTTGATATACATTTCAAGGAATCTTTACAATTGTTGTTATTATTATTATTTTTGCTTTTTGGAGGGCATTTGGGGTTAAGTGACTTGCCCAGTCACATAGCTAGTAATTGTGTCAAGTGTCTGAGACTGGATTTGAACTCAGGTCCTCCTGACTTTAGGATCACTACTCTATTCACTGCACCACCTAGCTGCCCCCTTTACAACTGTTATTCATGGATGGGACACATATTTTTTAAAGAAAATTTGAATGGTGTTTTACTATATCAAATATACATATATGTGTGTATGTGCATATATGTGTGTGCATATATTCATATATATATGTAGTTTATTTATGAAAGTGGGGTCTTGTATTTTATACAACTTTCAATCAATTTTGTTGTTATCAAGATGTGATAAATTGTGGAACACTATTTGTGAAAGTCTGCATATTTTCTACTGATATCCACATAACAGATCTCTTTGATGCATGTACAAAAAAGTTCTCATAAAATTGGATATAGATGCAAAAACAGATATATAAATTGATAGTGCAGATATTCTCTTAATTTCCTATTTTTATATTAATAAGGTCAACATTTTTTGCACTTTTGGCATCTCCCTTTTTTTTAGATGTTTTGACTTTCTTTGTGTAACTATAGCTATATTATCTGTGTCTACCTATGAATCTATCATCTAAATAAGTAGTTAGCTAGCTTTCTATGTTCTTAAATACAAGGTAAAGTGACATTAAAGAAATTAAAGACAGGAAAGAGAATTAGTTTAGAGAGAAGTAGTGAGAGAATATCCCTGCTGTGGACAAGACAATTGTCTAAGTATTGAGGGACAGATTCATAAGGTATCTGAAGGAGGGTAAGATACTGAAGTATAGAAAACTCTTGAACTTTATTAATACTAAAACTAAGTGACTGGGAGGACAACTATGAATCCCAGCTTATATGCCTTATTTTGCACTTATAAAAAATGAGAATTATCTACATGCCAGTATTGAAGGTATCATTGAGGAAAGTATCAGTAGGTCAAAGGCAAACTTTCACACACAAACACACACACACACACACACACACACAGATTCCTCAGTAGATCAAATCCTGAACACCACAAAATTGGGAATCATGGAGAACATAACTGCATTGTACTTATACTTCGTTGGATATTTGGTATAGGAATGTAAATTTTTAAGATCTTGCCTGCCCCTAGGTTAAGTGCACCTGGAGCCTCTGGTGGGAGGCTTATTTTTCAAGAAATACTTTGTGATTGGGCAGTGGGTCAAGAGGGTTGTTACATTCTCTGACCCAGGAGAAGGCTATATAATCCCTAATGTGAGGATTTGGTTTGGGGCTCACTTTGAGAAGTGTTGTGTGGCTTGATCAGATGAGACTCTGGGCAGCCGTTGAGAGCCCCCTGGCTTTGAAAAACCCAGATGTTGATGCTTCCCTCTCTGGTAACTGTGATTTGGTAGGGATGTAATTATTGGACAGTTGGAGGCCTGTCTGCTTGAAATGTTTCTGTCTGTATACTCTGAAGTTCAGGGTGCTGACCTTTTACCCCTGAACTAGGTAGATGATATGTTTGATTGATTGAAGCAAGATTGTTAACCCATTTTGAGTTGCTTTCCTTTAGAAAAGCATATCTAAGAACCTGTGTTGTCAGCCACCCTGGGGATGCTGAGGTGCTTGCTGCAACAATGTTTAAAAAGGCTTTATTGAATAGAGTTCACAAACATAAAGGGTTTTTTCTAAAAGATTTCTCCCAGCTACGTACCATAATTATCCAAGATTCCTTAAAAGATCTGCCAATAGAAATAATCTTGTTCAATTACTTTCTGATTAAGGAACAGGTAAAATATAAAGCATCATGAAGCACCAAATGCTCATGAAAGTTTACAAGTATGATAGAGAAGACTAAGCACCGATTCCAAGTTGAAGAGAGAATCTTTATGGATGATAAATTTCTCTAGATTCTGCGTTTTGCAGGTAATATCATGCTATTTGAGGCACCTGGATGGTTCAGTGGTTAGATCATTGGGTTCTAGAGGCAGGGATATCTGAGTTCAAATTTGGCCTCAAACACTTATGTTACTGTGGGACTGGGCAACTTACTTAACATTTGTTTGCCTTAATCCATTGGAGAAGGGAATAGAAAACCACTCCAGTATCTTTGCCAAGTTAACCCTATATAGTTACGAAGAGTCAGATATAACTGAACAACAACAAAAATCATGCCATTTGCATTAATCTTCAGAACTTTGCAAAAACACCTGGAAGAGATCTGCAATCATCCAGAAGGGTTCAGTCTTACTATTCACATAGCAGAGACCAAGTGTTTGGAAAATTTTTGTTCCACAGATTTTGACAAATGGTTAGATAAATAAGTCAAAGAGCTTACCAGTCATTAATTGTATGTCTTGGAAAGATAATATAAATGAAAGATAAATAAGGTCCAGGATAAAATAGGAGGAGATGAACAGATTGTATTGTCCTAAGGAAATCATAAAACTTCTCTATTTATTCCTAGTATCACCCAGGGGGGAATTTTTTTTTAATATCAGTAGTCTAACAGTGTTATTTTGTGATGATGAATCATAGAACACTACAGTCCCTAAAGAATTAAAATGAGTATCACACATAGGGTAATGGAGAGGAACATGAAATGTGTGAGCAGGATGCAAAATATAATAAGAAATTTCAAAGAAGACTTGGAGTAAAGGATGTCAACAAGGAAATGTAGCATAATGATCCAAAAGAAGATAACGTACTCATGTGACATGAGTGGGGATGAGAGATAACATTGATACACAGGTGCACCACTCCTCTTCTTGTGATGTCAGGAGAAAGGGAAGAAGGGCCCTAGAAAACTGAGTGAACTATTTGTGGCAACATAACGGAGGAGAACACAAATAGGAGTAACGCAAGATAAGAAAGCATAGAGGGGTTATGATTGCATTGTTTTTGAAGGGTATGTATAAACCAATGAGTTTGAAGATACATGTACATGTATATATACAATAGGTGAATGTACATTATATGTCTCTATTTTTCTATTGACCCATCCATCTATCATTGATTTTTCTATATTTTTGTGATATGTTCTCAAATTGTTAGTGTAGTTTTAATCTTTAATAGCATAAAACCCTGTATATGTGTAAATACTTATGTAGATATTTATTTGTATGTGTATACATATGTGTCTTACATAGCCTATACATGTATAAATTCATATAAATCCATTTGTGTTCAAGTGTACATTCATAAACATATAAATGTATACACATGAACATATACATCCCTACATGTGTACATATGCAATATATTCCATTTATAAAGATAGCCCATATAGAGGCTCTAGGAATATATTTTTAATGTTATTAACTCAAACCTCCATTCTGGTATGTTCTTTCTGAAATCAGCAATTATCACTTCAATATTCTCTAACCAATGCCATTAATATGTCCTCAATAAAATTGATACCATTTATTAGTGCCCTAGTATCATCTAATTCGGTTAAGATTAATTAAATTGTATAAAAGGATATTCCTTGAGAAGACATAGCAAGAATTGAAGTATAATTTATACCACCCCCAAGAGAAGCAGACTCTCCATACCATCTTGTTCTTTGGATAGAGTGGATTTAACCTTTTAAAGTAATTGTTACAAATCATTTATTTCATCAAGTTCTTTTACAGAAGTGGCAGAGTCAAAGGACAAGGTCTTGTAGCACATGACATTGACTCGAAGATCAGTCTAATACTGGGCAAAGTCCTAATTGAGTTTCTGGATTGGCTGGCAGATCAAACTTGTTTGCCCACAAACCCTTCAGATCTCTGGTGGCTCTCTCAACCTCTTGAACACACAAGATCACAGCCTAGTTCATCTGGCGTATTCCATTTCTAATCATCAAGAAATGAGTAATCATTAAGTACTTACTATGTGTTAGGCATTGTACCACACAAGGCAGAAAATAAAGTGTACCATACAGAGACAGAAACAGTAGTAGCATCATATGTTCATGACTCCATGTCCATATAATTGTGAACAATATAGGTCCCTAGTGCTCCCCTTAATTGGCGGCTTATAATGGTTATTGCTTCTGTATTTGAATGTAGCAAACAGGTACAAACAGGCAGCAAACAGATCAAGATTGAGTCCTTGGGGTATTTTGTGCTCAGCTCTGACCGCATAGTAAAGAGACTGGAAGCAGTCAGAGAATACCTGAATGTTTTCTGGAGTACATATCACAGAAAGTCTGTGCATGTATATGTTCATTTCTAAACACACAAACATTATATATCTATATCACCTATATATATGTATATATATACAGTATTTGTGTACATTGATGCATATGTGACACCCATATATGTGTGTGCATAATATGCACATAAATAACAAAGTGATTCTCTTGTCCCACTCTGCCTGATGGTCAAGTGTGTACCATCATCCCCTTCCTTCAATGTTCTCCAGTATCCAGAAGAGAGTTGAGGGGATCTCTTATCTTGGGTTTCCTCTCAAACCTCCACTGATTGGTATGCCCTCAAACTTTATTTATCCAAGCACCACAGATCTGTTTAACCATTTAATCCTTTTAGGTCAGATTGTCTTTTACAAAGATATGGCCAGAACAAGCATGAAAAAAATCACCAATACCTCAGGGAAGTAATTCCAGCTTGAGTTTTGGGGAAGTGAAGGGAATTTAGTTAATACAAAACTTTAGTTACACCAAACTCCAAGTCTAAAATACATCCCTGATTTTCAGGCCTGGAACCTGGCTTCTCAGGGATCCTCTGTTGGGTTGGTTGAACCAATTAGTATAGAAGCCTGGAATCTAGTATTCCAAAGTTCCATATCTCAAGTCTGGGACCCTATTCTCTGTGCTTAGACCTAAAAAGGGCAAGCAAAACAAGCCCAAAGCCCAAAGTCTGTATTTCTTGGGGACAGCTGGTCTGGGGAAGGAGGTGACCATCAGGCTCTTTCCTTTTGCCTCATGGTATACATGTAGTACCTGCTGTGAGTAAACAAGTCCTCCCCCCCTGGATACCACAGAAAAGAGAATGGCCATGTCTCAGTTGAGCATATATAAAGTTGTAGCCAGTTCTAGCTTTGTAGTCAATGCAAAAAAGCAATTTCAATCATTTGGTAAACCAACACAGAAAGTCCTTGTACATACCATGTCTCCTCTCTCACAGAAGTGTGTCCCTGTCCTCTCCATGTGGGCAACTCTAATTTAGATGTTTTGGGCATGTGTCTAATACTGTTAAACACAAACACACATATATACACATACCTATATATACATATGTATATGTGAATATATCTATGGGCAAAATATATAAAGCTATATTTATTTCTATATCTATATCTATTATCTGCATCTGCAGCTACATCTATGTATCTATGTATCTGCATGTATACATACACACAGGATATAGGACAGCTATAGATATATATCTATGTATATATGTATTCTCCCATATTTTAAAGTACATTGCATTAAATATGTAGCTAAAGTCCAATAGTATAATTATGTTTATCTGGATGATATAAACATTAACTAGGAACTAAAAAATATATAATTTTATGTATCATTTAAAATCTCAGGCACTCATGGTAAATTTTTAAATTAATTGACTAATCATGACAATGCAGTTCCCGACTTTACCCAGAATGTACACAGAACATTTTTTGTCCATATATTAAATTAAAATAATAATTAAGTGGTTGAATTTTTAGAGTTCTTTTATTTTTTTTAGTTTTATCACACAAGTTCAATAGACTAAAATACATTTTCAGTTACATACTGTCTTAATCTCAACATATTTCTTTATTTTAATTCAGAGTTTATGATTCTATTCCAGTCAGTGGTCTAGAATTCAAATGAACCCAGTAGCATTCAATAGAATTTTTAAAAGAGATGTAAATTGAAAAAGAAAAAAAGAAACTCTTGATGGATTTTGATTATATTTTTTTGTCTGTTTGATTCAGAGAGACTTGAATGAAATTGAAATTCTTGGAGAAAACATGGGTGGGAAATCATGTGGATTGAAATAAACACTCTCAAAAGGAAACCAGCTGGCTTCATGCCGTTCTACCTGATTTGAATGGTTATAATATCTTTGGCTGACAAACTCTATGATAGGGTGTGGAGTGAGGTATACATTCTGCCTAAAGAAGATAACATTGCAATCTAAGAAGGTTAGGTAAATTTAAGTAATAATGATGTGAGTATCTGATAGCTTTTGAATAAAAATAGAAGAGTATTACAAAAATAAAATAAAGTACTACACTTGATTAAAAAATCACAGCTAGGTGGTGCAATGAATAGAGCACTGGCCCTAGAATCAGGAGGACCTAAGTTCAAATCTGGCCTCAGACACAGCACAAAAACTAGCCATGTCACCTTGGGCAAGTCACTTAACCCAAATTGCCCTCCAAAAAGAAAAAAAAATCACTTTAAAATTCTGGATTCAAAGATGTGTATCTTGATAAAGTCTATGTCGAAAAGACCAGAGCTTTTAGTGGTCTACTAACTCAATGAATCTATACTGTACCGTGACAGAGCCAAAAACAAAAATAAGAAACCAAAACAAATGAACAAAAAAACCCAACATAATGTAATCTTAAATTACTTTAAAAGAAACAAAGAATTCAGAATGAAGGAGGTTATTGACTAAAGATAATTGGATGATTTAAAATGAGGTCACTTGACAATTGTTTGGAGCTGTTTAATCTCAAGAAGAGAAGGCTTATTGAGAATATAGTTTGTTTGTATGATAGATTGTATGATGGATTATCACTTAAAAGAGTGATGAACTTTTGCTTGATTCCAGTGGAAAGACTCCATTATGGGGAGAGTGGGGACACTGCAGTGTGTGTGTGTGTGTGTGTGTGTGTGTGTGTGTGTGTGTGTGTAAAAGAGATAGAAAGAGAGAGAAAGAAAGGAAGGTAGAGGAGGGAGAAGGAGGAGAAAAAGGAGCAGAAGAAATATTTTGATTCAATATATGGAATTATGTCCTAATAATTATGATTGTCTGACAAAAGAATTAGGTACATCAAGTTGAAGTGTGGCAATGAGATGACAAATATTGCATGTAAGTTTGAAAAAAAAAAATCTTCCACAACTGGGAAAATTACTTGATTTTTGGTTTTCTCCTTGTGTACCAGAATTCTGCCATTAAACATGGACATGAAAGATATATATTCTTTTTGTTTATTTTTGGAGGGCATTTGGGGTTAAGTGACTTGCCCAAAGTCACATGGCTAATAAGTGTGTCAAGTGTGTGAGGCCGAATTTGAACTCAAGTCCTCCTGGCTCCAGGGCTCTGCTCTATTCACTGTGCCACCTAGCCACCCCCAAGTTATATATTTTCTAATGGAAATTCTCTTGGGGTTTTCTGGAGTTTCAGGTAGTAGGCAAGGTCAGTAATGGTGTGAAAGAAATAAATTATATAATCTGGCTGCCTTAGAATTGGGAAATATTTAGAATCATAGTGAAATACATGTTTTGAAATGACTATCCTAATTCCCATTTGATCAGATGGTTGGGGCCCCAGAACACAGATGTGATAGTCCCTTGGGATTCTAAATATACTACCAAGGTGTTAAGGAATTGTCTTTCCAAATGATAGAGCTCATGAATACTCAGAAATAAACTTTCCAACCATATCATGGATGTATTTCCATTAGTTACCCAAACTTATGTGACTTTTTTAAAAAGACATATTTACTAAGGTGATACAGTTGGAATAATTGGTATAAAACATCTCCCCAAAACTCTATGCTACATATTTCCACAAATTCATGGAGTCTAATGGAAAATGGGCTTAAGTTCAAAGAGCATATGCCCATTAATCCCTCCCTTATAAATAGTGCAACTTTTCTAGACTCCTTGGGTAGTCAAGAATCTGTATCTAGTTTGACTTTGGCTCACTAAAATGACGGACAATTATTCCAAAGACTTTTATAATTCCAGAGAAAAGATGGGAGTCCTATGGAACTCTGAATGTCCTCCAATCAATGATCTGGGTGGGTGGTAGTGACTAAGATATAAACTAATGCATTCTTTTCCTCCCTGTCCTCTAACCCCCATTGACTTCTCATAACGTTTAGTTGGAATAATTTCTCCTGATTCCCTGAGTTGGATCCTTTTTTTTAATCCCACAGGCTTTCATACACTAGAAGGTAGTCATCTATTCTCAATGAGACCAACCCTCAACACAAAATTGGAATTGTTTTTAACCTTCCCATTACATATTAAAGCAATTACCTAGCATAGTTCTATAGAACCTTGGTATTTTAGATAATAATAACTGGGATTCAATATGAAAATTATGATACTGACATTTTTTCTTTTAAATTAATAAATATAAATTTTTATCTCTCATAATACTACAGAGGTAACTTTCATTTGTGATGAAAATATATTTATTTGTGAGAAATTAATTTGGGATTATCTGGTTTAGGAATTTTCTTAGAATACTTAGAGGTATTTTGAGTCAGAAGCAGATTATCTAAACCTTAATCATATCTTGTAAAATATCATCTTTTCCTACTTTTATAAGTCCAGTCTTGAAGGTTTCAACTGTTATAGATAGTTACAAGGGGAAGAAAAGTACACTAGCAAGACTTTATTTTTTAACATGGATTTGAAAATTACCCTAATTAGTTAGACATTACTTAGTACTGTTAGGACTTACTTAATCGTTCTTGTTTTCTTTAGTCATTCTATGAAACCTGAATATGTAGTATCGGAAGAGGAGAAATACAAACAATTCAGCCTTTGCATTGATTGCCTTCAAGGGAAATTAATCAATGACACATCAAAGAAACACAGAAAGACACATTTCTGAAATGCTGTAAACTTGACTTGAAATGGATATGCTACATATTGGTCAAATGTTTTATTGGTGGCATTCATGTTCTTACCAGAAATAGAAACAGGGTATTTCTGAGAAATATAACCAAAATTCAATTTGTTCTTTGAAAATACTTTGATCTACATATGGAGAGGCTTTAACAAATAGATAACATTATAATTGCTGGACTTTAAATTCAATAAGTATATATAGGTGGCCCGAAGGTCTTAGCTTTAATAGCTTAAAACTGAACTGAGACCTTTTGGGGCCACTCTGTATCATGAACCTAGCATGTATAATGCCTTATTGCTTAAAATAACTTTAAGACATTATATAAACATGCATATGTGTGTTTATGTATATACGCATGTATATTATATATGCAAGTACAGACATATGTATATTTGTTAATTCATCCATTCATTTTTATGGGCTCATTTGTTTGTGGGCTTCAGTAGACACCTAATAGAACCCATATCAAAACAGGACATGTCCAAAAATAAGACATTCCACTTAAGTGGTCTTCTGGCCTCTACTTAAAGATCTCTGGAGAGTAAGAATCTACTGTCTTCTGGCATCTCATATTAAAAGTTTTTATTGACATCACATTCAAAGTGACCTCTTGGAAACTTCCACCATGTATTACTGGTGCTGTCCGCTGGGAATAATCAAAATAAGTCCCCTTCATACAAAAGAAACTTTCAAGTACTTGAACAGAGTTCTTATGTTCTCCCTGAATTTTCTTTTCTCAGTTCCCTTTAGTCTATCTTCCTATTACATGAATGGAGAGACCTTTACTATCTTGGTTTCTCTTCTCTGAATCCTTTCTAACTGTATCTATATTGGCATTAATAAGTGAATACCCTCTATAACTCAAATGTGTATATTTCCCCTTTTGTATATACTTTCCTTCATAGTATTTTCAGTATGCTCACTTTCTATCCCTTCCTTCTCCTCTCTAATACACTTCTTTTATCAGATATGTCTTTGATTTTGAACACCTTATACAAGAATTTATAGGGGATAGGGGCGGAGCCAAGATGGCGGAGTAGAAACAGCTCATCCAAGCCTCTCTGCCCCCAGATTCCCCCCAAACTATGTAAAAGGGGACTCTGAACAACTTCTGGAGCCCCAGCACTCACAGAACCACACAGAGAAGCTAACTTCCCGCTGAGGACAGCCCAGCAGCCCTGCAGGAAGGACCAGCGCAGAGGTCTGGGACGTGGCAGCATGCAGAGCTCAGAGCGCAGGAGCCAAGCCGAGCCCAGGTCCGCGTGAGCCGAGGTTTTAGCCCCAGGGCGGCAGGGCCAGCAGCCGGCTGGAGGAACCCCAGAACACCAGGAGCTGTGGTGACTCCAGAATTATCAACATAGACATGCCTAGGACAAAGTAAGAGGTTAGTGTCCTATGGACTTTGGGACCTGTATTTGGGGAATGCGTCAGCTCCCTCCCCTGGGGGCTAGAAGCCACTGAGGAGACAAGCCATTTTGTAGTTTTCAGAGGCAGCTCTGGCTCCCAGCCTACAAATCGTGGGGAGATCCAGCGATCAGTCTTGGGGGGTAATCGCTCTTGCTTTAACCTCCCTGGATCTGGATTGTGATCTAGGGTGGAAGTTGTGGGTGGGTTTACCAGAACTTTTGCCAGAAAACGGAAGTGGGTTTGCCAGAAACGGAAGTTGCCCCCCACACGTTTGGGACGAAAATTCCTCTAGCTGGCCTTAAAGCCATAGTGTGGCAACAAGCCCAAAAGTCAAGCAATTAAGTGGCAACATGCCAAGGCAAAGGAAACAGAAAAATGCAACCCTAGACTCCTATTTTGGGGCATAGAGCGGGAAAAGGACTGTGAGGTCAGAAGTCCTGCTCCAAAAGCCCCAGGGGAAAACATGAGCGGGTTGCAGGCCATAGAGGCCCTTAAGAAGGACTTTAAAAATCAAATAAGAGAAGTGGAGGAAAAATTGGAAAGAGAAATGAGAAGGATTCAGGAAAAGTATGAAATGAGGGTCAACAGCCTGATTGAGGAAAACAACACCTTAAAAAATAGACTAACTCAAATGGCAAAGGAGGCCCAAAAGGGCAATGAGGAGAAGAATGCCTTAAAAGTCGAATTTGCCAGATGGAAAAAGAATCTCAAAAGTTCACTGAGGAGATTCATTCCTTCAGAGTTAGACTGGAGCAAATGGAAGTTAGTGACTTTATGAGAAATCAAGATGCTGTTAAGTAGATCCAAACAAACGAAAGATTAGAAGGCAATGTGAAATATCTCATGGGAAAAACCACTGACCTGGAGAATAGATCCAGGAGAGACAATTTAAAAATTATTGGACTACCTGAAAGCTATGATCAAGGAAAGAACCTAGAAATCACCCTTCAAGAAATTCTCAAGGAAAATTGCCCTGATGTTTTAGATCCAGAGGGCAAAATAGAGGTTGAAAGAATCCACAGATCACCTCCTGAAAAAGATCCCAAAAAGAAACTCCCAGGAATATTATAGCCAGGTTCCAGAATCCCCAGATCAAGGAGAAAATACCACAAGCAGCCAGGAAGAAACAATTTCAATATTGTGGAAACACAATCAGAATAGCCCAGGACCTGGCAGCTTCTACACTGAGGGATCGAAGGGCATGGAATATGATATTCCAGAGGGCAAAAGAACTGGGAATGAACCCAAGGGTCACCTACCCAGCAAAACTGAGTATTTTGTTTCAGGGGAAAATATGGTCATTCAGTGGAATAGAGGACTTTCAAGCATTCTTGAGGAAAAAACCA
This sequence comes from Gymnobelideus leadbeateri, assembly GCA_011680675.1. Taxonomy (NCBI): domain Eukaryota; kingdom Metazoa; phylum Chordata; class Mammalia; order Diprotodontia; family Petauridae; genus Gymnobelideus; species Gymnobelideus leadbeateri. The sequence continues at coordinate 1,069 of WOXC01000428.1, read as the reverse complement.
GAATTGAATAGAAAATTTGACATCCAGACACAGGAAGGAAGAGATGCCTGAGAAGGTAATCGGGGAAGAGAGATCAAGGGGAACTTATCAAAGTTGAACTATTTACATTCCTATATGGAAAAGCAATAACTGTGACTGATGATATCTTTCTCACTATGAAAATAATGGAAGAAGGGGGTGTGGTCATATGAATACATATGCGAATGTGTGTGTACATGGTTACAGTTATATATGGATAGAGGGTATAGGTTGAATTTGTTCGGAAGGGAGAATACTCAAGGGATGAAATTATGAGGTGAGAGAGGAAAGTGGCAAGAGGAGATGGGGAGAGACAGGGTAGGGTAAACTATCCCATGTAGAAGAAGCAAGGGGAAGTGGTTGCAAAGGAGGGGGAGAATAAGGAAGGCTAAAAAGGCAAAACCACATTCTCATTGAATTTGGTTCAGGGAGAAAATGACATACATACTAAATGGGATATCTCAACCTGCAGCAGGATAGGGGGAAGGGGGATGAGAGGAGGGATGATGGATGGGAGGGCATCCTTGGGGTGAGGGGAGGTTGGAAGTACCCACTATAGAAGAGGGACAGGATCATGTAGGGAATGGACCAGGTGGGGGGTGGGATGAGTGGGAGGAATTATAAGCAGCCTTGTACAATATATCTACTATGATAATGTTTTGCATAGCTAGACATGTACAACATATACTGAATTACTTATCTCCTAAGAGGGAATGGGTGACAAGGGAGGAAGGAAATGGATCTGAAATTTGAGGTTGTAACATTAAATGTTTCAAATATATATAAATACTATTATTAATACTCTTTTGCTTGTAATAGGGAGATAAGATGTGCAGGCATTGGGATACAAAGACTCACCTTCCTCTAATGGAAAAGTCAATGGGGGTATGGGAGAAGGTATGGGAGAGAGCAGATTGGAGGAAGCGACATCTTGTGGGATTACTATTCTGGGAGGTTGGGTAGGAGAATAATGGGGGAAAATGATTGTACCTCAAAATCTGGTGGAAATGAATGATGTAAAACAGAAGTTAATAAAGCATTTGTTTAAAAA